>OZ022263.1:178513945-179166445 GCA_963978885.1 Nemotelus pantherinus
GTCGTACCGGAAGTGTTTATCCTGCGAGAGCAACAAATTAAGTCCGTTATCAAAGTCGTTTAAACCGTTTAACATGCCAAGTCGTGCCAATAGTTTTTTTTAGATCATTTTGCGTTACCCGGGGTGCACCGCGAGGAGGCGATATAAGTTACACTCCTATAAATCCCTATACGATAGCTTACACTCTATAAGTTTAGAGTTGCTAAAATACACTTTTATACAAGCATCAAGAAGAATGTTTATTTCAGCCTGCTTCATGTTTGATGTCACTTAAGGTGCTACTGGAGTTGAAGCCCTGCCAAAATAAGTTGATGATTAGTATCTCCACAAGGAACAATAGGCTCAATCATTTACTTAAGGAATAGTCACATTTCAAGACATATGCATATGCAGCTAACAAGCCGATAAACAGATGATGTAGGATTTTCAATGGCTTAAGCAGCCTTTATTCCTCAACAAGTTTTAAATTACCCTTCAAATCCTTCAATATCCAAGACATTTGTACCCCGTATTTTTTTAAGCTTTCATTTCATATAAAAAAATATTTAGAAGAACTATTTATTTTAAGAACTCGCACAAAGTATTTAACGTCGAAAACAAAAAACACACAGCGCATAAAAGAGCATCAAATTTTCAATAGCGGATAGGGCATCAAAAAATCCTTTCATTTCCACTTACGATGCAATTAAATTCGAAGTAAATTTATCACACGTCCTAAAAACAAGCTCTTTACTCTAAACTCGACATGTTTATGATCCAGCCAGAGGCCGTAACTAAGCCAGCTCAGTATTTGATTCTCCAGCTCCAAATCTATCCTCACCACCGTCATCATCAACTTCATCGCAACGATTATTTCTACCCTTTATTCATGCTCGTTTGTACCTTCGAGTACCTTCAACTTTTTCATTGAATTCAATTACCATGAAAATCGAAAAGTGCGCTTGATTTTCCCCGAGACCGTTTTATTGTTTTCCCTTTCGGCCGTACGATAATGATCCCATCGATATGCCGAAAATAGTAATTGTTCGATACATCAAAGTCCGGAACGATTGTATCCTTCCCGAGGATATTGCTTTTTGCTATTGTCACATTGCCGCCACCGCCGCTATAACTGCTGCTGCTGCCACGGTCGTCCAAAATAGGTGACAATTATTTTATGATGATGGTTGGTGTTGTTGTTGTTGCTGCTGTTTGTATTTTCTGTTGTTGCCTTTGAACGGGAAATCTAGATCGAAATTATAAGCGTTGAGTTACTGAGTGATGGCCATGAAATTGACGGTATGCTAGTGCACTTAGAACGAATGATGTAATGTTGTCTGGATGATAAAGTCAGAATAGTTAGAATATAAAAAAAAACAACGACATTGAAGATGGACTATGGAATGTTATCGGTGTTCGAGAATCATTTCAATGAATGGTAAATGGATTTTTAATGAGATTTTTATTGATACTTAGTTTTGCCGAGTGATAGATTTTTGGGTTTTAATGAGATGTGTGATGCTTTGAAGTGAATTGATATTTGTCAGGTGATGGAATATAACTTTCAATTATAATTTGAAATGGGCTACAAGATTCTGTATTTTTGAAGATTTTATGAAACTTAAATGTTTTTGTGCTATGAGTGCTTACAGTCAGGGTTCAAATCACAGATATAAAAGAAAATAGATACGAAATTACTATCCGTGTAGTTAGCCTTTTTTAATACACGCAAAACGGTGCCCTCTCACAAAAATTCGCTCAATGCACCACTTTATCGCACTCAGCACCGAAAACCCCCAATTCGTCCCCTTATTTACGAAAAATACTATGATGCGCAGAACAGAATAGGAACGCTAGAGACGCATGTGAAAAGGTAAGGTCAAATTCACATGTGACTTTTCTGATAGTAGAGCAAGATCGCATAAAAAGCACTTGCTTTGTATTTTGTATGCTCATATAAAAATGTGTGTAATGCATATTAATATTGCGTTAATATGCTCTATCTAGTATATACTCGTATATTCATATAAACATGACAGAAGTTTGATTCTTCTATTTGTAACAAAATTTTTTTGTGATTGTTCACAGAAATCTGAGATCAACAATCACATGAGCGAGTTTAAGCGTTTGGAGATGATTCATTTGTGCTCTTGCATTATATGTTTAGGTACATGCACATACATCAAATGAAAGCAAGATACAAGAAGTTTATCTAATTGTTTAATGTTTTCACAACCCCAACGATGCTCCTCTAATGCCGGTTTCGCTTGTTTCACGCATTCGTATCTCATTCTCACACTAATAAACAGAAGATCGAAAATTGGACCATTTCCCAGCTGCAATTTCTAATCCACTCTCTCTTATATCTGTGGTTCGAACACAATAAAAATTTTCTTACTTTAGAAATTTCCTAAACTACCAAGAATTTATGGAAGAGCCTTATTTTTTAAATGAATTCAGAGGTGCAGAACATCGTATCGCAAATCTTCATTAATTTCACCCCTTCACATAACGAAATAAATTTTAAAAAGAAATATTTTAGGTTCACACTCAGCAAGCTTTTTTAACAAAATTTAATTTCACTAGCCTTCTACTAATTACTGCCCAGACCCAACATCTATTTTGAATATTCTTTGTGGTCCAGCTTTAACCACCAGAACATCTTCATTGACATCCAATTTCATCTATCACTCAACCATCAATCGCAACCTCATCAATTCAACATCAGCTAACTGCATTAATCACTGGCTAATTTATGACCCGTTCTTAAACTATTTATTGTGTTTCAACAATAGTTTTCACTTAGGGTCTCAATGGTTGAAGAACACATCAAAAAATGCTATTTTTGCCTCTGGCACACTAAAGAATTTCCATTGGCCCTGCTTAGATTTGAATCAATGAGAGCTTTCCGTCTTCCTGCCTCTCCGAAAATGTTTAGATTTTAAATCAAACCTACCAAGCGTTACCTTCACTAGCAAAATGTAAGAAAAAAATTGACACCAAACAAAAACCAATAAATTAGTCGGGCGGCATTTTTTGACTCCCGGGTGTCAATACCAATCCTGATCTGACACTGTGTCGTTCCTCTTTTCAACTTTTCTCTTCGCAAGTGTACGATTTATTGCCTTTATTCTGTACGCCGACTGTACTTGTTCTATGTCAGACGACCCGTCATATTTTTGACTTTTTTCTTGGCTCCGTTTTAACTCCAGACTTAAAGACCTCAAAGTAGTTGAGCTCGCTGTGATGCACCACAGATTTTTCATCGACATGAATTTTACAATGAGTGACAATAGTCATTAATCATGCTATTAGTCTGAGATTGGTTAAATAAATGGACATGTCAATGGATAGTGAAAAGAGTGTTGAAATCTTTATTAGTGGCCGAAAGAACACTTTGTTGTTTCTCCCCGGGCTCGTTTGTGATTTTTGAAGGAATCTCAATATGAAAAATGATGAAAAATTCTTTCAGGCTTGTCCGGTAGTGGTGATGAAGTGTGAAAATTTTACGCGGTGGGTGTTGAATAATGGAAAATCAATTAATCAGTTCTTTAATGGATTGAGAGAAAACATAGCGTTGAGTTTGAGAAAAGAGAATGAAGGTTTGTTTAAAAAACGTTGTGTTTAATCCAGGTTTAAAAATCGATAATTATATATTTTTCTACTTAAATAGAGTTAAGCTGCAATTCAACTAAGATATGAATTTATGTTTTCTCGTTTACAGTTATTAAGGCCACTTGGCCTGAAGAATTTCATGAGCTTAATGTCGGTAGAGTAGCCTGGCTTAATTTATGAGCGTTTAAAATAAGATCTGCCAGATGTCTTAATTTGTTGCACTCAAAAACTTGTTTTCAACTGAGTACATTTTTTTTAGAAACTATTGAACGAATTTTCTATGCCTCAAATCTATAAAGACAAACACCTGGGCAAATAGTATTGCCATGAGGGAACAGGTACTGGAGAGCATAAGATAAGTTCAGAATTCGTTGGACCGATATGATTGATGAAATCACTATATCTTTACTAAGAGTCAGAGCTAGAAGAACATGGTCGCTGCATGATGTTAACTAGAGGTAACTCATTCACAACCAAAAGCGTATATTTACGATACAACCAGAAAGGTATTTAGTTATTTTCATTGGCAATGATTTTATAAATCAGCTACAGCGAAGTCAAGAATCCATAGCTAAAGTAGCAAATTTAGCGTCAAATCTTCAGGGTTCTTTTGCTACCACTAAGTGTAGATTGGAAAAACGGGATAGGAAGACTTTCAATTGAAGACATACATTTTCCCATTTTTTTTTTAAATTTGATGGGAAAATATCATCCAACTTAAGCGTGAGTGCATCAGGCTATCATCCGAATTCTTGAAATTCTTCTCAACCATATAAGGGCTGTCCCAGTAAAATTTAACCCTTATATTTCTCTGAACGTTTCCGTGTGTATACCTCCTCCAGATCATTAAGCCATATGGTAACCTGCAATATAAAGAACAGAAAACTATATTAGTATTCATTCATCCAGGAGCTCTTCAACTGGCAACATGGAGTCGAAACAATAAAAGTACGATAGCAAATTATTTACAAATATATAGAAAATTCCAAAATCAAGTTTTCGAAGATTGCTAAGAATCCTAAAAACCAGTATTACATGTGTACTAGATTGGGAATAAATTTCAGCCCCATATCTTGATTGTTCTATGTTTGATTCAAATATAAAATGTTTTCATCTTTATTGTTAGTTCCTTTACTGTGTCTCCTTCAACACTGTCTACGGTCTTATCAACCCCAGATTCCCAAAATTAACTTGCTACTATGCGTGCTTGTGGGCCATATATTTTGCTTTCATTTACTTACTTTTACTAGTGACTGAACTATCAGTTATTTAGGAGGCAGACGTCTGGTCCGCTACTATGACTAGCTTAGCACACTTCTTTTATTATCTCTGAATGATGTTCTCGATGATTTGACAGAGAGGTTCTCATTTTGGCAAACTAACAACACCACAGTCTTATCTGCCTCCAAGTTCGCTGGAAGCATCTAACGAGGGTCTGCTAGCTAACAAGGGTCTTGTGGCTGACCACTAGTATGAGAAATTAGATGCCTACTAAATTTTGTTTTGATCTCGAATGCAATGACTAGTTCTGCAATCAAAAAACGAATCGTACTGATATTATAAGAGATGAGTTGCACTAGACATATGCTGAAAGCCTACGCTTGTTTTATATGGGAATTGAATTGAATGGTCACTAGAACGTCTATTTTATTTTACTATTCTATTTATAACATATATTTATTTTTAAATGTGATGATATAGTGTTTGAATCTGAAAAATCTTTTGCTAGAAAATAAATCAGTATAAATAATTTCACTTCTAATGAAGTTGACAGTTAGTCCATTTTTTTGAGTCCTTTTGTAATAAATCTAATAAGTTATTTGTTTGTTTTATGTAGAATTGTGTCATTAATGGATAAAAAGTGAAGTATATTTATAGTTTTCCTAGCCATAATCGTTTTTAATGAGGAGAAATAACAAAGCTTACATAAAGAAATGTTAAGAATGAATTATTAAATAAAGAAATTGTATCTCAATCGACAACTTTCGTATAACTTTTTGGCAATGAATGGATACCTTGAGTGAAGAATAATATTTTTTTCGACGTGATCAAGTCATCAACTCATTTTTTAATGCTGTCATATGAAGTAAAGCGCTCTCCAGTAAGTGGCAACGGCATAGACCATCTACTCTAGAAAAACTTTCAAATCTCGACTGTGAAACCCCAATTTACAAATTCGGTACTTTTTGGTCCCATAATGATTGGCAAAATCGTTTACAAAAAATAAAAAAAAAACAACGAAATTCTTCCCAATAAACAACTTCATCAACCAAAAGTGCATTTTTCGTGAAAGGGATTCATTTTTCTGCTGACGATAAATGGTTGGGAACGATTCTCGAAGCTGATTTTCACATAAAGGATTACGAAGTGAAATTATTACCCCAGTCCAAACAGAAATCCTCCAGACGGTGTAAAGTTTTTGTTCCATCAAAATATGCGTGGCTTTTTACGTGCTGAAGTGGAAACAACGGTGACATCAACTGGAAGGGAATGACATTCAGCCCTTGGAGAAACATTACCGGCAAAACTAGGAATAAGAAACAAAAAATTGTAAAAAAAAATTGTATCACTAGCCACTCCTTTGCCCAACTTCCTTCCGCCCATAAGACTTTCTCATCACCTTCTCAGTCTCAGTCTCTAGTGACAACAGATAATTCTTCGTTAACTGATGCTTTTACTCGTAATGCATCTACTCGTAATAATAATTATGCATCTATACCCCCAGCATTTGACGCGTCATCTTCGCACTCAAGCAGGTATGCTAACGTAGCTAATAAAATCTGCCCCAAGGTTTCCAATCAGGCTGCCGCAAACATAGGTATAGGTAGCAATATGACATCTGAATCTCTTCGAAGATCAGTCAACCCTGTTAGGCATTTTTCCTAACCAAACTCAGACAAGCCTCAAACTTTTTTACCACAACTGTGGTGGTATGAGAGGCAAGCTAAATAAACTATACTTTGACGCCAAATCATGCCATTTTAATCTACTCGCCATCACGGAAACTTGGCTTAATGCCTCTCATAAAAATGAGGAGATTCTTGATAGTACTTGGACCATTTTCAGAAGCGAACGTGATTATTGTTCTACGGGTCAGTCGCGAGGAGGTGGTGTCTTATTTGCTGTTAGCAACACATTTTCAAGTGAGCTCGTTGATACCACCCCAAATGCTTTTTCCAATGTATAATTATTCGGATCTCCTCTAATAACAACTCAATTTACATCGCTGTTGTCTACATCCCCCCTAGATCTGAAGAATCCATCTACAGCAATTTTTGTGACACAATATCTTCATTAGTGACATCACTTAGCGAAAAAGATAAAATAATAGTTTTGGGTGATTTCAATCGTCCGAATCTTTGCTTTGTTCCGGATGAAAATGACTCTTACCTTCTCCCCGTAAACCTGGTAGACACCAACGATTTCAATCTTGCGAGTGCCTTTTATGGTAATGATTTACAGCAGGTTTCCCACATCCCCAACCAAAATGGAAATTGGTTAGATCTAGTCTTCACGAATGCTTATGACGAAGTAGTGGTTAGTCCAACTAATGACGCTGAGCATCTTTTTTGCAACAGTATACACCATACAGCACTGTCAGTAGAACTTTCCACTTCTAATTCCACCTACTTAAAAACTTACAATAATTCAATTGTATTTGACTTCCGTAATGCTGATTATGAAAGCATTAAACACGTTCTTGATACTATTGATTGGACGAATATTCTTTCAAAGCAGGATCTTGAGACAGCCATTTCCTCATTTTACAATAAAATTTTTGACGTCGTTGAAAGATATGTACCAAAGATAAAAAAAAAATAAATTGTCTGAGCCATGGCTTGATAGAGACCTTAGGCATTTGCGAAATCGTAGAAACAAACTATATAAGCGGATTAGAGAAAATACTGACGTTAGTTCTGCTATTCAGGAAGAGTATAATCAAGTCACTAAGCAATTTTCAGCAAAGTCTCGTGAGGCTTATGATACTTACATTAGGTCAACCGGCGAAAATATAGTCCGTGACCCGAAAAAATTCTTCGATTTTGTTAATGTGAAGCGAAAAACTACTGGCTATCCATCGTCGATGTTTCTGAATAATACAACGTCTTCTTCTCCTAAAGAGATATGTGACCTATTCGCAGATAGTTTCCAAAAAGTTTTTAGTGCACTAGACCTAACAAACTCACACCTTTCTTCCTCCGATTCAACTCCAATGGCTTTTGTCAACCATTTAGAAATCTCCTGCGATGAAATACGCAAAACTATTTTGGAACTCAACTGCAACAAGGGTCCTGGGCCCGATCTTCTTCCTCCGATCTTTTTATGCAAGTGCGTAGAGCAGCTTATAACTCCTTTGCATATTTTTTTTAATAGATCACTTTCGTCAGGAGTTTTTCCATCCAGTTGGAAGCTTTCTTATGCCACACCCATATTCAAGAATGGTGATCGACGCTGTATTGAAAATTATAGGGGCATTGCCATTTTGTCTTCGATTCCGAAATTTTTCGAAAAGATAGTATACGACAAATTGTCTCCGCTAGTTGATTCCCGTCTGAACGAGCAACAACATGGCTTTAGAAAAGGTCGCTCAACTACCACGAATTTGACAATCCTAATCTCAGACGTCCTATGCAAAATGGAAAAAGGTTATCAAATTAACGCAGTCTACACAGACTTCAGTAAGGCATTTGACAGAGTTGACCATTCTACCTTCATTTTTAAGCTACAGAAATTCGGTATTACCGGGTCTCTACTCAGCTGGCTGACTTCCTACCTTTGCGATTGAACACAATGTGTAAAATTTCTAGGATTTCTATCGAAAAACGTTAGTGCTACCTCTGGTGTACCCCAAGGTAGCCATCTTGGTCCATTTCTCTTCAATATATTTATTTCCGACCTATCTGACGTCCTAGCAGGCATACCTCATTTACTCTATGCAGACGACCTCAAACTTTATCTGACCATTGAATCGAAATCGGATGCCCTCTTTCTCCAATCCAAACTTGATTCCCTTGATCATTGGTGCAATGTAAACAAGCTCTCTCTCAACATTAATAAATGCCAGGCTATTAGTTTTTCCAGAAAATGCACGGTCACACACAATACGTACTTCCTCGGTAATAATGTGCTAACTCGAGTTGATAACATTGTTGACCTCGGTGTTATCTTAGATGAAAAACTCCGCTTCACTTTACACTACGATAAAATACTTTCTCGTGCAAACAAACAACTTGGCTTCATCAAAAGACGAGCCAAAGAATTTCGTAGTCTGTGGGTCACAAGATCTTTATACACTTCACTCGTACGTCCTATTCTCGAATACGCTTGCATTAGCTGGAATCCTGCTTTTGAAACCCACTAGCCTCCAGAAGAATGGTGATATCGGCCTGCTTCACATTCGACGTCATTAGAGGCGCTATTAATGTAGAATTCCTGAATAATAAAATTTTGTTAAATATCCCTGTGAGGAACACCAGGTCCAATCGTTTCCTAAAAGAATATTCTCATTCGACCACATATGGAGCTAATGAGCCAGTAAATAGATGCTGCAGAGTATTCAACAGAATAAGCAATTTATATTCTCCTACGATTTCCAAATCATCCTTCAAGACCTCTCTTTTCCATACCATCCGTACCCTTAACCTTAAGCTATAGCTTTCATGTCAATGTTTATTTATTGATTGCTATTTATTTATTTATTTGTTACTCTTTTTTTTTATTTGTTTGTTTTTTACTTATTTAACTTGTTTGTTTTTACTTTTTCCTTTACTTTACTTTACTTTTCCATTTTTTATTTTAATTTGATGTCCTTTTTTTTTAATATGTGATTTTTGTACCTTGTTTTGGTGAATGAATAAATAAATAATAATCCAAACCGGTAATATATGTTGAACACGGCGAATTGGGTAGGACTCATTTCTTTCCTTCAACGTATGTCCAGACGGGTTGACCAAAATGTGGCCTAGCATTGTCATGCAGAATTAACTTCTTATGTCTATCGCATCATTCCGTACCTTTGTCTTGAATAACTTGTTTCAGGCAGATTAGTTGAAGTCACTAACGTTGAGAGTTGAAAGTTTCTGACGGTTTTCAGCAACTCATAGTAGAGCACGCCCGCAATGTCCCATTAAATGCAGAACATAGCTTTTGACCCGTGAATATTGCTCATTGGGGTTGGTGGTCCTATTTTGCCAGCCCGTTCTCCTAGTTTTCGATTAAGGTTACAGTAATTTATTCATTTTTTGTCGCTGACGTAAAAACTCTTTCTTCTTTATCGTTAGACAACATTTTGCACGTGAGCAAATTCCTTTCAATATCCCTTTCCTGTAAATCGTGTGGTAACCAATTTCCTACTTTTTGGGCCATTTCGATGGCATATAGGCATTTTCTAACATTCAACCCTGCAGATAATTCTTGAAGAGCTGGAAGGATCAATATTCAACAATTCCTTAAATTCTTGATTTTGGAACTTATTTCGCTGCATTCATCGTTGACGTTAAAATCAACATATTTGAACCATTGGGACTAATATCTGCAAATTAGTTCTGATCGAGCATAGTCGTCGTAAATGTCCTTTTTTCAAACGATAGTAATGTAGAAAAACTTCCAACAAATGCTTTACTTTTTTGGAACAAATTCCGATATATTCGATACAATATGAGCACTTGTTTTTTCCACTCTAAATCAAAAACCCTATACTGCGTTTGACAGTTTACAGAAACACCTTTTAAATCCATACTACGAAAGATTATTCAAGGTACAGACGATAATACTAATATCATCCATAAAAAACGATTAAAACTTATTTTCATATCCAATGCTTTCTGTGCTGATGAATCAGCTGCCTTATAACAATAAAATTAACCTCCTCTTAAATCGAGCTTTATACCCTATGCTTGAGTCGAATGTCACATTTGTGTCAAATTCGTGAAGTGGTGGTGTTTATATCATATCCATTTTCCTATGGTAAGGTTCTCTTTAGTAGAGTTTCAATACGTCGATTTGCAGAGCCTTTGAATTTTAATATGTCTTAATTAAAAAAACTTTGCATTTAAAGAATAGATAAAATTGTTTATTTTTTTAAAATTCCAGTCTACACTTTTTACGATTGTCCAGCTCTAAATAATAAACACCTCAAGATATTTGGTTCTTATCACTTTCAAGAGTTAGCAGAAGTGGCTAGTACCATCACGTTGAGTCAGCTGATTCAGTTTGGCGAAGCGGGCACTTGGCAGCTCTAAAAAGCTAGCGGAGGGTGACAAATGGGCCCAAACTAGCGGCCTAATGATAGCCGCGTACCCGACAAACCCTCTCTACTACCTAGCCTAAAGCTCCGTTCAATGAATCATCATCCTCACACTTTTATCTCTTTCCATAAACTCACCATTTTAGTCACCATAGAGTCACCACAATCCATATCACACTAGCCAGTGCGTCGTTGTTGACGTTATGTAGTTGTTAACCATGTCTCTGATAAGATCGTAACATTGACTTTGAAAATCTACCATCTACTGTCTTGCATAAACAATGGTAACATATCAAAGCGTAAATTGTGTAAATACTGTTCCGAACAGCAGACTACGGCACCGAAAAAAATTAAGCAAAACTAAAACGATTGACTACCCACCACGAGAGACACTTGAAAGACGAAGAGTCGCGAGCCATGCAAAACATCACAAACTGTAGACTATATCAAAGGGTAGTTGGTTGCAACTGGACAAATTATCGGAGGGATTTCACCTAAACTCGATATACTTGACTCGGAGTTGGCGCAATCATGGAATGCATGTATGTCGTCGAACATGAAGCAAAGAAACATGACACAGGTCAACCGTAAATTCAATCTTTGTAGACGCTAGGCAGTAGCTGAACGTGGTTGCATGTCTGACATCGAATCCGTGATCGTCAATTTGTGATTCTTTCGGTAGGAACAAATTCGTACATAAACACTAGTAGTCGTATTGGTTTTGCGATTTATTTTTGAGGCTGCGTGCAGAGTGTTGGCTTCTAGACAGGATCTAGAAGCTGAAATACTGACAATTCAGGTGCTCTGATTTTTGGGTCCTAGTTTTCTCTTATAACCCTGAAATTGGCAATTACTCATCATAAGTTTTCAGGGTCCATAGCAAATTAGATCTTCTTATGCATAGCTTTCCAACGACTTTCCAAAAAAAAAATCTGGCGACCACACATCAACAGCATCATCAAGTTCATTCAACCTTGTCCGAAAAACATTGCTCTTTCCTTCGAGTCAAGATCGTAAACCAATTTGCTGAAAATGCCAATAGAATGTGGCAAATCGAACATCAAACATAACGAAATATGTTTGGCGGTATAAGATGAAAGGATATTGCGAATATTTTTGCAGACTTATCGCTTATTTTCTCTCATTGTCCCCACACACCGTTACGAATTGACGCAAATATCATCGCATTCACATTGAGTGTACCCTTCCCAATGCAGACGTATTGCATTAGCGAAAGCATTTGCGAAAGTGCAATCGCAAACAAATGCTCATATAGACGACAGGTCGTAAAAAATTACGAGTATGACTGGAAATGTTATTGAATAAAGGTCATGCTATAGCGGTGATCACATGGTGGATTGATGGACGTTTGGTCAGAAAAGGCACCATATAAATCTTTGTGAAATTAATGGTCTAAAAACAAATTAATTGGAGTTTTAATCAATCTAAAAACTTTTGAGCTGCCATTTCAGCAGAGTTAATTTTCTAAAAAGAAAACTCAGACAGTATTACAGACAGAATGCAATCATTTAAAATTGACCTGGATATGCAATACTCCAACTAACATGTATTAACTCCTAACCTTTATCACACCATCTACTATTATCATTACCAAATATCTCACCAAATATTTCCTGTAATAAAATCCGAAAAAATCACCAAAGTCCATTCGAAACCCATAAACGATTCACATTAAGTGCTTCGGGAAAAAAATAATGGAAACTATCACCTTCAAACGATGATCCTATGTCAATTAATGTCGTCGTTCATCTGAATCTCAACTCAACTCTGATTTTTTTCGAATTTACCTTTCCACCTAATACATACAAATCATTTGCAGCTGCAGACTAGATCCGACAGTCGCCGACAATCAGAAAACAAGTACAAAGTATATTCGGTACTTGGTTAATGTATTTGAAACAAAATCCAATGAAAATACATCAATTGAATAAAAAATCCACAGAAACAGGTAAATCTTTTGTGGCTCCTTAGTACGCACTTCTCTTCCTGACATTTTTGGGCTTGTAGATTTTATTGAATTTTTTTATGTCATCTCAGAGTTCGGCACGTTTTTCAAATATGTTCACAGATATCTTTGAGGAAAAAAAATCAGAAACGTATGTAATGGAATATTGGATGAAGCAAAGCGATATATTGACTTTAAATAGACAGCGAATGTGTCGAGCAAGTATGAACTGTGGCGGGACGAAACAAATACGAAAGACATACGAAACGACATCAAACGTGTTGATTACATAAAATACGAGTATTACCGCCAGATGAATTTATGATGGTAATAAAAATGACGATTTCCAAAATTGTAATAAAAATCTATTTAATATCAAAATGATGATGCACTTGAAATTGTTTTTTTCTGTGATCTTTGTATGTTTGATACTGAAAGTGTGTTGAATGGTGACTTTTTTCGGTAATGTTTTCCATTGTTTTGGTGTTAAGCTCTAAGTTTCGAAAATCAAAGCAGAGAGAATCAAGGTTTACGTTGAGTATTTTTGTTCAGTTTGATTGGTATCCAAGTAAAAAAAATGATTTTCTAGTTTTGGACTTAGTTGTTTGTCAGTTAGTCATCTGACTTTTTCATTTGCTATTACAGAATGGTACATTTTAAGCAAAGCTTCTTCTCATCAGCAAGTTACAACCATAATTATTTGTTACATCCACAATCTGTCGTCGCTACCGACCACAGTCCAAAGCATTTAACTTCCATCGATCTGGCACCAGTGTTTGAAAAATAATTGGCATGAAAAGTCAAGAGCTTTTAAACGATGTTACATCACTGAATCATAATCAGGTTATCTGATTTCCTGACGTTTCTGACTCTGAGATTGAACTTGCGGTTGATTTTCATTTGAGTGAAAAATTACAGATTCTGAAGATAAAAATCTTAAAATGGTATCCAAAATTCAATGAGTCCCAGAAACACTATAAAGTGCTCGTACAATGTCAGAAGCCTTGGGGAGAATTAAGCAGTTTTCGATGCATTCGAGAATTCCTGTGAGGTTGGAAAAGTATTCAAAAAATTTAACGAACTTATCAGAGCCCAAGTAGTTTAAGAAAGATGTAAAATTATAGTACTCAGAAAGAATGAGGAAAATACAGAGAGCTGCAGATATATGAGCAACTCAAAAATCCAAGAAGATGATAAAGT
The DNA here is from genome assembly GCA_963978885.1 of Nemotelus pantherinus. Lineage (NCBI taxonomy): Eukaryota > Metazoa > Arthropoda > Insecta > Diptera > Stratiomyidae > Nemotelus > Nemotelus pantherinus. Next base: position 178,527,952 of record OZ022263.1, read on the forward strand.
ATCTCTGTAGAGAGGAGGTGAATTTCGGGAAACTGTATAAAGGGAATCACCTAAATACTTGTTAGGTTTCTATTAAAAATACATCGATAGGTTGGTTACAAAGTGTCTGGGTTTGTCGGTGATGCGTTTATTGGATTTATTGTTCCCCCACTGACTGAATGTCATTGCGCGCCAAGAATAGGTATCTCCAATCCTCTTATGGTTAGAAAATAGCCACCAATATTTGGCTGGAACAGTTAGTTTGAAACTAGTATGGGATTTGTCCTTGTGCCCATGCCGACGGGTGCGTATAGTTTCACATTTACAATCCACGATGCATAGTTCATCCTTTAGGACCCTGTATAACCAGGTATAGTCAGTGCATCCAGGAGCTCCTTTTATAAAGAATGTTTTGTTGCGAGGTTTTTCAATGACAGTCGTGCTTACTGCCTGTTTGCACATTGTGTTGTTGGACAGCTTTATCCTCCTAATTCTGGCATCCCATTCTTGACGAGACCAAGAGTTCCAAATTTTAAAATCGGCTGACTCGAGGACTTGTCTGCAGCTTCTGAAATTATTTTGTTGGATATTCGTCTCAGCTGCTTCATTGGAGATGTTGAATAATCCATCATAATTGATACTTCTGGTGTTACTGTTAAGGGGGAAAATACATGTAACTGCTAAATAAAAATTCGATTTTTTTATTACATCAAAATGTTTGAAATGCTCTTGAAATATACCAAAAAAAGTTTTGAAGCGATATTCGTATTAGTTCTCGAGTTATAGTCAGTTATAGGCAGCGCGGCGTTCCCCAGGTCGTTGGAGCTTTAAAACTTTAAACGCGTTTTTCTCAAAGTAGTACTTTTTCAACTGCCGTACAAAATATCTCAAAAAATATTGAACCGATCCGGCTAAAATTTATACCACATCTACAAAGGAGTATTATCTCCTCGTTGAACCTAAATGTTATTGTACTTTTAGAAAAACAATTTGTTTATTAATGTTTAAAGCGTGATTTTTTTGAAAAATAATCGATTTTTATGTTTAATCTAAAATTAATGTAAAAATTTAATTTTTTTAAATAAATTTTATTGGTTCACCCATGAACTATGCATCTCATTAGCATATTTTTTTCTCTCTGACTGTTGCAAGTTCCCCGGAAAAGGCTTTAAGTTGTACGAGGCAGTTTTTGACGTGTTTTTTTCATTCGCTCGCATCGCCGCCATTTTGTGTTGAATAATTATTAAAAAAATATTTTCATTTACTGTGGGACATGTACTTTAAGGATTTAATATTAAACATTTTCTGAATGAACAATATATATATTTTAAATCAATCTGAAATTAGCAATTTTTTTTCGATTTTACATGTATTTCCCCCCCTTAAGTCTTCAAAAACTGCTTCTATCGTTGTTTTGGTGGCAACATCATTAATCACTTTAACAAGAGTGTTGAGATTACTATCAAGACTCTTAACTGTGCATGTCAAGTTATCAAATAGGCCCATACCAGCATCCACTTCTCTAGCTAGAGATGATTCAGCGCGTTCGGTAGTTGAATTTTCAAGCAACATTAGGTGCGTTTTTTTGCTCCGATACAAAGCAGAATAGAACTATGCCGCAAAAACAACGATCTAGTATAAAACAGCATTGCATTTGCTAAGACTGACATAGGTTGCTGTATTTGCTGTGGTACCACAAAACAGCTGAAAATAAAGGGAGAAAATAACGAGTATACAGTAGCACAATCGATAGAAAATAGAAAAAGAACTAACAGAAAATTACCTCTTTTAACTTTCTACACATTATGAGGGCTTTTTTTCTAATTTTCTAACTACCAAAACATTCAACATAACCTTGAAAAAACCAAAGCCACCTCACAGCAAAAAAGACTACTTCTCATGAGCTTTTCTTTTTTCTATCAGCACATTCTATAGGTCAGCACGTGAACTACCAATGAGGCTTGAAAATGCTTGCTTCATGAATTTTGTTCGGAATTCATTACAGCGGTAGAACTATATTTGTAGTATGTTGGTGAATAATCCCAACGGGAATCACCGTAAGGTATTCTGGCGTAATGCTTGAATCAAACAATGCTAGTAATGCGAATTTCCTATTTCCAAAGCTATTTCCCAGCAATTATAAGATATACTCGTATACATGACTTGGAGCATGGAAAATGCTGCAAGGGAGAAAGCTCATATGTTATAAGTCCAAGACTGGCCAATGAACATCACTCGCAGAAATAAGGGGAAAAAACTTGCGAGCATACATCGGCTATGGGTAGTGTGCTATATAAAACGGAAAAATGAGAATCTCGGAGCATTCCAAATCATCACGGGTAAGTAAATTGTATGAAAAACCAGAGTACATTGTCGGGCTTTCCAAAAAGTTCTTTTTATATAACTATAACGTTGAAAGCTCAAACGTCCCCTTGTCTATGCCTTGCCAACCTAGAACATGGAATGTTAAAAATAAATTAACAGACAATGGACAGTAATGGTTCCATGCATTACGCGAAAAACTTGCCGAACATAGGCCGACGCATTACATTTCCCGTTGGGTAGGAACATGAATTGATAATGGTTCCTGTAATAACAAACCGAATCCCACGTCAAAAGAAAATCAATCCAAAATAATTTGTTATAAATTTGTGTGTGAAATTGATCATTTATTAATCTTTAGCCAGGTGATATTTCTTTGCAAGCGGCGACATGTATCGCATCTGTGTGGAATATGAAAGGAAACATTGGATGCATAATCGAACACGAGTACATGTTAGTAATCGCAACTCATTTGTATTATTTTCAAGTTCGCCATATAATCAATTAGAGTTTAAGGACGTTTTTTTCAACCAGCGGAATATGCGAGCTAAACATATGTATGAAAGAATGGTATAGAATAATATGGATGAATGAATACGTTAATCTTGCTTACTTGGCCTCCAACATGCTTATTACTATCTGAGTTATAGGTGAAAAAATTATGTTAAAATCAAGTTTAAAAAATTATGTTAAAATCAAGTTTAATAATAATATTTCATGTTAACCTGCAAAATCTCTTATTCTCAAGCTAACTTAATTTGATTCATTAATAGTTTTTTGAAAACATATACTAGCAAATTCAAATATTTGAAAGAAGATTATATTTTTACTTCATGCACTTGTTTTTGCGAAAATAACTTTATAAATCTTTTTCGCTCAGAAACAATTCTTTCAGTTAAGTTTTTTAATTCCAGTTTTTTCCAAAGTAGTATCATTTCATAAGTTTTTTTCCTCATCACCTAATTTGATTAAACCATCGCTGTCGGATTGAAAGACTGCCCAAAAAATTAGCGTACACATTCCGTCTCTGAATTCGTTGAGTTTATTAAGAAGCGATAATGTAATTGATTTCAGTCATAAATCAGTGACATGCCTCAAGTTAGCTCCATCAGTTCTGGATGATAGTACGAAATAAGAGAAGTGAAAAAAATAACGATTTGATACCGTATTAATCTATAGATGAACATTTATTTAGTTTTGTCTTTAAGCTGAGGCTGAGTTCAATTCGGTTGGCCAAAAAGACTTAAGGTATATTGACGTTCATAATCTGATATGATTTTTGAACGTAAAGGTGTTTTTGACATAGGATAAAGATTATTAAAAATGAAGTAGATTTACTTGACCCTAGGGTCAATTTTCTTTGTTCTAGGAGATTTCGACTTTAGATCAATTTTTAATTGACATAATATTCTCCAAATTATTTTTTAATTATTTTTTTCAATTTCTAACTAGGTTCAATTTGAATTTGTTATTAATCAATTTTATTTTTAAATAACATTTTATTTGATACTTATGTACATCATGCAGCTAAAAATGATTTCCATTCATAATAATAATGTGAAATGACATTAAATTAGTTTTTTTTCGGTACGAATATTCTACAAAATAAATGTTATTTTCGTAATAGAATCATAAAAAGAAAATTAGGGTTTTCAAGTGAAAATAAGCCGAAAATTGCTAAAAAAATATTTAATGTTATGATTTCAACAAAAAATATCAACAAAGTGCAAACGGTTCCTTTAACCTTAAGTCTCTCTATATCTCTCGCTCTCGAAATGAAACAAGCGTGCAAATCACGCATAAAAAACTCATTATTGCGGCTGGCTTTGAAACACACAGATACTTCACTGGAGGTCTAATTTGTCTTTATTGTATAGACAGACAACACATTAAAGTATTGATGCTCTGCTTCAAACAGAAAAAAAAACATTTCATGAATAAGAACACGTAAGATAAATAGATTTGTAACTGAATGGACATCAGTGAAGAACGTTTGAAACAAAACGACGATTTAAAAGATTTTCATTAGATCACCGAATGTACATCAACAAAATGAATGGCATGCATCAATCAATATGTTTGATTTTGTTTTCAGGCTATGAGAAATGGAAGAGGAGAGAGAAAAGAAATTGAAAGAAGAACCGGGTTTATGAACGAAATATTAACTATATGAAAAAATTGACAGTAAAATGTGACTTTTGAATGAGCTCAAGGTATGTTTAGGAGTAATCGTAACTTAACGTGTTAATGCTATCATTCACCTTTTTTTTGTTCAAATTCATTTAAAATTTGGAATATGAGTAGGAAGAAAAAGAGAAAATCAAGTCACGGAAAAATCAAATTGCAATTGATAAAGTGAACAAAAAAAAAGGAAATAGTGTTGGAAAAAGTGAAGCAATTATCGCCTTTAACACTCTAATTGAACGTTTAATACTCTAATTGAAAATAGAATTGAATGTTTATCCGTAAAAAACGACCAAAAAGGAAAATAGGAATAAAAATGCAAACGAAATATTAATATAATGATCCAGCTATATATGGTAAGCAAAATCAATGAAAATAATCCATCGCTTAAGAAAATATAGGGCAACTTATTTAATCAACTTTGGTTCATTTGTTCTTCTAATTTGCTTACTTAAACAACCTATCTTTAGGTGTTTTTATGTTTTGTTAACTAGTTTTCATTGACTAGCACCATGGCCACTACAATTCAACTATTTATTAATTATTATCAATTATAGGGTCTTCGCTAGTGCAATTACTTTGCACTAAACTTTTGAGCCTTTGACAAATTCAGTCATTAGATGCTGGCTGAAAATACATATAAATTTGGCTGGCATATCTGGCCTTTTTTGTCAATCAAATCATAAGAGACTATACACAATGACCGAAGCATTAAAAAAACCACTAGAGCACGACGAAGCAGCGTGAAATCAGTCGATACACCTCCTTCTATTAACCGCTCTGCCACTCCAATCTCTATGACTCCAACGAATTCTAATCTCGTCACCTTCACATGAAATTTTACTCTGCTACCTAATATAACCGTCTCACAGTGGTTTATTTGTGGAAAAAGGTTAACTTTATTCCTGAGAACCACTAGATGAATGAAATTGAGTGTTTCTTGGGTTTTCAAACATGGGAAATCCATTTTTGGGGTTGTTTTGGCTATGTCAACGATTTTATGAGTTTTGTGTAGTCTTTAAGTCTTTTACACACGGACATTTCTGTTTCAAATTGACCAAAAAGGTTTTAACAAAAACTCAGACTTTTTTCTAACTTTATTGTTTTTCTTTTGTTTTCTAAATGATATAAATCGAAAAATTGAACTGACAAATAAGTGTAAATAGACTTAATTACTATTTCTTGTAAGTGGGTGTTTTCCCAAATTGTTCGCAACTATTGCCGAAGCGACAGTGATCATAAAACGCCCTATCCAGTTTTTTTTCATTTTTGGGTTAGCAACGGATTTTGTGGAAGTATCTTAAAATCAATAGTGAAAGTAGTGAAAAAGGCCTATCTACAGCATATAGCAAAACATATATCGAATTTGCAAATATTGTCATTGACCCATGCATGCATATTTACAATTTGAGCAATTGATACCTTGCAGGAAATTATTTTGTACAGGTAAAAATATATTTTTGATAATGCTGCTTTGCATATAATTTCAATGCTAAGCATATACTACATACCTGAATTATTCTATGATCATATATAAATTATCATATGACCATATTTCATTAAATTGAATTTAGAAGCAAGTTGGGAAATTTGATGATTCTAAAGTACAGGTGAATGGGTAAATAAACAAACAGCACTTGAAACTTTACCAATAATATAACAGATGAGTGTAGGGTTTAGAAACTATTATGAAATTCAACATTGTGTTTATCTCAATCTCACGTGCTCCAACCTGGTACAAATGCTTGCTATTATGTGCTAGTGCAAATGATAAAAAAATACGGCAGAACACGCGGACTGGGCGCGCAAAATGTTGCATTTTGTACAAGGTCGCTGGACTTTGAAAGGAGTTTACGAGCCCAGCCGCAGCTGGCCGCAGGTCAATTAAGTTTTGATAGTTACTTTGAACTTTGATGAATACAACTAGACCTATTTTGCAGCAACGTTCAGTGATGTTCTAAACTTAAAAGGGACTAGAAGTTTTAAACACCGAATTCCTATACCATCTGCAGTATGAACACGATGAAAGGGGGGAAGCTAAATCGTCAATGTCTTTCATAGCTTAAGAACGCTGTATTACTCGAAGGTATTTTGATCTTCATATTCTTTATAATAAGCTTAAGAGACAGATGCAATTTTTGGCTGTTTTCAGCTTCTGTGCTCTTACCCTTAAACTTATGAAACCCGATTACCACCTGAAATGATGGAGGTCATATAGGACAATATTACCTCCAAGTATCAACATCCTACGTGAAAGTCCATAATTTGAATAAAGTTAACCTTTTTCGAGAAATATACCACCTGGTTTCTTTACAATATTTAACTTCTTAGCTTCCTGACAAAAACATTGGATCATCGTGAAATTCGCAGAGCGTATTGATGTTGACTAAGATTTATTACACATGGATTTTCAAGATAGTGCGGGTAACCCTGTAGCTACGGCAGGCTCCTGAAAAAAATCCTTCAAATCACTGACCCTCCTGAAAAATTTTTGTTTTTTGACTAAAAATTCAAATCATTCATAAATTTTGACTTTTGTTCATCGTGTCAAAATGAAATTTTTAAAATTCCGAATTGCACAAGAACGGCAACCCATCACCAAATTACCTCTATTTTCAGCACTCGAAAGTTCTGTTCACGAGAACTGACGACCGGATTATCCGATCATAATGAGATTTGCAGGACATGTTGGTATTAGTTAGGACCAGGTCTAATAGAAGTGATTTTGAAATGCGGGCAACCCTGTGGGTGGTACCATCTTGAAAAATCACTGAGAAAAAACCGGTTTTCAGCCTATAACTTCCGATTCAGCCATCACATTTAAACGAAATTCCCGCAATATTTGAATCTTACTTTAGATAACATTCGGTGAAAATTTGGCTGAAAAATTAGAATAGAGTTGCCAGCTATGGTGGTTTTTGTCTCCGAAATCTTGCAAATTCGCTCAGCAAAATAAAGCTTTTTCCCTATAGCTTCCGGTCCAGTATAGAAATCAAAACAAAGTTCATGCAGTAAATAAACCTTAATGTGAGCCAAACGTCGTCAGAATTTCGTACGAAAACCATGAAAGGGCTGCCAGCTATGACCATTTTTGTAATTTTGTCATTAGATTTGTAAATGGGAATGATCCTGCAATGAAAATTAACAACAAATTTACGTTTTAAAAATTTGACAAGTTTTGAGGATGGTTACCCTAAAATTCTTTTCACTCGTATAACTTCCAGCGCAGTGATTCAATCAAAACGAAATTTACTGGTTGGGTTTAACTTGACGTGAAACAGATTTGGTATACATTGTGTTTTGCTGCGGACATAGGGTAGCCAGCATTAGCCACTCATATGCAAAGCATTTGCAATAAAAGTAAGAAACCAATTTTTAAATTTTCCGAGTTTTGAACATTTTTCGGATGGCAGCTGAAACTTTTGATGAAGTCCTCCGATGAGAACGAAATTCAAAGGATAAGTTGATTTAAGTATGAGCTTGTTATGGTAAACTTATTGCTGCTTCGTTGGGAAAGTGTTGCCAGCACTGAATATTTTCATCATTTGTGTTATAGTTGAGTTTTGTTGCTTTGGATTCTACAAAAAAGTGTATTACGTCTTTCCACATTTTTTTGTCACTCAAAGACTATTTTTTCGAAAATTAGTTTTGTAGCGGTTCTGATGCGCTAGACTTTTTTTTACTTTGGTTATTTGAACGAATACAGGAGGTGTTTTTTCCATATAATAAAATGAAAAACAATTTAAATTGATTGAATTTGATCGTTTTCCTTTCGATGGCCCTAGATTGAAGAAAGACTTGCCAGATAAATTACCGACCATTGGAAAGTTACGGACAAGCTGCACAGACTAATGACTCGGTATTCTTTGAAGGTCATCTTGGTCACCATTCTAGCTTGGGAACGTTGTGTCTGGAGGGTGGCGGAGGGCATATCAGTCCGTTTCATTACATCACTGAAAATCATATGCATTGTATAAATTTGTTTCTTTTCGTTAATCCAAACTGTTTTTTTCAAACAGCTTTAAAAAACAGTTGTTTAACAAAAAACAGTTCATTTTGGTTTTTTGAAAATAACAGAAACGCCCATCACTACGGGGAAGTATATTTTATGAGTTTTAGCATGGTGCAGGTTGAGCATCTTACTTGCCGCAGTATATTTCCGCCTTTTTTGTGAAACAAGGGGAGGAAGTTTGCTTATAACAATGCCTCCTAGAAGTACGGGCCGTCAGGCTACGTAATCGTTCTCGCTGTGACGTCATGGCGATTGGGATTTTGAGATTTCCACGAGGCAGTGCCGACACACACCGAGATTTCACATGCGGTTTTTTTTTAGCTAAAATATGAATAAAACGTTAGTTTTTTGTGCGTGAACGCGTTAAAATAATACTATTTAGTCATAACGTACACTTTGTACCAATAATTGTATCGCGACAGTAAATCGACACGAACCATCACATAACCTATAAACCGATAAACATTTCGTAGTGAATTTTCCACATTATACCGCACGCACCGCATTAATTTGTGTTTTAGCTGTTCACTAGCACTGTTTCGCATATACCACTTTGTTTTCATTTCACTCACTTTAACACAACCCGTACAATTAACATTTTCCCGCGGATGTCCCATAAGACTACGTGTGTATTTCGCGACATATTGTTCTTTTGCTGTGACGTCATCATTCTGCATTACGGCCCGTACTTCTAGGAGGCATTGCTTATAGGTCTGTTCCCGTACTTCAGCAAACTGCAGCAGTAACAGAATTTGGTAGCTGGCTTCTTTTTGCTGCAAAATTTGGCTTGCAGCAAAAGTACGAAAACGACTTGCTGCGAATCTATTTTAATATATTATAATAGGCGTGTTTTTTTGCTCCTCTATCCAGTAGAGAATAGGATATACGCATTGGAAACAACAACACTCCTGCACCAGTGAATTCACTATTACAGAAATTATATTCGTCATAGGTAGTTCAAGTATAGAATGTGCTGATAGAAAAAAGAAAAGCTCATACGAAGTTGTCTTTTTTTCTGTGAGATGGCTTTGGTTTTTTGAAGGTTAAGTTGAATGTTTTGGCAGTTAGTAAATTAAAAAAAGCTCGCATAATGTGTAGAAAGTTAAAAGAGATAATTTTCTGTTAGTTCTTTTTCTATTTTCTATCGATTGTGCTACTGTATACTCGTTATTTTCTCCCTTTATTTTGAGCTGTTGAGTGGTACCAGAGCAAATAAAGCAACCTATGTCAGTCTTAGCGAAAGCATCAGCTGTTTTGTGATGGATCGTTTTTTTACGTCATTGTTCTAGTCTGTTCTGTATCAGAGCAAAAAAACACGCCTATTAGATTCAGGTACGGGGACAGACCTTATGAACGGTTGCTGGATGGTAAAAGTGTTTGGAGTGCGGCGTGTCTTATTATTTGACTTTGGCCTAATTAACGCTTTCACTTGGTTGTCAACAACTTCAGTAAAGCTCTATGATTGATGAGTGTCGTTGAGCTCAAAACCTACATCACTAAGTTTCTTGCACCCATTCTTTTAAAGCATAATTTCCGTAAACTTAACGAAACTTATCAGAAGATCAACGTGCATTCTTCCTTTAAGAAAATAAAAGAGTAAAATGTGTCGAAAAAGCAGAGTTTGATCGTCAAAAAATATCGAAAAACATATCACCGGATTTTGTTAGAAAATTCAAGAATCCAGCAAAGTTTGCCTTAGAAATTTTAGTTTGAATGGCGCTAATACTTAAAGAAATACTTTAGTGAACAATTTCAAAACATGATATTTTTTCCATATATTGGTTAAACCATATAAAACCACTTCATTCGATTCCACGAATTTTGATGAAACCTAATTGTCGAAAAAGATAAAAAATCAGCAATACATATTTCAAAATTTATCTCCGACGTAAATTAAATGTATTCAGGCGTATCTATGAGCGATATTTTTGGAATATTTTCCCAGCAAAAAGAAACAGTAAAATCCCCTTGAACAAGCCGCGAGCATGCAAAGAAAAAACACATTTTATTGCAACAAGTACATATTTATTGTTTTGACCAACACGACCACCGAGCGGTAATCCATTCTAGTCGATTCACTTACAAACGAAGACGCCAAACAAAACGAGCGAAAAAGAAAACGAAAAAAAAGAAAAATAATTATATAAATTAAAATCGTGGGAAAAATTCAAATTTTTATTACCAGTATTATGATTTTTTTCGGATTCTTGTTACTCGTCGGGAACACAATTTCCAGTTAATAGCAAAGAAATTTATGAAATGTAAATGCAATGATGATTTTTGTGTGTAAGATCAAATGAATGAGCTACTGTGCTCATGAGCAACGATCACAACAGTCTGATTTTGACTATATTTTGAGAATTTTGAGCAAGCTGTCAGATACGTAAGTCGTCAACAAAGTGGAATCGTAGAGTTATAACAGCAAATGTTGGTAAGTACGAAGAGCAACTGCGACAAGTGAATGCATTAGAAATTTAATTTATTACTTCGAACCTGGCTGGTGTAATTAATATTTTGAGCAAAAATGATGACCTATCGAGGGGCGATGGAGAGAATGAGGGGATATATGTCTAGTGATGGTCATTGTTGTTATTTGATGTTGTTACTGTTGTTGTCACAGACCGTTTTTCATAGCTTGTTGCTGTTGCCAGTGCTGGTGGTGGAAGTCTGTTTGGTGACTTTTTCTTTTTCGGCAAATTTTCAAGCTTGTATGGAAACTTCCTATTGTTTTGACAATAAACTCAATGAGCTTTTACTTGGCCGCACTGAATAGATTTAGTTACATTTATGTATGTATGGAGGTTCGCCATTGAATCAGTCTGGTCTGTTTCGAATTTTTCGGCTAGTCTTTTCTAAGCTAGCAGTTGACGATCGTGGGAAATGACCTGGTAAAAGTCGTTTGAATAAATTTAATTATATGCAAAGATGTTTTCTAATATGATTTGTAAGTGGGCAGTTCATTAAACTTGCGTGTGAATCGAAAAGAGTTCTCATAACGCATGTACTTAAAATGAAATTAATTAGGTGTGGTTAGCTTTGTCTGTATGCGGATGAAATTTTTATTGCGGTGATTGTCACTTGGTTTTGATGAATTTCATAAGATTTGAAGAGATTTCAAGTGAGATCTCGGTGAATGATTTGAATTGGTGAATATTTATGAAAACATATTTTGAAATGTTTGATAAAATCGTTGATTAGACGAAATAGTATTTGCAGGCGTCTATCGAATAAAATATACTTAATGACAATCGAATCTAAATCATTCGATAGTTGCACAAAAGATTCATCAGAGCTCATAGACCGTTCGGAAAATTAATTTTGACGTTCCTCATGTTGACTGCAATCCATGCAACCAAACGACCTCCGATAATCTTAGAATCATACTAAAGACGATGTAAAATTTCGCGCATAATTTATTAAAGCGACCAATCAATTCACCAACTAGTCGGTTGAATCAAAGATCAGAAGCACATACACTTGCTGGGTGATCGCAGTTCAACCTCGACTGCAAAATGAACGATGATCAAAAACTAGACCCAATAAATTCACTAACGATCAAATTAATCAAGAAAATTAAATGCGTAGTGAAGTAAATCGATAATGCGATAAAGAACCTCTAAACGGGTATCCGAAAAATAGACGAATGCAAAACTAAAGATCAGGCGATACACAGGGGCATGCTAAGCAATTTAAGATGAATGAAATAAATTTCCCCGGTGATATTAATTTAAATTAGATCTGCAAAAAATAGGTGATTCGATTTGGCTTGTGTTTTGCTTGCAAAGTCATTTAGTACGATCGATGATCGCACAGTAGGTGATCATTAAATTGGCTGCTGCAAGGGAGGTGATCAAATAAGTTTCGATAAATTCAAATGATGGTAGCTGGTTGTTTTTGTTGTTCTTGAGTTCGATGGAGAAGAAAAATATTGTCAGTCGATATGTGGTGGCAGATGTTGAAAATGTCAAGAAACGAAGAGAAATTAAAATGATCTGCCAAATATTTGATTATTAGTACGACTATTATTTTGATACAGAAAGGATTTGTTATCTTCTACTTCTAATCCAATATGAACTAATATTACTTGGAGAGTTGGACTGGCAAACGGACAATAAAAAGCACCCTCTGAGAGCTTACTATTCATGGTAACTGGCCGATGAGATTTAAGTAAAGATAAAGTAATTTTATAATAGGTTTAGCTGATACTTACAGCTACCGATATTGCATCAAAACTTAAGTACTTGAGAGCCGGAAAGAATGGAAACTATAATATTAACTATGATAAACTAAAGTTGAATTCTCGATTGAAAAAATGTTTTCCCATTATGCATTCATACATAGCCTCTTTTCAAAGCCTCCTTTCAAATTAAAGCAAATAATCAAATCTTTACACAGGTGGTTTTAAGCGTACACAGTGTTTCAAAAAAAATCGTACCTATTTATGTTACTATCGCAAAGTACTTAAGCTGAATAAATAGAGACGATTGATGAGCTTCAAGCCTTGCCTAACTTTTTGCGATTCAAGTTCTATCAGCTTCAACCTTATTTAGTTTTTGCCGTCGAGTCTTTTTTTTTAATTCAATGCTTTCGTCTTCTTTGAAACATGAAGTATTTTATGCCAAATAAGCCATTGTATTTATAAATAACCGAAAAAAAAACAAATTCATTAAATTTAGTTACGTGCTTTTGCTTTGCATAAAAATTTGCGCATAAGTTTCATATTAGTAAACGTTTTTTTCTAATAAAATTTTTCATATTATTGCTTGTTACCCTAGCTTTGATCGATTTGAAACCAGGTAAAATTATTCAAAAAAAAACTCATGGCAGTTTTGATAGTTCAATTTAAGATTTTTTCCACATTTAACGTATATCCTGAAAAAAATATTAATTTAATGTACAGCACCAAGTTTGCAATAAAATATAAATATGTATATTGTGTTTGCATTAAGAAGCTTTCAAATGATTGAAGATAATTACCTTTTTAAATAAGTAACTATTAGCTTTACGTTAAAGTTTCTGAATAGCATTCGCTACTATGCCGTGTTTGCGATTTCAGTCCTCAAAAACTTGTTAAGTATTTAATGTTTTACTGGAATATATCCATGTGGCTTACAAAATGGTATATGCTGAAAGCAATTTTATGTTCCAATGCATTTCATTTGAACTATATTTTTCATTATTTCTCATCAACACACTCAACCTAAAAATGGTTAATTTTGTGTGAGTTGGTTTATAAAGAAAAAGACTTTTGTTAAGTTTTCTCGCAATTTCGTCTTGTGAGTCGCCAAATTCATGTTGAGATATTGATTGATAAAATAAAAGCAACAGAGATTGATAACTAGATATGATAATAAATATAATAGATTATTTATTTTAATTGCTTTGTTTAGATTTCAAAAGGAATTTAAGAACAGAAATGGTCTCTTACGAAAAAGGTACGACCAATGATGCAAGAGGCCAACTAGGATTGGAGAGGATCGGCTGCCATCTTTCTTTAGTTTATGAAAAGGAGATGATAGTTGACTGAATCAAAGGTTTATCAATAGGCTAAAATCAATATATATTACGTCGTCCTTCTTTTAATGGCCAAGAACGGGTGGAACTATATGTGCAAAGTAAAGCAGGAAGGATAAAGTGGGTTTATATTTGAAAAAACCATGCTGCTCATGAACTAGAGTAAGTTATATGTAAGATTAGAGGCTCCTGTAGATATAATATCAGATGTTCTTGTAGATCACTGTGTTAAGGATTTGCTAAAACAGCGAATAATACGCATTTAAGACCACCAGCTTTACGGGTTTTGAAAAATGTAGCCAATATTCCAAGCAAGTGATATATTGTCCAAAATACTCGTATATCTATTTAGCCAAAATATATATTTATATTGGAAAAGATAGAAAGAGGAACGAACAATGACTTTGAAAGCAACTTAGCAGGGATATTTGGAATACCTTCGGGATCACTGCCAGTATTAGGATCCTCCAGCTGGCAGTTTCAAAGACAGAGATTGTCATGCTGACGAAGCGGAGGATACCAACCGTCATTTCCATAACAGTTGGCTCCGTTGAGGTTCTGACCGACAAGTCGGTCACCCTGGACATCAAACTGACGTATTGGGATCATATCCGCAAGGCATGTGATGATGAGCCGTCACTTCGCTGACTAGGCTAATGGCCAACGTTGGCGGACCCAGTGAAACGAGACGGAGGCTGCTGATGGTGACGACTAATTCCATCTTGCTATATGGCGCCGAAATTTGGGGAGATGCGCTTCGGACTAGAAAGTTCCGGAAGTGCATTGCCAGTGTCCAGCACAGGGGTGCCCTGCGAATCACCTGTAGCTGCCGCACGGTCTCAGAAGAGGCTGTGATGGTTTTATCGGGAGTAATCCCGATCGACCTGCTAGCGTGAGAACGCAAGGAAGGGTACCTCTTTCGCTCAGAGCTGAACAAAACTGAGGCTTTGACGCCCCCGCGTACACTGACCTTCCAACTTTGGCAACAACGTTGGAGTGAAAGTGATAAAGGACGCTGGACGGCTAAGCTAATTGGTCTTATTGAGCCTTGGCTTAACGAGAGCCGTGGGGAGGTAATCTTTTACCTTTGTCAATTCTTGACAGGGCATAGGATCAAAATCGTTCATCAGAGCTTAGATTTCTAAATTGTTTGTCCGAAGCAAATGTAATTCAGGAGATGATGTGGAGAAAAGACCTCCAATTGTGGTGAAAAAATAAATAGGAGAAACAAGAAGGGAAAAGTTCATACACAGTATGCACATAAATGCATACAAGTTGAAATACTGGAGGAGCTTTTTGAACAAATGGAAGAAATGAAGAGATGAAAAGCTTCAGAATGATTTCGGCTGATTAGCTTTTATTGAAGCTTCAACGCTAACAGTACAGATGTGTATTGCAAGTATAGCAGTACATTCTTCCGAAAGAAGTAATTCTTGATACAAAAATGAGTCAGCAAATTTCAAATTGCTGGTAAATTACGTGGAAAGGAGGAGCAGAGGGTTTGAGGATAAAGAATGAAGGCCACGAAAAAAACAGAACCAGTTAATTATTTTTATGTATATTCAGTATATTCTATTTAATGTTCATGCCAGTAAAACCAGCTTAGCGAAAATTAAAGCAAACTGCAGAAGAAATTTCGTTCTTCAAATTCTTATTGCTGAAAATCTATAGGAAAAGACAAATGTAATGCGGATCAGAAGGCACATAGGATGAGACATGTGCACTCTAAAAAAACGCAATAGAGAAACGATTGAACGAAACGATTGAACGAAACGATTACGCTCGTGGAGTAGGTAGTTTGTAAACTATCAGAGTAATACTACGAGGAATATATTCTAATAGTTTGGTAGAGATAGCATGCTAAACTGAAATATTCTTATTTCTGCAGGAGGCATTAGATCCAATCAAAATGGGATGCTTTTGTCACGTAGAAGGCTATTCATCCAGCATCATTTTTGAGTCACAATTACTTTTAATAAATCCTATCACACTGCAAAGTGCATCGTTGGTTGAATAATTTTGCCGAAAATTAGATCGAAAATTTTATTTTTTTACTGCTACTCAAACAATTTGAGCACTCTATGGAGGCAGAACTTTCCAAAAAAAAAATTGCTGTGACTTTTAAGAGAATAAGGGTTCAATTTATTTGTCAAAGGAGTAAATATTTATCTGAGTTTATCAGGTGTCACTTATTCATGCATCTATCGATCTAAAAAATCATCAAGCTACAGATAAGAATTTATGAAATATTTGATTGCAATTTTTTCTTTAAATCAAGGCTTTTCTGGATTATGTTCGAAAGATTTGTTCGATTAAATCTATGTTGAATTAAAAAGGAGCTACTAATTTTCGGCATAGTATACTAGGAATTGTCTTAGTTTATGAGATATTAAAAAGATAAACGTATTAGCGGTATCTTAGAGGAGTAAAATTTTCGAGTGTGGGTTCTTAGGGTACGGGTAAGTCGGAGCGACGAGAGCGTCGAGCCAAACAGCGCACTGTAATTGCTCATATCTGTATATACATGTCGAAGCATTAAAGCGAGAGTAGCGACGAGACCAATCCAAACCGATCTCGTCGCACGACTTGGTCACACCTTTATACTTTTTCTGCTGCTGCTTGTTAAAATTTTCTAGCCTCCAGTTCATATTGTTCCAGTTTGATTCCATTTCACGCACTGTATTATATACTTACTACTTATATAAATAAACTTAGCTCTAAGTAGGTAGCTGAGTTAAGGAGCAAAGTGAGGCTTGAAACTAATCACTCGTTAAAATTTTGATTATGGAGCTCTACTAACTTCTTATTCCAAGACCCGAAAATGAGATGCGGTAATATTTCTTGATTCATGCGCTGATTTTAATATAATGTAATATTAATTTTCATACTTTGGTTTCTGATCACCACCAGCGACAAAGTACGTTTCATCTGCGGAAACGGGAAAAGGTAGCATAATTTTCACCAGACCGAGAATTAACAAATTTCAAACGCGCTGAATTTTTGTCTCTAAGGGCACTCTTTGCTCTCGCGGTAAACCAGGAGATGTCATGCGGGTTACGAGAACTGAAAACAGAAGTACACGACGAAATCAACTCAGTAAGAATACCGTAAAATTTAGATACAGTAGCGTCAATATCGAAATCACGGAAGCAATTAAACCAATTAAATGAATTCAAATCATTAGTATCGTGGTATAATCTTCTTTTAGTTTTATTTTAATGTAATTCATTATATGTTTGTTAGCTGACTAATAGTTGTGAGTGCATGAACTCTATTAACCTTTAACATTTTTTCATTATAATCTTATTACTTTGCTTTCTTTCGAATACTTAACCTCTGACCTGTTGTTCTCAGTTAATACTTCTATTTTAGTAGTCGTTTTACTGACAAAACTGCGGTTTTTACAAAATTCCTAGTTTGGTTCGCAAGGATTGAGGTTGTTGACGCTTTTGAATAGACTTTTATCATTGATCCGCTGAAAAAATTCATAAATAAACATCCAAACTATATTTCCAAACATACCTTTCAAAAGCTTTTAAATCGCATTACTTTTTGGCAGATTTTTCGTAATTTTCTTTTAGAATTTATTGCCTTGCAATAAATACCCTAAATCGAAGAAAATTTGTTTGGGCAATAAAGAGCAACAGTCATTCGTAAATATATTGGAGAAATAAAAATGAAACCGGGAGCTGGTGAAACCGGGAGCAGATATTTTAGCAAGAACTTTCAGTAAACGAACCATTTTGAAAAACTGGCCATCTGAGACTCCATTTTTTTAAACCTTAGGACAGTTGAAAACTAAAAGTTTTCAAATTAGGTTCCAAATAAATCTATCCCTGGATCAAAGCATAACATTAAAAAACAATGCCAGTTTGCCGAATATAAATTCAAATGTAAATCAAAGGTTATGTGTTTTCAAGCCCATACATTTTCGAATTAAATAAGAGCTGTGAAACTAAACCCGATTGGCGTAAAATTTCTTTTGTCAATTTTACTCCTAGAAAAACCATTTTACTTATTCTGTAAAATACTAATTCGAATAAATAGATATCCATTTAATTTTTTTAAACATAATATATAATTTCGAATCTGCTATAAGCATAAAATACTGTTCATAGGTGAATACTACTGAATTATCAAACAGTTGAACATTTTTCTGATTCGTTTTTTCTAATCAATGATTCTGTACACCCACCATTTGATGGTTGCCAGTATATTTTTGTTATACACTCCAAAAATCTATTTGAAGAATTTCACTGACAAATCAAGTCAAGACTTACGGCCGCACATTTTTTTCCATCTGAACGACATTTTCCTACTAAATCGATAAAACACTATTCAAATCACTTTCAGATCATACACGAATCACACATAAAATGACTAATCAATTTGTCAGATCTATTCTACTACTTCTACCACCTTCACCATCATATATTCAAAAATATCCCCCGAACAATAATCACGTTCTGCCTGTAAAACGTTTAACGAGAAAACAATAAACCACGTAACATCAACAAGAAACCTTTCAGTACAGTACACTCTGAAAAGCCGTAGCTCAAATAGATGTTACAAAACGAAAAAAATAATCACAAAACCAGTCATTAATCGATACAATAACGTTTAGGTTTCATTCAATTCAAAGAAAAATTCGAAAGTGAAATCGTGACATGAAATTTGTCAAACACCTTTTGCCTTCACTCTTCCTGGGCCATCATCTATATTTTCGTAGGGTGCAACGAATTACCCATATGGACCTTTAGAAATTTTTAACACACATTTTCTTGTTCGTACGAGTAAAAAATCACTTCTAATAATCCAATAAAAAAATTGAAAAGGAATAAGGGAAAGTCTGTAGTAAAAACCACATGAAATGATAGGAAATCTATCTTTCTATCTATGACTGACCGACACGAATGAAGTACAATCTTCGGATATCAGTGGAAGAACGTGCAGAGTTTGAAAAATTCTAACAGATTTCATCAATGAGCCTTAGGAAGGAGTCTATTAGATGTTCTCCTAAATCTTATTATCAACGACATCCGATTAATTTCGAATTCAATACACTAACTTCAAATAGGGCCTGCAAGATAGATTCTGATTTCGATCGCCGTTATAGAGATTTATGATCATTATTTTAATAGGCCCAGACTGTGGTCAGCGGCACAGCACGGTTCCGCAGTGCAGTCAATATTGGTAGTGATCGGTTCTACTTGGTCGTCGGGATACGCAAGGGCATGTTGATGCGTCAATAACACGGTTTCGGTTTGCAAGAGGTATGCAAGGAGTTGAACTAAAGAAATGTCTGATATGATAGATTGGAGCAATATGTTAAAAAATATTTGGTTGTTTTTTGGTATTTTTTGAAGTTGTAAGAGATTTCAGAATAGGTTGCAGTGACCCTTGGCAACTTTCCGTTAATATATTTGCAGGATAAGCATAATCATCTGTTGTCAAAATGTCCTCTCTTGCCCGCAGAAAATATAAAACAGCTACCAACCTTTCTCTCCAACTAACCAAATATCACTAACTATCCTATCCCTCTCAAATATCATCACACGACCACACCAACTACATCACACATTCAAACTACCTTTGAACTCCATCTCGAAATGATAAACGATTCCATCGATCGCAGAGGCATTTTCATTAGCACCTGCTGGAATTCTATCTTCTCTGGTGGCTTGAAAGGCTAAAAGGACAGGATGACCCAAACAAATTTGACTACTTGAACCGATCTTGATGGTGGTCGATCGATTTCTTTCACAGAATGCAATATGAGTCCGTATGTAAGATGAAATAAATCTTGAACTGACCGTATCTCATTTGGTGATTTATTTGTATATATCAGAAGTTTTTGGCTCCTTCTGGCCACAATATGAAAGAGAAAAAAAGGAGAAAAGTTTGCGGTGGGTATTCACATTCATAAAGGTGATTTATTTAGTAATTTATGAAAAGGATCTGTTGAAGGGAATCGTGTAAGGTGAATGATGATAGAGATAAAAAGTTGGAAAGGAAAGAATGGATGTGCATGCAAATGTGTGTTAATTAAACGGGAGTAATGAAAATATAAATGGTTTTCTTTTGATGGCAGTTTAGTTTAATTTGCTATTGGATTCAAGCTCTGCACACAGTGGCTCAACTGAATTGAAAACAAGGCCGAGTTTGCAGAACTTTATAAAAAATTAAACTTGCCAACAGTCGGCTTCTAGCCTTCTGCTGGTCCAAACAGGTGGAAACAAAAGGCACGCTCTTTCTATATCATGCTCTTATTTGCAAGTACTTATTGAGTTTACGAAATCAAACAATTTCCGTAAGGCAATTAGTTTTCTCTAGTTTTCACCTGGGATCATTCGGATACCAAGCAAGGAACAAATTTAAAATGAAAAAAACACTTACGGCACCCAAAAGTTTGAATTCTCGTCAATTGAACCGTACCCGTCAATGTTTTTCTGAAAGTCAATATCTTACCAATTTAGTGACAATGCAATTTTTAGCGTGAAAAACATAATATTTTTGTAATTTTTGTAATTTTTTTTGTTAAAATTTCACCAACAAAATGTGTTTTATTGAAGCTATAGAAATGTTCGTGTCACCCTGAAAGTGTATTCGTAGCTCAATGGTCTTTTGTTCACTTATGCGTCTTATAAATTTTGTTCGGGTCAAAAAACTTGTTGTATTTTATGTTGGAACCCCATTTTTTGAAACAAGCCTTACTTTTTGGAACTTTCTGAATACTTTTATCGGATTGATGCCTTCTTTTGGTAGATACGCCCAATTATGCCATATTCTTAAAAATAGCCCCACACAAGCCTAATTTTCTAACTTTCCATTGCTAAACCACAAACATTTCATGTTTCATCTGGCAACATCAATCGCATTCGCTGGTTGAATTTCGAACTTTAGCATTGCAGCTGTCTTATTAACAAAAGGTTTTTGGTTGAAAATAAACCCACTGGCAACTTTTCGCGAAAAATTTAATAATTTATAAACAATGTCTGTAATTTTTTGTATCTTCAAGCAATATGTTGTTGTAAATAGCTACCGGTGACGTAATTTGATTGAGACAGAATTTTGAAGAAATTTTCCTTGAGGGTGAAATATCTTAATACTGCTGTTTAACCCATTGACTGCTATTTTTGTCGATTTTATACAACAATATGTTAGCTCCAGCTTTCATTACTCAACTTCTTACGTCGGGATGATAGTAGCATACAATTTTTTGCTATATTCAAATATTTAACACTTAGAGTTTTCTTCAGTTAAGCAGGCTGGTATAATAATGGTAAGTTTTAAACTCTAACAAAAAAAATTAAGTTTGAGTGCATTACTGAACAAGCATGTTGAACGAAAATTTTTATTTGAAATTCTAGCTTTTCCTAATTTCAAACCTTAACTTTTTTTTAGCAAAATTCTAATTATTTGAAACAAAATACAAAATTTAGTATTGTTTAGTCAAAAAATTAAGATTGGGTCTTGATGACTTTTTGAATTTTTTGAGATCGAGATTGTACAGCTCCTAAAAGTTTTCTTCGCTCATGTTCTAAACATTTTTCTCCCAAGAACCACTGAATGGTGGACTTACGCGCAGCTATAAGGCTACTGGCTATTATGTTTTGTTTTGTTTAGCTCAATGTCAGAAAAAATCATAAATAATAGCAGTCTTCAAATAAAATGTTATTTGGAGTGAATGAGAAAAAATGGCAAGTCATATTTCCAATCTGTCAACTTTTTTACATTTTGAGGCAAAACATCAATGAAATGAAAGTGGGAAAATATCGATAAAAAAACAACATTTAAAAACTAACACGAAAGAGAGCCAATATATTGTAGTTTTACGAAAGTAGTTTTTAGTTTTTGTTTCTGAAATCGAAACTTCATTTGGCACCAATTTTTCATGCCCAATAGAAATTTTTAAAATTCTTGATTAGTATCATAAATAAATCATAAATATTTCTTGCCTAGATAAAAATGATGAAATCAATGATAGTGTGCCGAAACTTTCGACGAAACAAATTCTTGCAGATGTTACACGTAATTTCTAAAACATAATGCTCAATGAAAAAAAGCATCTGAAGTAGGTAAAATTTAGCAATTGGAAACCGGAATCAAAGTTTTCGAAACATATCTGAACTGTTGGCGATTGAAGCTTTGAGTGTTGGTATCGTTTCAAAAGATACATATTTTAGGAAGCATTAAAGAAGGATCAAAGTGTGAAAAGTTGTAGTTTTATTCCCAGCATGATTTCCGTAAATTTACTTCTTTTGTATTTTTTGGAACTTTGTTTTCTGGATTGAAAGCCGCTCATCAAATTTTTGAAACTCATAGTTTTTTTTACTGTTCTATGCTATGGTAATTTCTATGAGAGAAAAATAACTCAGAAATGCTATCAGAAAGTATTGATTTTAAGTTTGAGGAGCATTTTCGCAATATTTTCAAAATATCAAATTTCTACCAAAATTTTCAGATAAGGTGTTTTTAACCACTAAGCTGCCTGGAGTTTGTAGTTTTTTTAAAGAGATTACCAGAGTAGAAAAATTTCGTTCATAGTTTCACATCAACACTTACTTTAAAATATTTTGCTTTTAATTATAATACTGATTATATTTGTAGGCCGCTATATATAATTTATTTTTTATATGTTTTAGACCCTAAAATTTGTTTATAGTTTTCCAAACCAAAGTAGTTTGCTTTTCTTGTTTTTACGCCCGATTACGTATTGTATATTTTTTTTCATTATTTTCATTACTTATTAAAAATTCAAAGGAACTGAAAAACAAAACAAAAACTCGCATACAGTTAGGGATCTGCAACTTGCTATAGGAAATTGTTTCCTTTAAGTCATTCCACATTTTGGGCTTAAAGTTGGTAGCGGTTTCATAGAAGTTTTACATGGGTCATTGGGATTTAAGAATGTTTGCTTTGATTGTGAGGCGCAGCCAGCTTTTAGGGCGTCCATATTATTAAACAAAAGTCTGTATAAAATATTCTTGAAAAGTATTCAAAAGTATCAGACCCTCAAACTTTTATTTAATAAATCTCATCACATCAGCTTTCCCACTAGATGTCAACTTAAGATTTAAATGTTACTTTTTCCTGTTTTGTCCGTTTTGAGGAAGAACAGAGATGATAAAGTTTTGTTCCTGATAAATGTGCTGCCAAAATAAAGAAACAACAGTCGTTTCCAGGATTTTGTGACAAGCTTCAAATAGCAAATGCAGTAAATACACTGAGAAAACACATGGCGCCAGACGCCATAAATTATAGACTTCTGGGGCCATGTACATAATCGATTTAGGGATTGTGATAAAATATAGCGCCACACGCCATAATACATGGCGAAAAGTACATAGGCCTACACGCCATGTACATGGCGTGGCGGACTATATTACATGGCGTGGAGGACTATAGCACATGGCGTGGAGAACTATAGTGGATGGCGTGGAGGACTATACTGTATGGCATGGAGGACTATAGTACATGGCGTGGAGGACTATAGTACACGACGTGGAGGGCTATAAGCATATCGTCTGCTCCTATGTACTATTGCGTGTGGCGCTATATTTTATCACAAATCGACCGAAATCGACTATGTACATGGCGCCGGAAGTCTATAAATTATGGCGTCCGGCGCTATGTGTTTTTTCAGTGCATCTGAAGATGACCCAGTTTGCATCCAACAAAAGGCCACGAACCTTCTCAGTTCGGAGCATCTGGAGGTAGAGCACTTGATGTTAGGTAATGGAATTCTATCAAAGAAATTCCCAAGGGATTAGTGACATCAAAGATCATATCCTCTCCTATAATCAAGAATCTTGCTGATATTTATACATCTCCTCACACAGCATGGCTGCGAGTTATAATTGTAGTGTCATGAGCCATATTACTATGGCGTGTGGGGCCATAATTTCTGCGCCATGTAATTATGGCGCTGGGAGCTATACTGCATGGCTCAGGGTACTATGTACATAGCGTGTGGCACCATAAATGCTGCGCCATGTCACATGGGACCACGCACTATGTAGATTCTGACATTATGGCGCTGGGAGCCATATTGCATGGCTCAGAGTATTATGTACATGGCGTATGGGGCCATAAATAATGCGCTATGTTACATGGCTCTGGGCGCTATGTGGATTTTTTTCAGTGTAGCATGTTTTTATCACTTTTTCAAGCCATCCTCGTTAAATTCTTAAGGATCTAAAGGGAATTTTCAAAATGTAGATTTTTTTGATGTTGCATGATGTTTCGGAAATTCAATCTGAAAACCTCAAGCAAATTCGATGAATAACTTTCGAGTTTTCCCACAACTACGATTTCATTTTCATCAAAATTTAGATTTTTCATAACAATAAACTAGTACTTATTTCCTTGAAATTTCGTGAGAAGCCACAGTATTGGTTTTTTTTTTTTGAAGAATTAGCTTCAATCAAATACTGGACTTATAAGTTAATGCTAGCTAATCATTTTTTTTTGTTTGATTTCCTTTGTTTTGATTTTGGACCAGCAAATCATGACTTGTGAAATAAAGTCTAACAAATAAGGCGATAACTTGGTCTAAAAAAAACTTTCCTTGAAAAATTTGTTATCAAATGAAGTGAAACCACAATATAATAATTTTGTATTATTGGTTTGGCAAAATAAATGAAAATACTGTTTACATTTTTTTTAAATAATGTATTGTTCACGACTCTTAAGTTGTGATAGTAACATATGTCTAATAAATTCATTTAAAAGACATTGATTAGCTATTTTCGCAAAAAAGGTTTCATTAAAAAAAATAACTAGATATTAAACTTTTAGCTACAAAGCTAATAAATATGAACTTTTACAAACAACAGTTTGAAATTTTGAGTAAAGACATTATTATATAGTCAAAAAGTATTTATAATAACTGACTGATTTTAATACATACTAAAATAACTATCATAAGACAGCCAGGATGTTATTTTCCTTTTTTGAGGTAAAAGAAGGTCATACTGCCGTCTATAGAGGTACGAGTATTGAAAATTTGGCAACTTTAACATCAAAAAATCCTTTAATCAAATAGAAGCATATTGTCAGCTGTTGCCTGTCAGTGAAAAACGTCAAATCAGACAACCCCTAGGAAAATTATATTGTTGAGGGGACAAATTTAAATTGGTTTGAGTAAATACTGATTTCCTTTTGTTTTCGGCGTTTATTTATTCGGGGTAAATCTTCAGTAAAGTTGATTTCTTGGTAAATTAGCTATATGTGTTGTCATTGATTCATTGTCTCGCATACATTTTAACAAGTAGAATCCGAGAAAAAGAACTAAATTCAATCACTTTCTCTCTTCTCATCAATCAACCAAAAAAACTTCCTCGAAAATTCACCTTACATTCGATAACTGCTAAAGATTCATAGTCAATCTATCAAATACACCAGCCAGCATTCCAATCAAATTTCATTAAATGATTGATTCATTTCAATAACTATCCATACTCTCCTCTCCATCATCCCTTGGCCATATATCGTTCACTTTGTGTTCGCAGATGTGTATGGTATTCATCCTAAGGAGCAACAATCACGCATCTGAAAATCACTCTCTAACCCTATCCGGAAAATTACAATTACGCCAATCTGTTCTGATCGATGACTCAATTTCGTCTCCGTTCAGCATTAACCCATTCATCACACTGTCGTCAATTAAAGTAACAATCAGCCGAACAATCGGTCACAGCAGGTACACATAGCTACCATACCACCATCATATTCATGTAGTTGTACTCCACAATCTCAGTACTATGGACCCTACCTTGCTTAGTCTAGTACAAGTCATGTGCAAAATAGATGTGTATCTAATGAATAAAATATTGCCAAACTCTCTTCCATACTTAATCACAAATAACATGCAAGTCACATGCGACTTGTGCTGATTATATTGAGATATCCCGGTCGGCGATGCCGCAAAAGCAACCAGTTCGAGAATATAAATTTTTATTCATCGAATGTATTGATGATGATGATTTGGATGGATACTCTGCAAAGGCAGTTGTTTTTAGAATATCGGTCAACATTTCAAATCGGCCGGATAGATCATAATTGATATGCAGAACAAGAGTTCGATAGATGTGTCTGAAGTGATGTATTTGCAAGGAAGCCGCTCGAATTGTCGAAAATTCCCACGCTATCGATCGATCTTTTTTGTTTCAGCCGATCTGTCCGAAGAGGATCGCATACAAGTTCGAAGTCGTAATGTTTGATTTGACACGTACAGTCGATTACTCAGTTCATTTGTAGGCAGTAAACGATTGTTTTTGCGGTGGTGTATTTTGGGTTGTAGTTTGGAGAATATTGTAATAGCGCATCAATTTGCCGCTTTTCAATGTACACATTTGGAGTTGTTTTCTTACTGCTATTGAAACTAGCTTCTAAAATTTGTGTTCCGATAACAAAGACAACCTAAATTTGAGATGAATAACATGGTTTTGCTATTATGACATGCAAATAAATATATCGAATTGCAAATAAATTGATACTACTATCAGTATGCGACTGATCTAGCAGGCTCAGAAGTAAGAACAATTTATTTTAAATAACTCAAAAAATCCTAGAATGTGGGTCTCCGTTTATATTATGGCACTGATTGACTAGAAGGAATATGTGATGAGTGTTACATGATTTGGTTTTGTTCGAACGTTCAGCAGCAGGTCTAATCGAATGTGAAATTTTATTTTTGAAATTTGTTTTAAAATAAATCTGGAATCCATCTGTATATTTGAAAGCATTCATTCAGTTTTCTTAAACTTTTCTTCTACTGTCTTATGCCCGTGACTTTTGTAGTAATCTGTTTATATAAGTGATCGTTTAATTATAATAAATAAGTGATGGTTTAAGTAAACAAAAACCTGGTAAATCTAGGGTTCTAATTTGTGTTGTGTTTCAGATTCAATAATGGTGAAAACAGATTTTGTTTGCTTTACAAAAAATAAATCATGTAATATGACAATGTGCTGCTTCAACCGAATGAATACCTTTTGATAAACTATATCCTACAGTTTCTAATTTCTTTCGAAATGTCCTACGAAAAATTACATTTTTTCTAGTTGGCAGCATGGAGTCTTCCATAGTTGGCACATTTACCATACATAAGTAAGTGCCACTTATATCGCCGGATGATAATGATTAAAATATAAGCTTCGATTGACTGTGAAATTTATTCATTTTTATATTTTGAGTAGTGGTTAACTTGAAATTACTAGTTGTTACGTAGAAAAACCTGTTTTTCTAAATAATTTTGTGTCCCTTTTTTAGGTTAAGTTTATCGACCAATTAGTAATTTACGGTTTTCAACCTTGCTAAAATTTTCGGTTCTCAGATGTTCCTTTTAGAGATGAATAGCACATGAGTGAAGCAATCAAAATGAGCCAATTACTCGCACCCAGCTCGTGTGTCGACACACTCTATTCTGAGCGAGTTGCATTGCCTTGTTATCATAATGTGTTGTTCCCTGTTTCCGACACTTTTGTGCACACATAGTAGAGGAAGGCAAAAACATGAGCGATGCAATCAAAATAAGACAATCAAATGAAGCAATCAAATAAGGCTATAAACTGATATGGCTATAAGCTTGTTGTCTTTGGCCGACACATTTGTATACGCACAAGAACGAGTGAATCACTACACATCAGCAATAGTTTGCGTGGAATGTTCAGTATCGGCGCGCCTCACTAAGCTCCTACACAGAGTTGAGTGGTCTGAACTCCATAGAGTGTAAAACAAGTCTGTACACTGAAAAAAATCCACATAGCGCCCAGAGCCATGTAACATAGCGCATTATTTATGGTCCCATACGCCATGTACATAGTACTCTGACCCATGCAATATGGCTCCTAGCGCCATAATGTCAGAATCTACATAGCGCGTGGTCCCATGTAACATGGCGCAGGATTTATGGTCCCACACGCTATGTACATAGTACCCTGAGCCATGCAGTATGGCTCCCAGCGCCATAATTACATGGCGCAGAAATTATAGTCCCACACGCCATATTACATAGTGCCATGAGCCATGTAATATGGTTCAAGGCACTACAATTATAATCGCAGCCATACTGTGTGAGGAAATGTATAAATGACAGCAAGCTTCTTGAGTATAAGAGAGGGAATGGGCTTTGATGTCATTTATCCCTCGGGAATTTCGTCGATAGAATTCCATTACCTAACATCAACTGCTCTACCTCCAGGTGGAACTGAGAAGGCTCGTGCCCTATTGTTGGATGCGAACTGGATCATCTTCAGATGCACTGAAAAAACACATAGCGCCAGACGCCATAATTTATAGACTTCCGGCGCCATGAACATAGTCGATTTCGGTCGATTTGTGATAAAATATAGCGCCACACGCCATAGTACATAGGAGCAGACGCTATGCTTATAGCCTTCCACGACATGTACTATAGTCCTCCACGCCATATAGTATAGTCCTCCACGCCATACAGTATAGTCCTCCACGCCATGCACTATAGTTCTCCACGCCATGTGCTATAGTCCTCCACGCCATGTAATATAGTCCGCCACGCCATGTACATGGCGTGGAGGACTATAGTACATGGCGTGTAGGCCTATGTACTTTTCGCCATGTATTATGGCGTGTGGCGCTATATTTTATCACAATCCCTAAATCGACTATGTACATGGCGCCAGAAGTCTATAAATTATGGCGTCTGGCGCCATGTGTTTTCTCAGTGTAGTTAATTTGTTATAAAGCGAACATAAAGAACGGGAGGTATTGATTTAAGCTTTGTTTTTGTTGACTGTCGCAAATTCTTTTTACTGATTTTCGATTATGATCCCATCAAGCCGAAATTTTCTAAGGTTATTGATATACACCCCCACCAGACAATTTCACGCATCTGAGATACTTTATGTATTATCGTTTTAAACAAATAGATCACTACTGATCTGTGGAAATTTCAAAAATATTTTGATGAAAATTTAAAGCTGAAATTTTTTATTCATAAAATGTTTTCCATTTCCTTAAATTTCCCTTCAGGGTGGATACAGTATCATACCAATTAATTTTTCCAGTAGATTTCCTTACATTTGGAGATTCGAAGATTATTCAAGATTTCCTTACATTTGGTTGCATTGACAGTACCTTTTAAAAGCAATACTTCGCCAGCTTCATGTGCTGTGAAACATCCTCAAATCATGGCATACGGGGAATGCTTCAGTTTTGGTGGTGCATTCATCAACAGATGTGGTTTCTGAATTCACTAAAAGGCTAATTATTTGCAGAATTTGAAATCTATTGGAAATAGCACAAATATCTACAATCACAGAAAAGTTTAAGGCAACAATAAATTAAGACTGAGAATGAATGAAAAACTATAGATTTTGTCCGAGTTTCTGAGTGTTCTGACTTGTGAATGCTGAAAAATCAGTCTAAAAGCTAAAATAAAAAAAAAGATAACAACCGAAAGACTGAAAAGTTCTCCTCCCTTGTATTTTTTTTGCGAACATTTTGATTGTATCCATACATATGTCGTCATATTTTATCCCAATTCATACCCATGCCTTCACCTTATGTGTAAGAAAACTCGATTGGGTTTTTCAATAAGGCAGACCAATCTTGCACGGGAATCCACATTTACAACTGCACTAAGAAAAATATGATTTTGAATAATTTTATAGCACGAAGCTTGGGAGATGTAAGAACATAAGATGAACATGATTTTAAATGTCTGCTAAAAAACGGAGATGATCGTATAGGTACTTCAGCACTTTTTTTTTAGCAAATGACAGAAATATTCAAACACTATTGAAAAATATATAATGCTCAATCTTACTTAAATCTGAGATCTCAAACGTGTCGCCAGTTTTTACACGGCAATTACTTTAACTCACATTCGAATTAAAACTTACATTACTCGTGCGAAAAGTTCAACTTCTTATACCCTCAAGACACATTCACGCACATACAAGCATGTACGTAGTACTTGCGCTATTCTTGACGCAAAAAACACAAATCGACCAGGTGAAACGTGATGAATACGAAATTGTCGGCACCGTTTGACCGTCATCTATCGGATAAGCAATAAATTAGCTGATGAATTATTTTAAATTTTATTGAAACTTGACAATTTTTGCGTTCGGAAAAGAACTTACTCACAAGCTCTTCGAATCACATTTACTTCATGCGAAAATTGATATTTCCGTGAACATGTCCATTGCAATGACAACAAGAACGATCCAACAAGTTCTGAGTTCTTGATGTTGTTGCTTATCCACTATTTTGGATATCGCGATGCATCTATCAGATACGGATTTGAATTTTATGAGCTGATTCTAGTCAAATCACTATTGAAACGATTAATGGACGGACGGCGGGTGTTTTTTTTATTGTTTGTGTCTTGGTTGGTGATTAGGTCGCTTGAAATGTTGCTTAGTTTGTGAAAAGTGATTTTTGCTGGGAATAGCGTGTCCCCGTCGACTGCCAACCAACATAACTGGCTTTAATTATAAGACTGCCAGCTGGTAAATTATGGGGTGTACTATTTGCTTTGCAAACTAATCGGTTTTCAGGTTTTGACAACGGGCTGATAGCTGTTGAATGGTTGAAGATTTATCGTGATATCTTTGATATGAGAGAATTTATTGGAATTATTTGTTGAAGGTGAAGTAAGTGATTGGAAGACGTGGACATTGGTGATGAATTTTGCTTCTTGGAAAAATTAATTTGAATGCAAACCACGAGATGTAGATACTTTTTATGAATATGATTAATTCTGTTAAATCTTTTCAATAAAATCTCATTGATATTTGTTGAATTTTTCAAAACTGGTGTATGTGCCAACAAAATCGGAACAATAAAATAAAAAGTCTCGTTCCCAGAACCTTACCAACTAATTCCCAACCACCATCCACACCCTACCTTGATCAAATACAGAAAATATGCATCTCCTCGAGCCACGCTCGCGACGACATCAACCATTAAATTAAACCATAGACTATTTTCAATACGTGCTGTTACGCTGCATCATCATCATCGACGTCCGATCTCAGCGTGTGGTAAATAAAATTAAGAAACTTGAAGTTCTGCTCAACTTCTCGAAGACGACACAATATCGGTGGCTCGAATCGATTTGCACAAATGCAAAATCTTTAAGATGTGCTTTCAGATTGCTTATACATCTCTATTGATATTTTTGTTTTCGATAGTTGCAAGTTGACGTGAAAGATCATTTTTCCTTCAGAAGTTTACCGATCGGCGGTGTACTACCGCGACTAAACCAAAACAAATGGCAAATAATCCAACGCGGACCACCTTCGATCGCCAATAGGTGACACATTCAGTCAGTTAGTCACTATGAGATATTCTGTGGCTGGGCGTTAATGGTGAACTCAGGAATCCGTATTGAGACCACTTTTGTTTGTTCGTGAAATTGTCTCCGACGGAATTTCAAAGGAAACACGGAATAGCTTGAAAACCGTGAAAAATCAGTGAACGGTATTTTCTGGAAAATTGAAGGCAATGTTATTGAACTTGGTTCTGATGTGCACCATGCTCAAATATAGTTTGTTTGGTCATGTTTATCGAAATGACCAAGAAGAAGAGACAAGAAAAATTTAGATTTGCTGATTTTAATATTTTGCTATTGCATAGTGTGTTTTGCAAACGATGAGATTTTTATAACATTTCCATTTCAACAAAGCTCCATTCAAACCAATAGAAAACACCCAAGCCAAATAATATCAGCTCCAATCCATATATCGCCCCTACATTTCTGAAAAATTTATATCTCCAGCCATTTACTATTCCCGCCTGCTTAATTTCTTAATAGACTCACCGCCAAAAGACATAACGATCGTCAATAATATTTAATTGCACCAAAAACTACACTGCTTAGTTCTATATACATATTTCGAAAACTCATCCGTTGAAAACTACCACCACTATCACACTCGACTTGCTCATACCCATAAATCCCGAACGATTTAAGACCGCCCAACTAGTCAACGATGTCGTCCATGAATCAGGAAATCGTCCTATAACATTTATGACTTTGTCAATTTTTGGCCTCATCAAAATGCGATCGTTAAAATCTAAAAGTAGATCATGCGATCTTTGCATAGAGCCTTAAGTTTCAGAAAACGCAAAAGTGCATGTCTTAGTACTGTGGTTTTTGCCATACAATATCCTCGGCTGTGATGATCGTTTGTACCGCGAAATTGCTTTATTAGACATGTGGTCGATGTGCTGAAATCTCTCTCCCGTACTGAATTATTTGCACGTTTCGACAAATATCCGGCAAAGTGGCGTATCTTAGATCAGAAATTGTCATTTGTGATTTTATGAGGGTACTTCGAAGGCTGACTTTTTTATGGGATGTGTTTCCTGATTGAGAATGAATATGGAGGATGAGTTTTGGTTGGCGCCTTATAATTGTAAATGTCGATATGGGAAAAGATCAATATACATAAATATGAAGCATGTGAAATTTTCGAAAAGTATCAAAATAATGTTATATTATATGCTGTATTTTTGAGTTCTAGTAAGATTATAATTTACAGCGGGGCTATGTTTCATTGTCGGTGGTCCTAGAGAGTGAAGTGAAAGAAGAGAAAACCCTTGGAAACCGAGTAGTACTCTCTCAGTTTAATTGAGTAAAAAACAATCGATCAGTGAATTTTCTTCGATAAAAATCGGTGTAGTGATCATGCCAGTAGATGGTATTGACTTTCGATGCTATTGACCTTTCGGAAATAAAAGAGTAACTTTTAATTAATTCATGTGTCAAACAGTAGTGGAGCTAATAAGACAATTTTGTTTAACTCATTAATTTCAATTCATTCCATTTATCCATTCACGGCAAAACCAGTAAAACCTGCGATATTTTGTTTTAGTGGCATTTTTAGTGAGTTAAGGCAGCTTTGACGTTAATAGTTAATATCTACGAAAAATATTTTTTGAACGAAACTGAAGTTTCAAGAAAGAAGAGCGCAAAATATGCGAGTGCCGCAGCAATGTCGAAAACCTTAATATAATAGTTCTAGTCAGCAGTCTGAGTCGATATATGTATTTATTTAGTCTTGGAAAATTTATTTGAAGTTAATTATCAATCATTGTTTTCCTTATAATATCGCCAATTTTAAAATACATCATCTTGGCTTAAAAGTTTTTTATGTTCTCTTATCCCACCTTCCCTCTATAGCGTGAAAATCAATAGCTTAGAAAGAAAAAATGTACTCGCATGTTAGATTAGGTTATCCTGGCTGAGATTAGGTCTGACAAAGACCTTGGTCAGTGACCATACCTGATAAAAAGACCTGGAACTAAAATGCTCAGTCCAAGTGCTTATCCCAAGCCTCAGACCTTTTTTGCACGTTGGAGGATATTGTGCTAAAGCAAGTTAGAATTTAGTAGCTGCGAGGTTTTATGACCC
The DNA here is from genome assembly GCA_963978885.1 of Nemotelus pantherinus. Taxonomy (NCBI): domain Eukaryota; kingdom Metazoa; phylum Arthropoda; class Insecta; order Diptera; family Stratiomyidae; genus Nemotelus; species Nemotelus pantherinus. The sequence goes on from OZ022263.1 coordinate 178,561,371, forward strand.
CTATATTATTGTGGCTATCCTGCAGGTCTGCACACCGCAACCTGCGTCATATTGAAGTCAATCAAGTACTTAATCATTCGAACAGGAGTCGGGGTGTCTGCCGGTCAACCTGGGGTCGGCTGGTCCAATGCTAAGCCACCGCATCCGCTTTTTTATTCTCAGCAATGCCCTCATGACGAGGATTTCACTAGATTCTGACTCAGTCCAAATGCAGACTAATACGGACTTGGATTTATGTGTGTGAGACACCATTGATTTAGAAGTAATTTGACAGTCTGTGATCGTTAGGTCTTAGCATCGTTAGTGTCATTGACGTGTGCTAAGTCTATGGTTTTTAGTACTGAAATATACTACAATGATTGGGAATCCTGAAGTTTGTTTCTATATCGAAGTTTGCAGTGTATCGCGGCTTGCGGATACTCAGCAATGCTTTGCTTTTTAGGTGATTATATTTCTGCACATTTTTTATGGTTGCCTTATATTTTCATTTAAAGGTAGTGCTGCTTGAGGTCCCTTTCTGTCATATAGTTGTACGGCAATCACAATACTCTGTTCAGCGCGTCAGCTTAGCTGATTTGAGCCCTTTCCAGTCACCAAACTAATAAGTATTGGCTTTGCTATCGCTGTATGGATCCAGTGCGTGGGAGCAGGGATTAGACCTCACCTTTTGCTGGCGTAAATCATTGTCTTTGTTGCTTTTTCCTTTAGATTAACCTTTCAGATAAGCTTGCTGTCCGGAATAACACTCGAGTACTTGGTATGCGATTTGAAACCTAATCCAAATCTGATTAGCTCTATTTAAAGAATCTTGCGTTTCCTTGTCAAAAGTAAAAAATCTATTTTGTTGGTGTTGATGCCAATACTTACGGTTTTCACTCATTCATTAATCGTTCTCAAACCATACTCGTTGAGCTGGTCAAAGGTGTGACAGAATCTACCCAAACCGGTAATTGGAATGTCATCGGCATAAAATTGTGTTTGCCACCAGGTTCTACAAGAAAGGAGATAGAACTCCCCTTTTCCCACTCATTTCGTCGATACTGGCTCCTGCTCAAACATGTCGTTTATCCAGCTGTGGAAACATTTCTCATGATGTTTGTTGTATGCACTTTATTGAAATGCCGAAAAACGTCCCTGATGTACTACCCTTTGCAACGTCCTGCTATTTCTTCTCCAAAAACTGCCTGATGAAGAGCCGTTGTGTTAGAGATTTTTTTGTGAACTCACTTTAGACTCTCGATAGGTTTTGAAATCATAGTCTGTCCTTAACGTGAAGATCTGAAAGCCTTTTGAATGCTTTGAGGGAGGAAAGAAGTAAGGCTAATTGACCTGTGGTCGTTCGGGTGCGCAAAGTTGCTTTTACCAACTTTGGGTATAAATAAATCCTTAATGGTCCTCTAGACTGCAGGTACATGTCTTAGCACTAAACCACCTTTAATAATTGGTATTGCTATTCGCATCTCCTGAGGCATTCTCTACCCCTGGATCATTCCGTATCTATGGAGCAATCTCTACCCCTGGACCATAGCAGGTGAAATTCCATCTGGACCGGGGATTAAATGGACCTAAAGGTGTCGAGCGCTTAGGACTAGTTTCTACGTGGTCACAACTTTGACTTTTTTTTCTGCATTATTAAGGTCGGATTCCTGTCCAACATTAGGTGTGCGGGTGGAGTCACTCAAACTACCCGGAAAATGAATATCTAAGAGGACATTTGACGTGACAGGGTATTTAGCAACCAGTTTCCTTACTCTCGCCGTTTTCCAGGTAACTTTAATTGTGCCCTACAGATCTTTTGAAGAGGTCTACATGGCTTTTCCTATTTCTGATTTATAAAGTCTTAGAACTGACTCTAGAACAGGAGCGTTCAAAAGCTTTCATAAGTTTCGCCGTGAGTGTATTTAATGTAAGTTTGCGTTCGTACGATTACGAAACGGGCCATAATTGTAAGTTGAGCTGAAAAGGACACTCTAGTGCTCTCTCTCAAGAAAGATGTCTAACAGGTCTAAAGGTAGAAACCTTTCGCAATTTGCTAAAACGCTTTGGCACTAGCTCATATGAGCTGTAACCTCTTTTTCCTGAGCGACTCAATTAGGAGTTTTGCCGCCTTGTTTAGTGAAGCATCCCTGTCGTAAGCCAAGTATTCGGTTGCCAGGCGTGCAGGCGTCTTTGTGTTCCCTGCACGCGACGACGGTAAGATCAACCGTGATGAAATTACATAGATAATAAGCGTAAATATTCTTCCTCAGAAGGGCACAAATGATTGAAGAACCGTGATCCAATCCAACAACCGGGCTTTCCCCAGATATCTGTAGCTCCTGAGCTAGTACCACGTGAAAATGACAATTTTGATGAGTCTGCAGTAGTTTGGCCAAAGGCAATCTGTTGTAATGTAGATAAATCGGCAGGATTTTCATCTTTTTCTGCTACATCCTCCTAATCCTACTTGCTGGTGACTAGCAGTTGTTTTCTCTGGATCAACTATAACTAAATCTCTCCCAACTTCACTAGTCTTCAGGACGCAGTGCTTCTTTTTAGATGGCGCTTCTTTAGACGTAGGTAAAGGCTACTTCCACTCTATATCACCCTGCCATAACGCAAATAGAACCGGTCGTCAGTCTTCTAGTTTTCTTGTTTTGTTTTTGAATTTTTTTAGAACTTTAAATTCCAAAACAAAGGTAACTAAAATATAAAATAAAAACTTTGGTAAATCAGAGCCTGTTTTTACTCAGAAGTAAAAGAGAATCAGAACATCGCGCTTCTCTTTGCGTCCACATTTTTTTCCACACTTTGATCACCCGATAAATTTTAACTGACTTTCAAAGAAAATTAGTATTAAACTCATTTCGCCGAAAATTTATATTAAAATGATTAAGGGAGATAATCTCTGGAGTGGCCGATCCGATTAAGCTGAAATTTTTGGAGAACATAGATGTATATAGTGAGTAGGTTCGTGATTTGTTAAAATTAATATACCTTTAACCCTTTGGCGGCGGCGGGCATTTAGTTGAATTTTTACATTTACATTTTTGTTAAAAAAGTATTGGAAATGAAAGCTTGATATTTGTTTTGTTTGCCTATGGTAAAGATTTGGAAATTTTGGGCCGTATGTGGGTGCTGAGTGCCAAAAAGTAGCCAAGGATTTTTTTCAAATTTTGATTTGTCATAGCTACTGACTGAAACATTACATCACCGTGAAATTTGCAAAACATATTTACATTATATCACCGCGAATTTCGCAAAACATATTTATGTTGACTAAAACTTAATTTACATGGATTTTCAAAACTGTGCGGACAACCCTGTAGGTACGGCAGGCACCTGAAAAAGTCCGTCAAATCATCGACCCTCCTCAAAATTTTTTGCTTGATGCCAAAAAATTCAAATCATTGATAAATTTTAATCTTTGTCCACCATGTCAATATGAAATTTTTAAAATTCCGAGATGCACAAGAACGAATCACCAAATTACCTCCATTTGTAGCACTCGCAACCAGGACCAGGTCTGATAGAAGTGATTTTTAAATGTGGTGCCACTTCCGATTCAGCCATCACATTTCAACGAAATTCACACAGTATTTGGACCTTACTTTAGACCAGATTTCGTAGAAATTTGGTTGAAAAATTAGAATAGAATTGCCAGCTATAGTGATTTTTGTCTCCTAAATCTTGCGAATTTGCTCAGCAAAATAAAGCGTTTTTCCCTATTACTTCCGATGCATTCATGAAATCAAAACGAAGTTCATGCAGTAAATGGACCTTATTGTAAACAAAAGGGTGGTTAGCCTAAAAATTTTGTCACCCCTGTAACTTCCAGCGCAGCCATTCAATCGATACGAGATTCACAGGGTGGGTTTAACTTAACGTGAAGCAGATTTTGTATAGTTTTTGCTATGCTGCTAACACAGCATCAGACATTTTCGTAAATATTGCACCAACAGATGCTTCCATAACATATTCACATGCAAAGTATTTGTAATAAAATTAAGGAACTAATTTTTAAATTTCCGAGTTTTGAAAATTTTTCGGATGGCAGCCTCAAATATCGCTAAAACTTTCGATGAAATCCTGGGATGAGAATGAAATTCAAAGGATAAGTTGATTTTAGCATGAGCTTGTTATTGTAAACTTATTGCTGCTTCGTGTGAAAAGTGTAACCAACACTGAACATTTTCATTATTTATGTTATAATTGGGTTTTGTTGCTTTGGGTAAAGAATTGTTGATATGATACTAAAAAAAAAGTGTATAACGTCTTTCCACTCAAAGACAATTTCTAGCGGTTCTGCTGCGCTAGACTTTTTTAATATTCAAGTGGGTTAGAAAATGAGGAGATGTAACTTGTTACTATCCGCAAGGATGTAAAAGTTGCAGATCGGAGTCTTAAATTTTTTATCCTCATGAAAACCTGTAAAGATTTTGCGAATAGAGTCAATCATCAGTTGATTGAACAATAAGCATAATAAAATTGAAAATCAAAAGTCGCTTTCCAGTGTCAACCACTGTTTTTGTAAATTGTTCAAAACGATTCCCTAGTGAAAAGTAGTATAAAGCTTAGAAAATTTGACCATAAAATAATTTGCCTCGAATCCAAATCAGTACGAATAACGAAATACAAAAATTTCTCATTCTGAACCTCAATACATCTTATACTAATAACAAAAATTCCCAATACATCTCAACTAAAAAACAAACAAAAACATATATTCGCTATCCATCGACCATCGTTCGTTCCGAACAATTGAAATTCGATATGCTTTTCATATTCCGTGACCACCTTACTCGACGGGACAACATTCGCGAACTCACAGATAAATCAATGATTAAAGGTCGCTTCTCGCTCAAGTTTGACCAAGAAATTTTGCCATCAGTACAATCTAGGCAACCTGGTGGTGGCATGCGTCGTTTGTCAGGTAAAGTTCTAGATTTATTCAAGAAATAGTTTCAGCTTTAAAGTCCACGATGTCCTCTCGGTCAGCATGCCAATATACATAAGTATAGATACTCAGAGGGGGTAGTAAGCGAGTTCCTGGAACATTTTTGTATTTATGTTTTTGTGCACGAATGTGCCATAATTTTCCATTGACTAGGCTTGAATGAGGTGAGCCTTGTGTTTTCGCTAAAGAACCATATGCAGTATATTGGCTCTATAGTGAAACTATAGATCCTTGGATCTGTTAGGATACTACGAATGCTTGTCCATACCTCAGGATCGCAGCAGACAAACCAACACCAACGTCAAATGCATAAACCATCGAAAAGACTAAATTATTAACGAACAAATATCAGATACAAGTCGAAATTATTAATACGTTGAGGTGAAGTTATTGGCTGTTTGTTGGATTTGTGAAATGTTTATTGGATTTCATGCTGCAGATTGTTAATTGATAAGTTTTGCTGTTGTCCGTGGTTTTAGAGGAGTATCTGTTGTAGTAGGTATTGTATGTGATGACCAAATGTGATGAGAATCGTGTGTGTAGAGGTTGAGTGGAAGGATTTTTTTTTATTAATTTTACAGAGATTTCAGAAGATGATCAGAATCAAACATATTGTCGTATGCTACATGATCTTTATGAGCTGATGTTTTATTTCGAACTCATCATAAACTTAATGAGGTAGCTTTTTTAAGCAACGCCAGGTATTAGAATTGGAATAGGGCTGCTGCGTCAAGACCTTTCAACGTCCAAATAATAATTATGAGAATGAGAAAACGTTGATTTTTTACAAACGTCTTAACTAGCACATCGTCAAAAAAACATGAAAAAACTAATTACTTCTCTGAAATGTTATGCCATTTTGACAAAGACTCTCAAACTTTCGACAGAAACAGTTGAAGAGTCGAACATATTTTTTTAAGAGTTCCAGAATTAATAAACACTCCCAGTTAAAAAAATATTAATAAATAAAAAAATGTGAAAATTAATAAATAAAAAAACTTTTCAAAACTTCAAATATGTACCAAGTTAATCCAAATGGATGTTTTCACTATACAGTGTAATTAAAAATTGTTTGGCATTCATTTCATTTTTTTCAGAAAAGGTCAATTGACCGGATTTGCCTCGAACGGCAACTCTGTTTCACCAAATTCCCTTCCGAAAGAATTCTAGTGCCATATGAGTTGTTAGCTGCGTGATGTTCAGTTTCGAACACGTTTTTTGGCTTCTGTAAGAGATTCTTGTCACCGTGCTACGATCTTTGGATGCCTCTGTTTTTGGACCATTCTATAGTAGCGGTTCTGTGACTGCTTTGTGGTTTTCTGCTGGTCTGTACCAACTTCGTTCTGGTCCGATCGAGGCAGCAGCATAGAGCACAGTGTGCCGGTCATCAGGGGTAACATATCGTAAATAAGAAATTTATAAACAAAACCGCGAATAGCAGCAGGAATGCTTGATTCTTGGTTTCGGATTTGCTCCACCAACGAAGTACGAGTATCTCCGCATGTCCATTGGGTTCGACCAACGGGCCTGAGTCTGATCTGCTGAAATCTTACGAATGTGCATGGACAATTAGTCGCTGAGGCATAAAAACATTATCGAGATAAGCGCATTGAGATCGCTCGCTCGTATGTCACGAAGAATATGCATAAGGTTTGATGTCATACCAATTACCTTTTGTCGAATTTGTTTTGTTTGGTATGCAAAACGAACAAGTGGAGGACTGGTGGATCTCGTCTTCTTATGTAGGGGTCTGGCACGATTTTAGAAAAAGGTGGAAGTTATTGATCTTATGGATTTCGTTGTAACAATATATAGTAGCTGTGTAAGGTATATATATATAGAGTGGAATCCGTAAAAATCGAATTTTGGTGTGAAAAAAGGAATTCTACAAACTGAATGAATGAAATAGTGTTAACTCATGATTAAATTGCAAGCTTAAATCGATCAAACTGAAAAGTCGAAAGAGAAATTTAGGCGTATAATAGAGTAGATTGTATGAGAGATGTTAGCAGGGTGAGCACGGTTTTATCCTGCGATAATGTAAAAACTTTTTTTACTGATTGCGGGCAAAGGGGAAGAGCGATATAACAGTAATATGTGAGTTGATCATCAAACGAAGCACCAAGATCTTTCCTATCAAAGAAAAATAGTAGTGAAATTCACTTGCCAACCAAATGATTAAATTGTTTCACACATTTTTTAGTTCAAAAAATAGAAGAAGCAAGATAAAATATCATTGTTTTTCCAAACTGGCTAAGCACAAGCTCAGCTTCCACAGCATTTTTGTCTACGAAGGGATATTGCATGAGAGAGACCACGCAGGCAGGAAAACGCATCGTAGACATCCAAATGATGTGGACATAAGCTACAGAAAGAATTGCATATGCTTGCAAAAAGGGTCTACCACATCAGTGGAAACAATTAAGAAATGACTCAAATGACGTGGAATATCAAGATGCAATCAAAAAAATGTCGTTTGTAGCCCATGCTCAACGATCGAAATGTCGTTACACTCCACAGCAAACACAGATCAAGAAGGATAGCCATAACATCCTGTGGCGTCTGTTGAAGAAAGTGTGTTTAAAGAAGGAAAAGCATGGTGTAAAATGAATCAAAGACTGCGTATTTCTAAATTGAGTACGAATAGGAGGAATGGAAAGTACAGCCAAGCCTATGCGCTGATGCCTAAAAATCGCTCATAAGTAATCCAGTTAATATGAAAGGGCTACTATCTTTTCAACAGTTTTTGAGCCAAATACCTACTTCAATCGCGGAAACTTTAAATGTTTTAAGGCAACTAAAATCTAACGGAAAATAAAAGCTCATGGAGAAGATGAAATAGCGGGCCACGGGCGTTCTCATGCCTAGCAGCACTCGCAATGAACGTGTTAATTTGGAATCGCGGTTCTTTTCTTGTCTATAAATTAGCATAGACAACATATGTATATCGGCTCTAACGCTTATCAAAGCAGAGAATATTTGATGCGGGAAACTTGATCGTTTGCGGAGTAAGCCTACGAAAGTAGAATCAAATACAATTGATTTTGTGGGATAATTGAATTTGAATTTTTTTTTACTAAGTTGTTTCAAAAGTATGCAATCATCAGATATCAGCTTATAGTGCACACTTGACTGATGTGACCACTTGCAGTGGGAGAACTTTAATTTTTATTTGTAAAAAGTTTCAGGTAAAAGCATCAGTGACCAAGAAGTAACAGTATAAGCTTGTACCTGACACATGCATTTTTTCTCATAGCTCTTCACTAGTTAATAGTTTGTTTGAATGTGATGATTTTTCAGTGAAGCCAGAGTGCGACGGATCAAATACACGTTTTTCTCCGACAAAAAAAACTTTTTTAAATCAATAAATGTAAAATTAATGATATTGCCGAAAAAAACCACAAATCTTTATTGTAAATCAATGGTACACCGCTACCACAGGAAGAGCCCTATTTTGCAAATTGACTGCTAGCTGAATGTGCGCTATGAAAGAAGATAACAAGTTTTATTTTAGCACTGTTTGACATTGCTTAATATCATAAGGCATTTCAAATCAGTAGATTCCCTTATAACTGTATACGTAGGAAAATTACATTATCCTGCCATTGAATTATGACCTTAAATAAAGCAGAAAAAATTCAATTGTTTTTATTTTGCAATAACATATATTTATTGGTACATGGTTACTTGAATATTAAAAAAATAAATTTTGATTGAAATTTAATATTTTGTGCTTGCTCTTTTGGCCTGCATTGCTGCTTGTATTCTACTAAGAATGCTTTCTACACATTTGTTTATCATTTGTCGCATTCCATCGTCGTTTTTCCACAATTCTTCGATATTTTTTTTCAATGCAGCGGTTGTCTTGTTTCTCTGGCTATACACCTTTGATTTCAAATAGGCCCAGCAATTCTCAATGGGATTGAAATCAGGTGAATTGCCAGGCCAAGGTAAAACCTCCAATTCTAGGGAACTGAAACAATCCATGCTAGCTCTCGATTTATGGCATGGAGCACCGCCTTGCATGAAGATGTATTCCTCCTTATGATGTCCTAAGGTATCCAAACATAGCAGAAAAACACCCCTCAGCACGTTTATATACTGATTAGAGCGCACTGTTCCCTCAACGTAATAGATTGGGTCCGGATCTTCAGCTGTAATTCAGCTCCAAATCATCAATGAAGGCGGATGTTTAACTGTACGAACCACACAATCTTCTGAATATCTCTCGTGGAGGCTCCTTCGAACGAATTTTTCGCTCTTCGTAACCGCTTCCAACCTGCATTGGTCACTATAGATAACCTAGGAGAAAATTAGTTTTAGAAAAGTTAAATGATTCGTGAAACAAAGGAATTTACCTTAGTTCAGTATTCACTCCCGTAGCTGCTGTATATTTTCGCCCAATATAGTCTTCGTTTGCGCATAACTTTGGTTAGTTTTGGTTTTTGCGGGCCGCCTACATGAAAGGTTGTTTTCCTTGAATTGCCGTTCCAAAGTTCTCAGCAATATTCTGACGCCAGCTTTGTTCAGATCCCTCAAAATAGCCCTAGCTGTTGCGTTGCGCTGCTGCGGAGCATTTTGCATGATTGTTCTATCCGTTCTCGGTGTTATTCTTCTTTGTCCGCGGCAATTTCCTCGTTTGTTCCCAGGAACCGTTATTGAATCAGTTAGGCTACGCACAGTTTTGGCAATGTTGACCACGGCGGATTTCGAAATTCCTACGATTTCAGCAATTTCGGCATAGCTTGACTTCTGTTCATTGAATAAAGCTACAACTTGCGCTTTTTTTCTGACAAAATATCAGCCTTTTTATCCATATTGTCTAAATTATACCACTGACTTAGTAATAATAGTAACTTCATATCACTTCTCAATTTTCCTAAACTTCCAATGTCATTTACTTGAATTTCACTCTATCACAGATTTCTACTTGTTTCTTTTTTCACTTTGAATATTTATAACTTTGACAACTGTCTCGAACACGCTTCAAACTTAAAATGATAAGGAATGCACTTTTGCACTTATTTATAATTGCTATTTTGTTTGCACATCTGGGAATTTCGGATTACCCATTTTATAACTTACAGGTATAGATACATAACTACCCCTTTAGCGAGAAAAACATAGCAAAAATGACACCCAGTGTTCATAAAATTATCAAAATTCTTCAGAAATGCAATCGGTCATAATTCAATGGCGGGGTACTGTATCATTTCTAGACGAAACTAATAGCTTTAAAAAGTACCACAAATGATATGCAAATTTCTAAACAACTTCCCTTCATTTCGGGTTCAAAAAAGAATACTGAAAATCTGTATCTTATTCTTATAATCTGTAAGTTATTTCAAAGTGGTATGTTAATTTTTTCAGGTTTAATCAGGTTATTGTTCTTTATAAGGTTGAAATTGGGGTGGAATTCGTGCAAGAAACTCGAGACTAAATGGTTCTAATCGACCTTTACCTTGGCGATATGTGCTCTAGCGATTAACAATTACCTATAACCGCGTCTACGTCAAAACTAACTATTAAAGTAAGTTCCTAAAATACTGGATTTTTTTTTTAAGAAGTGTAACTAAAAAGATTCATTTTGTGTGCAACTAAATACGATTTTCCATCATTAAGCTAAGGCTTATTTGCTGCTCATGGCCAACTATGTTTGCCACCAAAGTTTCGAAATGGCTCAAAACTGTCAGTGGGGTCTGAAAATTTTTTTGCCGAAACTTTGTTCTTTTCTGTTGAGTGGGATTACGTTATCCTACCTTTTTAGAGTAAACCTAGTGTTTGTCTGAAATAAAATATTTGAGCAGATTATGTATTTTTGGGCGATAGTTTAAATTTTCTTCCAAGTTTTTTCGTCTGGTTTTAAGCTTTTTTGCTGCTTTGAAATGCTTTTTTGCTTAATTTCCTTATATCTGGGAGAAAAATAGTTTTTGAGTGGGTGGACTTTGCCCGAATACTTTGTAAAAGGAGCAAAATAGTTACAAGATACATATTAGTGGTAAAAGCTGCTCAAAATAATAATTATCTGACCTTTTTCTGCATGTTTTATATCAAAATATTTTGTTTAAAAAATATATAGCTCAATTTGTAACAGAAAAAAATGAGATTAGGTTCACCATAACCTTTTATAGTGCTATGAATAATTGGACCTAATTTTAAAGTCCACTTGATGCAAACTTAAGAAAATTGTCTGAAGCTTTTTTATATGTTTTTAATCATCTTTTGCGACCAAGAGCCCGATAAAGGCTCAATTCAAATAAAAACAAGTTAAATACATTAAATGAATCATTCGAATAAATTAGTGACACAGTAAATCCGATCGTACATTTTTCATTAACAATCGTACAATTTTCTAACCAGAAATAACCAACCAACATTGGAATCAATGCTACTAAGCATATTTATATTATTTGGAGTTGATTGAGATTATTTTCAAATTTGTTGGTATTTACATTGTTTGCAATGCTCATTTGGGCTATTTCGTGGCTTATAAATATTGTAAAATTAAATTTGGGTGAAACATTCTCTGAAGTAGAAAAACTGATTGAGCCCCCAAATCGTTTATGCAACAGATTTAGTCCTTTACATGTATGGTTCTTTAAGCACGTAAAATACGAGTATATTCAATTTCAATTAAAATTATAAATGATGCAATGAGGCACAGCTACTGGATATCGTTGCTTTCATCACACTTACATTTTTATGATTTTTCTTAAAATCAGAAACATTTACATACAATCAAATATTGGATTGAAATCTATCCTTTGCATGGTCGAACAAAACTCCTCAAAATATTATAAATTGTCTCCCGGACAATAAGGCTATCGAAATACAACATCATAAATTCTATAACAATAACTTGATATCCGTTCGACTCGATCTCATATGAAACCCATACTATATATAATGACTCCCTTTCTTGATAGTTTTATGTGGCGTTTAATATAGTATCATACCCAATTTCGGACTACTGACAGGATTTCGTTTTTGTTTTCACTTTATTGCTACCAATACCATATCGTTTATACTGTTCTTGATGACCTGAAGAAATGGCCAGTGGCACACGCGATAAACTGCTTCGATAAGAAGACCATCCAGAGAGAGAGAAAGCGAAATGAAGATGGTTATCCAATCATCCGAACAACAAGCGAACACAAAAGTGAATTTGTAAAAGTGCTCGTAAAATTTCGAAAGGATTCAATTAAGTAGAAGAGCTGAGATGTATGTGCATGTTCATATGATAACCTTTTGTGTAGGAAGACGATTGTTATGTTGGTTATATGACTTTTTCGTTTCTTTAAAGATGTGTTCGGCTCGAAAAGGTGGAAGACAGAAGCACTTTCTTTTGAAGGATAGGTCGTAAAAGTTAGAACAGTTTCGGAGAAAGTGCAACCAGTTGCATTTTAAATAGTTTTAGAGGATCTTGTGAGAATAGTTTTGGTACTCACGTGACGTAAAAAGAGTTGCCTACAAGAATCAAACCCCTGATTTGATTAGTTCTTGTGCCTTTTGGTAGCGAATATAATTCAACATTATTTTTAAAATATTTTAAAATTAAAATGACTAATTAATAAGCTTGTTTAAACAATTCATGGAAGCAAGGATTCAAATTTTGGCATATCATTTGGAATCATCTTGAAATGAGAAATAAAAATAATTCAACAAAACCAAAATATGAAATGAATAAAAATACGAAATAATATTTTGAATGAATATTCAAAAAATATGAATACTGTCTATATAATGCGGTATAAATCAGTTGACTAAAAAAAAGTTTTAGGAGATAATTAAAATTGATTCGATGCTGCCATGACTTTAAAAAATCCTTCAAACGGAATATCAAATTAAGCGATACATATGATGCTTGTCAAATTCTTCGACGTTGGTATTGGTTCTTTGTTTTATTGAGAATAATTTCGAGGGGTAACTTAAAAATTATTCTCGATCGTCGCTATCAGCTGCTTGATAGTACGTTAGTAACATAGCGCATTATTCATGGCCCCATACGCTATGTACATAGTACTCTGAGCTATGCAGTATGGCTCCCAGCGCCATAATGTCAGAATCTACATAGCGCGTGGTCCTATGTAACATGGCGCAGCAATTATGGTCCCACACGCTATGTACATAGTACCCTGAGCTATGCAGTATGGCTCCCCGCGCCATAATTACATGGCGCAGACATTGTGACCCCACACGCTATATTACATAGTACCATGAGCCACGTAATATGGCTTCAGTTATGTCTTCAACTATAACTCGCAGCCATACTGTGTGAGGGGTCGTATAAATGTCAGCAAGTGGCATGTGAGTAACATCAATAGAAGCGAGAATTGAAAAAGAAAAAGTTCAAACATTAACTTCGAATGCAAGACACTACAATGAAAAAACGCATAGCACCAGACGCCATTATTTGTAGACTGCTGGCACCTTTCGGGATTCTGGTAACATATTGCGATAAAAATAGTACATAGCGAAAAGTTTATAGGAGCAGACGCTATGCTTATAGCATTCCACGCCTAGTACTTTAGTCCCCCACGCCATGTACTATAGTCCTCCACGCCATGTACTATAGTCCTCAATGCGATGTACTATAGCTCTCCACGCCATGTACTATAGTCCTCCACGCCATGAACTATAGTCCTTCACGCCATGTACTATAGTCCTTCTCGCCTTGTACTATAGTCCTCCACGCCATGTACTATAGTTCTCCACGTCGTGTACTATAGTTCTCCACGCCATGTACTATAGTCCTCCACGCCATGTACTATAGTCCTCCACGCCATGTACTATAGTCCTCTACGCCATGCACTATAGCCATGCACATATTACATGGCGTGGAGGACTATAGTACATGGCGCGGAGGGCTATAAGCATAGCATCTGCTCCTATGTACTTTTCGCCATGTACTATGGCGTGTGGCGTTATATTTTATCACAATCCCCAAATCGACTATGTACATGGCGCCAGAAGTCTATAAACTATGGCGTCTGGCGCTATGTGTTTTTTCATTGCAGCATTCCACATGCCTGGTTAGAAAAAGACCCTTGCACTGCTCCGACAGTGATATTTTTCCGGACATTTCCCTGCTCGTCTCATATTTAAATCGACAGTTTTTCCAATAGTATCGAACCATGGCTAGTAGATAGTTCTGTAAATTCCGCTCAAAGGCCTTCTCTATTTGAAAATTCCGCTCAAAGTCCTCTAAAATATCTGCCCATCTTGCTGAATTAAAGGGTTTCCGGAATCCAGCGTCACTAGAAACACAATTAGCCTAGCCTGGCGGCATCTAGCTTCGGTGCGCTACACTGCACCGATTATTTCATAGATGGCACTCATTGTTGAGTGGCCGCTACTGAACTCATGTTTATTCTTCGAAGACCGGTCCTTTGTATTGCTGCCTGTATTTGTGGTTCGAATAGTCATTCCAGGAGTTTTCCCGCTATATCAAGAATACAGAGAGAACTGCGCAGATCGTGTGATAATGTGCAAACTGTCATAGCCTTATTTACTAATACTTAAAAAATCACAGGTCCGAAAGGTGAAATAAAATAATTTCAGTTACGTTTTCTACGGTAGAGATAAACATGCTCATAGTTAACCGAATATTTGAAAAACGGTACCGAAAATTGAATACTTCTTGAAAAATAAACAAAATCATCACATTTACCGCTCCGATTCATCTCGATACCTACTCAAACACTTTTCAAATCCTAACCAAAGATCGCCTCCACACTTCCTATCATCAGAAAAATCTACACATTAAAAACCTTCAAAACATTAAATACCTTTCATCGAAAAGATCAAATTCGTGTTTGGCATAATCTGAAATTCGAAAATTAAAATCACCATTATTCGTGCCCCCGAAAAAACCATCACACTAAATCTTTACATTATCAAGTAAGTAAGCAAGCCAGTCAGCCAGCGAAGCCAGTCAGCAACAGATCTTCCAAACCAACCGCATATCCATCCAAGCCGGGGGACCATCCAGATAATCTTCAATTCCATTTCATTTCGTCAGGAATGAGTTCAGATACTCTTCGCCATACAGTTAATTAAAATTATTACTACTTCGACCGAAATGTATCTTCTATACGTAGTACTTACTTATATTCCCGAGAACGAATCAACGTACTTTCAATCCATACGTACGTTCCGTTCATAGGTACTCATTTGAAGTGTTTGTATCTATTCCAGTTAGGTTTTATGGATATCTCTTTGTGCCGTTTTTAATGTGCTTCAGATGAATATTATACGATCCGTGTACATTTGATCTTTGGATGGTCACGTACAATCACACTTTTTCATCCGTCTATCCGATCTACAATGTACATTAGTATTATGGTTTTAACGAAAAATTGAAATTGAAATAAAAGCACGTATGTATATATCTCGAAATGTATCTTTTTGGGCAACAAGTCAAATACTAGCAACCAGTGTGACGTTAGATACCACGATCCGATACTCCAGTCAAGCCGAGGGCAAGCGACTTGCCGAAGAATCAATTGAACTCTATTTTCGGGTCGTACGATGAGAAAATCAAAATACGGACGAGGACCAAGAAACAAAAGTAACCACATAGTTTGAAAAAAGTCTAAAGTGAACATTAAACGGAGCTATAATAACTATAAACGTTAATTTTAATGTTAAAGTCTATTTTTAATGGATTTTGAATATTTTTGAATGTACCTATCTACGATATAGATGCGCTACATTACGTTCATTGCATTATTACGCTAGTACAGCCAGTTGAGAATGGAAGAATGGACAGGTCGTGGTGAAGCATTTTCGAATATAGAGCGCGGTACAATGGCAATAACCAATTTACTTTTACGATAAAGACCGTTTTTAATAGTTTTCATGTGATTGCTAGCTACTTACGTGTGTATGAAAATGAACAGATACACGGAGCAAGAAAAAATATAATTATAAAGAATTAGATATCCATTTCATCATTTCTTTCGTGAATGTTGTTGTAATGATTTGGTTATTTTATTCAGATTGAAGTGAAGTTTGGTGAACGTAGTAAGTGGGTATTGTTAAGATAGTGATTTTGCTTGTGATGTCGGAGAAATAGAATTCCGTGGGAATATTTGCTATAAAATTAACTTTTTCAATGGAAATCTCTCTGAATTTAGATTGGTCAATGGGAGATATGTATGAAATTCTGCTTGCATATGAATTGTTAATGCAAGCTTCAATTGAATTTTGAGTGAAATGTTTACTGTCGGTTGACCCAGTTGGTAGGAATAAAAATATAAGACTTTCATTTGAAGGTGAAATCGTATTATATTTCTGTTGACTTTGGATTTTTTCCATAAAATAACTTGAAAATAATGTTTGGTGAATGGAAGGTTGGTTGAAACAAACTAAAGTATCAGTTTGTTTTTCAATTAATCTGCCCAAATTTTGACCTTAATTTGTTTTTTCTCCTGAGCATTGATTTCGAAAGATTCAACTGCCACACTTTTATGGTTCAGAAAAATCTGTAGTAACCACTGATTTTTTTTATGTTTCCGGTTGAGATATGATTTTTTCACGTTGAACTTTTCGTTCCTTTTTTTTCTCTGTAGCTACATTTTTGCATTTGTGTGTCCAATTTATAATAAAACAAGCCAAATCAATAAATTAGCTTCACTACAGTCGTAATCATGTTTGAGGGTTAGGTTGGTGGATAATTCATTCACAATCAATGTATCCGAGTGTAGAGTGGTAACCTCCCAGCGGGAAAAGAAGCACTTCAAAAGGGTTTTCGGAGCGCTTGCACGGAAGCATGGAATCGCTTACAATCGCTTCGTTTTTGCTTCAGTTCCATAGAAATTTAAACACAGCATGTCCGCAGGAGGAAGCGCTTTCATGTAGCTTCATTAATATTGCTTCTAAAGCACTTTGGTTAAATCAGATAGGAAGCAGCTGATTGCTCAGGCACACCTTACAGTGCTTCCCAAAATTTTCCCCACGTCAGAAAAGAGTAAATTGAGACTTACAAAATAAAGATATCTTTTAAAAGCTATTTTTTTTTTAAACACATGATAGCTCTGACTTTGCCACTTTTAAATGCTGCTGGCAAAAGAGCATTAAAAGAGGCAGCATAATCAACGATAAACAACGAAACAAAATGGCTTTCAAAACTGCTGTTTGCAATATCAGGATTGAATATCATCTTTGAGAAACAGGATTCTGTGCAAAATGTATACTTACACAGAAGCTGACTCATAAATTTCACGATTAAACTGTATATAGCAATATTTAGGTTAAGGAGATTTTGTAATTGACCATGTATGGGATATTTTATCAATATATAAAATTGTACATTAAATGGGTAACGGTTTGTCTCTTCTAAGCACTTTTGAAAGAAAAGGGTATGTTTTGAGCTGAAATGATACTATTTTCAGGATTTTAGAGCCATTCATGGAAGTTTTTTAAAATCCAACTGCCAACATTGCCCACATTGGGCGCCACTGTGATAAACGATTTTAAGAAAGTAAACAATTAATAGCATGAATAGTGAATTAGATAAAAATACTATACATACAAAATACTATATACTCAGGAGATTTCAGGGACGCTAGAGCACTCCTGAGAACGCTGATCGATAGGATGATTAATAGCACTCGAGGTCTCGCTTTATATGATTTTTTACGCATACGCATCAAATGATATTAAGTGTGGTCGAAATCACCTTGAAGAGCTGATTTGTGCTGTAAATATTAATTTGAAGCAGTCGTAATAATCATTTTACGAGATAATGCTGACGTAACTGGGCTAGAGAAAATCATATTCTTATAATAATGTGGGCACCTGTGTAAATTGGGGTGAAAATTAATTTCAATTATCAGCCATTTTATACAAATTTACTTATTTAATTGAATTCATCGAACAATTTTACCATTTCATTACGTAGTTTTACCTTCAAATATGTTTAGTTTGCTTGTCTAAATCACAAAATTTTAAGACTAGGAAGATTAAATCAAGCATTTCATTATTTTCTGCCAATTAATATATCCACCTACAATATGCAATAAATAGATTGTATACACAATAAAATATGTACTCACATATATCGAACAAGTTGTACATGACCACCATGCACCCACTCATGTCAACCGCACAAAAATCATTTCAGCACTTGGCATCCATTCGACATGCCAAATTAATGGTATTTTTGTGCATAAATTTTATGAGTTTTTAGCGTCACTAGTGCGGAAACTGGGAAAATTATATTATATGATTAAATATGATGAATTACGAAATACTTTTGTAGATCAGGAAAAAGTCATACGTGCTCATTATCATCATAATCATGTAATATTTCTACTCATGCCGCCACATCAATCCACCACCCTCGAATGCACTTATCAATGTTTGGTTATTCCATTAGTGATTTCCATCATGTGCGTTTTTGGTGAAAATTAATTTTGTATGATTCTTTTAATGCAAAGGATCTCATTAGTTCTGCATCAGTGATGAGTATTGGGCTTTTAATTTTGGATATGGCTGTGAATGTTGGAATTCAAGGTAGGGCAGTTGTTTGACTATTGATGTTAAACCGGACAATAATACTTAGGGGCTCATTGGCTGCATATGGAACGGTGTTATGATATCAATTCCGCTTTGGCAATCGAAACACATGGAAAGTCACAGCGTTTTGATCAAAAAACGATTCCTAGATATACTTCAATATAAATATATGAAGAATTCATTAATTTATTAAAACTAAATCTACAAAGCGTTTTTCAACTAAGATATTTAATTAAGACCCAGAAAATACGATGACTAAAAACATATTAGCATTTTTTAACTCGAAATGATTAAAATTACTCAAAGTGGCAAAATTCAAAGAAAACGTGTTGTTTTAGGAGTCATTAATATGCCACGGAATACATATTCAAAAATCCTAATATTATCATACAAGCATCAACAATGCATAAACTCATTTCCAGCGCAAAACCTAAAACAAAACAAATTCCTACAATTTATTCTGCCAAATTCAATTTGCAAAGATACTGTCAAATAAAATCGGTAAAATAATGCTCGCCATCGAGTGATTATTTACACCAGACTAAGAAAAGTAAAAAAAAAAAAAATATATTGTATCTATGCGTTCAATCTTTTATTTTAAAAGTCATTTAAGTTTTTTTCTTCTCACACAAGATCGTAGATACCTCAAAACGATCGCGTCAATCGATTAACAGATCGTTCAATAAGATAAGCCGATCGTAAGCACTAAATAAACTGCGATCCTCGGATGACAACTTCTATTTGCCACATGCAATTAGGGACAGATGCTTCTGTGACGGGCATCGTCACTGAAGATCATTGCTCGAAACTATCTCCGTCTTATTAACTCTTTACATTCACAGATTATCTCTTCCAATATCATCGCTTTGTTAATTGCTTATTTAAAACCGATCGTTCTCGATCAAGTTACGATTATTGCCACGATATTCTGATAGTTTTCATCTATTCTCGTTTAGATACCGTATCTGCTGGGATAATTTGCGAGTTTAGTTTGCCTATTTATTGGACATTTAAAAGATGCAATCAGTATTTTACGATCGAAACAGTCACCCGATCATTCGATCCCGATTCGACTAAAACAAAACCAAACGCCGAATAACTCTATTATCTAAATTTAGTATCTTTCTGTCGTAAACGAGATAGCTTTACGATCGATACGCAGATGATCGTCGATTTTCTCTGAATTCGCCGATTTTCATGTCTCGGCGTTTTTAAAATACGCCAGTAAATATCGACACGATCGACAACAATCATATATTCATAAATTTCATCATTTTTTATTATATCTCAATTAAGTTAGTGGACAGGGCAAGGCGATTTTCTTGTTGAGGCTTACTGTGAGACCGGATCGATATGATGATCCTCATAATTTTTTAATGATTTCATGGAAGCCAATTAGTATTCGTATACGTTTCATTGCGGTCAGAACGCAGATGATATTTTTGCGAATGATTATAAAGATATTTTTTTGAAAATAATGTGACAATGACATGAAATTTTTTGCTGCTGCAGTGAAATTATCTGTGGCGGCAGTAAGCTGTTTAGGCTGAGTGGATTGGGTGACTGGAGAACGTGTAAGAAGACACCGAAAAAGTGTTATTTATAAATATTCAAATCAAACAATTTGTTTGGCATTTCGGTGCGAAAATTATGACTGCTGAAGCTACTGTTTTTGTATCGTTTTCTTTCGGAATGGCGATGGAAATGAGATTGTGGTTGAGATGATGACAGCGGTTGAATAAATTTGGATACATATATCGAGAGAAATCAGAAGTAAGTTTTGCAGAGTAATTTATTAAAGCAACAACTGATCGTAAACTTAGGACATTATTGGAATCATTTTACATTAAAAAAGAAACTATTTCCATTTCAAGATTTTCATACTAGCATCTTTTATAAATTTAACCAAAAAGGTCTTTTTCAAACACAATTTTGTTTTGAATCATTTCTCACAATTAGAAAATCATCATCTTATTAGAAAATTGGAAACTACGTATCTCCTACCCAGGAAAGGAAGACAACAAAGCCGCTGAAATTTGTTCTCCCAAAATGAACTATCTAATGATCTATATGATGATAATCTGTATGATGATCGTATTGTTTGATAATTGTATTGTTGCCAATAATTCAGGCACTTTGCTGAAGTTCATTGCGTCATATGTAGCATTATCCTTTAGTAACGAGCCCTAGAAACAGAGAGGTTCCAGAGCGTGTATTGTGATGGAGTATATTTTGCCAACGACAGACATGTCTGCATAATTCGGAAATATTGCGAAAGAAATAAAGACAATAGCTACAACTAATACCTGAATACTGCTGAGCGTTTGTGATAAAAATGGCAGTCATTAAGTTTCATTAACTGGTGGCTAGAAATTTAGTTGAATTCACCCTCGCACACGTTTCACAAAATGGCATAAGTGTTTTAGTGCTATCTCCAAATGAATAATCAGGTGAATAAGATGTGATCCGCAAAGTGACAGTAACTAGAGCAAATGCGCCTAATTGAAACTAGCCACAGAGCTCAGCCGTGAGCAGCATTTCTGTCACAATTTTCGAAGAAATCACAAGTCCACGTAATGCCAGGAGAGCAATTTAGCTGTCTGACTGTCACTTTTTTGTCCACTTTCCTCAATTGCCCAGTAAGTACCTCTTAAGATAGTGAATATTTCTGCTTGAAAAACGGAAACAGTCTCTCTGATATAAAATGCTTATTTATCCTCCCGTGAATGCAGGTAATACGAATAATATATAAAATCTATTGTCAAGCCATCATCGAAGAAGATTTTGGATTATCCCTCATGCAGATATCTGAGTGCTCCTAGTAATTTCTGTTATTTTATATTTTCAGCGGAAATCGATTGGAGACACTTGACCATCCGAAGTTATCGAGAGAAGCAGAGAGGTTTTTTTTTTTTTTTTTTTTTTTTCGTCGTTGGAAGGTGGAAATCTTCCAGAAGATGCTTCAGGGCTCCTGCCCTGGAACATGCCGGATTTTTACCGACTAAAACCACCTCCTTCTTCTTCCGCACTCCCCCACGGGACTACTTATTCAGCATTACTTCGTGGGGGTGGATCAGCCATTAGCTGCTTCTACGCATCCTTTCTTCTTCCTTCTTTCTGTCCCTTTCCGCGTCACGCAGTTTGCGGTGAATATTTTTTAGCGTTTTTTCGACGGCATTCCACGCAGTTTGGGATTTCAGCATGCAGCTCACGATATTTACCGCTGATATCCTTGTGCCTAGTTCCGTCTCTAGGCTACTTCTACATACATCAAAGCGGGGACAGGTGAACATAACGTGTTCCGCATCCTCGGGTACATTTTTGCAGGCTGGACAGTCCGGTGAGGTGTCGAGTCCAAAGCGATGCAAATAATACCGATAACCGCCATGTCCGCTCAAGAATTGGGTTAGGTCATAGCTTGTTTCTCCGTGGCTTCTTGAAACCCATTGCGCAACGTTGGGGATTAATTTGTACGTCCAACGTCCGTTTTGCGCCTCTTCCCAGTTACTCTGCCATGAGCGCATTGACACTAGCCTTTGAATCTCTCGCGTGCTCGCTGTCCGTGCTTCGTTTTTATAGAGTCGAAGCGCTTCATCCGCAACAATTTCGATGGGCAGCATACTGGCTATAACACACGTTGCCTCATAGGACGTTGTTCGAAAGGCACAGCAAGTTCGAAGTGCAATCACCACTAAGCCATGATTTAACAGCCCAGATTGCTTCGGTTGCGTAAATTTCGACCTCTTCAAGGTGACGGGTTGGAATCACGATGCCAATATCGTCGGCGAAGCCTACCACCACCACGTTTCTGGGTACTCGTAGCCTTAGTATCCCGTCGTACATTACGTTCCAGAGTAGGGGGCCAAGAACAGATCCCTGTGGTACTCCCGCCGTTACTAGGTAGAGTTTTGGTCCTTCGTCTGAGTCGTAGCGTAATGTTCTTTCCTTGAAGTAGTTGACGATTATAGATGCCAAATAGCGTGACACTCCATTATCGACCAGAGCGGCTATAATACGGCTCCACCTCGCGGAGTTAAAGGCGTTCTTTACGTCTAACGTGACCACGGCGCAGCATCCTCCTTTACCCCTCGCGTTCATTGCCATGTCTGACACCATTCTGACAGCGTTCACAGTTGATTGCCCTTTCCGAAAACCGAATTGTCGATCCGATAGTCCGTTTTTGCTTTCGATTTCTGACAGCAATCGTTCGTATATCACTCGCTCGAAAATCTTCCCCATCGTATTCAGCAGGCATATTGGCCTATAAGATGATGCCTCCCTAATAGGTCTATCCTGCTTGGGCAGGAGTACCAGTTTCTGCTGCTTCCATTGCTTGGGAAAAACGCCTTCCCGTAGGCACGTTGTGAAAGTATCAGCGAAGACATTTGGCATCCCTTTTACCGCCAGCTTAAGTGCTTTGTTCGGTATCGCATCCAATCCGGGCGCTTTTTCGTCACCGATTTTGCGTATGGCTGCCAATACTTCTTCTCTGCTTACCGCCGGCACGTTTTGAGGGTCTACCTGTATTACCGGTAGGCTGTCGTCTCGGTTCTGTGGGAATAACGTTGTGACTATTTCCTGGAGCATCTTCGGACACTTTATTTGAGGAGAATTCTTTTGCTTTATTTTAGTCATAACGGCTTTGTACGCTCCACCCCATGGATCGGAATCGGCCTCGTTACACAGCTTTCTGAAGTGCTCTCTCTTGCTCTTAGCGATCGCAAGTTGTAGGTTCTTCCGGGCGTATTTGTATTGGTTGTGCAAGTCTTCGTAGTCTGGAGTATTCCTGCGGCGCTGGCTACGTCGTCTAGCTTTAAGACATTTTTTCCGAAGCTCCTGGATTTCTGCATTCCACCAATAGTTTGCCTTCCTGGCCTTGTGGAGAGCACGCCGTGGCATGGAGGCATCACATGCCCGCTGTATCACGCTGATGATTCGCGCGGCCTTCGTCAATGCAGTTCCGTCCATTTCCATATCCGGAGGTAGCATTTCCCGGAACATTTCTTCATCTAGCTTTTTTGATGACCAGCCAAGCATGTTTTTTTCCTGGGAACTCGCACACATTTTTTTTTTGTTACGTACGCAGTTCACCGTAGCTATTATGGCCTGATGGTCACTGTGCGTGTAGTGCTTGCTAACCAACCACTGCAAGTCCTTCACTAGAGCGTCGCTCACAAAAGTGAGGTCTACGATGGATCCAAGCTCTCGCCTTCTGAAGGTGTTGGCATTCCCATTGTTTGCGAGGACGATATTTAGTCGCGAAAAAGTTTCCAGTAAAACTCGTCCCTTAGCGTTGGTTTTCTTGCTTCCCCACTCCTCAGACCAGGCGTTGAAGTCGCCGGCTATGAGCTTCGGATTGTGCCATTTTGCCTCCATTGCTACGCTGTCCAACATCCGTTTATATTCTGCCAACGTCAAACTTGGTGCTGCGTAACAGCTATATACATAGATGCCATCAATTTTAGCCCATACGTATCCATTCCCCGGTTGTTGCATTACATCCTGGAACGCCAGATCCCCGCACGCCCATACTGCTGCTTTACCACTTGCATCCGTCGTCCAGACGCCACTATGAAGATTTCGATGTTGCTCGCAAATTATGGCGACGTCTGCTTTTAGCTCGTAAACCGACTGTGAAAGCAAATCCTGCGCTGCTCGACAATGATTGACATTCAGTTGTATGATCTTCACTTTCGTCTGGAGTTTAACGCCTTCTTGAAAACTGGACACCTGCTGCTACCCGCTACGTGCTTGTTATCGCAACCTTCGGTTTCCCTGCAGAAGAGACAATTCGGATCCTTATTGCAATTTTTGGCAACGTGACCTTCTTCTCCACATCTTCGACACAGCTTTGATCGATCCTGTGGGTTTCTGCAGTTGTTCGCTATGTGTCCGAATTCGAGGCATTTGAAACACCTTTTCATTGAAATCTGCTCCCGTAATCTACAAATTACCCACCCGATTCGGACTTTACCTGCTGCTAAGGCCTTAAGTGCTTGGTCAACCGCAAGATCTATAGTGGCTGTTTGAGTACCCCTGAAAGATCTTCTAAGACTCGCGACATTTGATTCGTCCACGTTTGACAGCCCCAGTTGGTCCTTTAGAGCACTGCAGATTTCCTCTTTTGTAGTGATCTCATCTAGATCTCGGCATTCAACTGCTACTCGCTGGCAGTTCACTCGTACGTTAGCCTGTTCTCCAAGAGAGGTCTGAATTTTTGCCTTGAATTCTTCATGTTCGGATCCGCCAGATTTGAGTTCGAGCAGCAGGCAGCCTGTCTGTGTCCGTCGGATGCGGGTCACGTTGTCACTTAAGTCCTTTAAAGTAGGGTCACCCTTAACTGTTCGCAGGACGTCCGCGTATGTAACACCCTCCTTAGCAGTGATAATCATTGCCTCCGGGCGAGGCCTCCGTTGCAGTTGTTTTTTTTGTTTTTTTGATCTCTCGACTTTGGTCCACTTTTCACTTATTTGCTTGGCGTTTCCACCCACTAGTTGCACAGGTTCTTTGCTGCTTTCTCGCCTCAGTTTGGCTTTGGAAAGAATTTTCTTTGGTGTCCTCACCCTCTTTCTTTTAGGTGTAGTTTGTTGCTCGCGTAAATCAGCCGCTTCCTCTCTTGGCCGCTTTTGCACTTCTATTTTTTCTGTGCGTCGACCAGCACTAGCCATAGGGCCTAGCGGAGTGGATTTTTCTCTGGAAGGTGCCGTTGGTGTAGTTTGCGTACCCGTTTCTACCTTGCCCTGAACTTGCATTGTCCAATGTGCCATTTGCTCATCTCTCACCTTGTTGTAGGTCGATCTTATTGCCCGTATCCGCTCCTTAATCGCGTTGTGAACGTTATGACGCGGGTTTACATACTCCATCAGGTCAACAATGAGGGTCCCTAGTTTTGTGAACACATCCGTTACGGGTTGCTTGCTGTCCTCAGAAAGGGTGTTACTCAGTTTTGAGAGTGCACTGTCCTGTGATGTCGGAGATCGACGTAGAAGCGCGCTGCGTTGAAACGGATTCTCCATTTGTACACTGGTGTTTTGCCTTGTAGTATTGAGCGTTGAAGGAGCCAAGCTGCCCGCTCCTTTAACGTTAGGGTCCGCTGGCGACTCCCTTCCAGCTATGCTGGAAGATAGCTCGCCGGAAGTCACGGTTCCTTCCGACGTTTGAACGTATATCCCCGTTCGAATTTTCTGCTCCTTTACTTCCATCGTTGGTTTATTATTCTGGGTTCCTTCCCATAGCCTTTTATACCTGCGGCCAGGTTAGACGCATAGTTGAAGGACGGCGCCAACTCGTCCTGTCATAGAGAGCTCATTGGGTTTCTAAGGCATTTCCGCCCCACCCTCCTTCTCTACCGCTCTCGGTCGGGGACTGCTTATTTGTTATTCGCAGCTAACCTACATTACTGTAGGCCGTCCATGATCCGCCACCTATGACCCCCACAGTAGCTTGAGCTACGCCCTGTGCAGAGAGGTATCTCGCTTCGAGTCTCTAATAGAGCGGTGCTCCACATTCCCGTTGTCAACCCATAGCAGAGTTGCCACTTGTAGGGATTTCTCCCTACTGTAGGGAATTTAGCGTCTAAAATTAGCGTAGGGAATATTTCAGTCATTTTGGTCACATGTAGGCAAAATGTTTTATTTGCGATGCACCTTTAAATAAAAACAGAATAAATCGCCGAAACTAAAGCATTTTTTTTATAACTAATTCATTGTCTATTTTGCAACTTGCATTTTACAAAGTAACTTGTAAAACCCAGTGTAGTACAAAAATAATTGGCAACGCTGATGCTCTACTCCGCTTCTACCATTACTTTAGATTTGCATTTTGTGAACAACTGGTAAATGTAAGATGAGGAGCTTTCTTTTCATCCACGACTTTTGAAAATATTTCTGTTAAGTGAGAATGGGCGAAAGAAAAACGTCAAAAATTTGATCGTACACGATCATAGAGATATTCACGATCAACGAGTCCGACCCCTTTCTATTCACCTCCACCTTCTATAAACTTGTATTGATTTGAGTAGTCTAAAAGGGCTAATAGCGACTTGACAGTTTGCTTGTGCATTGCACAAATTTTAATGCGACTTTGAACTGCAGCCTGCAAATTAATGGTAAGTTCTCTACTTTCTTTTTGACAATTTGTTGCAAAGTTGTCAAAATAAAAAGTTTAGGTAAATATGTCGTCTTCGAGCAAACAAGACAATCTAATGTACAAGACCCCGGGAAAAAGCAGAAAATAAAATGGAAGAAACAGGTGTTGAGATGAGTGGACGAAAAAATGTCACGATATAAACATTGAGTTGCTCGAGTACCAAGCAATAAATATCAAGCGAAATGCAGACCTTGCAATAAAATATTGAAGGCAAGGAGAAGTGAATTGGAAAAGCATCTTTCAGCTGAAACCCATAAAAAGGTAATGCGATCTATTGCAACATTTTCGGTTAGCTATTCAATAGAAAAAAAGGGTGGAAACCATAACATCACTTTGATTGTGAACGTAGGGAAATTCGTAGGAAAAAATCATTCTAAGTGTAGGGTAAAATTGCATCTGGTGTAGGGAATTTTGCAGCCAAACTTCTGGTTGAATTAGTGCATCAAAGTGCGTCCTAGGATTAGTACTCACAGCGCCACAGATGCTTAAGCTTTTGCTGCTTTGTAGTATGGCTGACTTCATGCGAGCAAGCAAAGGCTTCACAATATTCCACCACACCGCGGATTCGCACGTGAAATTATTTTTACGTAAATCTATATAACTACATAAGTCTTCAGACCCCGAAAAAAAAACGTTTTTCTCTTGTGCACTGCCCGAAAGCATTAAGAGCTCGGGTAAACTTCACGTCCACATGCTTTTGCAGAGATGTTTTTTTTGTCCAAGACCACTCTCAGATATTTCACTTCATATGAAAATCAATGAGCTTTATCCTTTGTTTTTAGAAGCACTTTTCCTGCCAGTTTTCAAAAGACAAAGCAAGCTAAGTTTTCATTCAAGTTTAACCACCAGACACACAATTGCTCAGAATTTACGTCTGAGAGTTTCATAGAGCTGACGATTTCTGGTGAACAATGCCTTAGCCTCCTATTGGTATCATTGTCGCTACCGGCGATCTTTTCTCTCACTTCTCCAGGTAGGCTCTGAGGTTTGACTGCCTGGCATACAGTTTCCTGCAAAACTATTGCAGGTTTTGCTGTATTGGTTTCCCTGTCCACATTTGGCCAATAGTTTTCCCTCTTTTTGAGCCTCCCCAGGCTTAGAGAGTACTCTTTCTATGATTCGTTTAAGCATTTCGTTAGCTCCAGCCAGAGTTGGCTCCTCTAGTGCTACTTACTTCTTCTTTTTTAAGGATTTGACAGACGGTTTCTTCTTCCAAAGTACGGCCTAAGTCAAATTTCGATATCCTCGCCTTTCTAGATCCTGTAACCACAGGAGTTGCTAACGGGGAGTTAAAAAAATTCGATAGAAATGGCATCTTTGACGATGGTTGGCTGTGCTCTTTCACTGACACCAGGGCTCTCCATTGCAAGAAAATTGACATTGCACTCAATATCGGAGTAGGTACTAGGATACTCTTATTTATTGTGGTTGAACAAGGTAAATTAAATACCTAAAGACTTTTGAACACTGCTTGTCAGGTTCAAAATGATCTTAACGAATAAGAGGAAACTTATGAAAATAAGTGTGGTAGAGTTGCGTTGGTGCAATGGCAATGTAAACAGTTCACATTTTTAATATGTCTCTACGCCGTTATAAAATTTGATTGACCCGTCCATAGTACTTATAAAATTCATTGCACAAAAATTCCTTTCAATTCCTTGAAATCACAATTAGATCACCACTGTACTGTTTAACAACCAAACCGTCAACCCATCGCCTCATAAACAACCCAAAGAACAAGAAGTCGTTCATCAAACCTACCTATGATTTCCAGTAAATCACGCATAAAGCCACATCACAGTTCATCGTGTGCACATACAATCTACTCAAAACATGTCCATATCTGAACGTTTTCAGATTTATGTGTTTCCCTCGGCCATCAACCAAAAAAATCAAAAGAGACACATTTCACAGTATACCACCGCGAAGACATTGCCCTACGACCCAGACTCGTAGCCATCCGAAACTGAAACCCAACCATTGAGCCATCTAGTTGTTCTGAAATTCTCTTCTTCGACCGTTTCCAATTCCGAGGATCCATCGGGACGGATGGATGTCTTGTGGTGGTGAATGTTTTTCATCGAGGGTCACGCTCTTGATCTCTCAGTCAGTCAGTTTTCAGTGGTTTGTTTCATATGGATCATATCGTCTTCATCGTTCGCATCATCATCAAACATGATCATTGCCATTGCTTGATGTTTTGTGGTGCCGCCAAAATTCTTTGTCTTCACCACCGATACTTTGTGTATAATTGTTTTTTGTTGTCAAAAAAATGTTTTTCTGTATAATACTTTTTGGCTTGTCGCGCAAATGAAATCTCATTTTCAAGATTCAAATGAGCCGACTTTGAATTGAGGACGATCATATGTATGTAAGTAGCAAGCGAAAGGGAAATACGATGGAGACAGTGACATTAAGAAGCAGCAGAAATAAGAAGAAAACAACAGTAAAAAGATGAACGTATCATGAAATTACAACATAAAATCAAATTAATCTATTTGAAAACGATCGTTTTGTGAGTTTGGCTTCGTAAGAAATTGTTGCATACTGATCAGAAAGATAATCGTAGAGTATGTCACCAGTTATGATGGGACCATGATTGGTGATGGACTCGATGATGATACAAATGTTTTGTTCATACTTTGGGATGATGATTTTTGCAATTTGTATATGCTCCAAACTTTAGGAGCTGAGTTTTTTAGGAATTTATAGATGTTGAAAAAGTGTGCCAAAAAATGTCCCTCTTCATTATTACGTCCTAAACTAAAATATTAAAATCAAAACTGTTAATCCACTTTATAATGAATTATCTAAAAATGCTATGAAGAACATATCAGTTTTTTTAATGGATTTAGCAAATTGCCTCGTTTTTGCTGTGCCTTTAATATGCTAGGTAGAAAGGGTTTCATACTAGGTTTCGTTCTAGATGTCTAGATTTTAGTCTAGATTGGTACAATCTTTTGGTTTAGTCAAGTAGTCGCAAAGCACTTGATGATCCAAAATCAATGAAAACTCGCCATGCATGCTAGATCAGGATGAAATCGTCGGTGTCAAATTTTTACGAACCAGTAGCCTTAACTCTGACGTCTTGATACTTCTACCTCTCCCGGTGGTCGAAATCCTCAGTAACTCGTATCACAAACACACAATCAAATCTACATACTAAAATTACCATCAAATTATTACTTTTCAAATTTTTGATCATATTCCGTCGATCACGTTTCCTTATTGGTTTTTGTATTTACCGCACACTTTGAGTCCAACCTCCCTCCGAGCCTTTAATCGGAGCAATTTGTTGGCTAACCACTACTGGCTTCCGAATGTTGAAATCGAAAATTGATTTCAATTTTCTGTTCAATTATAGAAGATTTGATTTGAATATGGATAACATGCAACTAGTGATTTGACTGTCTGTCATAAGTAAATAATCGATTAGATGTTGGTGGTCCAAAGAGAAGCGAGGGTAAGTGATGAAGGGTTGTCGGTTTTGTGAAGATAATGTTTGACAACCGTAATATTGTTGGAAGAAAAATGATAGTTCACATAGGATGCAGCAGATGACGATGCTTTAGAAACACTGACTATTGCTGTGTTACTTGAACTGTTTTGAACATGTTTGATGAACTGGAGCGCTTTTGATAAATTGAATTTTTCCTTGTATACATACCGGTTTTTAACTTTAAAGACACTAGAATAATTTTCTAATGCACAATTTTGAATTTTATGAGCGTTGAATTTGTTTTAGACTAATTTAGAAACTTTGGACTATTTTGGGTAATTTTAGTAAGCGAAATATTTCCAGGAGCTGGTATTTTTTTTAGCACAGACGATGCTAGATGTTTCCAATATTGATACTAGCTTTGTATTATCACTTACAATTTTCCAGTTTGCTAAGGTAGCCTGATTATTTTGGTGACTTTTGAAGATTTTGGGTGGTTTTGACAAGTATCGATGATCTCCAGATGGTGTTAGAATGCTTTTCTGGGCGTGTTCTTATGAAAACGAAGCCAAAAATATTGGTTAAGTAACGCTTTTTTAGGAGTTTTTTTTTTGTTTTGTTTTGCTGCTAGGTTATGATTTTCATGAATAAATAGATATTCTGTGATTCAAAATTAAGTTTGAAATAATATTAGGTTAGGATCCACAGTTGACTTCTCGGCGAAGGCACACTTAGGCACACAAGGGCTCTTATATAGCGAGAAATAGAGCCCTTGAGATAAAAGAGAGATAGAATCCTGAATCCTTAATGAACTGGAAGATACCCTAGTCATCCAATGAAACCACTTTGGTTAGGCAAGTAAAGAAGTATAAGTCAAGGGACTTTATCCTTTTTTCAATGAGGGCTAGACACTCACATAAAAGGCGATAAATGGTTTCGTTTTAATACTCGCGTCTGTGGCTCTGACAGAAGACATTGTAAGGAATACCCAGCTGTGCTTACTGTCTGCCAAATAGTAAAGGACCTCCTTTTTAAATCAAAACATTCCCTAGAGCGACCGATTTCAAAATTTTTCCACAATTGTCAAGCAATCGCGTAGGAGTATTCTCTAAGCCAGGAGTTCACAGCTTCCTTGAAGTATTTTTGCCTGATTGTCCGCTTTACTGAATCCATCGAAATACCAATCGGAAAACTGCAGAGCGCTTCCTGCAAAAGCGTGCTAGCCTTTGCAAGTTAGTCCGCTTCACAGTTTCACTTAATGTCCCTATGTCCTGGCACCAAAGGCAGTTACATCATTAAATATCTCCACATCTGATAAACAGACGTACGACTTTCAAGGCCTTGCTTTAAGGAAGTGTAAACTCCAGTAGAAGTTATGGAAGCTTGACTGACAGTGAAAATGCAAAAATTGAATTTGAGTATCTGATAAAATAGGAACCAATATGCCGCATCAATAATCGCCAACAGCTCGGCTTGAAAAACACTCCTATGTTTTGACAGGAAGAAGGAAAGCTCAAAGCTAAGGTCAGTGGAAAATACACAGTCATTCAATTTGCGTCATTCAATTTGAAGCCATCGGTATATATTTCCACAGCACTCTTACCGAGGCCACAAAACTACCACTTCATCAAGTAAAATTAGTTCCACTATACGAGTGTAAGTCCAGGAGACGATACTTCCAAGTCCTTATGTAGAGCACACAATGTCTTGCGTCTCACAGAATCTTGGAGTCCAGGATATGTCCCAGATATTTTACTTTGCTACTGACTTTTATAGGAGCTCCACTGAACTTTGGTTGGTCAAAGAATAAAAAACCATGTACACTGAGAAAACACATGGCGCCAGACGCCATAATTTATAGACTTCTGGCGCCATGTACATAGTCGATTTAGGGATTGTGATAAAATATAGCACCACACGCCATAATACATGGCGAAAAGTACATAGGCCTACACGCCATGTACTATAGTCCTCCAGGCCATGTACATGGCGTGACGAACTATATTACATGGCGTGGAGACCTATAGCACATGGCGTGGAGGACTATACTGTATGGCGTGGAGGACTATACTGTATGGCGCGGAGGACTATAGTACATGGCGCGGAGCACTATAATACATGGCGTGGAGGGCTATAAGCATAGCGTCTGCTCCTATGTACTATGGCGTGTGGCGCTATATTTTATCACAAATCGACCGAAATCGACTATGTACATGGCGCCAGAAGTCTATAAATTATGGCGTCTGGCGCTTTGTGTTTTTTCAGTGCATCTGCAGATGATTCGCATCCGAGTTCGCATCCAACAAAAGGCCACGAGCCTTCTCAGTTCTGAGCATCTGGAGGTAGAGCAGTTGATGCTAGGTAATGGAATTCTATCGACGAAATTCCCGAGGGATAAATGACATCACTGACTGTGATCTGTGTTTTTCTTGGAGTTAGTGCTGATTTTGCACTCTTACTCCATTTGTGGCGGTGGGCTTTGATAGCCCGAACAATGTAACTGGCAATGCCGTGGGTATTATTCTATTTTAGCTATTAAGATTATATTTAGGCATTAACGCTTTGTTCTCTGAGTTGCCTCAGGCCAGGATAGGTTAGGCGAATAAAAGTATCAGGGTGTTTTAAAATATCTAAGGACCTGTTTGGGTGTCTGTCGATAGTATCAAAAAGTTTAAGTGCTCTGTCGCGGATGTATGTTTTGACTGTTTCTTCTCTCAAGTCCTTGTGAGTGTCTATGTTCCTAACGTATCTCGGAATATTAAAGATTTTTCTTAAAGAGATGTTTTGGCATGCTTGAAGCTTTTGGATGTTAGTTTTGGTCGTTTGACCGAAGGCTACACATCCGTAGAGAAGTTGGGGTCTAATAACTTGTTTGTACAGAAGCACTCGGTTCGTCATATTAAGTTTTCTGGAGCTAATTATTGGATTTAGAGATTTGATCGTGTTCCTTATGGTTGCTCGTTTAGCAGCAATGTGTGATGTAAATTGGAGTTTATCATCAAACGTGAGGCCTAAGTATTTGGCTGTTCTTTGCCATAATATGGATTCACCGTCTACTGTTAGCGTGCGAGGTCTCTGGTTTCTTTTTCTGGTGATAAAGAGGGCTTGTGTTTTGTCGGTGTTTATCTTTATTTTCCACTTATGAAAGTATTCTAGAATGGAATCATTGGAGTGTTGAAGATTTGAAGTGATGATATGTGCCTGTTTTGAGGAACAGAAGATACATGTGTCGTCGGCAAACAGGGATATATTTGTTCTATTGGAACGAGGGATGTCTGCAGTGTACAGGTTGTATAAAATTGGCGAGAGGGGTGATCCTTGGGGGACTCCAGCTTGGATGAGGCGTTTTGAGGAGAGATGGCTGTCTATTCTGACTTAGAAGAATCTCTCTTGTAAGAAGGAGCCAATTAATTGCGAGTACGATTTAGGGATTTGAAGGTTGATCAGACCTGCGTGCCAAACTTTGTCAAAAGCTTTGGCCACATCGAACATGACCAGACCTGTGGATTGTCGTCTATTGAACCCTGTTTTTATGTGCTGTACAACTCTGGATAGTTGTAGTTCGGTGGAATGTTGAGGCTTGAAGCCGAATTGCTCATCAGGTAGGATGCTGTTGAGATGGACTATCTCATTTAGCCGGGAGAGGAGGATGTGTTCTGTTAGTTTGGCCAATGATGAGAGAAGGCTGATAGGCCTCCAATTTTGAGGGAATGTAAGATCTTTACCAGATTTGGGGAGGACTATCACTGTGGCCAGTTTCCAGCACTTTGGGTACTTTTTAAACAGAAATATGCAGTTTATGATATCTGCGATGTTCTGGAGAATGTTATCCGGTAAGTGTGTGAGACACGAATTTGTGACATTATCAGGGCCTGGAGCTTTGCGTTTGTTGATTTTGCGGACCAAGTTTTTGACTTCCTCTAGGTTGGTAGGGGGAATTGAGTCGTTGCTAAGGGTTCTTGAATTTAGTATGTTCGAAGCGGCTAGTTCAATGCGATCTTCGTTGTCAAGATCGTCATCTGGAGAAGAGTTATCCTGGAACTGTAGTTCAAGGGCGTCCGCAAATGCTTCAGCTTTGTCAGATTTACTAAATTTGAGGCCAGTTGTGCTATGAATAGGGGGCATAGTAGGTTTTGTTTTTGTCCTGAAATATTTGGACAACCTCCAGAATGTGTTGCTACCGGGTTCGATACTTTTCATGAAGAGTTCCCATTGTTCATTTTTGAACTGATTAATTTGGGTACGAATAACGTTAGTTAACCGGTTTGCTTCTGTTCGAAGTCTTGGGTAACCTGTGCTTCTTGCGCGTCTTCTAATTTGGTTTCTTCTCCTGATGAGAATCTTAATTGAGTATGGAAGTTCATAAGGATCATGGTTATCCTCTATAGGGGATGTAGTTGTACATTTTTCTTTTGTTTCAGAGATTCGTAGGGTAATATTTTCAATTGTTTTTTCCAGCTCATAGACTGTTGCCGGCAAGGTGAAGCTATTGTCGTTAGCTAAGGTGACTTGAAATTCTTGCCAGTTTGTGCTTATTTTTTCTTTTTTCGGAGGGACAATGAGGATGTTCTCGATTTGAAAGAGCACAGGTTTGTGGTCCGACGGCAGTTCATCAAGAACGCTGATCTGGATGTTGTGGGAGATGTCGAAGGAAATCCCGATATCTAAAATATGGCTGTACAATGGCCCAAAGTGGGTGGGTTCCTCAGGAATATGGAGGCAGCAGGCGGACCCTGCTGAAAATTTTTGGAGCTCTTTACCTGCGAGATTGTTTTTAACAGCTCCCCAGTGGCGATTATGGGCGTTGAGATCTCCGCCTAGAAAGATGGGGCCCTCAAAGTTAAAAAGTGTTTTAAGGTCTTCTAAGAAGTGTTGTGCATTAGGAGGTCTATAAGCGGAAATGGCAGTAAACTCTTGAAAGCTGGTTTGGACTTTGATTGCCGTAGCTTCCATGCCCATGAGGGGCGGGATACATAGCACGTGGTGATTAATGTTCCTTCTAATGAAGATTGCTGTACCCCCTCCTCTGCCTGTCAGTCTATCATTTCTGTATACCTGATAGTTTGGGAGACGAAACTCTCTGCTCGGTTTCAGAAAAGTTTCCTGTATGAGTATAATGTCTATTCTTCGCTCGCTAAGGAATTGTAGTAACTCGCCCTTTTTGGATAGAATGGAATTTGCATTCCAACTGAGGATAGAGATTCGGTCATCTCTGTTCATTTAAGTGATTGAGAAAATACTGGGGGTGTTTGAGTGGGAAACATGCCCTGAACCATTTTTGCTATTAGGTCCTTCATCATTGAGTGAAGCTGGACTTGCATGACCTCTAGAAACTGCCCCATTTGTTCTGGTGACTTTGAGAGTTTAGTCTGCGGTTTAGGGATGGTATTGGGGGATGCCACAGGTAAAGCAGTAGTTGGGTTTTCACGGGCTATTTGTGCGAAGGTTTTTTTGATATTTTTGGGGTTTTTGGAACAACCACCATAGCTTGCGGGATGCTCCCCACCACAGTTAACGCATTTTGGTTTCTGTTCTGGGAGCTTGTTGCAGTTTTTGTGGTGGTGAAGACCGTCACACTTAACGCAACGAGATTGGGCATGACAATTATTAGAGGAGTGGCCAAATTGTTGGCAATTATGGCACTGGCTTTGGCCGACTCTTGGTTTTTGGGACTCTACTTGACATACTAGGTGGCATATAGCCTGTATGTTGTAAATATGTTTTTCTTCCCTTGGAAGAAGAACTTTTATTAGCTTAGGAGGGTCTTTCCTAGTTTTGAGGTAGAAAACTTCTATTGGGTTGAACCCTTGTCTCTCAAGGTCCATTTTAATTTCCTCAGGTGTGAGTCCGTATAGGCCACGAATGATAACGTTTAACTGTTTTTCTTCGGGAAGGTAGTACGTGTGGTACTGAGCTTTTAATTCTGTGAAAATTTTTGTAATTTTCCTGTGGTCGATGGGAGTTTTCGGCATGATTTGTATGCCTAAATAGACTCTTTTCGCTGAAATGAACTCTGCATTTCTTTGTTTAAGAACTCGTGCCAGTCCTGTCCATTGTTCAGGTTGGCGAAGAATTATTGGAACAGCCTTCGGGGCTGCTTGTGGTTCTTCAGTTTGAGCCGGATTCTGGTAATTGGGCTGCGAAGTTGAAGCGGCAGAATAGGTGCTGTTTGGTTTTCCAGCTTGCTTGGAGGAGTTTAAAGGAGGAAAATCTTCGCTAGGCAGGGAGTGCATAGCTTTTTTGGTGTTGGCTAATTTAGAGCCTATTTTACCGGCAGATTCTGGGCTGGTGGAGGGAGCTTCTTCAATTGAGTCCTGGTTCTCTTCGAAAACTGACATATCAGAGGAATTGTCTTCTGAATTTGAACAGTCTTCCGAGACTGAGGAGCTGGCTTTCCCTGAGTGGGAAGAAGAGGTTGTCTCTGAGGAGGAGGTTTGAAGCCTTCTCCTTTTTTGAGAATTTGAATTCTTTCCCTTCGCAATATATTTATTAAGTTTATTAAGCAACTCATTATTTTGTTTCATGAGATCTGCATTGAGGCGACGTTGTTCGGAAAGCTCGCTTTGAGTTTTCTGAAGTTCCTCTAAAAGTTTGTTCAGTTTATTTGAAATATCAACTTGCGTTGAATTAATATGGGACGGGCCATATTTAAAGTCTGCAGCTTCAGGGGAAATTTCTATGGAACTCATTGTGTATGAAGTCAAACTTACTACGTGTGCCTATAAAAAGTTTTCCTGGCCTGTGGCTAACCCAGACAAGGGTTTGCCTTCACAAAATATTTTACTAATAATTTAAAATTGATGTTCACTTGTTTTGAAAAAAGAAATAGAATAATATAAAGAAAAATAATACTTATGCAATGCCAGCACATGTGCTGGTACTAATCGCTGCTGCTGCTGTGTCGAATCGGTCACGGTCACACGATGGGCTCGAATTTTCCTGCGCTGTGTTGAACGGATGATGACTGGAACGGATGATGACTGGCTCGAAAAACCTTTCGTTATTCGTCTACCTGCGTCGTATCTAACAGTTTGTGGCATTTACTTGCTTCCTCGGCGTCGTAGCAATTAAAATTGCTGATTGATTCACTGTCTGCTGCGTGTGTTCCTCTCGGCGGCTCACGGCTGACTCTTAAATGACATCAAAGCCCATACCCTCTTTTATACTCAAGAAGCTTGCTGTCATTTATACATTTCCTCACACAGTATGGCTGCGAGTTATAATTGTAGTGCCTTGAACCATATTACGTGGCTCATGGCACTATGTAATATGGCGTGTGGGGCTATAATTTCTGCGCCATGTAATTATGGCGCTGGGAGCCATACTGCATGGCTCAGGGTACTATGTACATAGCGTGTGGGACCATAAATCCTGCGCCATGTTACATGGGACCACGCGCTATGTAGATTCTGACATTATGGCGCTGGGAGCCATATTGCATGGCTTAGAGTACTGTGTACATGGCGTATGGGACCATAAATAATGCGCTATGTTACATGGCTCTGGGCGCTATGTGGATTTTTTTCAGTGTACAACGACGTGTTCTGCTTCAATAGTTCTGTTTCGCGTGAGCTAGCACTAACGCCACTTTCGATACACCATTGCGAGATGATATGTAAGAAATTATTTATTCTCTCCGATTGGGTGGAGAAAAATTTCCTTGATACAACAATATTGATGTATCACTTTGCATCCAGTTTGAGCAAGTTTCCTTAGAAGCATGTTAACTGCTAAAGTCCAAAGTAGCGGAGACTTCTCGCTAGATAGTTGGGGTGCCTAAAGACAAGTATAATAGCCGATTTGTTAATAGCTGATTTATAAGTGCGACTAGCTGACAATTGACATCTAAGTTTTGGAGACACTTTGCAATCGCCTGAGGGCACATATTATTGAAAGCTCTCTCGATGTCCATAAATGCTGTCAACGTGAACTCCCTAAAAGCAAGTGATTTTTCAGCGTATACAACTAGGGAATGTAGCGCTGTTTAAACAGATTCACCTTTCTTATAAGCATGCTAGGAGCAAACAGAGAAGTGTCTAAGGTACTGGTTATCCAATACCCCACAACTCTCTCCAAGATATTCAATATAAGGGTGCTTAGACACAGTGGTCTCCAATCATTTCATCTAGCTGGCGATGCTTTCCTGACCTTCGGGTTAAATATTACTCACGTTTCCGACCAGTTGATAGGAAAATACGAAAATCTTAAACAGGCATACATAATGAGCCAATACATAATTCCGCAAATATCATCTGGGATGATCACATCCAGGCCTGGTGACTAGAACGGGGCAAAAAAATAAACGGCCTATTTTATGTGTGCGCCTGAAATGACCGCATTCCAGTATGATTCTAACGGTAATGTTAGAGATGTGTCCTCACTGCATAGAAAGTGAGTTTCCATTACCGCCTTAAGCGTCTGGTAGCTACTTTAAGTCCAACTTCAATCGGGACTTTTAATGTGAAACGAAACAGTGGGCTTTGAATTCAAAATGTTTCGAATGATATAAAAGAAGATGCTAATTATAAAATAATAATAAAACAACAAAAAATTAATATATATGTGATGCGAATATTTATTACCAATACAATTAAATT
Source organism: Nemotelus pantherinus (assembly GCA_963978885.1). NCBI lineage: Eukaryota > Metazoa > Arthropoda > Insecta > Diptera > Stratiomyidae > Nemotelus > Nemotelus pantherinus. Next base: position 178,600,012 of record OZ022263.1, read on the forward strand.
ATAAACTAAATATTAGGTGTCATAAAATTATGATCATAATAGCTTTAAAAATAATATTTTTTTCTAAAAACCATCGTTTTTTTAAAAAAAAACCTCAGCATAAGTTGCCAAAAATCTTAACTCATTTCGCAATTCCCAGAAAAGGAATTTCTAAAGCCTACCATCTATCGATCCAACCCTACAAACCAATCGATCAATCTTATGACACTGACTTTAACCTCAAAATCATTCACTCAATCGAAAACTCTACCATGAAACTGAATGGGTGGCATTCAATTTATCAGATAATTTTATGAAAAATTTTGATTCGATCACGTTCAATTCAGCGGTGAGTCCATTTGGCTATCGGAATCCTGTCCATCATAACTACCGATGCCACCGTACGAGTTGAGAGCATCATCTTCATCATCATCCATTCTTCGAGATATCTTTCGTTTTTTATGTTCTTTGACAGCGCACACAGAAGCAGTTAAGTAAGACACGATTTCTTGACAGGCTCCGATTATTTATCGTTCCATCGAACATGTCGCTTTGTTCGTTGTAATGAAAATTATCGATGATTATCGATCTGACCAAATGCTCTTTCATATAACATAGAGGGAACTTATAAGGGACGTGTACTTGTGCATATAATGAGCTCAGCAACAAGTAGATGAACAAGCAAAACACTTGTCGAGATGTCTTCATCATCCATCATCAATTCGAGCTCGTTTATTTATCATTGTGCGATGGTTCGATGGTTTTGATGAGGAACAAATGATGCAAAAGTTGAAAGTCATCGAACTGTTGCATATCGAGAATTGAAGAAGAGGGTTGTCGCAATGGTGTTTGACTACAGGAGTTACAGAAGTAGTATACAGTGAGAGAAGGTGTTTGTTGTCAGTTAAGATTGAACCAGTGGGAAATTTAATTCATAGATGATATCCCGGATCTCAAAAAGTGATTATAAAAATGAGGTCATAGATGTTACTTCCTTAGAAACCAAAATAGGCGATTTGTACAAGAACGGTTTGGTTTTTGGTATTTCTGTTAGGCTTTGCAAGGCAGTATTTAAATCACAAACTAAAGCGAACATTTTGTTTTAGCATATCACTCTGGACTAACGTTCTATTCAAAAAATTTTGGTTTGGAAGTAAATTTATTGAACATATGACTTTTTGAAAAGTTTGTCCCATATTTAAAAAAAATCATGCCGGGCTATCATGCTATTGACGTGTCAGCAATCAGCCTCTAAGCATACCTGAGCATGGCTTGAAAAGTATTCGGAATCACAGAGTCTGAGAAAAATAAACAGGACCGCTCTGAACGACTTTTTTTTAAATAAAAATAACTCTTTAAAATTGTCAAACATTAATTTAAACCAATATCCTCCCATTCTAATGTATTTCGAACACAATTAATTTTCCCAATTACATTTCAGACGCAAATTTTATTACTATAATGACTACTACACTGTTTCATGATTCTCACTGTAATTCACAATATTCTTCACCACACTTTTACTTTGCAGGCATTTCTGACGAGTCATTGTCGTCAAATTACCGAACACCTATATTTTCAAAAGACGTTTGTTGATTATGCCCAATCTGTCGAATGGATAATTTTCTTCTATAGTGACTTGTTGCATAGTGTCTTGTTGTCATCACTTTGCTACCGTGTAATACCGTGCGTACCAACTGTTCTCTGATCTCCTCTGTGTACACTAGACAACCCTATTCAACATAGATGGCAACTTGAAAGTCATCGTTGTTCATTTTGGATAACTGGCAAGTGAACTTCGTGCAGTATCAATGAGGCTTGACTTGAATCGAAGGAATATAATTATAATAAGCCGATGTCAATTGATTTCTATTGAATATAGAATGACTCACTGGTGCTGCTGTTTTTATTTATTTGAAATTGCAAAGTGACGTGAAATTATATGATCACTTCAAAAAGTGTTAAATGAGAGGCGAACGAATAAATTATATTTTTTTGCATCAAAAACAAACCGTGCGTTTAAATTAATCGACACCATAGAATTATTTTAAAAGTATACAAAAAAAAACCAAAATATATTTTCAAACGATTATCAATAAGAACACTAAAGAACACTTTCTCGTGCCAACTTTAAGGCGCTTTGACTTAAATGCATGAACACTTCTATCTGAATCCTTAAGTGCTTTACAGAGCCTTGAACTACTACTATTAAAGCATTGTACTCCCAATAGGTGAAAACATAGAATTTTAGGTCGGGACCAAGAACCTATTTTTTTCAGGTTATACAATTTTTTCAGTTATACTTCAAACAATTCTAAAGTTATAGTTACTAGTGAGATGGCTTTACCTTTTCGGGAGCAATTTTCATCATATTTGGCTTTTAAACGAAAACTTTCACTTACTTGATTCATGCTTTTTTCGGCTGTTACATAAATTGGTGGCGAACTGAGCTTAGGCCACTGTAACATCGATCGCCAGGAATAAAATGTGTATTACTTCCAAAGAGCTCATTGAGTCTGATACGTGTTGTTTCAGACGCTCCTTATTTCTATCAGACTATTACTTCATAAGTATTTATTGCATCTAAATCTTTATATTGTGTATACAGATTACGATGTTAGTTCGACAATCCTGATCATTTTTTTCCAAACATAAACCATGTTTGAGCTGTCCAATAATATAAATTAAATTATATGCTTTGACTATTTTTCATAGCCATTTGTGGTAAAATTCACTTTTGTAATTGTACAAATACAATTTTTTTAAATAGTCTATAACGCTCAGGTTTTCAGTGAAATGAAAGCCTTTTGGTATTTGGTCAAACGTACAAACATAGAAGAAAGTAAATAGGCTACCTATTTGAAGAAATAGAGTAGAAATCGATGCTCCTTGGCAAAGGGTATCACTGTTAAATGAATCGTTGCAAAGCTGAATCGTCAAAAGAGAATTCTCTTTAAAACGGCTAGCATCCAACCACAGACATATCAAACTGACTCTGACTCTTTCTGACTAAAATCTCTCAAACACAGAATAATCTCATGCTTTTTGGCTAAAGTATTAAGAATTTGTAACATCGAGAAAGGAGGGTATAAGAGACTTGGAAAAAAGAGAATAAAAATACGGTGCACGTTTAACTGTTCATCCTTTCTAAAATTAGAAAACTAAATAAATATTCCTTTTAGGACTACTCATTTTTTGGGTAGCTCATTTTTCTTGACTCCTCTCTTTTCGACCACTACTATATAGACTGTTCCTATTTTGGACTATTGCTTTTTTAACACTTTCTTTCTGACGACTCCGTCTTCAAATGTGTCTTGGTGTGACTATTCCTTTTCTCGTCTACTGTATTTTCTGATTACTAAGTCCTCTGACTACTCCTTTTCCCCAATTCTCGTTTTTCCATCTATCCCCTATTTCACATTATTTGAGCTTATCATTATTTGGACTTCTCCGTTTCCCAACTACTTCTTTTTTGACTATCCCGTTCGCTGAATATTAATTTTCCACACTATTCATTTTTCTCGCCAGTCGTTTTTTCTATTTATGTTTTCGATACCTCCTTTTTCTAGTACTCGTCTTACAGCTTTCGTTTTTCTTTCGTAATTGGGTCTTATGTAGGCTTTTATTGCGTTTAGCGTAGACACGTTTGCTCATAAAGTGAAACAATGATCAATAGAGTGAAACAATAATTAACTCCATAATTCTTCATCAGCTGAGCGATCTCTTTGGAAACAAACTTAACCACGTTGTCTGAGTGAAGCTATTTGGGCACTTCAAAAGTCGAGAAATTTTCACGCTCAAGATGTCCAATAACCGTTTTGACCGTTGTTTTTATCAAATTTGGGCCTTGGGAGCGCGAATATGAGCCCACAAAACCTGCGCAAATATTACGCTGTATTTTCGCAGATTCTCTTGGTGATCTCTTGGAAAGCCTCAATCGGAGGATTGATCAGTTTGTAAACCTTGAAAGACCTTAGAAACTGTGTGACATCTTGCCTCAAATGAAGCCAATAAGAGTATATATGCAGCGGCTAAATCCTTTTTTGAATTTCACATTGTGATCCACAGATCCACACTGAGATCCACTGGTATCATTAAAGGTTCGTTCTATGATCAACTTTTGCTCTCTATCCGGGACTCAAAACGTAGCTCGGAAAATATCTAAAGTGGGCATTTAAAAGGAACCACTGTTTACAAAAATAAGTTCATTTGACAGATTCGAATTCTGATCCATCTGACGTTGGTTCAAAGTCTTCTTTGTCAAATGTTCACAAAAAGACTCGCGAAGCGCTGAATACAGAATAACTGTTTCTAAGTTCTTGTGTTCCAAGTGACATCCTCAAATCGATGCGACCTACGTTTTGGAAGAGCAGGCTCTTGGCAAGGCATCTGGGATAATGTTGTTCTGTAAAACATATACCATTCCGCTTTTCTCATTCATCGTCCGACATATTTTGCCGTTCGGGGCTCTGGATATGCCAACATACTTGAAACACTCTAGACACCGACTCGTAAGACACCATTGTAAACCACCGCAAAGGTATTTGATCTCCTTCTGAGCACACTTGACCAAGACGTTGATAGTCAATTTGGCGTCCTTAGTCCGTTTTGCAACAGTACTTAAGTCTTTCAGGTCCAAGGTGGTGATGAGGCGGCTATCATGTAGGCGTTAAAACAGTCCCTTAATGAGAGGTAACAAGAGTTACAAGTTTTTCCTGATGATTTTCCTGATGATTTATGCGCCGGTGATTAAGGCATGGATGCAACTTGTAGGGTGTTTTCAACAACGTAATGGGATTGCTGCATTCACTATGACTTTCTCCTATTACGTCACAAGATAACATTAGGTTAAGCTCGTCATACATCAGATTCTGTATAACCGGTGACATACTCGTAGCTTATTGGCGATGCTTGACGATTCGAGAGACTTTTACCAGCTTTCTAAATAGACTTTTACCAGGCCTTCTTTTTTGTACGAAGAAAACTGTTGCCTTACAAGTTTGAGTCGTTACTGTTCGTGAGGCTTCAACAGATGGACCCGAAAGCTCTCCAAAAGCCAGCCGTAGCAGAATGAACTTGCTATGGTACAATATTGAAGAGGTGTCAAATGCCGATGCCGTGGTAGACGGGATGGGTCAGAGATGAAACAATCAAAAATCTTATCAATCTGCTTTGGTTGTTGAATCGTAACTAACCTACTACCAGACTCTTTTGGACCGAACGTGAGTCTAAATAACATGAAGATACGAGTCTGAAGCCGAGAGCAGGTTCAAAGAACCAGTAACGAATATGCTATACTAGCGCCTGTGCTAAGTAGTTCCGTTCATTACCTTCCTTGGTCAGTAAAAGTCTGATTGTCACCAACAGTCGTGACAATATTATGTATTTCTTTAATACTTTTGCATCGCAGTGTCAGCGGTTAATCACTGGCGCTATTGAAATTGGCAGGCATCGAAAACATTTATTCTGAGCTTATGGTGAATTTAAAAGAGGTTTTTGTGGAAACATTGTGTAACAACCTTAACATACTTTTCTACATTTCTGAAAAAGAAATCATATTCTTCCTAATCGCAATTTTTAAAATAAACCATGCGACTTGCTTTTTTCTGCAAATCACTGCTCATAAAATTGTAGCTAAAAGCTTTTTTCAATTCAAATTTATCAAATCCCAACAATAATTTATTACAAGGCTATGTCATATCAGAAACACAATTTCAAAATAATTTTATGAGTTCATTTACTCACATAATATTCTAGAACTCTACAATCAAATTTAAATCTTGTCAAGATACATACCTACCCAGCATCATTTGTCCAAACTTCATCATCTTAACGAAAATCCATTGGATTTTGTTGGCTTTGATGTGATCTTTAACCCATCACGAACGTCATTTTGTCATGGCTTACTCAACCGGCCCAGACATCGGTGTTATTTGCGGCGTATAGTATGTACTATTGTTTTTCAAATAAAACTTCAATAATTTCACGGCCTTTGTCAGTCAGACCCGCCTTGAAATGCCTGAGTAGACAGATAGATCGGCCAATAAACTGAGACTATAATGATTGTGGCGCACGAAAAAAAAACATCCAGCTATTTGTGTATGTATTTGTATCTTTTCGAATGTTTCATAAACAAAACAATATTAACGAAGATCAGATTCGGCAATAAAGCAAACAGTCAAATGCGACAGCAAGCCACGTCATTTTCAACAATAAAACATTTAAATCACATCAATTCGACTGAAATCTATTTGTTCTCTTTTTTTGAAGATTTTGTCATATGGTCGTTGAAATCTGGTGATTTGAAGGAATTTATTATATTAGATCTGAGAGAGATCGCGCCACGATCATTGTTTCTACGGAACAATTAAGGTAGGCAGCAAGACCCAGTGTCGTCGTCGTTGTTGTCATCGTTGATCAGACACATTTGATATTCTGCTTGTTGTGCGGGTTATTTGTCGATATGATTATTTGATCAACATCTTAGATTATGCATTTCGAACAGATTGCTGTGTTGCTCACAGTTAATTCGGTGATCTTTAAGTTCAAGATTGCTTCTGAAGATTTGAAAACTTCTGGAATGATATTGTTTCAGAGTTTTTGTCAGATTACTGGCGGAACTATTGATGTTACGCCTGGGGCTTTAATTTTGAGCCTGTGAAAATATGGGTTTATTGCGAAGGTATGGGTTTTATATATACTGAGGCTGTAGTTATTGATGATGTTTCGGACAAAATATAAATTTTAACACGTGTAAAATTTGTTTGGTCACAATTTAAGTTGGAAGATTTAGGTAGTGTGGAAAAACATAGGGACAACAAAGTTGTTCAGAGAGAATACTGGATTGCCTTTTATATGTAATAGAAACAAAGACCCGAACGCAAAAAATGTCTTCAATTATGTTACTCACCTCCATTTGGTGATCGAATCAAGGAATATTAAAATTGATTTCATCAACATGTACCTACTCTCTCTCTCTCTCTCTCTCTCTCTTCACCTAACAGAAATCAATTTCGTTACTCATCTGACAAACAAACAGCCTAGGTGGCCCTCAATTAAATTTTGTAAACTCCTTGAACACTAAACTCCCGTCACTCGATAAACATCGTTCGATTCGAGAATCTATAAACTTGACACCATCCTCATTTCAACATCAATACAAACATTACAGGTGTTCATTTTTTCGTTCGGCAAGACCAGGGAATTCATCAATGATCTACTAAATACCCATAGCTTTACACGCTTCGACCACTACTGTTTACAAAATCATCGAGAAAAAACAACACCAGCCAGTTGATTGTATCCAATAAAAATTCAAATAAACCCGCGTGGGGTGCGCCTTCTCCACACTTCTGAAACGAAGAGTCTAGCAGAAGAAAAAAAAACGCCACCACCATCGACAACACTAGCAACAACAAGAACAACAACAACGGCATCATTAAAGCTAATAAACACCGAAACGGATGAGAAGATCAATAGCTGTTACACATTGTTGAATCAATTGCGTCGGGTGGCGGCCAAGTTGATACGGCCCTCAACGGTACACTCGAAACGCTATAGCGTCACTTTAAATAAACAATATGGGACCGTGAATGGAATTTTTCGGCAAGCGCTTTTTCTTTCTACCTTGTGTTGCACTTGGGTGTTTGTTTTTCCTCAATACAGGTCTTGTTACTTGAAGCAATACCGAATTATTGTTTACAGCGTTCAACTATTTTTGTTTTCCTTATTGATTTGATTTTGAAATGTCGAAAAACAACGATCAGGAACAGTTTTGAGTTTTTGAATTATAGCTGCTGACGAGATGTTACACTCGAATCTGTTCAGCTAAAGATCGCCGTGGAGATTTTTTTTTGATTACCTATAAGAAAGATGATTTCTTTCTTTTACGATCTGGTGTTTTAAAGCCGTATCAGAACGCTACCGATAATAAAACTTTCAGGGATATAAAATTGGCCCACCCATGGCAAAGAATGATTTTTCTACGGGATTTGGACTAGATATGGTTTTACGATTTACGTTCGAAGGAATTTCACTACTGTTTTCAGGTTTAATTATACGATTCTTTCACTTTGATGTAGGTAAATTGCTTGGACGAGAAAAATAGGTGCAAATACAGAAGCCATCCTGGGATTTTATTATGCGAATGAATCAAGGCGTGTTGATAAGATCGATGGGATTTGTAATTAAAAGGAGTGCATTGTGTGCGTTCGTTAAGATTATGTTGTCTTTATTGGGTGGACCACCCGCAGGAGAGTAAATAGTTTTGGGAAGCATCAAAATGTTGATCCTTTTATTGGTAGTGATTTTATGTTTTTGACCCAAAAAATTTCGGCTATACTTAAACACTTGACGACTTCAATTGAGGAAATAGGCGTGTACCAGAAAGTGTAAGCATGTACAAATTCAGACAAAACATTATATACCGAGTTGAATAATTTTGAAATTAATTGATATCAATATGATTAATAAATTTATTTTAATATAAAATTGATATTAATATGATAAATTAACAAACCCTTGCACATCAGAACCGCTAGAAACACGAATGTTCGAAGAGCAATAGAGGATTTCTGCAGATTTTGAGTGAATATTCTATCACTAGCTCCTTAAGACCTCTACAACTACACTCAGAAAAAATTTGCATAGTAAAATCAAGAATAACCAATGTTAAAACAATGTTCATAATAAGCATTCAGTCTCTTTGTATATTCGTTGATGTTTCTTTCATTATTGCAACAATTTTTTCAGAATTAAAACGTTTAATGTAAATTTAATAAGATAACAGAATATATAGAACACGGGCTTGCGGTTGTTTCAATTACAAATTCAAATCAACTAATCGATTAGTATTCGATTATTATTAACAAGATGCAGTGTAATTTCGTATGTTTTGTTTGATCCTTGACGAAATTCGTACAGGATTCATTCCGAGATTTTCAAATTGCGTATGTAAGTTTTAGTGCGTGCAATAGAAGCAAATCGTTCGGTAAGATAAATCGTTTGCTCTTCACTTTACTCATTCACTTTCTTCGTTTAAATTGATTAATACAGGTACATGGTAAATTATTTGTTGATTTTTTTAAATAAAAATTTGTGGCAATGTACGATCAAATTGTAATAGTGATTAATATCAAATTTGTGAAAGAGAAAAATATATGAGAATGAAACGAAATTTAACTGGAAGATATTTAAAAACATCAAACTCAAATCATCATCACAAAAAAGTTTACTAGTCAATGTTTTCCATAGTTGGAGAAGCTGGAGCTAATCAAGCAAAATCAATGAGAGCAATGCAATAGCCAAAGTGCAGGTACGTTGTAGAAATAAAACAAAATGTTTTTAGAATTTAATTAATTCCTATGTAATTTTGAGAGTATGTCTTTGTTGTTTCAAGAACCGATACTGTAGATTTATGACGTTGTTGTTCATATTTTTACTACGCAGCTACATTGTTCTTTAAGATGTCAAGTAATAACGACGCAAGGAAGTTGTTGGATTAACTATTCGCGACTTTGCAATCACAAGCATCCCATGTTGATTCAATTGAGGAAATTGCTGACAATACAACTCAAGTATTTATTACTACGTAGTACTTAATTCATAGAGAAACCTCTATGGCGCCAATTCATAGTGAATAACAAATGAAGTAACACCGGTTTTTCCCAATTTTACATATTTTTTTTCTGAGTGTAGCTACTTCTCATTACACCACACTCCCAATTCACCCTAAGTAATAATAGACCCTAAGCCACTTTAATTTTGATGACTTCATCGAAAGTTACAGCGACAGAAAGATGTTTGAAGCTGCCACCCAAAAGATTTCCAGACCTTAGAAAAATTAAAAATTAGTATGGCTTACGGCGGTTGTGACCTGTGATCTGAACTATAGTACGGACTAAGTGTGTTTAGTCTTAAGGTGTTTACATCGACCTGACCTAAAATTTGGTCATGTCGAATTTAGTCCTCGTTTGTACATATGTGACAGCTGTCATTTAGTTTGATTTTAGTTCATACACTTTAATTATATTTTTATTTGTCTCTCAAACATGATTATTCAAATGATTTTGAGTCAATCGAGAGGGTTGCGAGCTTAAATTCAACGTACATATATTATCAATAGTCACGCAAAAATCAAGGCTTAGGTCGTGTTTACAGCAATATAGTCCACGAGCTATTTGAGGTCAGGTCGCTTGAAACCGTGTACTGACCTACCGCTTGCGTCGGATACTAAATGTTTACAGCAGATGGACTAAATAATTTAGGTGGAATTTGGTGTATAGTCTGCGGACTACACATCTGCTGTAAACGCTATCATTGTTTAGTTATTTCCTTAACTTATTTTTAAATATTGGTGTACGCATTTATTGGTGCAGAAATGACAAAAACGCCTCGTACTGGCAGTCTTTTGCTAGCACTGAACACTCACATTTATTTTCATTCACTCACATTTACCTCACGTTGAAGTCAACCTACTCTGCGAATTTCATATTGATCCAATGACTGCACCGGAAGCTATAGGGCAAGGAGCTTTATTTTCCTTGGCGAATTTTCAAAATTTAAGACACCAAAATTACTATAGCTGGCAGCTCTAAACGAATTTTTCGACCAAATTTTTATCAAACGTGGCTCAGAGTAGGTTTCAACTACTGTGTGAATCGGAATTTGTGGGGCCAAAAGCAGTTATTTTTCTCAGTGATTTTTCAAAATGGCACCGCCGCACAGAACTGCCCTAAAATTCAAAATCGCTTCAATCAGGCCTGGTCCTACTTAAGGCCAATACATTCTGTGAATTTCAACTGTATCTGAGCATTGGGTCATGAGTTTCCGTGAACATAAGTTTTTGATGCTAGAAATATAGGTTAATTGGGGAAGGGTTACCGTTCTTGCTCGTTGTAAAATTTCAAATGTTTTACTTTGGCTATGTAGATATAGCATAAGACTTACAGTGGCCTCATCGCATAATCGGACAAGCTCTTTTTGAATGTTTGAGTGAGTTTAAATTACGTAGAAATATACTTTTTATGATTTTTTTCGCATTTATATGTATATATTTTAGGTATTTACCTAACTTAGTATGAAAAAAAGCAAAACATTTATCTTCAAGTATTTTAATACCAGAATAAAAACAAAAATAAGTCAATTTGTGGCGCGCAACGAATAATCGGACAAACCAAAACACCGATGGAAAAGTTCCGTTGTTTTGCAAGTTCCTTCCTGGAACTTAGATTTTGTCTGTCGTTATGAGTTGTGGTTAGTCTTTTCAGTGCAACATATTTGAAAGTTCACTAAAATGTCTCCAAACGGAAAGCAAACTACGGTGGAAATAAGACAACTTATATTCAGGCTGAATTTTCAAGGAAAAACTGTCCGAGAAATTGCTGATCTGCACTCTAAAAAGTGGGTCTATAATTAATACGTTGATAATGGGAAATATATTCATTTCTTCGTTTAAAATAACGAATCACAATTTTTTTTACACATTCGATGTGCATTTTTTTGCTTTTACGTCATACCAGCTGAATAATACACAGTTTTTTTTTTGTAATTTGAAGCAAAAAGAGTGTAAATTTACTAGTTTGATATTCACTTTTGCGCCAAAGCCATAAAATTGCATCATTTTTTTAGGGTAAAATTACACGATTTGGTCGTAAAAAATATTCTTTTCAATCACTTTTGTAAATTTACATCTTTAATAGTAGGAAACCAGTTTCCTACTATTACAAAGGTAAAATTCAACCAAAATTATTTTGAGTGTGGTCGGGAGAGGCAAATCAACTGTACAAGATATTATTAAGTGATTCCGTGATGAGCTCAGGATAGAAAATAAGAGTCGAGAAGGGCAAAGTACTATATTAAAAGAGCGAGAAGAGCGAATTATAGTAAGAGAAGTTAAACAAAATCCTCTCAAAACGGCGAAAGAATTAAAAATAGCCTTGAAGGACCGCACTGGAAAGGATGTGTGCTTAAATTCTGGGCGAAACACGTTGCACAAGTATGACTACCATGGAAGAGTTGCCAGAAAAAAACCATTTACAAGCCCTAAGAACAAAAACTTTAGAGTGCGATTTGCCAAGGAGTACCTGTTAAAAGCACTGAAAGAAAAACTCTTAGTTGATTCAACTATTTTTAATAGTATTGCAACGATTCATTCAAAATCGTTAAATGAACTAAGGAAAATAGTTATTTTTACTATGTTAATATAGTTAATTTAACGATATAAAAGTAGTTGGCTCTGGTTATACAAAAAATATCGCAACGTTCATGAAATCAACTGTTTTAATTGTTTCATAACCACGAAAATTAGTTGATAAATAGAAAATATTCATCAATTCACTCAAAACTTCAACGTTTCGAATTATCAACAGTTTTTATGGTACTTAAACTACTTTGCAATCGTTGATTTCAACAAACGGAATTCAGTGGGCAACGTCTTTGGAATTATTCTACGCAAAGTAGAATGTTTTCAACATTTGGACGTTTTTCATGCTCCGAATGAAATTGTTTATCAACCACGCGTCATGGTGCATAAAAGTAATCAACGATTTTCTTATGGTTGTTTTAACTATAGCCCTAGTTGATGCAAAAACAACTAAGGAAAACTGTTGATTTTTCATACTCCTCATACTGATGCTCCTATTCTATCATAGAAGTTTCATATGATACATGGCAAAATTGTGTTCGGTTTGCTGTCCGATATAATTCATATTCATGTTATGCTGTGAAGCCTTTATATTACGTTGTATGACGCTATTTTGTTCACAATACAGCGTATTCCGCTGTGACAAAACAGTGGGCTGCGGCAAAGCGCAGTCAAAAAATTAGAATGCACTGTTTTGTATGGTAACGCGCACAATGGCTGCGGCCGAATTTGCGGCAGCGGCAGAAAATGCCAAATTTCTAATTTTGCCGCACCGCTAGCGGTGATGCCTGCCATAGGTTGGCATCACCACTAGGTTGAATTACATCTGTTTGAATTAGGTTGAATGGTCTGGTGGAATAGACAAGCGATGGCTGATGTGTATTGTGATAAGCCAACCTAATCCTCGTACAACAGGATTTAGCAATACAAAAGAAAAAAATGAATTTGGTTGGTGCCTTGGTTGCATTGAAAGCGACATTGTCGCTGCATTGTGTTTCACCAAATTCAACTGCGGCATTCACGCCTTCCCTGCCTATATTTCGTACTATGTATGGAAAAAAAGTAAGCAACCACAAACAATGGTTGGAATACCATTGTTTGTGGTTGCTTACTTTTTTTGCACCACGGACGTTGTTTATCAACCACGCGTCATGGTGCATAAAAGTAATCAACTATTTTTTTATGGTTGTTTTAACTATAGCCCGTAGTTGACGCAAAAACAACTAAGGAAAATTGTTGATTTTACCAAGATTTTTCTTTCAGTGAGCACCAGATTTTTGGAATCAAGTAATTTCCTGGAATACGTATATAAAATCAATTTTTTTTAATATTTTGCAATATTTTCAGGTTTTGTTCACCGATGAAAGCAAATTTAACTTGCATGGGTCGGATGGTAAGATGTAGGTGTGGCGTACGCCAAACACAGAATTTGATCTAAAAAACACTAAGGCGACCGTAAAGCCCGGACGGGGCTCTGTCATGGTTTGGGGCTGCATGTCTAGCGCTGGACCAGGCAATTTACATTTTATAGATGGTAAAATGGATAGATTTGTCTACCTTGACATTTTAAAAAAAACGTTAAGCAAAGTGCTGAGAAATTGGGTATCGCCAGCAACTTTGCTTTCTCCCAAGACTATGATCCTAAACACACTTCCAGCGTAGCGAAGCTTTGGCTGATCAACAACTGCCCACGCCTCATTCAAACGCCTGCCCAGAGCCCCGACCTCAATGTTATTGAACATCTCTGGGAAGAATTGGCCAGAAGAGTCTACAAAAATAAATATAATATAATAGACCAACTAAAAGTTGCATTAGTCGAAGCATGGAACTCCATTGAGCCGAAAGGGTGCCAAAACTTGGTAAAATCAGTGCCAAAGCATTTGCAATCTGCTTTGGCAAGTTAGGAGCTTGCAACAAAATATTAATGGTTTTTTTGTTTAATTTTTTGATTAATTAAGGCGCTGTCCGATTATTCGTTGCGTGCCAAAAATGGACTTATTTTTGTTTTTCTTCTTGTATTTTAACAATTGAAGATAAATGTTTTGTTTTAAAACTAAGTTAGGTAAATACCAAAAAATATATAAATGCGAAAAAAGCATAAAAAGTATATTTCTACTTAATTTAAACTTACTCAAACATTCAATAAGAGCTTGTCCGATTATGCGATGAGGCCACTGTATATGTGAGTTCCTTTTTTCCCAAGAAGCGACAATTTTTCAGCAGAGTCGATGGTTTGAATGTTTTCTCTTTCAGTGCTTGCGCTAGCTACAGAGTTGCCAACACGCTCATCATCAAACTTATCGCAATTTACTAATTTTCAAATTTTCCCGATCTCTTCTAGGCATCTAGCGCACACATGGAGTTAAAAAATTCCAAAACATTATCCGATTGACGTTAAAAACACGCTCAAAATTCATTTCGCCAACTCAATTTTTATAAAAATTATTTTTGGGCAGAATAATAGGAATATTGAAAACATCACTAAAATGGCCGCCGGTCCAAAAGGACCTGTTCTGCACATACACCAATGGTTAATACACAAAGATACACAAAATATTAAATGTAATTGACATTTGGTGAGATGTGGACCTATTCTGCACATACACCAATGGATTCTGAAAGTTTCAGCTCAATCGGATGACGCGTTCCCAAGAAATAGTCACTGAAGTTTTTTGATGATATATGTATATATATATATATATATATATATATATATATATATATATATATATATATATATATATATATATATATATATATATATATATATATATATACATACATATATATATTTATATGGAAACATGAAGTTTCGATCGGTTTGAATACTAATGTTCTTCGAACATTGAGCCTAGTAATGTATTTGACGAAACGAAATACAGCGAGAACGTCTGTGCGGAATCCAGCGAAATAAAGTTCCGCACCCGAACACCAGGGGCAGTATAAATTGCCATTTAAGATATTTAACAACTGTATTACATTTGAATTCGTTGCATAGAAATTTAACTGACCGGCATCAAAAATTGTATTATCGGCAAAACAATAACTACTGTTGCAAGGATGCGCTGTTGTTGCACTCTCGTTCATAATACAGCAGTCATTTTTGTATTAAAAATTCACAAACTCGAATGAAATTCTGAGCTGTCACTTTTTTTGCACTGATTTAAGGTACCTGGGTCGTTTAATGGCTGCGAAATTTTACTTATACATATTGCAGCGCCATCTCAGAGCGAGTCACTGCGTTGTCTTTGAAGACAGTTTTTCGTCTTCGAACACATTTAAGCCTAGTAATGTAATCGACGAACGAAATACAGCGAAAACGTCTGTGCGGAATCGAGCGAAACAAAGTTCCGCACCCCGACACCGGGGGCAGTATAAATTGCCACTGATGACATTTAACAAGTGCATTACATTTGAAGTCAGTGCATATAAATTTAACTAACCGGCATCAAAAATGATATTATCGGCAAAACAAAAACTACTGTTGCAAGGATACGCTGTTCATCCATCCATTTTCACTCATTTTTCAATAAAATATCCGCAAACTCGAATGAAATTATGAGTTGTCACATTTTTCGCATCAATTTAAGGTACCTGGGTCATTAAATGGACGCGAAATTTTACTTATACATAGTGCAGCGCCATCTCAGAGCGAGTCACTGCGTTGTCTTCGAAGACAGTTATACGCCTTCGAACACATTACTGACGAGCAAAACCAAACGAAACGAAATTCCGCGCCAGGCTGATTTTGTATGGGATTTGACACTTCGTTTCGTTTCGCATCGAATACATTTCAGGGCTTAAGCCTAAAATGGTACCGATGAGTAAATTTTACTCACATACGGTATATATTTCGTCGCGAATCAGCCAGTTGGCCACTCCGACTGCCATGAGACTAGAAGTTATATAATCTTTTTATGTCTAATGGTAAAATAAAAAATGTACATAGTACAATTGTTGCCTTGTTTTTAGTAAAAACATGTACCTCAAATCATCCAAAAATTTGCCGTACCATTCCAGGGTTAATACGATTTAAACGAAACGGAACGAAAATCCGCCAAAGGCTGATTTTGTATGGGATTTGACATTTCGTTTCGTTTCGCGTCGAATACATTTCAGGGCTTTAGTAAAAAAACCTAAAGCCGATTCGGTCTTCCAGGAGACTCGATACGTTTGCCAGCGAAACGAGCACTTGCCAGTCTCTCAGCAATAATATCAACACCCAGCATGTCAGAAATCAGTTTCTTTCAGAAATAGTAAAGAAAACTGTTTAGAATTTCGTGGTTGAAAATGTCTTGGTATCTATGAGTGAACATTTTGAGGTAGTTTAGTAAATTTCACGATTCAAAAGACTTCAAGCTAAGTAGATATGCAGTGTTAATTCAATGCCCAACAAGGGTCAAATGAAAAACATGTTCATTGAAACAAGTCTATCATAGTTCACAGAAATTTAAGTTATAAAACTTTAATTTAACTTTACTGCAATATTAAGATCACAAAAAAAATCTATGCGAATTATTAAAACTCATGAGATAAAATATGTGGAAAAATGAGATAAAAAATACATCAAAATAATCATACAATCGAAAATTATTTTCAGCGCCATTGTGCAGGAGCCCGTTGCAGGTCGTGAATCAGAGCAAAGTTGCCTCTTGACTGACATTTTGGCCAGGCTTAGCGCTGTTGATTGAATTATTTTAAGCTCAAAAAACTTTAGCAGGCTCATTAAGAGACCTGGAAGTAATCTCGTTGCATGCGATTTTCAGTTCATTAAAATTCATCTTAACTAACACGTATTTACTAAAAATTTGCCATTGTTTATTGTTTACAAAGCTAATGTATTGTTCGTGAATGAAAATAATTTGACTAGCTGTTACAGCAGATGTTCTCTTTTTGTTGGTAGCTTAAGTTCTTTACATCAAAAACTAAACATAATGTGAGATTGTCAATATTCCACTAAATTGTTAATCGTTGCGTCGTAATAATCTATTTTAATAGTTTTAAATAGTGAAACTATTGAGACAAGTGCAAAATTGTACCCAAACGGGTCTGTCAGAATCAAAAACGGGAACAAAATGATAAACTTAAATTTGTCAGAATAAATAACAAATAGAATAAATAAATAACAATAGCTGCAAAGGCTTGGTTATATTTTTCAGAAAATATCATTTGGTAATGACGAAATTAAAATGTTTGCCTCTTGAAGTGATTTAGAAAAATTCATATCAAAATCAATTCCTCTGCCTTTTCTTTCTACAATATAATCATCCTATAGATAAATGAATAATCTTCAATGCGCTCACAGCTCTTTGATTTTAAATCAAAAGCCTTCACTTTAATTCCACTTAAATATTCGCTACAACTGCCTCTTTAATTCAAATGTATAGCCCATCATCAGCCTGAATTTGAGAAATCAACTCCAATCAGAAGAACAACGTTCCAATCATGCTAGTCCTCTCGTCAAATATTTGCAAACTTTGACATTGGTTAGGTGTTTCCCGTCGTTTGCATATTTCAAAAGTCGTCTATCGTTTCTATCGATAGACAGCAATAACGTGAATTGCTATCAGATTTTCACACAAGAAGGACATTCCCGTGAACGCTAAAGGACTACCTATTAAGCGAAACGTACAAGAGAACGAAATCCATTCGATGTAAGCACAAAGTCCTGGCCATATGTATAGTACTGCAAGCGTACTTTCATATGTATATCGGCTGGGAGTACTGTAGATATGTGTCATTGTTACGGGAAGGATGTGAAGGTAAACCATGTTCGACACCTTGCTAACAGCAGGTCGTGTACTTTGACTTCTAGTTAAGTCAAATCGGCCGCCGGTGTATTTTCTCGTTACGACGACAATCAATTTAAAGCGATTTCGTAGGGTTCGCCACGTTAGACAACACAAAATGTGATTGTAAGTTACCAAAATTCGGTAAATTACTCTGCGGTCAGATACACAACAGAATTAATTTAGTTCGATAAGTGATTGGATGAGAGGTGGAAGGAAAGAAAGAATATGAGAGATGAGAGAATTTTTGAAGAGCTTTTTGATGAGCTAATTGACATGCAAATAAAGAGATCCACGAATACAAATTTCAAATAGTAAACGGCGAAAATGTTTGGAACGAAAATGAAATATAATATTCCTGACTCGAATTCTTGGATCTGTTTAAGATTTGTTCGCCAGAAAAATCGCTTATAACTCTTGAAACTTCAGTTCAATTACCAAAATTATTTTCTATTTCAGTATATTTAACAACGAAATGTTTTATTGCAAATTATCTAAAGATATACCAGGCCAGACTTCAATTTAATGGGCAGCCAATTATAAACCTCACGATTTTCACTCACTCGGACCTGTCACTTCTCTGATCTACCCAGTAATATCTATCACGAATCTATCAATGCTGGAAACGTTAATCCAAATTATAATACGCCTCAATATTCGCATTTCCACAATTCTATTTTGTATCTGACAGGTAGAAAGGCGTGCATATTCGATACATCAGTTCCACTCTTGATGGCAAATGAATGCTTACCTCACAGTCGGTATACTGTTCCTACCACCACCGATCTCTCAAACTGTTGATCGGCTTGATGTGGTTAGAAGCAATTTTAAACCGATCAAACATATTCATTTGTTCAATCTTTTCAAGCCTCCGTTCGAAACCGATGATCAGACCAATAGTGTCTGGTGTATATATAGTCGGACTCAGAAGAGCTAAGTCTTCCACAAATCGAAGTGAATGGTTTTAATAACATGGTTTTCCATTAAATGGCAGCTTGACAGACGTACGCTGAATGCAAAATATTTTCCTTGTTCCCTTGATCCACGCAAGAGTGCAGCCAGTTTCCTTTCGATGAACTGCAACTCGAAATTAGGAGCTGATCATTGTCTTGAGATCTTTTCAAGTTAGTCATCAGCACAGATCGGGGCTAGTCAGTGGCCCTTGTTCGGCTGAAAGCCAATAATCTTGGAAGAAAGGATAATTTTCAGGTGGCAAAAGAAGCTTAGAGATGATACTAATCGAATTTCAAAAATCCGATTTTATTGTGTAATTGGTATCTTGGCTGCTGAAGAATTGTAAGGAGACACTATCGGACCCAGATCTGAGCCTATTGGATACGCAGTGCTTGCCATAGAAGTGACGTTATAGTGGATTGGGTATAGTTGACTGATTGTTGTTCAGTGAGCTAGAGCTGACTGGTTGATTTGGACATGGGTATAATTTAAAGTGATCAGACAAAATGATTGGTTTGGATGCGATCGAACTTGGACGAATGGTTTGTAACAGAAGGTGAACTTTGATTAACGAAGATTGGCAGATAGAATATTGCTATTAAATTTTCAGTTACTGAAGAGTGGACCTAAGAACAGGGTTTTTTTAGTTTGTGGTGCTTTTAATTGGTTAATATTTTAAAATTTTGTTTAGTCTAGGTTTTAGTTGCTGGTATTTGCTAAAACTAATTTGTTTACTTAATCGCAACTATTTGTACGGGTAAATTTTAATCACATTCCAGGAGAAACTCAATCAATTGAACGTTCAAACTCGTATGGAATCATTTAACTCACTCATCCAAGAAATGCCCGCAAAATCGAAATCCTTTCACCAGCGATAGCCACATATCTTACTGTTGATCGACTTTTGACTGTCATATATATTCATTTTTATTATGACTGACACCTTCGTTTCATAAAACGGCTCTGAGTCAAAGCATTCAATCGTTTATACCTAACGAAACATGGGTCCATTTTAGCCGCTGGCCTAATATCACAGCAGATAAATTGAGCGTTTTTCTCTTCAAAGTGCCGTACGCTCAGAAATTTTCGATTATAGCCTCCATTGAGCACATTGACACATATCAGTGTAGTTTACTTCTTGTTTTTCGATAACATTTCTCGGATGCTCGCATGAGTTTCAGACCAACTGAGGCAATGTTTCAATATGAGAAAACCAGAAATTCACTGAAAGAAGTTGATCGTCTTCAATATGATTGACACATTCTTTGAGTTCATATTCGAAAAGAAATTGATTTTTCATATGTGAATGGTTTAATGTAAGTATTTTTCGATAGACTTGCTACCACCTGCGGCGATGATTGGCTGGTAGTGGGATTTAATTTGGATCATTGAGAGCTGACTGGCTTTGGTGGATGATCGGAAGCAATTGATCATTTATTTTAAAGTTCATTCGTAGTTCGAAGAACATTAGTATTAAAATCGATTCGGCCGAAAATGCATATTTACATATATTTATATACATACATATATATATATATATATATATATATATATATATATATATATATATATATATATATATATATTTGTATCATTAACAAAATTCAGTGACTATTTCTCGGAAACGTGTCATTTGATTAAACTGAACAATTCAGGATACGTTTGTGTGTATAGTAATAGGTCCAGGTCTCACCAAATGCTAATTATCTTTAACCCTTTGGCACCGGCGGCCATTTTAGTGACATTTAAGATATGCCTATTATTCTATCAAAAAATTGTTTTGGAAATTTTTAACCCTGTGTGTGCGCTAGGTGCCTAAAATGAGATCGGGAAAATTTGAAATTTTTAAATTGCGATAACTTTTGACAGAGCCATTGAATCATTACAAAACTTACTGAACATTTTAATGTTATTAGGCTGTACACTTATGTAATTTTTTATGAACGTGTTGCTAACACTGTCGCGAATTAGCAGCTCGGCTTTATTAAACGACGTGCCAAAGAATTTAAAAACTTGTGGGCCACAAGATCATTATACACTGCACTTGTGCGCCCTCTTCTCGAATACGCCTGTATTATTTGGAATCAAGCCTTCGAAATTCACAATAACAGACTCGAGTCCATTCAAAAACAATTTTTACTCTTCGCCCTAAGAGATCTGTACAACCCTTACGATTTCGAAAATTTACCCCCATTTGAGTTTAGACTGGATCATTTAAACTTAACTTCACTTGCATCTAGAAGAATGATGATATCGGCCTGCTTCACATTTGACGTAATTAGAGGCGTTATTAGAGTTGAGTTCCTTAATAGTAAATTTGTGATAAATATCCCCTTAAGGAACACCAGGTCCAATCGTTTGCTAAAGGAATATCTACATTCTACCATATATGCAGCTAATGAGCCTTTGAATAGATGCTGCAGGGTCTTCAATGGCTTTAGCAACCTTTATTCCCCAACGATTTCCAAACTATCCCACAAATCTTCCCTTATCCAAGCCATTTGTACACCATAACTTTTAAGCTCTTGATTAATTATCGTTTTTAATTGTTATTCTTTTATTTCCTTGTTATTTTACTTATTGTCTATTTTAAACTTATTTGTTTACCCCATTAGTTATTTATTTATTAATGAGTTATTTATTTGTACCGTACACTTTTTTTTAAAATAATTGGATATTTCATATTTTTTTATTTATGTATATGTATTTATGCCTTGTTTGGCTAATAAATAAAATAAAAATAAAATAAAATTATGTGTTCAAAATGAAAACCTTCAAGCCATCGACTTTTCAAAATTATTTTCGCTTTCAAAAAAAAAATCAACTCATTTATAAATCTTATGCTGCGTCTATACAATCAAAGTAAAACATTGGAAATTCCAAGTCGGGCAAGAACAGCAACCCTTCCCCAATTTACCAATATTTTTAGCATCAAAAACTTCTGTTACTCACATTTAATATACCTCGGATCTCTGTAGTACTCACATTTAATATATGTATCTCGGATGTCGATATGGCCATTGGTCTCCTTACGATGGAAATTTAAAGACATGAAAAAGAACCCGGCGTGAGGACAATATATTTTTGGTTGGAGGTTGATTTCATTGAGCGTTTTTACAGCGATTCCCAATTCGGGATTGGGAATATACCGCAATTCGTGAGCTTTAGCCCGATTTCCATGTATGTGTGCGCAGACTGTGTACGTGCACGGAAGCTCTTCAGGAGCTTGATTTGTGAATACCGGTTTTGTACGAAGCGTTCATATGTATGTGTGCCGGATCAAATTATATGGCTACACGAAGATCGGATTAAAACCGGTTGGAAATCCCGATCTCGTGTAACCATAGAAATTTGAGCGGCGATCTGGTTTACAAACACATAGATTGTGATTTGTTTTCAATAGGGCGTGTCCAAAAGGGAAATTTCTAATATCGTGGCTTCTAGCGGCCGCTGTTCACTTCGTCGAACAGTTTGGTGGCCATCCACCAAACAGCATGCATCGGAATGCAATATCATTCCGAAAATGCATCTGAGCGGAAAGCACGTGCGCTGTATCTGAGCGTTAAATGCTGGATTCAATTATTTTATTTAAAGTGTAGGGTGAAGAAATTCTGCTGCTGATGGCATACAAGCAAATGGCATAGCATATTGCCTACCATATATGGCATGCCATCAAATATTGCATACCATAGGCCGCCTCTATTAGCAATTTGAAATGTTATGCCATGGGAAATCGCTAATGGAGGCGGCCTGTAACAATTAATTAATGGGCTAAAAAACATGCAGTTTTAGCGAGTATATTTAAATATTTTGGATTAATTTTTGATGTATATGAGTGACTCTCCATTTCATCAAAAAGTATTGTAGAGTTAGGCTTGTAAGCACTGAAGCACAATCAAATAGATGCCGTTAAGTGGTCATTAGTCAGAGAACTCCTAAGCTGCGATTCGATTATTTTCATTTGAGAAAACGTTGCTTCACATCGATAAAAATGCAAATATCCTCATTGCCACCAATCTCAATAATGGATATTTTTTATGGTTATAAAATAAAAAAAATAATTTTCATTTGCGCGGGCAATGGTTAAAATTTCTAACTCTAGATTCGATGAATTCAATTGTAAAGTATGCGCTAGATTTGATGAAATATCCTCGTTATAGAATTCTCTAAAAGGAAATGAAATAAATTCAAGAATCGGTTGAAGGTTATTGAGATTTGCAAATCGTCTCTCGAATTCTTGTTTAAAATTTTCCAGTTCAGGACAAAACATTTCAATATTACATGCACCAGTAGGTTAGGTTAGGTTGTACCAGTTGGCACAAGGCCACACATGGACCTATTGGTACATATTGCTACGAGATAAATGCGGCAGGAGAAAAAAAATCAGTCCAAGCAGCCATCGAAGGCCCCGGACTCTTTCGCGAACTGAAGAATGTCTTTCAGCTTTCAGCTAGATTCACTAGTAAGTTTAATATGTTTTTCAAAATATGGAAAATATTTAAAAATTTTGCCTATTTAATTGTGAAGCAAAAGGTTTTAATTTTACTTAAAAAACATTTACCGAACTCAACAACTCAACAATGTTTTCCTTTTCCTTGTAATTGTAAATTTAGCAAGTTGTAACGGCCCATAAAATCCGTAAGAAATGCTAATATCTTTACCCATACTGGATCTTCCAATTGTTCATGTTTTTCTCCCAATGTGTCCAAAAATGCAATAATTTCAGGCAAAAGATTTAGAAATCTTTGCAAAAACCTTCCTGTGCTAAGCCATCTAAAGTTTAGTACTGTTTTCGATTTCACGTTAAATTTTCATGCAAATTTTGACGTGAAATTTATTTCGGCGAAAATTTAGCTTGAAAATAACAAGAGTTGTACTCACTTTTAAGCGTGAAAAATTGCTTGGAACATGCTTTCGCTTTGAAAATGCAAATAGCTTTGGTACATGTCTCCAATCATTTCACGCTAATTTAGTAGGTGCAGTTCATTTTTTAGGCTAGTACTGAGTTAATCGTGAAGCTAAATTTTGACATGTCTCCATTATCTGGTCATTCTTTCGAGCAAAAATTTTGAAAATGCAGAAAAGCGGGGACACTTATCATTTCTGACGGATAAGATGTCAAGAATTTCAATTTTTGAACGATTTTATTATTGAAAAGACATTTACAAAATTCAATTTTAAAAATTCAAACACCAAATGTCACTATTTAGCTCGAAAGAATGAACTACACAAACTACATTGGCGTGAAAAGATTTTTATTTTATTTTATCTAAAATTGAGATTAACTTTTGTTACGCTGTGTGTGACAATTTACTATCTCGGTAGCAGGGAGACGAATGCAAATGCAGGCAAGGTGTATAGAACAGAGAGATTTAAGGAAATGAAACAACCGTATACGTATACGAGATTTAGTGAAGCAGTTTTACTAAAATGATATAAATCTATAAATTGCACAAATCGATCTCGGATTTTCCCGTTGGCTTCTCCGCCACCAAGGTTCTGCGAGCTTTTGTGTGAACTGAAACTGCGTGGACTGTCCGATTGGATCTACCAAGGCCCATTCCAAAATGTACTGAATAAATCGTAAACTAAATTTTTAGTTCACATTTTAAATTAACCTACTAAATTATTAAAAATGTTTGTGATCGACTGTCGAACTGTTTGCAATCGACCGGTCGATCGCGATCGACCGTTTTCCCACCCCTGGTCTACTGCATCATTCTGCTAAATTTTAAATACTTATCTTTTGTGGAAGTATGCTAAAATCAATATTCAAAAATGACCTCTGTTCTTGATCTCCTGCTAAAATTGTGTGCTGTATGGTTATACAGCTAACTTAAAAAAAACGAAAATATTTGTTTATTTGCAGTACAAATCAAAACACAAATCATCGAATATCTCGAAAGTACTAAAATGTGCTTAGAACATGAATGCGATTCACGGCCGCGGTGCCGCCAAATGCCTAAACCACATAACCATCATCTCAAATGGTTCATGTAACGTTGATGCATGAAGTGGCGACGTCGCTATTCACCAGACACGCACCAACTAAGTGAACAGCACTCGCCACAAGCATCAATAAAACAAATGTCCCTGTTTCCACGCGCTTCAACGAAGTAAACGGTGAATTTCAGAAGCCGCCACATTGGAATTCCCTTACATGAATACGCTTTTAAGAAGTGAACTGCACTCATCAGAAGCCGACATGTTAGAATTGTGCCCGTTTGTACACGCTCCTGCGAAATGAACAGCATTTTTCAGAAGTCGCCATGTAAAGAATTTCCCTGTAGGGAAACGCCCTTACGAAATCAGCACCAATCAGCAGAAGCCACTAGGGGAAATCTTCTGCACGAGCATGCTCGCACGATGTGAATAGGATAAGTCAGAATCTGCCATATTGGAAATCTGACTACACGGGCGTGCTGATACGAAGCAAGCAGCGTTGGTCAGAAGCCGCCATATCGGAAAGCTGCGTGCATGCACATGCTCGAACGAAGTGAACAGCAGTAGTCAGATGGCGCCATGATGAAAACCGACGTGTACGTACACAGAACTATCGTGTACACACAAATACAATAACACGCAGAGAAAGCTCACGAATTTCGGTATATTCCCAATCCCAAATTGGAAACAGCTATAAAATCGCTCATTGATAATATATTCTCATTGGATTTTAAGGTAAATTAAAGCAATTTCACGACAACCTTCGTACGGATCTAGGGGTTAAAGCTAGTAGAAAAATTTACAATCAATATGAATACGAGTGTGGATTGATTGGTTCCACGACTTAATTAAGCTCTGTTTAATTCAGGTTCCTATTCAAAGCTTGGTGAATTCAAAGCTTGGTGCGCGGACCCTCGTCCGAACCTGTATTTGAACCACAAACAAGAAGCAAGTTTTCTATTGACTTTTCTACCCAAGCTATTCAGTCTTCAAACCGGAAAAAATTGTATAAACTGGCGTGTGTATATCGCATTAAGTGTATTTTGTCCATTGTAAAGTAGAAAGAGTCGCAGTAAACAGCCCCCAGCCTATATATATATATTAATATTTTTGTTTCATTCAATAATTTCATCTCGTTCAGTAGTATCAGATATTCCGGGACATTTTTCATCACGAGATTCAAAAAACTCTGGATCGTGGCGGTCAATTCTTAACGTATGCGTTAAATGTGCTAATAATGACACTTTGTTTGCATTTATTGATAAAGCAAGCTTATGTAGCTCACCTCTGAGTTACATTAATTTACATTTTTTAGTATTTCGTGGCAATTTTTCGCGACTATTCAACAGCGTCTTGAAAACATGCGATAGTCAATTTCATTGCAAAATTTATATGAGCTTTAGATTTCAAGTCAATGTTGGATGAAAGTTAGCTATATCAGTTGATTCTAATATTTTCCATAAGAAGAAGAAATATTCAACCTTGTATCACTTTTCTTAAATTTAATTCAAATATCATGGCTATCCACATATTCTAAATTTTCAGTTAAAGCCACTCCATCAAAAATTTCTAACAAACCAAACAATATTCATCCTTGCAGCGGCGAAGACAACAACGGTTGACTAAACTCATTACCCATCGATTCAATTTTCAAACATGTTCGCGAAATTATCATACCCTTCTTGTACGTCATACTGTTCATCGGAACGTGTACACAAATTAATAACGAATGCAAAACAGGAAAACAACCTGAGGACTCTTTGTATCGCGATACGGGGACCAAATCCGATCCCTTGGATTGTTCATATAGGTAATCAAGGATCCTAGCTCGTACTCCTTGAGTATGGCCCTACTCCCTGTCATCATCAAACCGTTTGTTCTGTTTTGCATGCACAAGATTGCGGTCACATATCGACAAAAACTTAAGCGCAGGCAAAAGAGATGAGTCGAAGTTTTCTGGCGCAGCGAAGAAAGGCATTGTTTTCGAAGAGCCTGGGGCTAATATTTGTTAGTAATATTCAAAGAAGAATGATGCCAGGTGGAAATTGACACAAAAGTGGGCAAGTAAGAGGGATTTAAATGCAGGATGATAACTGTGAAGAAGAGTTGCCGTTTTGGTAGAATGAGAGCAGCCAGTGCAAATGGAGTAAGTGGTGTTTGATCTCGACAGCAATGGAAATGATTAAGGGTCCTAATTTTTTGATAGGCATCATAAGAGGACAATAAGAGCTGATCAAAAACCCTTAAAATCAGATAAAGAAAACACATTAAAATTCTAAAGCAAGTCAAAAATCTTTCTGATCACGGTTTTCTTGCCATGACGTTTGTTTGCTTAGCTTTCAGTTATATTTAATTTACATATCTTATTCTTTTGAAGCTTGGACAAGTCTTAAAAAGTGCCTAATCTTGCAGGAACTGTGAGAAGGCACCTAAAAATATATATATATGTGAACTGGGAGCCCTAAAAAATTGACATCGTAAGGTACTTTCAGAAATCTTTACAAAGTTTTTAGTTCTTTTTTTTCTGAAACTCATACCAATGACTTCGATCCGTAATAATTCTTCAAAAGCAAAATCGAGTACCGCAACAATAAGTGACAATAAAGCTAACAACAAAACTTTTGCGGTACATCATTTCCAGTCTTGTATCATATATCATGAACAATTCCTTTGCATCCATCTTATCTTCAACCACTGCCACCACCAAAATTCATTCACATCATGCATCGTTGAAGAGAACTTTTTGATTTGATTTTTCGTTAGCTGATTCCCCTCAATCACTACCCTTAAGATACATCAGCCATATTCTACCTATTCTCATTTCTTCTTATTGGTATCCAAAGAAAAGACACTCACCAACTAAACAACGCGACAAGGGATCCGGAAAGTTTTTTAAAGTTCTCCCGGAACCTTTCATAACGAAATGAAATTAATTTCGGGAATATTCATTTTATTAGCGTGTATATGCCTTTTGGAGAAAAACTTTAGCTGATGTGTATATGAAGGTTTCGTTGTTCGAATACCGTTATCGAATGAGACGTTCGGAGGATACGACAAGTCGATAAGGTTAACGATGCCGATGATATACTTTTTGTGGAGTCAAGGAGAGAAGCGACAAAGGTAAAAGTGGTTAGGGTGCAGATTATCAAACGAGGAGACGAACGTAACTTGTCTTTTACTTCAAGAAGACCGAAAATGGCTTTGATATTGGTTTTTAATTTCAATCATTCAAGCGTGTAGAACATTTCTGAAATACACATCCGGAGGGCCTGGAAGATTTGTTTTTCACAAGAATGGGGAGAATTTTTTTGGGATATTTTTCTTGGCAGACAATACTTTAAAATTGTTACTTCTCGTGCAAGAAATGAACAACATAGCTGAAGCTCGTAATCAGCAGGTAGAATCGAAGATAACTAAAATTTGTACTACCCTTTTTTATCGTTTGTATCAAATTAAATAAAAGAATAGCTTTAATCCCTTTGATTGTACTATATGATATATTTTCAGATTTTTTCTCCAACTTGTACGGCTTACATGTGCATTAGCATTCCTGCATTTTGATGCTTACATAACAACTTCGAAAATCTTTCATACCTCAACGTGTGCGAGAACTAAATATATCCTTATAACTATCCAACTTATAAATAGTACAGATAAATCGCACACTTAATAGCACACCAAATAATAACACATTTACTATGGACATAGTCCACACGGACCACATGCACCACCGCAAGGTGAACCAGAGCCACAAACATCGAAAGGCAAGCAGGGTCCAAGTGGTGGGCCACAGGGTCCACATGGTCCGCACGGTGGGCATGGGCCACAAGGACCGCACGGTGGGCATGGTCCACATGGTCCGCATGGTCCGCATGGTGGGCATGGCCCACATGGTCCGCACGGTGGGCATGGCCCACAAGGACCGCATAGTGGGAATGGCCCACATGGTCCACATGGCGAGCAAGGACCACATGGATCACATGGAGAACAGGGTCCACATGCAGGCGATTTGCAAGTTGGAAATCCGGACGTGGGTGGACATGGATATGGCGAACAAGGCAGCGAACATCTCAGCTTCTCTGGTCCTCCGGGATACATACAGTATTGAGTTGGCTTTGGTACATCGACAACTTGCGGTTTCGGTTGACACAATAGAGTTTGACAAATTTCCCTAGGTTCAATGACTATTCGTGGTACATTCACAACATATGGATCGGCTACGTAGGACTGAAACCATGTTACTTTTGGTTCTTTGTAAACTTCAAGAAAATAACGAATCACAGGTATATTGACCGTCTTCGAGCATCGTGTTATACACGGAATATCTCGTTGAACCATATTGCTGACAATTTTTGGTACATGTACAAGTTTCGTGGTACAGACTGTACGTTTCTTCACTATTAGTCTTGGTGGTTGTTGGACGGTGATTGTTCGTTTTGGTGGTGGCTGCCATTTAGGGCAACATTGTGGCATTGCAGCCAACTCGTTGGCAGCATAGCTTAAAGGGGCACCCTGAAAATATTTAATACTGGCTATCACGGACATTTGGAGTGATATTGATTTTCACAAACCTGCGGCAATGGCGCCGGAGCTACATCGCATGGAACGCAGCACGGGTACGCTGGTATGCACGAAGTCATTGTAAATTTTTCAATAAATTAACTTAATACGTATTAGCTACGACTTTATTTTTTATCAAAGTTGATATTGAGCAGGACGTATGCACATAAATACTTTTAAATTTAATAAACAATAACTGAAAAATTTAAATTTTTTACAAGACTAGGGATTTTGACGTGACGGTCCTTTTCATAATAATATTTTTTCACAAACGTAATTCATAGTGCCCTACTAGGATCAAAAATATTTGCGAAACGAGCCCATAATTTTTTCGGGAAGAGGTAAGTTTCTTTGAAATATTTCAGACATTTTCTATGAAAGGTTTTTGAGATTTATCAAACTGAGTATGATAAAGATTTAATTTATTTTTACATTATAGTACAGAGCATTTCCGACAACGTCGTTTTACTACAATAATTATTATTGAAATTGGAGTTCCTTTCAACTCTATCAGAGTTTGTCATATGGACTGAAAATTTGGAAAACTGTTGGAAATTAATAAAAATCTTTAAACCTAACCAAATTTTCAAAATTATTTAAGTGGTCATGTGTTTCAATATTATTTAACTAGAATCTTTATTTACTTTTCTATCTCAGTACTTAAAATAAATAGATTGGACAATTGGCAGGCATAATATTTGTATGATTCCCAAGCACAACCAAAAACGGGTTCAATTTTTTTTAGGTATAAACTTGCAATAATATTTTTTAGCAGCTTAGTGTTAACTGAAACTTAAACATAAATCAAATAGTTTTGTTTTTCTAGTAGCCAGTATCACATTCAGCACTGTAAATTTGTTATCTATATTTATTTGTCTCGCCAAAAAGCAACATAGTTTAATTCTTTTAATTTGTTTTGTTTCATAGAAAACTTCATTAAATTTTCTCCACGAATCGACCATTTTAACAAAAAAGGCTACACGAGCTAATATCCAATAACTCTGGTTTAACGGCACGTACTCAAGAAGCGAGATTTTGTCTATTTTTATACCAGCTACTTTAAATTTTCTGCTTCGACAAAAGGTTTTTTTTATATATTTTTTTAAATATATTTTGTTCGTTTTGCGTTTCCGAGCTAAGCAATTACCTTAAAATTTTTGGTAGCTATTTTATGACGCTAAAAATTTGCAATGAGTCGGATTTCAACTTTTCAATCTAAAAATATTATCCAGACCTATCAAATTCAATAAAACTCATTTTCAACTTTAATTCAAATCACGTTTTAGGAACATTGGAATTTTTTTCACGTGCCTAACAAGTCACTTAGCACCCCATTTAAAAAGGATACCTTACAATAACCGTGCTAACAAACTTTTACACAACAAACATCGATAAGAGACTTCCGAGAAAATTATATCTTGCAACGAAAGAAAGCAGCGTGAGTGTCTCTTTGGCTAAGAAAAAAAAACTACCACTTGTTTTAACGGAAGCCTTTCACCCTCTATCCTACAGCCATCTATTCTATCGGCCAATGTATTTCGTATCGAAAGCAACGATATCAACACAAACAAAGTCAAAATCATGTCTTTATTAGAACTAAATCACCGCGAATTTCGTGAGGGCAATAAAACCGCTCGTGACTTGAAAGTAAAATCGAACGTTTACCGACAGGATCTCT
The DNA here is from genome assembly GCA_963978885.1 of Nemotelus pantherinus. Taxonomy (NCBI): domain Eukaryota; kingdom Metazoa; phylum Arthropoda; class Insecta; order Diptera; family Stratiomyidae; genus Nemotelus; species Nemotelus pantherinus. The sequence continues at coordinate 178,631,057 of OZ022263.1, forward strand.
GTTCGTTGTATCCTTCAACGACAACAGCACCAACAATATCGACGTTTAATGTTGGCAATGACAACAGCATCAGTGGCGGCTAACATATTGTCTTTCGTTTCGGGGATTTAAAAGTTGGCGTGCGCGGCATGTTATCTTTGATCCTGATACGACTGTAGGGCCGGCGGCGACTAACTTTAGGGCAAATTCAAATATTATTGACAAAACCGAGTGTAATCTTTCCGAATGATTATCCAGTGTAGGCGCGGTGCTGAACTGCGGATTTATTGCCGCGGTACCAATGGTGATGATAGTGATGTTGATGTCGATATTGTCGTTGATGCTGTAAACAAACAATTAAAACGGAATGAAGAGCGACGAAAATGAAACGGGATCAGATTCGGCGTTGATTTTATTGGAGCCTGGGAGAACTGTGACAAGAGGTCGACATAAAAGATATGAGAATGAAGGAGTCCTGACAGGATATCCGTTTCAAATATTTGCGACTTATATTTAAGTAGGTTGAATTTTCCTCTGGTTGTACAGTCTACCTTATGCGGCAGTAAAATGTGTATTTTTGGGCTTAGGTGCTGTTATAGTAACATAGGATGAAATTGGTAGTAATTTTATTAAAATTAAAATCAGCTGTAAAAAAAAACACAATTAGACAGCAATCGTCCCAAACGCTCCAATCACAGCCATCTACCGCAAATTAGTGGTATATCAATTACAAATTCCTTTCAACCACACTTACAATTCCTGGCTCATTTGCCACTATTGTTTGAATTGGGTCCTCAGCACTGTTTACTTTATTGAAACGATCTCTCAAGTGGATCATGATAAGAATTCCATGTGTTCATTTTCGTTTTCTTCTTGTTCTTCTTCGGCAAATATTTGACAATTGTTGAGTTTTTTTTTTCGTTGTCTAATCACCTGTCGTCTTGTTCCTGTCAGCCACCAGTATATGTACCTTTACTAGCTACAAGAGCCACATATTGGTCTGCATGCTACATCCAATCTCATTTGTTGTTTGATATTAACTACAAACTAGGTGTTTATCACTGAACAAATATAGACTGAAAGAGTCGGAGACGTTGTGTTCGGTGTTTTGTTTGTTGGACTGCGTCTCCCATGTAATTGGTTTGTTAAGAAAACAACATTTTTTTCTCGTGTGTCTAAAGCTAGAAATCTATAGTATACGTATAAAGTAATGATGATAGTGATGATGATATAATTCTTTTTAGTTCGGTTTTAAAATGCACTGAATATAGAAATTATCGCCGCTTGTGAATTTTTATCAGTTGTCAGTCGGATTTTGGTGTTTTGTTGATGTTGATTATTGTTGTTGATTGTGCTGTAAATGAAAGGGGTAATAAATGCGCTCGTGCCAGGTATTGTATCATTAGTTGATGCAGTTGATAATTGTTGAAATTTTATGATGACAAGGATTAGGTTGATGACAGATCTAGAAAGTAATCACGAGCCTTAAGACTATAGTTAGATAAACCGTAAATTCAAGAATTTCAGAGATAAGTTCAAGAACACCGGAGATCGTTTGAATCGAGAGGGAGGAAAATTGTTCACAGTGCTCTAAAATACTAGTTTAAGGTGGTCTGCATATGTATATTGTTATGGTAATATTGTAAGCATAGCTCTTACCTTCTGTTAAGTAAGTTTTCCCATTTGAATTCACAAACCTCCCCGTTACAGCTTTCGTTGGTTAGATGAAAAATTCCAAAGTGTTGAGAAATTTTCAAAATAATGCGGTTTTCGCTTCCACTGTAACAGCCAAAGCTGTGCGAACAAAATATTAGATTATATTTAAAATGACATCTTCCAATTAAACGTTTGTTGCTGTTTTTTAACTTGTTCAGGCGTATAAGTAACCTTTTGTATCATCAGAGCTTATTCGAGTCTCATATTTTTTGCCAGTTTGCCGAGGGGAGATTAAGAAAAATGTATTTCAACTTAAATATTTATATTTACTCCGTGTTATTTAAAATTCAACCCCCAATCACTTCAAAAAAGAGCAGACAAACCAATCAATATGCGTCCAACTCGTTGCTTCATTGATGGTATCAAACAAATAGTACTTACTTCTCAAGGTGCTATAATCAAGCACTTTCATTCCTTTCACAACTCATTTTTTTCTGGGGACAAGGTTAATTTTAGCGCTGGCCTTCTTTAGTGCATATTACTCTTCCCAGCCAATTATGCAACTGATTCGAAACAATTGAAAATAAAAGAAGCCATACATAGCCCTTGAAAAATGGTCATGATATATTAAACACTGAATTAAATTCCAGACGGTATTGATTTAGTTACTTAAAAATAGTATTTAAAAAAAAGCTATTTTCATTGATTCTCTGTTATATAATAAGAAGAAACTCAGTAACCATTTATTTTAACTTTCAGTGTAATTAGCAGTATTATATTTGTCACAGTTAATACATTTTCTTCCAATTTTATGATGTTTGTTTATTTAGGCTTATATTTTTGAGAACTCTTGCAGTTAGGTAGAAAGGTAGAACCCAAATATAGTACCATAGAAATATTTTCATTGGATAAAAGTCGCAGATGATAAGACGCAGATGACAAAACACAGCTAACATAAATAAAAAATCACTAGTCCCATCAAGTGATCATATCAGTCATATTTTCAAACAAAAGAAACAGTGCATATTTTTGAAACCACTTTCATAGTTAAATTTCAATTCTTAGCCGTCTTGCAATCAAAGATAAAATAATTTTATCTAAAATAACATGTTTGTAGCTTTAAAATGTGATTTTCGAAAAAATTAATGCCTTAATAATTAGCTACCAGGACTTATTGCTGGCCTTCAAAAAACTCCAACTACCTGGTCAAGCCTAGGTTCTACCTAAACTTGAATTGCATAAAACATAGTAAACCCATAAGTTAAATGTTGACAAAAATAAATAATAAAATAAGCTGTAATCCTTTGTTGAATCAAGCGAATAAAAATTCTATTTACTTCAATTCTATACTTCACAAACAAAATAGAAAAAACTGATGCGAAAAATAAAATGATGTACCATTCATAGTGGATGAAGAACTGATTAAAGCATTGATTAAAATACCGATGTAATATCGACAGTATTAAAGTTAATATTGATGGAAAAATCGACGAACCTCTAAAGAACAAATTCCCAGAATATTTGAACTGAGAAAAATACTTTTCGATAGTTTGCTCATGGAAATATTGACGAAAAAATCAAGAGAGAGGTTGATGAAATCTACGATGCGCTTAGTGATGGAAAACTTTGAGACATTAGTTACCAAGGTTTAAATTTAAATGATACTGGATTAACTTTAAATGAAGAAACGAATTGAAATACGTGAACTGGAAAGTATGAGAAAACATAGAAATTGTCTACACTGCTCTTTTTACTAAACAGTGCTCGCAGTTCGTGCGAAGAGCAGTTAAAAGTAGCAGTGATTTTAATCATAGTTGCGATCTGTGTTCCGTGCGTAAAAACTGTTCACTTTACTGCCTGTGATTGCTCATTGATTATGATTGCTCATTGTCTGTGATTGCTTTTTCTTACATTTCATGCTATCAATGCTATTCTGTATTACCATGGCAGTGAAAATATATGGTAAGGAAATATTGCAGATGGTATGTAAATGCGTTGTTTATATCTGCATATGTTGGCACTTGCTGGGACAATAATGTGCTGCTTAGTGATTAGAATGTCGCATAGTAGCTTTCAGGTTTTGTGAATATTATGATTTTTGTCTACGTATGTAGTAAAATGTATTAAAAATAACATTTTCAACTCTTTTACCCCACAATTTCGTGGGTTCATCCACAATTATCTTGCCAGTTTTGAAAGAAGGCGTTCACAAGATACGTTTGTTGCTGCTATTAACTTGACTAATTTGTTCAGATTTGGGCATTGTATTTTGTTGTTTTTCCACTAATCCTAAGTATCATATTTCCTTCCAATCAGTTTGTCCCCAATATATTTTTCCACTACTAACTTAGCCGATGTCATAGTAGTCGCTTATGACTACACTTTTGAGATTAAAATTCTGCACGGTTGAAAAAAATTGTGTTATTTTGATAAAAAATATATACATATAGATCCATCTAAAAAAAATATCAAGTAGATACATGCAAACAATATCAAACTCAAACTTTTAAGTTATAGTTTTTATAAACAGTTTATATCAATGTTTGCGATAAAGCTAAATATAAACATGATATAAAATGATTATAAATTTGTTTACTATGGCAAATATCATATTGATATAACTATGCCATTTAATAATGAAATATATCCAATCGATTCACATGTTTTATACATGATGTTTATATCTGGGAAAAGTTGAAATAAGAAAAACTGGGTTAATTTGTAAATGAATATTGAAAAGAAGCATATAATTTATACTGACATAGCAAACATAGCTTTCCAATTATATTTAAGTGTTTGCTTGTTTTCATGTTTGTAAATCCATTTCCAAACATAGCCTGAATGCAGAAATTTTTTCAAAGGTTTTTACGTAAAAAAGTAAAGTCAATCTTAAGTAACAAACAATTAAACAGTGCTTAATTTGGCAATTATATTTTATTCAAGATCTCAGTACATTTCTTTTACATTTTCTTTTGGTCTCCTCATTGTTTGACTTAATTATATTCATGTATAAGTCCGAAACAGATGATATCAAATCATTTGTATGAAAAGAAATTTTGTCTATAGTAGATACTGGTAGTCCCAATGTGGTTATAGCTTTTGTGAAATTATCAAGCCTCACCACGATTGATTCCAAATTTTGAGTGGCAATATAAGTTTTATTCAAAACATTATGATCTTGCTCTTTCACCGTGTTTGGGATACTTTCATTGTCATTTCCCAAATTTATATTATTATTGCAGGTTAGAATAACTCTAGTTTTAAGATGACATTTGAATGAATGTTTTCTTAAACCGCTGTAAGTATTAAATTCTGAGTTGCACGTTGCGTTAGAAACACATTTCAATGTCAAAAACTTCGAATCTAACAGTAAATGTACAAGCTTTAAATGTTTTGTGATTTTAGAAAAATTCTGATAAGATTTTTTACAAAGAAAAGACGTAAAATTATTCATCCTACAGAAGAATTAAAATGCAATTTGAAAACTATTTGGTTGGAAGTTTAAAGAATATGAGTATACACATATGTTATTCATAGAATAGAGTATATGTTATTCATGTAACACTGCGTTATCTTATATGTATATTGTAATAGTGAATATGGGGAGCTTTCTCAAACCAAAACTTAACAGGTATTCGCTTGAATCATTTAAATGTGTCGATATTTTCTACGTTAAGATCATTAAGTAAGCAACCTCAGTGACAAATAGTGCAAATTGATTTAGTATTTTAGTATAAATTCATATTTTGAGTATTATTTTCTTGAAAATTGTTATGGCTTGTTTTTTTTTCTCTGCTAGAAATTACTTGTGGTGATAACATTAAGAGAATCAGTTCATTATTTTAAAAAATTTAGATGATTTGGCTCTGATATTCAAGGATATAATGCTTACTAGAGATGCGGAGAAGCTATTAATTTGATTTTTTTTAAATCCTTTATCTCAGTGCAAAATTTCGAATAGAGATCTTTTATTATGCTTGTCATCCTTCGTGCTGTTATCTTATATAAGTAGCTTTGTATATACAGCTAAAACGATCTAACATTTGAATCGTACTCAATGTTGCAAATAAAATGTAGCTTAAATACTAAATCCAGGGCGTGCAGAAAGTCAAAAGACGACTTCAAGGGTATTATTTGGCTATCAGCCACGATAAAATATTGTTGAATATTACTTTTGTCGTCACCTACTGCAATAATATAAGGAAATCTTCCAGTAGAGCCTTGTAAGTAATTTTCATTCGTCGATCCTCTCTGAATGTCACATATAATACAAAAGAGAACGATTAAAAAGGGCGATTTAGATTTAAAGTAAATGATAACTTACTCTCTTAAACTGATTGATTCTTTCAACAGCATTTTTGTCAGATAACCTATTTTGCTTTTTTTTACCACAAGGAGCGGGAGGCAAAAGCCGCAGGAGATTCAATATTGAAATTGTTTGACCATTCCAATCTATGCAATAATGATTATTTAATGTAGTTATGTTTTATTTTTGCATTTTGAATGTAGATTTAAGTAAATATAATTTAAACCTTTTTCTCTATCCGCTTCTGTGTACAGTATCTTCTTTCTGGTTTTTTTTATCACTGTAAATATACAGGACTGATAGCTATCCGCCCATGTTTCACAAAATTGGGTTACACCAAAGCTCAACTCAAAATCATAGGATATCTTCAAAATAAAATATTATATTAAATTTTAGCATCTCATATAATACCTAAACTTACCAATTCTGGGCATGCAAAGTAGACTCTAGAGATTTCAAAATTATTATATTGTTTGACAAATTCACGTCGAAAGTTCAGTGTTGTCTCTAGCTTAGCTTTGACAATTTCAATTTCTTCTGGCAAGATTGCACTTTTTGTAATTTCCACGTCTTTTAACACAGACGAACTAACTTGTTCAGTTACTGTTTTAGCTTCAACACCTCTTATTTCATTTTCAATATCTTTTTTTCGTTTTCTATCATTTTTCAATTTTATTTGCAAAAATCCATTATTGCTTTCATTATGCAATAAGTCCAAGGTAAAACAAGGAAAAATTTTAACACATGAGTTTGCTACGGCTAATTGTTCTTCTTTACTTGGCTTAAAACTGAATGTTTCCTGCACATAAGATGCTATTAACTTTATTACGATTCTTCGTTCTTTTTCTGTCAGAAAGCCCTTATCACTATAAATATTCAAAACGTCAAGATCGAATTTTTTTGTTTTTAAATAGGATTTAAGAGAGTCAGATGTTGCTATTAAATTTGAACCGATTTCTGCATTTGAACGTTTCACAGGCACTGCACATTCATTATCACTCTCACTTTCTACGCCTTTTTTTAAATGAACTTTCAGAATAAAGTCTGGATGGCTATAAAATTGACACAAATACTGCATAAATATGTCCTCTTTTATCTCCACTCCAACTTTATTTCTAAAACACAAAAAATCGCTAAGTGGAACATTAGTACCATCTAAAACCGAAAGAACAAAATCTTTGTAAGATAAGCGATCAACACCATCCGACGTACACTTTTTAAAACGCACAATTTTCCTAATTTCGGGATATTCAACCGTAAGAAACAGTCCTTCGAAAAACATTTCACTTAATACGGACAACTATCATACACAAACTAAGTAATTCGCACCTTCTAAGTACCCTCAAAACTAATTCTCTGCATCGTCAACTATTGCACAATCAATGCTGCAGTTTATGTGTGTTACTTTTTTTACACCAAGTTGGTGTAAATTTGATGCTCAATATGTTATAAATATGCGTTTTTCAAACGAAACGAAACGAATTATATGCGTAGAAGCTAATTGATATCACTGATAGATCAAATCAATAAGCAAAAGATATACATTTTAACAAACGTAATATAAACTTTATAAATATATGGTGTAAAAATGAAATTGATTTTCAGAGATGCATACTAAATATATATTTTTCGTATAGAAATGAACTATAAAAGCTAGTTTTATCAAAAATATGCTAAATTTGATATATATCAATGTTATAAGGCTGCATTTATAGAAAAATGATGGATTTTACCCCAAAATTTTCAACCGTGTGGTGACTAGAAAATTGATTCAGAGACATCTTGAAGCTCTTCTTGTTGAGCACAAGTAGGTAGGTTCTGTTACATTAAGCCTAGATTTGATAATATTATGTACATGCTTATGTCTTTGCTACACTGCCGTCGCTAGCAAAAATGCCCTATCTGACATTTTGTTCATTTTGGAGTTTACACCGGATTTCAAAACTGTATAATCTATTACATCATTCTACAAAATACGGAAAACTTATCTTTGGTGGAAGTATGCTAAAATCAGTAATGAAAAGTGCCCCATTTACAAAAAAGCCATTATTTACCTATCTACCATAGGTAGGGTGTTTATGCTAAATAATGTGTAAATAGGACCTTTATGCATGGTAATGCTATCATTATTTCCTTGCATTTGCTACTAAAAAGCCTTATATGCTTAAAACCTTCGTTCTGCAAATATTTATACAACGTGAAAGCTTTTACTACAGACGTTCCTCAAATAAACGTATTTGTTTCTATGTTTAAACTTTCATACCGCTTGAATATGTCTGCAGCATTTTGAAAAACACAAATCATTGAATAACTCGAAAGCTACTAAAATGTAAAATCAAGCGCAGCACAATAGAGTGATTATTATAAAAATCACTCAATTCCAAACACCCACAGCAATTATACTTTTAAAATTATTCCATCGGTAAAACTACTCCCCTTGAGCTCAATAACGTGACGCATGGATCATTTTTCTACCCTGTTTCGTTTGTTCAGCTCGTAGCAGTGTGTTGGCAATATGTTGGTTGTAATCGATACGTATTCCCGGTGCTGCTTCAGTTAAATCTTTTCATCGTCACTTCAAAGATCAGATATAATCGAGTATCATGTAAATCCGAAAAGGCTTATCTCCTCTTCATATTCAATTACCTCGATGTCGTGAATCGATTCATAAGACGTGCCATGAACTAGCTCTGTACTTAAGTGCACCTACTTATGAAGCGTCTGTCCGTTCTATTGTTATGATGGCACCTCCGAGGTAATTTTGTTCACTAGTTTGTTTGTTCGTTCGCTTGTTTGGTTCATCATTTCGCTGCGACATACTGATGTGCTTCAGTGCAAACGAATTCAATATCTTTTTCCAACGAACGTAAACTGAACAACAAGAAGATGTGAAGTCAATTGTTGCAGGCAAAGTGTGGCTTACCGGTCGGATTCGTTGCAAAATGATCTGCTTCTCATCCGGTCCCGGAGACTTCAATGGACAATGTCCAGAAGTATCTCAGACAAAGTTGACTTAGGTGATATCTTTTCGATTAACAATAGTTGATGCTGTTTGCTGGATGTTGCTTTTAATGGGTGAACGGCAGAAGTGAAGCGCGCTCTGATTATTGTGATCCTGACTATTGTGTAAGCCTCTAAGTGATGGACTTTGAAAGCAGACCAGTACTTGATTCGGTGTCGTGTAATTCTAGATGGTCTAAAGATAAGTATTCTGTTTTGGTTAGTAAAATTGTTGTTTTTTTGAGGTATTAAATATTTTATTCAAAAATTTTTTGGCTCAGACTCAGAGCGTAACTGGGACTCTAATTTCAATTTTGATTTTATATATACGCAACAAAACAAGTTATCCTTTCATCTTCTAATCTTTGAAACAATATTTTTGCTACGCAACATGAGCCACTTTTCTCAAGCAAGTCCGTCGATGCGAAAAAAATATATCTTCACAATAAACAAGTCCCTGTTCCCTCAAAATACTTTTCAATGTCTCCAAAGTCCCCTGATCTTACATCAAAGTCAACACACCGCCAATTCTCAACATTATTCAGCTAATCGAACGGAATCACTTCTTTTGGCGGCAAATTCCAAAAGTGACGATCGATTTACGATCGAGTCTTGATCAACTCGATCACCAAATAACACGCACTGCCACAAATAATTAGTTTAATTAGAGGCGATCGATCAAGAAAATCTTGCAGCGAATTTTTCGGCCTTAGTTCCCCAAATCGATTCAGCGATCTGAGAATGAGGAGACCCTTGGGTTGAGGCAGGTATTCTAAATCCCCATGGATAAGTCTATTATGAACTCTGAACACGCAAGGAAGTTTGTCACTAAGAGTTGTTGAACTGGCGATCAGATTATGCTACCGTACTTAATTAGATCAATGAATCATCGGCATAAGAGACTCGAGAGATCACGACCTCATCGGTAACGAGATTATATTTTTATGGACGATGTTCGCCGTTATGGCAGGTAATTGCAGAAGATTGTGCAAATCGTGCAAGTGCATTGGAATGAGACAAGTGTTGAGATTGGAGAATCTGATTCGAACTCGATTATTTGGTGTTTGTCGGTTGCATCGGAGCTGGATGTGAAAATCAATCGAGTGTTGGAATCATTAAATATTTGAGTTGTTTTGGTATGGCGGCACTTTGATCAAGATGACAATTTCAATCAGCTGTATCTTTCTCGGCGAGGAATATGTTCTTTCTCGTGGATTAAAATAGTGTAATTATTAACAAAAAAATATATATATTTGATAGGTCTTGGTAGGGATATCAAACTGATATACTTATTTGATCAGTCAAAACCTTTGATTTATTCAAATTAAATTAAGATTTGTGCTGAAACTCAAAAGAGATGGCTTATAAGCTAAATTTACAAGTGATTGAATATTCAATTATTCAAAATGAATTTTTCAGCCATATATTCTTTCATCTGCTTAACTGACCAAGTCTAGACACTCTTAACGAATTTCCATACAAATCCCTCCCAAATTATCCATACATGATGTTCTATTCAATTTTCATAATTTTACGTACAGATTGATTGGATTACATAAAAAACGGATATAATTTACATCCACTCAATCTTTCACCATAGCAAATTCCAGAAGGCAATTTCTTGTGAAATAAATGACCACTCATAAAAATAGATACCAAAATGAATCTTCAAGATAAAACGAAATTATCTATTCACTTGAACCCACTGCCATCAGAAATCTTTGTCCCATTGGTCGATGACCTAATCTATCTATGCGTTCGTTTTTATTTTTCTATCCTGCATATCCTTCCGACAAAAATGACCGAGGTTACAAGAAACAAAACGGCGGAAAAATCGCATTTGACTGCTTAGAAAACAGAGCAAAGTCACTCTCTCCTAGCTGTGCAGCTACAATTCTCCTTGTTTCCATCTTTCATTTACCAGATTATTTGAATAACGTTTTTCTGCTCTTGAATCCTATTATTCATGAGGATATCTTCGCAAATCTACATATTGCAATATTTTTTCGAATATTCTTTGGAAGGAGTTTTTTTTTCTTTTTCGGAAAAAGATATTCATGCGTTTTTTGTCTTGAACAGAAGGCCATTCATTGGTTTCAGTGGTTTTCGAAAAGGGAAGGGAAATCATTGCAGAACCAAAAAACTGTTCAAAGGGCAGACTGAAAAAGATATTCGATAAGCGGAGCAATAGATATGCACGCGCCTGAACAGATACTTTGGATCATCTTAAGTATTTAGAGTGGTATATTTGTCAAATGGCGTATTTCGGTTTGGTTTTTATGAGCGGGGGATTTTTTTCTTTTCCTTGAATTTGAGAAATCGGTCAAAGTATCTGCAGTTAGGCTTTTACGCAGAGATGAAAGTCGATTTTTTTCATTTGTAGTTCACTTTTTCTCATTTCCTCAAAATAGAAATTGAATAATTGATGTGATAAATAAGATTCATAGTAGAATAACCATTCCTTTGGCTTATTTCATTGCTTTGAATATTTTTGTGAGGATTCATGAACTAAACTTTCATGAAATGAATGAGATGAGGGATGAGGGAGAATATTGTTGAAACTACATTACTGCTACCTATTTTGGTCGGAGAAGTAAAGAAAAGTTAAAAGACAGAATAAAGTAAATGTTCATTTTTGAAATGATAAAACTGGCTCAAATTCTACATAGATTTCGATTCTCTGCCGATATTTTATGCATTTTGTAACGTTGTGATTCTCCCACGCTGGGCGCTAAATATAAGTAAATTAATATTGATTTGGTGTAATCTGATTTTATCCATTAATATCTTTTATATGCTTTGCATCAAATTGTCAGCTCAAAAAAAGCCAATCAGCTTTTAAATACTTAAATAACAGAGGAATCGGAAAGCATTATAAACATTATTCTTATATGAAAATTTGGTCTGATTATTAATGCCTTGGAACCAACACCTATATTTGCTTTGTGCGTAAGATTAAACTTAGAACACATTGCTACATAGAGCTTCCGTTGATTGAAAAAAATCAGTAGGCGCAAAGATGAAAACATTCTGTAGCTTCATTTACTCATGGTTAAATGAAACTTGAGAAAAATACGAAAAGCAAATGCTATTGAGTATTTATTTGTGCGTTTCTTTTATTGAATTTAATGAAAATAGATTACCAACAGAATGGATTTATGAAGTTTACAGAAATAATTCCGATTTTTTACAAAACTTTGTAGCACTTTTGTGAAATACTTACTCCCATCAAGTGGGGTTTTTATTTTTAAATGCACTTGTGGACAGGGAATAGGAGCACCGAAAATTTAGTTAAACAAATAAGGAATAAGTACCTGAGTCAAATAAGGAGAAAAATAAGAAATGAGCCTAATCTTCTCACACTCGTCAAAATTTTGATTTTGAAAGCGAAATCGTTACGACTTTCGAGTATCGAGAACGGATATGGGTTGTAGTCGGATGGTTCTGCTACTTTTTTTTAATGTTTTTGTGTTGTTGCAGAAGAAGTATTGATTAAATCATTTGGGTGTCTTCAAATTTTGTTTGTACATAATATATATTTTTTGGTATATTTTAGCTGCCTAAGAGAACTTCGCACTTTGTTAGTTGCTGCTGACAGTTTTCTTACACTGAAAAATATTGTATGCAATTGCTTTTTCTTACACTAAAAAATTATTGTACGCACTTGCTTTTGGAACCCATTTGATTTAGATTGAAGATAGACAAATGCGTAAAACTAGACTAAAGGCGATTAACGCCATGTAGAAATGTCCAGACCAGCAAACTACAAAGCACTGCACATCAATCCATTATTACACTGAAAGAAAAACTCTTGGTTGGCTCAACTATTTTTAATAGTATTGCAACGATTAATTCAAAATCGTTAAACAAACTACGGAAAATAGTTCTTTTTACTATGTTAATATAGTTAATTTAACGATATAAATGTAGTTGGCTCTAGTTATACAAAAATACCGCAACGTCCATGAAATCAACTGTTTTAATTGTTTCATAACCACGAAAAATAGTTGATCAATAGAACAATATTCATCAATTCACTCAAAACTTCAACGTTTCGAATTATCAACAATTTTTATTGTACTTAAACTACTTTGCAATAGTTGATTTCAACAAACGTAATTCAGTGAGCAACGTCCTTACGCAAAGTAAAATGGTTTCAACATTTGGACGTTTTTCATGCTAGGAATGACATTTTCCTGGCAGTAGCAGATAGGTCAATCCATCAATATAGGTCAATCCGCATTTGATTGCCGAATTTCAGAGTTACCGTGAAAAAGAAAATATTTCAATTGAAATTTGTACGAATGCGAAATAAATTCGCCTTGCTTTTGAGGCGCGGCAGCACTGACCTCCATCCTTGTGATCTATTCCTGCGAAAAATACTGAGGGGGTCAATTAGTTCAGTGTTAAGCGTCATAAAGTGAGTGTGCGCAACTAATTCAGTAAAATTTAAATAGTGAAAATAGTGAATTTTTAATAGTGAATTTTTTGGAGCGCATATAATTCAAAACGTGAGTTATTATTATCAAATATCTTGAATTTTTTGAATATCTCGAAAGTTATAATATAAGCATTATATAAGCATTAAATTGAAAATTATTATATAAGCATTTAATATTTCGAAAGTTACAAAAATGTAGATAGCGCGTTTATGCTAAAGATGACAGTATACTCTTGTTTAATTTTAACGTCTGTAGTTAACAACTATATTCCAGTCGTTACTGCTTAAACAATACTATTAAAAATTTCGCGGACCGGTGCAGCAAAAATCCTTGAATACACTTTAAACGAACTATCCATCTTCTACCTAAGGCCTTTCCAAACTGACGTCTTTTCATTCGTTTTCAGCTAGGGATAACAGAATATGACGTTAAACCAAGTCAAGCTTGTCCGAATTCAGTTATTTTCGCCAATACTGCACAGTGCGGCCAGATATTTGCGGGAAAATATTGCCCGATTTCAAATTTTCATAGCCCAAAATAGCAAATATTTCTTATTTGTAGCCCAAAAACCGCCACACCAGATTTATAAATAAATTTATTCATCTAAGCTGATTAAACTATAATATTTAAATCACACCCCTGTCGTGCATACAATTTAATTGTTGAGCAATCATTTTTCTCTGCTGAAAATTGTTGCTGAATCTCTCCTTATTGTGGGGGCACCACAGACTTTATTCATTTACCATTTCGTACTATGCGCATTGTTGGAATACCATAGTTTGTGGTTGTTCACTTTTTTGCACCACGGACGTTGTCTACCAACCATGCGTCATGGTGCATAAAAGTAATCAACTATTTTCTTATGGTTATTTTAACTGTAGCCCGTAGTTGACGCAAAAACAACTATGGAATATTGTTGATTTTACTAAGATTTTTCTCTCAGTGTACCAAATCTACTAAGTCTTCTATTTACATTTTTGTCGTTACCAGAAAAACTTACTTTGTTTTTGAAAACTTGTGGGTTCCTGCAAATCATTTCACTGTGTTTTAAGTTTTACATTTATTTGTTTAGCTTTTTTTACTATCACAACGATTTCGGGCACCATTCGTTAGCTGCATACGATATGCATGGCAATTTCGCGCAGTACGATGACAATCCGTCCTCTTGGTTTCGTATTAGGGACTAAATTTACCCAAATTTCCATTTCGTACAGCGAAATAGAGTTAATCGTCGCCATCAGCAGCATTCATCTCATTTCGCCGAGCATTTCGATGTTAACCATTAACCTACACAGCAAGCCAATGATTCTCAGAGCTCTACCGCATGTCTTACGGATGTGTTCTCAATAGGTCAGCTCAATATCTAGCGGCACTCCCAAGTACATTACCGACTTGGTCGTCTAGACCTCTGAACCTCAATATCAACCTTCCCTACCCACCTTCCTCATAGCTTGGTTTAGTTTGGTTCCTTTATTAAATAGCAGCCTATTGTGAATGATGTTCTAGATGTTAGTTCCAAGGGTTAGCTCTAGCGCATCTTCGTCAGGTGAAAAAATTCCTGCCAACTGCATCGTCAGTGTCGTAGTAACCAGTAGGCAGAAAATGCCCGAATAGTCAGTACACTTCGTCGAGTAGAAGATTTTTTGGGCATCTTGCTCCACCGTCAAGAGTTTTCCTCCTTGTGATGGCTTTACGGCCTTAGCCGACTTTTTCTTCGCACCGTGCTGCCCCTGTATACTCTTTGTTTGCTGTGCTCTGTGTCTGCATGCTAGAGCAATGCGTTGGTTCCCTCATTATTGAACGGCAAACGAAGAACACAAAATAGCTTATCCTTGTTAAATAATTATAGTGTGGAGGGTCTAACTCAGATTACAAACCGTTTTGGTTTGTTTGAAGTGAAAATCACCCCACAAAACATTTTCGACGCTAATAAAAACCAGAAAAGCAAAAGGTGATGAAAGAATGAAAAGAAAATGTTTATATTATAATATATGCCATACTGGATAATATACAAATTTTTCAAAAACTATAGCACATCAGAGCCGCAAGAGAATTAATTTTCGAACAAAATGTCTTTGAGTGACCAAAAAATATGGAAAGACGAAATACACTTTTATGCAGTATCAGATCAACCATTTCTTACCCAAAGCAAAAAAAAAAAACATTTCTCGACAGCATCTCCTATAACATAAATGATGAAAATGTTAGGTACAGGCAACACTTTTCCAGCGAAGCAGCAATAGGACCACCATAACAAGCTCATACTAAAATCAGAGGATTTCATAGAAAGTGTCAGCGATTAAACGATGTTTGAGGCTGGCATCCGAAAAATTGTGTATGCTTTGCTTATGAATATATAATGAAAGCATCTATTGGTGCAATATTAACGGAAATATTTGGTGCTGGTAACTCTGTGTTAGCAGCATAGCCAAAAGTATACCAAATCTGCTTCACGTTAAATTAAACACACTCTGTGAATTTTGTTTCGATCGGATGACTCCGCTGGAAGCTATAAGGGTGAAAAGAATTTTAGGGCTACCACCCTCAAAACTTTTGAAATTTTCGAAACCTCAATATTGTTTTAAATTGCCATTGTGAGATCATTCCTATTCGGAAATTTTATGACAACATCGCTTAGTAAAGAAATGCCAATAAATTACTAAAATGGCCATAGCTTTCAGCCCTTTCATGATTTTTCAATGAAATACCTACGGAATTTAGGTTAAAACAAGATCCATTGACTACATGAATTACGATTTCATGACTGCATCGGAATTTACAGCGAAAAAAACTTGATTTTGCTGAGCAAATTTATAAGAATTAGGAGACAAAGTTATCATAACAGACAGCTCTAGCCTTGTTTTCCAACAAAAAAAAAATCAATGCAAATCAGATTAAGGTTCAGATACTGTGTGAATTTCGTTAAAATTTGTTGGCTGTATCGGAAGCTATAGGCCAAAACGCACTCTTTTCCCAGTGATTTTTTAAGATGGTACCACTATCACAGTGTTGCCTGCATTTAAAAATCACTTCTATCAGACCTGGTCTTAGTTAATATCAACTAGTCCTGTAAATTTCATAATGATCGGATTATCCAGTCATTAGTTCTCTTGAACATCAGTTTCGCAACTAAAGGCAGATTGGTGATGGGTTGCCGTTCTTGTGCAACTCGGAATTTTGAAAATTTCAAATTGACATGGTGGACGAAAATTAAAATTTATCAATAATTTGATTCTTTTGTGATTTGAAAGAATTTTCCCTCGCGCCTGCCGTAGCTACATGGTTGCTCCCACAGTCGCGAGAATTGTGTATAATTTTAGTCAACATCAATACGTTTTGCAAATTTCACGATGATCCAGTGTTTCCGTCAAAAGATATGACATCTCGAAATTTGAAATAAAATCCTTGCCTACTTTCAGGCACTCAGCGCCCCCACAAGGCTCAAAATTTCCAATTTTTTATCATAAACAATCATAAAACATATTAAGAAACATGAATTTTTGGTGAAACGAGAAAAATCAGCAAAAATCATTAAAAAGCAATGAATAAAGGAATAAAATCTGAAATTCATTGAAGTGGCAAATAGATTTACATCGAAGGAATTGCTTAGTAATTTACAAAGAAAAAATTGCTGCATCATACTTCAGAGAGAATGTGCTGGAGTTTTAAAATTATGTATAAAAATAAAATAAGGAAGTGTTTGGAATGTACTTGGCATTATAAGAGCTATTGCGAAACAAAATATCAGAAAGCATACATCTTATCCCAGTAAGTATGATAAATATGAATTAGGCACATCATAAGCCAAAAATCCTTAATTCTGCATGTTTTTTTATTAGTTTTTTTCTGATTACACCATCTTAGTTTGAACTCTTGCTCATAATAATGGGCAATTTCTCTTACCCCCACCCGACAATCGTTAAAATATTGTAGGTGGTACAAGTCATGACTATTATTTCTGACTGCAGGCTCAAAGTCATGTCGTTGATAAATGCTGTTACAGGTTAAGCCATAAAAAATTTTTTTTCATACTTTTCAAAAATTCAAATGTTGAAAAGTTAGCTGATATCGTCAAAAAGTATTTAAAGATTTAAAAAATAGTGAAAAAATGTATTTGACATTTCTATATTTTTTCACTTTTTCTACAAAATTTTCTTTGTGTCATATTGTCTTTAGATTTTTTAAAGTTTATTTTAATCAAATAAAAGAAATATTTCATGTTGTTTTGGATTAAATGCAATTGCATTTGAAATGTCAGTAAGCTACGTTTCCTGAGTGGCAGGTGGGGTTCAAAATCGATAATTTGTGCTACTTACTGCCTCAGAAATAGCTTTGTATCAAAAACCCCTAAATAGGTTTCTGCCAAACGCTTTTTCAGCAGGTAGAGGAATATTTAAGGAAGTCTTTCAGCTGGCATCAAAATTTCTTTGAGTCTAAGTTAATTTACAAATTCCTCAAAAAAGTCCCAAGCTCAAAGCTTTGATTCGACAGCATTTTTCATCTAAATCAAACTTAACTTTAATTTTATATCAATCAATCAAAAAAAAGAATTAATTTAAATCCTACTTATTTTAACATCAATCGGAATAGGATAAGTTTTTTCTTTGCTTTGGCTGAAAAAAATACAATATTTTTAGATTTAATTTAAAACATTAAGGTTTCAAAGGTGGTTACAGTGTGTTGCTTGTGGAAATCTTGCTAAGGGTGAACAATGTTACATTTATTTCTTTCCGGTGATTACGAACATTAGTATCACCCTCACGATTTAAAAGTAATTTTGAGGGACATTAAAATACTTTGCATGGGGTTTTTGTTGGTTGGAATGAAAATTGCTGATTTTATAAATAAAATAACAGAAGACAAAACTAGACCATGAAATCTATATTCTTCAGCCTCAGATGCTTTTTTATTTTATGTGTTTCCCAATTTTTCCTAACCAATCTTGGAGTTTTCTTTAACTAAAAAGCGCTATAGACCTTAATATTTCCCTCTATTTTCTGTTCTTCGTTTTTAATTATTTAATTTTATTCTTATTATGAATTTTATGATTATTGTTACAGATTTTAACAAATTCTAAAGTCCCTTCAGACTATAGTCAACTCTTATGTATTTATAATTTATCGAGCAACCACTATAAAAAATCACTACCATTATTAATTACGCTTTTAGGCTTTCAGATAAACCATAAAACTCAAGTTCAGCCTACGCTTTGTTCAGGACTGTGCACAAATATAGGCACCAATATGAATGAGACAAGAGCTCTTAGCAACAAATCCATTAACCGATTGCAATTTAAAGTGTTCTGCTACAGTAAAATCATGTTCGAATTCAGTCTAGTTTATTTGTTGTAATTAATTACTGTTTTCGATTTGCGCGCGAAGATACGCTTCAGATCCGTTTACAATTCAGAACTGAATAGAGCTTTGCAGCTAAAGATTGGTGAGTTTGGTGCATTTTATTAGTGTTCGAATGTTGATGTGTTAAATATGGTAAGGTTGTAATCAAGAAAATGAAATATACCATGGGTTCTTAAGGAAAACTTTGTTGATTTTAAAAGCTTTCCAATAAAAATTTGAGAAGTTGTGATATTTACTTTACTAAAAGTGTTGAAAACTTAAGACCACTAAAAAGCTTCTTAATTGTGTTTTCATAAAAATCTATGGAAAGTCGATACTGCCGAGGACCATCTAGATATTTTAATTGCTGCAAGAACTAACCAAATTTTGTACGAACAATTAAAAACCTGCTCGAAATTTTATTCTTAAATATTTTACCTGAACTGTTGGATATTAGCTGTTCAGTATAAAAACTTGAAGTAAGAGCCTTTAAAATGCAATTATTTGACTGAAAGCTGCTATTATTATAAATGAAATCTTAGGTGATCCAAATCGAAGAAAAATGTCTGAAAAAGGAAACAAACCAAAAAGTGCTGTGATAAATTGTAACTTAAATACATTTAAACACTCCCAATATCCTTAAATAGAGTAAAGCATCTGTCTACTGCTTCGTTTAGAATTGTAAGCAAGCTTACCTCCCGTAGTTCATTTGAAAATATATATTGAAATGATCGCTTCAACTTGCCCATGCTTTGTGGCGCCCAGTGTGGGTATTTTGAGGTTTGTTAAGATAAACTTAACTTAGCATTTTAATTTTTTAAATTTTCGAAACAATATTCTTATTCTTTACGTTGAGTTGAGTTTTTCTAAAGGATAATGCTAGCCTTCATGTAATAATGTTGCAAGTCACATGAAACAAATAGTTCAAATAATTTCGAAACATACAGAACATGGTATAAAATTGGTGTATTGCTGATAATAATTCATTTCAATTCTCAAAGGAAAATTCTACAAAAAGAATTATTGTTCTTAAATTGATAATGAATTCTAAAGTATGACATCTTCACAGTTTCTTCGCATCCATTGCACATCAGTACCACGTCTCCCTACACCAAAACCCCTTCTAAATCAAACAAAAATCAACCACATCCACCATCGGCACTCGCCTCCCTCGACAAGCTTCAAACCATTTGATTTTCTGTTAATTAAAACTCAAAAACTGAAAATTAAACAAACCCCAGTGGAAAAATAAATCAAGCTATTCATCTCAAAGACGAAAAATACAGCGAAAAAAATACTGAAAGGAAAAATAACAGCGTATTCTTGCCGAAAGGGTTAAACGCAAACGATTTCCACCCTTTACAAATTAAAAAAACTTCACTGAAACCTTCTATAAGCATATGAATTGTAACAAATATAACGAAAACGTGACGACTTCATCAATAGGAATATAAAAAACAAAGCAAATGTTAGATGAGCTTGAGCCTTGTCCACCCTATACCCTTCGTATTAACTTGAAAAAAAATATTGTCTCGAAAGAACAGAAAGTTGAAAGAAACAAAAAATATCACAGAAAGAAACCTGTATCTTTTATGTTCATTGCTATTATGTCACCATTTCAATCGTCGACATCGCGGCTGTCGTCTTCATTAAGTGCCACTCGCTACCCTAATCAAGGATTTATTGCGAATTAAGAGGAAACGTTCGCGTGCGAATACGAAGTATATTCATTGATGATTTTGATGCGTCTAGGAAAGAAAACCAGAAATATAGAAGATGGAGAAGTAGAAAATGTATATATACGGTTAGGAATGGCGAAGCAGCGTATAGTGACAGAGAATGATGATGAAAAATCTGCGAAAATGTGGTATTTTAGGTGCAATCATTGAATAATTGCTGCAACTTCAAAAAAAAAAGGAAATTTCAAAGAAAACTGCAGGCTTGAAGTGAAGAGTTGAAAGAGATTTTTCAAATTTTTGCGTACTTCAATCAGAATTAGAGTTTCAATTCAATGCACGATTTCTTGAATTCATAGATTATAATTATTTTGAAACCAATGAAACAAAATAATACAAAATGAAATCAAAGCTAAGAAGATATTTGCTAAGGTTAGTAAAGAGGGCTGCCGGGAACGCGGCCAGCACTGGGCCACCAGTTTGGGCCCATTTGCCACCCTCATAGACAGTCACACGCATTCACACTTACAGCCATGGCACTGGCGGGATTCGAACCCGCAGGTCCCGTAGCACGCCACTTTTCGGCCTGATGCCTTAGCAAGCGGAGCTACCGGGCCCCTCTAAGAAGATATTCGATCCAAGAAAAAAAATTAAGAAGACATTTACCAGTTTTGGAACTCATTCGAATGTGCTTTTTTGTTTTGTTTTAAATGCGTTTGTCAAATTCGCTTTTTGATTCCTTATTTTTTCAAATATTTCACGACAGATTCAAACCATGAAAGATTAAACTTGAATAGTTCATGATGATTGAGAAGAACTTTGTGTATACTTCATCCAGCGTTTAATTTTCACTTAACATCCCACAACCTAACACTAACATCAACAGCAGCAAATTTGTAACTGCAAATAAGCAAATCTACGCAAAATATTTATATCGGTTCGATGGAAATATATTTTTGAAGAACAAACCAGCAACCTTTTCGCCCCCAT
The DNA here is from genome assembly GCA_963978885.1 of Nemotelus pantherinus. Classification (NCBI taxonomy): domain Eukaryota; kingdom Metazoa; phylum Arthropoda; class Insecta; order Diptera; family Stratiomyidae; genus Nemotelus; species Nemotelus pantherinus. Next base: position 178,652,442 of record OZ022263.1, read on the forward strand.
AATCGGCACCACTCACGTAAAAAAAGTTTTCCAGTTGACGAGTCAAATATTCGTCTGAGTGATTTTGCCCAGTTGAAGAGTTGAGACGATTATCAGAGAACTCCTAATTAATTCCTGACGTTTGCTAGGAATTTTTTTTCGTTTGATGACAAATTTGATGAGTTAATCGATGTGAAGTTATTTTTCGCCTTTTTTCTTTTTAGCGGGGTGACTTAATTAGATGGCGAAATTTTGATTTGTTTTGGATTTTCGAGAAAAAGATGAACAAGAATTCTAATAGACGCTCTGACTATTTCAAGAAGTTGTGTTTTGGGTAGAAAAAGTGGGCTGGATCTCAGAGGTATGGGCTGGATCTCAGCGGTATGGGTACTTAAAATGTTGAAGGTGGTTCTTTCGTTTACGAACACGCTGATTTCAAACCTCCAATAAAAATTATGAAAAAAACAAAATGCCGAACCGCAAGTGACCGTTTTGCATTCGATTTTGGGGAAAATCACTCAAAATATGGTTTTGAGCTCGCTGATTTCAAATCTGAAATTAATTTTTTTAGAAAACAAAATGGCGGACCTAATGCATTGATTGAAACCACTCACAAACAACTGTTCACTATGAGAAGTTAATATTTTCTTCTTTTGATAATTCTGTATTCGAAATTTGGAATAAAAGTTTAATAATATAAATATAACTGACTGGTAGGAAAAAAAGATTTGATTTAAAATGCATTCAGAACGATTTTCTTCACTTTATACAGTGAAAACATTGTTACATGAATTATAAATTTTAAGGGTAAAAAAATAGTAATCGTTGTCGTCGTTGTCAAAAAAATTATTGGATTCTGAATCGTCAGTCGAGTATTGAATCATCTCCTCTAATCCGAAGTTACAAAACTTTCGGGACTAAACTTTTCCCTTTCTTCGGATACCTCTCACCGAAGCTTGACATGTACGGATCGGAAGTTAAGAGGAGTCGATCAAAATTGTCTTCCATGATCGGTGCTCTCGAGTTTATTCAGGAATAGCATTTGCGATACTTATTTATATCTATGTTACGGGCTACTTGCGTGTCTTCCCACATTTGTCCAATCGGTAGTGGGGACCACTGAATTATTAACGGACCATGAATTAAAACTTTGGGGACTGTCGTTGGCATGCAGTACCAAGAGTATAGAGTTACAAATATTTCAGCGGTTTGAATACAATATTGTTGGAATGCAGTGACATTTACGGCATACCCATTTAAAAGAACTTGTAATATTATGTAGAACCGTTTCATAATATTCTCGTCGACACTCAAAATGTTTGCTGATAACGTTGTGTTTTTGAAGATACGTCTCACAGTGTTGCCGTCGTTCCTGCTACCAAATCTTTGTTTCGGTTGATCAACAATTAGATGCAACTCGTTTTTGTATGCGGCTTGAATCTTTCGTTTTCGCTCAGCAATAACTTTCTTTCCTTGTTCTTTGCGGATTTACCACTTATTGAAGCCAATTTTGTAGCCGATGTGAAAAAATCGGGTCCAGGCATTTAACGTTGATAATCCAAGGTCGAGTCGAATTGTGTTTAAGGCTACGGTCTTCATCAGGTCTATATCGTTAAATTTCGATGATGTCCTTCGCATCAATAATAGTCGTAAAAGGGACCAGAGACTCGACCTAATTTTTCGAGGAAAACGTCCTGACCGTAACGCACCGCCAACCGACTTTCTTTTATGTTTCTCAAAGCCAAAGTGCACCAAAAAACGCGCTGGAATTTTCATATTTCAAATTTTATTAAGATTTTTAAGCCGTTTCAATATAAATTAGCCCGCGGACTCCTATGAAATGTATTTTTATCAACTTTTAGTTACGTTATTTTATTTACAGGTATGCTTGAAATACATCTATTTAAATGAGTCAAATAGAACATTTCAAATAATTTAACAATACGAAAATAATAAATAAACATTTAACATGACCGTCGTTTAGGCCGGGAAAAGGTGCGCGCCTCGCTAGAAAAAGGTCAACTTTTAAATGTCGTCCGTTGTTGAATTCGAAAGCTGTTATTTTGTTGTTGTTGTTGAATTCGAAAGCTGTTATTTTAGCATCGAGTGTAGAAACATATTTTGTATTGAATTGAATTTGAATTGAATTTTTTTTTAGATTTAGCCCACTTTTCCGAAATCCAGCCCACTGTGGGTCAGTGTATTTTAATGGTGCCAAAAAAACGCTTGAAATTGGGTAATTTCATAGAAAATCAATAAATTTTTCGATAATTTTTGGATTCATCTCCTTGAAATTTGAATATATTTTGGTATCTAGAAGGACTGGTAAGCTTATTAAAAAATAAATATGGCATATTTGCGGAATTATGGCTTTTTGAAGTTTTCGAGAAACGTCGGCTCGTGTTGCATTCAAAAAACTGTATAAAATCGTATACCAACGTACAGCCTCCAAATATGGTTTGTTGCAAAGGGTAAAGTTTAAATACCCTAAAATAATAAAGCAAGAAACATCCAGGCCAAAAAAATAGAAATAAGCATTACAGTGTCTTTTATCCTTCAATATTTCAAAATGGGCACCTACGATTTTTTTAGTTTTTCTACATATATTGTAAACAGTTATGTAAGCTAAAAGTGCGCAAAATTTCAAAGTGGAGCTCGTAAAAGTACAGCCGTACCAAGTTTTTAAAGATGTGGAATATTAAAACCGCTAAAGAAAATGTATAATAAATACTACCGACACAGGATGAAATTTTCAAAATATGGTGCGAAACAATTTTATGTTTTAAAAATAGATAGAAAAACTATTTTGTAGTATTATTTATTGACTGTACAATGAAGTTAACTAATACATACGGTATCTTAATATTAGCTGAACTGTAAAGTTAGTACATAGAAAAATATTTATAAAGTAGGGTGATTTCTTGACTATACTGCGGAAGAAAAGTATTTCTTCTTAATGGTATTTTCATTCAAGGGTGAAACAAAGTGAATTCTCCATGTTAAAGGAATTTCAAGACACTAAGAAAATCTCCTTCGCAGCAACTTTTCTTCAATTTCATACTCACTAAGTGGTACATACGCAAAGTTCATGTTAACGATGTTATCTTTAGCCCAGTCATATAGCTGAAGTGGTGTAGTTATTTCATTATCATATAGTCTCTGCAAGCTCGCTTTAGCAGCCAATCTTTGTAGAGTTCCTACTAACCCATCACATATACTTTTGCCATGATAAGAAGCAAGCAAGCTCCATTCGACTTTTATTCCAAAATCATCTAAATGTTTATTTAAATTAATAAAATTAAATCGATTTTTATATTAGGATGCTGCTTCATCAGAAAAATAATTGATAATATCAATTGTGGACAGTTTATTTTTTTTTAAATTAATAGATGCTTCTGAAATAGATGAGATAATGTTATTATCTCATCTATTTCAGATGACACATTCCGATTTGATGATGAGATTTGTGGATCTGCAACTCAGAATCGAATTAATATGCACCGAAAGGATAAATAGTTGCATATGCCATTGTCCAGTGGTAGCCCTATAGTTTTTCGAAAAATCGAGTAAAACCATTGATTAATTCAGGTGAAGGTTACTTTTTAGTTCTTTTAGGAACCCGCTTTGCTGTTCTGCTAGGAAGGAATATTCAACCAATATATTTAATCTATTAGAAAAAGTTTCAAGATAGTCTGCTGTAGATTCTAATCTAGTTTCTAAAGTAGAACGATCTGCATAAATCCATTGCTTTAGCTAGTTTCCTTCAAACATTTTTTCACATGTACTTAAAATAACGGCTGATTCAGGGTTATTCTGACAGTTACCAAAATAACAATCTGTTTGTAGAGGAGAGCATATATTCAGAGATAAAAACGTTACCGGAATTATCAAATTTAAATTGGATGTATAACTCTTTTCACTTGCACAATAATAATTTTTTTTTGAATTCATCTTTGCCTTCATCGGTTTAGAAATATACATGACTATTTTGATTAGGGAAAATGTTCTTTGAGATATACTTTTACTGTAATATAGCTCTTTTTGCCTGGTATCGGTCTGCTGTTTGCATCGCCGCAGTAGGATGATTTTATCAGGCCATCGATATGTGGATCCATACTTCGTCGCCTTTTCGAAGAAGTATAAACTCGTATAATTTTTTCATCATTTATAGGGTTACGTCAGAAAATTCGGACATCACTTTGGCACGAGACCAATTCGTCGGCAAAAGTAATAAATTGTTTCTTTTGTAATGTTTCCTCTTCTGTAGCTTTTGAATATTCTCCTTTGATATTATTTACCATAGATAATTCATTATTTGTTTTTGTCTTCTGTGGGTAGTTCAATACATTTTTGTATAGTTTCGTTAGTAAAGTTTTTCAACTTTCCCCGGATTTATGTAGCATCTTTTAATATGTTTCTTTCAAATTCTGGTTCATCAATAAGTTTGAGGCACTTATTTAAGAGATATATTACTCATTTGTATCATAAAACACTACATCACTTGGATTCAGTGCTGTCGTTATACTGCAATTGCAGTATTTCTGCTGCAATTTGATAGAATCTATTGCAACACTGCATTTTAGTGCCATCTACTGCATTTTATCAGATTCGCTGCACATTTAATATAACGAGCAAATCTACATCTGCCTAGTCTTCGCTGCACGAAACTGCAAAGTAACGTGCGAAGCAGTAGAATGCGCTTTTCTTAATACAGTCATATGATAGCTATTTTTGCAATCTGGTGGTTATTAGTGAGGAAGCGTTGTTTTGGTGAAATTGTTGATAAAAAGCAAAATGGACAAGTAAGTCAATAAATATAGGACGAGGAATTTTCAGTATGTACTGATGATAGATCCACGATAAATTTACATGACGATATGAGGTATATGCAATTATTGTAAAAAAATTAAAACAAAAAACTAAAAATTCATGTGTCCTAGTAGTGATGAAGCTCAGACTGCGAAAAAAATCGAAATACGAACAGTAATATAGAAGAATTTGGAAGGATAAATTTGAATGGATGAGTGAGAAAAATGGCAACTTCTCACTTCGTCACTTTGCGAAGGCACGGTGAAAGCGGAGTACACCGAAAAAATGTCAAAAGTTCAAAGAGTCAGCCGAAATTGTTAGACATGAAAAGTAACGTGGAAGCTACGAAAACATTAAATTTGTTTAATATGGCAGAGCTTAGAATTATTATGTGTGTGATCTCAAACAATCTGCCATTTGCTTTCATTCCAGCGCTAATCGATTTGATAAAATCAGTAGCTATAGATTCTGAAATAGCAAAACAAATCAAATTAGGGAAAACGAAATCAGTCCAAACTATTAAAGATGCAATGTTACCTGAAAGTGTGAATTACGTTGCAGAAACTTTAAAAAATCAAAAATTCTCCTTATTAATTGATGAATCGACAGATATAGGAGGAATCAAAAGTTTGGCGTTAACATGTCGATATTTTGACTTTGCTTGTGGAAAAGCTAAAGATAGATTTTTAGCACTAATAGCTTTACGAGAATATAATGCGAAATCAATTTTCGATTCCGTCATTTCATTTTTGGCCCAACATTCAATTCGAATTGAAAATATTATTGGATATGTGATGGGTGAAAGAAGTGACATCAAACGAATGTTTAAGGATATATTGCCAAACATATACACTAAAGGATGTACTTGCCATTCTCTCGATTTGTGTTCGTCAACAGCTGCAAAAAAACTGCCGTCAAATATAGAAATCTAGCAAGAAATGTTTATTTTTTATTTCGCATACCCCAAAACGAACCAGCGAATTTCAGCAGCTGCAGGAATACTTCAATGTCAAGGTACACAAGATTTTGAAAACATTACTCGGTGGCTTGCATTGGAGCAAGTAGTTAATGGAATTATTGAGCACTGGGAGCTTTTACATCAATATATAACAAGTAAAAAATTTTGATAGAAATCCAGACCTAGCTGTGCAAATAGCTCAAAATTTAAATGTTAAGAACAAAATTTATTACACATTTTCATCTTATATTTTAAATATAACCAGCAAAATTAATGCTGAATTTCAGTCGGAAACTCCTCAATTTCATTTAATCGTTCCTACTATAAAAACGTACTTAAAAATATGCTACAAAATTTCGTACGAGGAGAATATTTAAACGAAGTGTTATTGAACATATCTTTGAATCTTTGAAAGATGAGCAGATTATAGAATTGAAAGATATTTATGTAGGCGCAAAAGCGCATATATTAATGAGTGATATTTATGATGACGATCAAATCCTTATAAAAATAAATTGCTTAAATTATTATTAAGAGCTGACCAAACAAATTTTCAAAAGATTTGACCTTAATGATGTTACTTTGAATAGTTTAGAAATCATAGATCCCAAAAAGCTGGGATATTCGTTGACAGATATAATTAAACGTTTCCCAAATATAACACACTACGATGGGATTGAAGAATTAGATAACGAATGGAGGATGCTAATAAATTTGGATTTTTCTGAATTAAATATAGAGGCAGAAGAGGATATTGAAGAATTTTGGTGTAAAGTTTTTAAGGTGAAAAATGTTTCCAAAGAGCCAATGCTTCCAAAAGTAAAAAAAGTGGTGTCAAGTATTAAGCTTACCACATAGTAGTGAACTGTTGAAAGAATTTTTTCGCAAATTTATTTAATGAAAACGGAGAAAGGAAATTGTTTGCAAGCTTAGAATAGAATCAAAAAGCTGTATTTTTCTGTAAACTATTGATACACTTACCATTTAAATCACAATACACAAGAATTTCCTCAATAATGAATTTTAGTGTGTGTACACAGCAATATGTACTGCATTTCTATCATTAATCTGACATAACTGAAGTTAATGAATATTTGTATATATTTTTCACCAAACAACCAATTCGAATTCAATAGTATCAAATTCAATATATATGTATGCATGAGTAGCTTTGTAAAAATTTAAGTTTTTCTGCAATTTCTGCAATTACTGAACATACTTTTTTTGTAAATGGGAATAGTTTTATTTTTTGCATATGTAAGTACACACATAAGTGTGAACGCATACAGGAAAATCAATCTACTGCAATTTCAAGCAGCATACTGCAATTTTAAATTTCCATTTACTGCACACCGAAAACACAAAACGACAGCACTGCTTGGATTGTCACTTTCAGCAAATTCCACTTCGTTTAGTACATTTTCTTCACTTGTAGATATAAAGTACTAGCACCAACGTTCACTTATTGTCTTTCCAATTCTTCACTAAAATTCAACTCGCTCTGAGTTTTTCTTTGTTTGTGTTAAGTAATTTTAATAAATTAATTCGACATGTGTCCACACATTGTAAGTATAGGTTTAGTTTTGCATAAACTATCCATTATAATACATTTCTGAGGTTATTTTTCACAATTTGATTAGTTGTAGAATCGAATTGCAGCATTGTTTGAAATGAAAAGTTTTTTTTCGATTTTAAAACTATATATCTTTAAACTTTAACTTGATGCTGTGTGAATGCTCAATTTCAGTAGCTGGTTAAATATTCAATGTATGAAACACTCAAATCTTTGTTATAATGTTTAGTTTTTGCACTCCAAAAACAGAATGTCAATTTTACAAAATTTCTTGTCTATATGTATCCAGGACTCTGCTTCTTGAACAACCTCCGATCTATATCCTTAAAGCAACTTCATGGAATCAAAGTAAACTACAGGCATTGTAATAAACCCTAATGTCAAGTTGTAATGTAATATGCGAAATAGACAAACAAAGATAGTAATTAAAAATATATGTACAGTATGATATGTGCGAGAAACCCTAGATTAGAGAAAACCCAAAATAATCCTTACTGTTCGTCGCGCCAGTAAATGAAAAGGAATCTGTTTTTTTTTAGTTTTGTTTTGTGATAGCTTACCAATAAACTTTCTCTAATTTATATATTAGTGCTAGGTCTGTCAGTTACAGAAAAAAATCGAAGTACTTTTCTTTCTAAAAAAAATATAAATTATAACGCCATACCTGAGGAATATAAGTCCTTGATTTTCGAAAAAAAGCCTAGAACCACCATCAAGTTATTGCATATCATATATTGTAAGTTTCACCTTGTGTCGATAACATTTTTTTATAAATTTACTTTGGCAGCTATAGTATTTCGTACTGTTAAAAATTTCTTAGAAATGTTTTATTACGAAATCAACTATGAAATTTTGCATACTTGTAGCTTACATAACTGTTTACAATACATTAAAAAATTAAGAAAATCGGAGGTGCAAATTTTGAAATATTCAAGGATATAGAACATTGTAATGATCTTTTTATCCTTTTTGGTTAGGATGCTTATTATATTATTTTTTTTTTGAATACCTACACCTTACCCTTTTTAACAAGCTATATTTAAAGGCTGCAAGTTAAATAAAAGATTTTACACAATTTTCCACATTTTCAAAAAAACAAATAAGTTTTTAGAGCACATAACTCAACTACTTATATTCACAGTCTAAATTCATTGAAATCTGACGATGACGATCAAAGACCGTTGGTCGGTTTTCCGTGGAAATACCCAATTTGATGAGCAAGCCCGAACAATACCAAAGAAGTGTTGGTATTGCTTTATGATATTGATAAATCGAAAAAGGATTCTAAGACTCAAACCATCTTCTTATATCTCAAATTCAGCTTTGTAATATCGCTTAATATTGGTGTAGTAAAATCAATACTATCCTATTTGACATAAATTACTCTTATGCTGTCTAGTCCTTTACCTTCACCCCTTACATCAATCGAAAATCATCTCACGTCAACTTCGAACCAATATGCAAATTTCTATCTGAACACTTCTGACAATTCCGATGACGATTGACACCAATATGAACTCTACACATGTATCATTATCCTTTCGAGGTCATATTGGCATACAGACTGAAAGATTGGCTAGGTGCATATGAAGCAATTTAAATTCGAACTCAATCTAGCAGGTTAATTGATTTATGACAACGATGTCCATCAGCCAAATGCAATACAATTTGCCCTCTGAACATCTCTATAATAGATGAACAAGTCTGGTTCGAATTTTAAATAATTGATCAGATTTCGATGTTAATGGCTGCATTGCGATGATAAATGTGATATTTGAAAATACGTTGTGGCTGGTGAATTTAGAATTTATTCTTTTATAATTTGCTATGCAATGCAATGCAAATATAAAAGCTGATCAATAGAAAAACGCCTTGTATCTTCATACTTCTAATATACATCTTCCCTGGAAAGGCATGAAGACAACTTGGATATGTTTCCAATTACTACCAAAACGAAGCTTATTTTCATTTATATTGAAATCGAAACTTATTTCAAATTGACGAGCTCTAAATTCAGAACGAGTAGAACTTTAAAACACTGCATTCGAAGAAACGTGAGTTTGATTTTCGAGTGGATAATCTTCTAATTTTTCCTTTGTTTATCCAAGCACCATTGTTTCGAAGATATTAATGTGCCGTCGTTTCATTTTTTTCATTTCAAAATAAAAATAAACTGTTAACGAATCGGCGAATTCAAAAGGCTTTACCCCTATAATATAACCCATAGTAGGAATCATTGGATATTTTTTTTAGCTTTTTGAATCCTAATCTTGCATTGTGACGGAAAGAGAATGTTTCCGTGTCATATCATGTGTGTCTGATACTTGATATTAAATATGCCCTTTTTCAGTTGAATATTCAATAAAATTTATAGGCTATATTAAAGCACATTCATCTCAAGCATCATTATGCTCGACCTTGTTTTAATAATTCCATGATATTTGCTGGATGTAAATTATCATTCCTGTTAAAAAAATCAACATTCACTGAGATCTAATCAATTAACCAGTTCACAATCGGTACTCATAAGAACATTCTCTAATTGAAATTATGGCATTCTTCGAAACAATCTTGTCACATCATAAATCGTTCGAACTCCGTTGAAAGTTAAATGTACAATATTCTTCGTAAACCAACATTTTCCTTTCTTTGCGCCTAGTGAAGAACAACAACATTTATGATTGCAACAGTTAATTCACTGAACGATAAACAATAATCACTGTCTGTGACAATTTTTTTTATTTCTTCAACTCTTCTTCATTTTTCAACCAACAAACGAACCATCATCGCTCGCACCATCTCCAACCATCCATCTCAAGGTGCAACTTGTTGTACTTGAAAGTTTTCACAGTCAACGTACGCATCGACAAAGCACGTAATAGCAGCAACAATGCCAGTGCAGCACCCTGTCTGCTACCAGGACTTTACCAACGCTTACTTCTAGCCTCGTGCAACGACTAGATGTAACAAAAAAAAAACTGTTGGCACTGTCGCGATCATGCTCATTATTTCTACTAAAAATTAGCAAAGTAATTAGTGTTCAAGTGAAGTAACGATCTTGCGTTACACTCTGCGGGTAGATGTAAACACAATTATCTCTTCAATATAATTATCCGAGTATGTATGTATTGCAGGCGCGGATCGTCTGATCGTCTGGCGCACGGATAGATTGTTGCTTTTCAGCAAGATCCAAGATCACCTGCTGGAGATACAATGGTAGGTGAGTGGCAAACTATGGTAGTTTCTTCACCGATCGCAAGCAAAAAATCGTGGTGGGTTTTCTTCTGATGAGGCAAACCACGATCATTATACCGGACACGACCTATAGGCAGTGATCGTGCATCGATCGATCAGCGATAATCGATTTACACTTTGATTGTAATTGAATTATCAGTGCGACGCGTGCTTGGAATCAAAGAGGCGCCGATCACGTACCCGTACTCAGATGCGTGCAATCAGATATTTCCAATCAATGATTGTTGTTGAACGGCGGTGGCGCTAAAGACCTCACCACAGAGATGATTTGGTCGCAACAGACGAACTGATAGTGCCAGGTGATGGTCGAGTAATGACGTGAAATTTTTCTTAAAACAATCAAGATAGCTTACTGGTAGTTGATGGTATTTCCAATATTGCTGCGTACTTTCAGATACTTTCGATAATTGACTAACGATCGAATGCGGATCGTTCAGCCGAAGAATGATGAAATGCACTGCGGTGTAGTTTTTGCAGATCGATCATTGATGCATACCTTGTTGCATAGTTTGCAGTTCGCAGTGATCGTTCCCACGACCTGAACTGTTCACACGAGCTGGTTTGTTCGGGAGAATTGATCGCAGCGACAAGAAACGGATACTAGAATTTGCAGTATGTCAATTGATCGACTGGTTGAGAAATAAGATTTTGCCTCAAGCAAGAAAAACAATACGAATAGAAATTACTGAATGTGTTTGAGTGCTGATCGAATGATTAGTTAAAAATTAAGATTGGTATTTTGCGCTGATAGGTTTAATTGGAAAATTCTTTTGATATTCCTGAATTGTTCGAAATTCAGTTCACAGAGAAGTTTTTATTTTTTATTCATAAATTATAAATCAGATCAACAGTTAGAGCTAACACACTGCGAAATTGCATTTAAACTGATCTTTTCCCAGTCCCACACATGCTTCATATTTCATACTCCATCTAACTATAGAAACATATGAATGCCTCAAGATCTACTGCTGATCTGATTTATGGCAATCAATCAATCAGTCCACTTCCATGGTACCATTTCATCGACCAGCATGTGCCAACATGCAATTCCATCAGTTAGTCTAGAAAGAATCAGTCAGAATGCATCAATAATTAATTCTTCCCTTTGGTCTGCGCTAAAGTATATTTCTGATGGAAAGACAAGAATAATAAAATGAAAACAACAACTAAAATGACTTAAAGAGTATCAGTCAAGATGAACTATGTCTTTGTCAATCGAGTAAACGTTGGCTGATGCCTGCAAGTCAAGAAACTATGACTGTTTTCGGGAGAATTCAGAAACCTTTATCATAAAAAAATATATATCTTTGTTTGCTTGTATTTGTGAAACAGGTGTATGATGAACTTTATCAGATAGTTTGTATTGTTTTCTTGAGTCGATATTCTCAAATCAAGGATAATTATAGATCGTGATCGAAAGACGATAATTATAAAAACATCAACTGACTAGACCGATTTATCAGTGTCATTGATGCTGAGAATGAAATTGCTCATGGCGGAGATATATTTCATACATTTTAATTTTGTTTATTGCAATTTTCAAAGGAAATGTTGAAATAGCAGTAGATCTGAGCTCAATTCGAGGTGATCTTTGTATGGGAGTCAAAAGTTCCAAAATTTATATTCATTGCGACTAGTGTGTTTTTTGATAGGGGAAAAAATTTCCAAGACCTGGTCATCAATAGCCTATAAGTATTTCGAAAGGATATTTAGACATTATAACGTATAAATCTGAATGATTTTGTTAGAAAAGTGTGGAGCTTATGTTTGCGAGATTTCACTTATTTCCACTAACAAAAAGAAAACTCGATCCTGCGAAACAAAATGTAAATGGGGTTTTTGCCAATGGCTTGCAAAACCGAAAAAGGGAGAAAAGGAGTGAAGAAATATTTAGTGAATTTTTAAAACACCTCTGTAGCATATATTAAAGTTTTATTTCCTTCTACTCCTGGCTATTGAAGTAAATCCTCCTGCAAATGTGTCACCCTTATGTGTCACTCAGCGGCAAAACAGTCTAGAGTTATATGAAGAACATATTTTGTTGTATAGTCCTATTCGTTTTTTATGTTCCCCATGTTAAAAATTAAAAATGTTTCTTTGGCTTTTAAAAAAACTGTCGATTAATTTTGGTCGGAAGTAAAGTTTGATGTAGCAACATTTGGATGTCTGAATACTGCCATACAAACAGCATACGTACTGTTTCGATACTGATAACGGTACGGAAAAAAAGTTTTTGAGTTTATTTTCACTCTTGAAATTTTTGTAGAAGCACCAAAGAATTTTCGGTCTAGAATGGTTGCTTGTAGGTTGCTTGCATTTGCTTGTAGAATATGGTTTGCGTTTTAAACAAGGTTTTTCCAATAATAGTAATATTCGAAACTTTAAAGCTGATTCTTGGTATATTTTCGGGACGCAATTTTCCTATCAAAAAGCACTGAAATTCTCATCATCCAAGCTTTTATTCGATTTAGAGATATGATAAACTGCTGTTTTAGAACAAACAGCACTTTAATGTAACAGTGATTTCAATCACAGTTGCGATCGCAGTTTCGTGTGTACGAAAAACTGTCCGTGGCTGTTCATTGACTGATATTGTTCATTGGCTGTAATTGCTATTCCCTGCATTATATGCTTACAATGCTATTGTGATTCGCCTTGGCGATGAATATTTATGCTTGGAAAAAATTTCTGGTGCACGTTGCACGTTGTTTGTATGTGTATGTATTCGCACTTGCTAGCATAAGAATGTGCTGCTAAGGCATTGGTATATCACATAGTAGTTTTGAAGTCTGGAAAATGAGAATCCGAATCATTTCACAATTCAGCTACGCTTAAAAAAATCAGTTTAGCCATTTTAAGTCCACCTCGATACTTAGTCACCAAACTGACTGTTATTTTACTCTAGGCAAAGTTCTTGCCATTTTGGAAATCGCGTTCGGGAAAAATTGATCTGTATTTACGGAAGAGCTTACAAATGAGAAATTAGTATCGACTTGGATCTGTTAATTTAAAACAATAACTCTCTGCATAAAAGCCCATTATACCTCAAAAACGTTTCTAGGCTTTATTCGTCTTAACCAACTATTTGCTAATTTTGCAGAATGATTCCTCTTTGCTTGTTAGAGATGAGGCGTATATACTGGAACAGGTATATGGAACAGGTATTTTTTTTGGAACAGCCAGTACCTAGTACGAAATTCAAAAATACTAGGTACGAGTATTTTTGTGGACTATACATGTAATCAAGAATTTACACAATGAATTTCGTCCATTTAATTCATTTCAATCAAACAGACGTAATAGTATCCTAATATTAATATAAACTCGTATTTCATACTTGCAAGTGCTTTCATACTCACGAGTATCTCGTACGCGAGACGAAAATACTTGCAAGTACGAAAATACTCGATACGAGTATATACTCATATCGTTATAAAATATTCGAATACGAAAATAACGTATCGTTCCAAAATATTCGAATACGAAAATAACGTATCGTTCCAAAATACTTGCAAGTATTTTTGGAACAGGTATTTTTGGAACAGGTATTTTTAAATACTTGCAAGTATTTTGGAACTATACGAGTATATACTCGTATCGAGTATTTTGGAACTTGCAAGTATTTTCGTATCGCATATTTTTGTATAGAGTATTTTCGTGCTTGCGAGTATTTTGGGACTTTAGGTTTAGGTTTTTAGGGCAAAAGTAGCTAAAATCGGACAAAATCGGCCAAGTTTGAGTTAGAGTTGTTTGGGACATAACGGGCCAAGACCTATTGCTGTGTTACAAAAATTTACGTTTTGTAGGGGAGTAAGGGGTTTTTTTTAAAGTGGTCGGGAAGTATGTTAGTGATATTTTAAGGACGAAAAAATTTTTGATAGGAGAAATTGGGAAAGTATTTTATTCAATTATTCAAAAAGGTTTTAGGGCAAAAGTAGCTGAAATCGGGCAAAATCGGCCAATTTTGGGTTAGAGTGGTTTGGGGCTTAACGAGCCAACACATATTGCTGTGATACAAAAATTTCGGTTTTGTAGGGGAGTAAGGGGTTTTTTGGCCATAGTTTGGCAAAAACTGCCTTTACAGCGCTTTCGATGATTGAAAGTGATCGGGGAGTTCAATAGTGATATTTTAAGGAAGAACCAATTTTTTTATAGGGGAAATTAGGCAAAAACGTCAATTTTTTCCAAAATTTTTTTTTTTTGGTCTAGCATGAATTTGAGGATCTGTCTGAGTTGTTCCCATATAAATATGGGAAAAAGCGGCTTAGTTTCTAAGATATGGTAAAATGAAATCAGCCGGGAAAACTGAAAATAACACTAAAAATGTTTAGATCCTTTTTGGTTAGCCAGTTGGCTTCTCCGGCTGTGCTGAAGCTCTCCTCGTGACTGCACTCCAACCCTACTGGGGTTGTGACTCATATCCAGCTTTACAGAAAAGGTTGACCCCCTAGTGGGTTCATGTTTAATACACATTTTATCATTTCTTAATAAAATTTTCGACAGATTCATGCTTCAGTGAGGCGAAGTGGAAAACCGACTGTTTTAGATTAGCCAGGAAAAGTTTGGTATCAGGCATCGATCGATGAAAAGTCATATAGATGGCAACAGGATTAGTTGGTCCTATTATAGTACATTTTTCGAGACTGGTAGTTTGAACGAATACAGGAGGTGTTTTGTGCATATATGAAAATGAAAATCAAATTAAATTGATTGAATTTGCTTGTTTTCCCTTAGATGGCTCCTAGATTGGAGAAACGCTTGCCAAATAAGTGACCGACCATTGGATAGTTACGGACAAGCTGCACGGACTAATGGCTCGTATCCTTTCACGGTCAACTGCACCATCACCATTCTAGCCTGGGAACTTTGTCTCTGGTGGATGGGGGAGGGCATATCATACCGTTTCATTACATCACTGCAAATCGCATGTACTTGTGTGTATATATGAACATACTTCAAAAAATACTAGCTAGTATTTTTGGAACAGGTATTTGGAACAGGTATTTTTTTGTACTCGTATTCGGAATACCTAGTATGTAAAAATCCGAGTACGACCCAACTCTATTGCTTGTTCTCTCTAATATATAGAATATAGAAGAAAAGTGTTTGAAACTTGATTTGATTTACTCCTAGCCGTAGCAAAAAAGTCAGTTTCACGTATAAATCTAGAAAAACTGTTAATTTTTATTGTGAAAAAACAACCTTCTTCCTTCTAGCAAAATCAAAAACAATAATACTACCCAAATATTTTGTAGGCCAGTGCGATATCAAAGGAACAACTTGGAAGAAATAAATTAATAACCCCGTAAATTCACATTTGAATAAAACCGTAGTTTAATCCTTGCTAAACTCTCTAAAACCATCAACACCTATACGCGACACGAGCCAACATAACGTCTCCACTCGCTAAAAAAAGATTAAATATGATATTTACAATTGAATGATTTACTCGTTTCAATAATTATTGAACTTGTGCTCACTTATGAAGATTTACGACCAGTTTCTTTGGTTACTTTGCAGCAATTCGATTCAAACGCTTTCGAGCAGCATTAGCAGGCGACATTAATCGTTGATTTATGGCTCTCGATTTCAACCTACTTTGGCGACACCAGCTCAGCCATCACCAGCACCACCAGCCGTGCAAATCTGCAGGTCCACACCAAACAAGAAGTTCCATACCGATTCCCGGTGTTCGACTCTACGACACAATGAATCATTAATTTTGATCCAATCAAGTTGTCAATGGGAAAGAGTCGCAAATGTAGGATTTATGCAAATGCACGATCAGGCAAGTTAGGCACGGTTGCAAGTCTACAATGGATTGGATATTGCCAGGCTGCTGCAAGCAGTGAAGCTCAAAAGTTCTGAGGAAAGGACTAACTAGTCGTCGATACGTAAATTGCGATTAAGTCCTTTTAATCAATTCCGCTTGATCGGGACTGGATTTTTTTTGAAAATTCGAACACTTGCAACGGAGCCAACTCCTTCTGTTCGATTGCATTCCATTGCCGGCATTTAGAAAGGGAAGTACCGACGTTGTCGTCGTGTCGTTCTTTAATCAACGCAACGCGACATCAAAGAACTAATTCTCTGTAAATAATTGATCTTGAAATTCAGCCTACCGACGAAGATTCATTGAGACTTTGAACTTGTTGCTTTGCGGTTAGTTGTCGATGGGGATGTTAGATCGAAATTCGAATCGATACTTTTGGTTGACGAGTTTTTTGTTGCATATTATATTATATTCTGTTTGATGAAGTGAATACATTGGGTTTATGATAGACATTAGACCATAACATAAGGTATCGATCATTGGTTCAAAAATTTGCAGTACTGAATCAGGTAGATGGTATGGTTTCAGATTTTTTATAGTCAATACCTTATGTTCCACCACCATCAACGATCAAACCCTTACTACAATTCCACATCAAAACAGTTCGATGTCACCGTTCTAACATCGTACCGAAATGAAATGAACTGAATATCGTCGAACTCAACATTTGCCGTCGATTAAAGACATTCGCTTACAGAAGCAATCAATGTGCGATTAAGCTGCCCTGTCGAATTAAATTGCTTTTGACAAAGTATTTTATGGACATAGTGTACCGCAAATGTGTGACACAGAGCGTTTCGTATAGTGTTCGGTGCGCGTTCGAAACGATCAAAGAATGACGCTAAGACGATTATTTTTCCTTTAATCAAAGTCAATTGGCGAAAATGTATCGATATTATCATTTGTTCCGTGAATGCTGGTACAGTGAAACTCGGAAAAATGGGGGCAAACTTAATTGAAAATTACTGCAGAAAATCGTATCGGTATTGTAGAATACAGTAAAGGCAGTAATTTTTAAAATACAAAAAATAATCTTTAAAATTGTAAATGAACAAATCAAGTTGTCTTTTTCTCTTTTTTTTTTTAAAAAAAAAGAAAGATGTTTATATTTAGAAACAGATAATGAAAAAAAAATCTCGATATAAATAATCATGAAAAGTGCTAGGATCCTTTACTATCTACTATACATCATCCTGCCATTTTTTTATAGCCATCTGTTATTAATATTCTCTGGTAAACTTCCATTTCAATCGGATTTTGTTTCACCACCCTTTCTTAAAATGTATTTCAAATCAATTCATCCATTAACAGCAGGTAGCATATTGTCAATATTGAGTGAATACCTATTTTTTTCGACACTGCACAATCAATTTTTGAAATCCCAATTCTTGTTTCATCATTCGAAACATCCGTTAAAAATAGAAGAATGATCCTTTTCCATAGAATCGATTTGTATTGAACAGTACTCTGAATAGAACTGAAGTGGATTATTCTGACATGGAATGCGTTCGTTCGATCGATACGTTTTGTATTGCATTGAAGAATTAGGTCATCTTTTGATGAACTTAGAAATGGTTGTCAACTGATTTAATCGGATCTTGGATTAAGCAATTTTGTTTTTTATGATGAAAAGGGAAAGAAAAATGTGTTTGGCTAGTTATCGCGCAAAAATGTTGTGTGTAAGCATAAATACTATAGACCGGACAGTAAAAAATAGCTTTACGATTTTGCTCAAGATGGCTTAAAATGAAGTTTACTTTTTACTATTACTTTAATTTATTTTTGATTTGTATTCAAAGCTGCATCTAATCCGGACTAAACATGAAAACAACCAAGGTTATGTCAATAATTAATCATTTTTATGCAGGATTCGTTTTAATGATGCTGTAGACAAATGAAAATCAAACCTACAGTTGGCTTCGTTAAAGAAGTGGTAAGGGTTTCAGTGTGAAAAAATCACTTTTATACGATTTTTTTTTAGAAACATGGATAGAGCAAATTTATTTAAACCTTTTGTGCATTATTAATTATCATTTCATTAACATTGTGTAGTTTTTTTATGTGAAAATATCGACAAAAAAACCGGTGACAAACGTTTTTCAAGAACGTGTTTCGAAAAAGACGATTTGCGGTGCTCATTGTATCTCAGGTGAAAATTATCGGAAATCAAAGAACATAAAAGGTTAGACAGAGTATTATCAAATCCTCCCCCAACGTTCTCTAATTTCTATTTTTACCAGTTTCAAAGTTTTTGGTGGTTATTTGAAGTGAAAATGGCTATTTTTCACGAAAAATTAGGTTTTTTTGTAGGTGGAAAACCCCCTTAATGTGAAAAAAATTCTAATGCTTATCGTTGGAGGGAAGTATTTTACATGCCAAGTTTGAAATGAATCGGTAATGTGCTTTTTAAATGGCAGTGAGCACGGGCTTTTAAAAGGTGGTTTTGAGAAAATGACTGCTATACTCCGAGCTGTTGGAGCTACAATGAAAGAGGAGATTGGCTAACTATTCAATAACTGCAAGAGTGTTTTGATTGATTCCAATTTGTGGGACTATATTCTTGAAATGTATAACTAAAAGATAAGACAAATTTTTTTTTCACAAGTGCTAGACTTTACCACCCCCTTAAATCATCTACTTATTGCAGTGCTATAATTTGATTGTTGAAAGATCGACAAAGAAACCACTCGACTAAGAGCTTAGACAGACAGTGCAACCTAAATGATCATTTAAATGCTGTGTGTCATATGTTAATTTGGACTACTTACCACTAAATGACCAAATTATCAATCACTAAGCAAATCGCTAATGATCATCAAGCTTTGGTCTTTTATTCTTAAATGATGTAGAATTGCCCGATATAATACATAATTCCCTTGTAAGAATTCGCTTTTCGTATTGAAAAAGAAGAAATTAAATTCAAATTTAACTAAATTTAATTTCAAAATATTTAGAGAACTTTAATGTAGCTCTTGCGCGGTTTGTACTCCAACTTCATTAATTGGTACATAAAAGAGGCAACATACATAAACAATTTTTATTTCTCCATTTTTCAAAAGCTAATTGTTTTGAGTGAAAGACAGTCAGTGATAGACTTCATGATTTAGTCAAGTGCTGTGTGTCAGCAATTTTCAAACTTCAAATTTAGTTATATATGATCTTTAGTAAATTTGTAATTTACACATTTGCCATTTATGTTAATTTCATTTGACTTAGTATGAAATCTGAGTATAATAATATTTTCAAATTTTGACGTCGGATTTTTAAGGTAAAAGATTTAAGTGGTATTGATAAATAAGCAGATGTAAAAGGTCATATCACGGAGCATCGCGATGTCAGAAACGTAAGAATTTCTTCAAGACTCAATGGCCGAAGAACTTTCTTCTGTACCAGGAGTTGGGACTGAAGTCACTTAGGGACCGAGTTGTAGAATTAAGGACAAGGTTCTACGGACAGACTCCGTTACTTGAGCGTGCAGGTGGTTCCAATGAGCCATTTATTTGCTAAGCAAAAACAGCTTGTCAACGACAGCCCATGAATGCGCTGTTAAGTTATGTAGGCCTTCCAACGAATAGGAGAGGCTAAATCTAAGGCCTAGGCTAAGATTTACATCCATTTAGGCTAAGTTCTTTATAAATTTGATTCGTAGCGTACGAAGGTATTTTCAAGTAGCTATTGTTAACATGGCCCCAGCCACTGTACATGTTGGGTATGACTATTGGCGTGTAAGGAAAAAAAACTGGATAAGAAAAAAAATTATAAAATAATAATAAACTCAGAGTTGTGCCATGAAAAAACAATAAGTGGTCTGAAAACAGAGCCCTGAAAAAAACAATAAGTTCCAGCAGGCCGAAATAATATACTCGCTTGTTTGTATTTTTTCTAGTTAATAGTGCTTCAGTTAGGTTAAGAATGATAATATTAATATAAATGAAAATCTTTTTAAATCCAAATTAAGTTCAGTATTTACTTGTCGAAAATTAGAAAGCATAAAATCGGAAATGGGGACATCTTGTACAAAAAAAATCAAAAATATAAAATCTAAGGGTAAATCAAACGTAAAAAAATTTATTTTAAAGAAATTAGTGAAGAAATACTCAGATTATGCCCCGACACGACCTTGGTCGGGAAACACAACGAAAAAACCACAGAGCTAATAAGATCACTACAACGAGAGAAAAAATAAAATTAAAAGTCATCCAACAGCAAAAATGGCTGAATTAACAGTTATCTTCCAGTTGTTTGTCTAGAAACGGATCGATTGTTAAACCAACGGTAATTATGAGCACAATTATTCATAAATTTAACAGATAATAATTTGTCATAAAAACAGAATTCTTGATGATTTGACGGAAATTTTTGTTGATAATAGCATAATTAACAGTTGTCTTCTGCTAATTTCAAGGAAGATGTGGTTTAAATCAAAGCAATATGAGCTTGTATTCAACCAGCTTGGAAAAGAATGGTCTTTCTCGGGATGCTTTCTCTCAAGTTTGACTGATCTATCGTTTATGGAATCGCACAGTTTATTAAATCCAAATGGTTCCCAGAATACAGAGGCTGAGAGAGAGATGATATCTGCGGTATAATCGGAGATGATATCTGCAGAATCTTAAAATATCTTCAATCAAAAAAAAAATCATTCTTCCACTATTACTTCCGATGTAGTCATGAGAATCATACGAAATTCACACTGTAGGCTGATTTTAATGGAAGCGCCGTTTGACAGATATTGTTTATTAATATTCGAAGAAGAACATTAGCTCTTTAACCCTTTGGCGCCGGCGGCCATTTTAGTGATATTTTAAATATACCTATTATTCTGTCAAAAAATAATTTTTGCAAAAATATAGTTTATGTAATGAATTTCGAACGTGTTTTAAATGTGAATCGGATAATGTTTTTTAAATGTTTAACCCTATGTGTGCGCTAGGCGCCTAAAATGAGATTGGAAAAATTTGACAATTTTAGATTTGCGATATTTTTTTACTTAATTATTAGATCATTGTGAAACTAAAATAACGTATTTACGTTGTTAAGTTGCACACTTTCGTAGCTTTTGATGAACGTGCTGGCAACTCTATAGCTACGGCAGGCACTGAAAGTGAAAACATTCAAACCATCGAATCTCCTAAAAAATGTCCGTTACTTACAATAAAAACCAAATTTTATACAAATATTACGCTTTATCTACACAGTCATAGTACAACTTTGGAAATTTCATGTCGGACAAGAACGGTATCCCTTTCCCAGCTAACCTATATTTTTAGCTTCAAAAACTCCTGTTTACGGGAACTCACGAACCAATAATCAGATACAGCTGAAATTTATGGAATACATTGGACTTAAGTAGGACCAGGTCTGATAGAAGCAATTTTGAATTGTGGGCAACTCTGTGCCAGTGGTGCCATCTTGAAAAATTACAAAGAAAAAAAACTGCTTTTTGCCCTATGAATTCTGATTCAGTTACCAGATTTTCATGAAATTGACACAGTAGCTGAACCTTACTTTAGACCGTGTTTGGTAGAAATTTGGTTGAAAAATTCGATTGGTGCTGCCAGCTATGAGAATTTTTGTGTCTTGGGTTTTGAAAATTCGCTCAGGAAAATGAAGCTTTTTGCCCTATAACTGCCAGTACAGTCATGAAACCAAAACGAATTTCATACAATTAATGGAACCTATGCATTATTCAAGCTGAATTTGGTTGAAAAGCCACGACAGGGTTGCCAGCTATTGCTGGTTTTTGTTAATTTGCAATATCTTTATTAAGCGATTTTATCGTAAAATTTTCAAATGGTAATGATATTGTATTGACATTAAACAGCAAATATTAAGTTTTCGATTATTTGAAAAATTTTGCGGCTGGCAACCCTAAATTTCTTTATGCTCCTTTAACTTTGAATGCAGTCATCGTATCAAGACGAAATTCGTTGTGTTATATTTTTGGCTTTGATACTGGCAAAAGGTTGCCAGCACGAGTCGGTAGTGCTACTTTTGTATCAATAAATGCTTACAGCTAGTATTCATAGCGGAAACATTTACAATGAAATTAAATAACCAATGTGTCAATTCCCAAAGTTCTGGAGATTTTTCGGATCGCAGCCTCAAACACCAATTTTAATTACAGTTGCGCAGGCACTGAGCATTTTCTTCATTGATGTTATATGAGATGCTGCTTTCAAAATTTTGTGAAATAAGCAACTGATAACGAATATAATTAACCCGTGTTTTGCTCTCATAAACGTTGAAATTCATAGCGGTGGTAATATCTGAAACCTTTCCACCATATGAATTATAATGTATTCTTGAGACCAAAGTAAAACGTGGCGTTTGAAACAGTTTGGCTGTAGTAAGCAGCTCGTGTGGTAGAATATGCACTCAAAACCTGCACGATTTTTCTACTGTTGTTCGAACATTAGTGTTTCTAGCGGTCCAGGTGCGCTAGAGTTTTTTTTTGTAAAATTCGAATAGGGTTACCAGTTGCAATGAGGTTGACCGTTTTAGCACCAAGAGATATTACAAATCATTTATAAAATTGTAATTACCATTTTGCCGATATTGTACCAAAAGATGCTACCATTAAATTTTCGTATGATGAACACCTTGTAATAACAACAAGCAGAAACTGTTTGAATTTCTTACGTATTGAAAAATTGCATAAAGTTATATCTGCAGTCAACTCTGGAACTTTGAAACCTTAAACTTTCCGTAAAAGAAAACGTGAAAATTAGCACTTGCGTTCATTGCAATTTACTATCAAACATAACAGCGTTTTCCTGATCATTTACCCCAGCAATGTCTAATCACTTTCAGCATCGTTGTCCCTCGATTTCCAATTCATTTCCCCATTATTCGATCTTTGACTAATGAACACACTTTAAATCACATTTAGTTTCTCACCTCACATAACACCTACCAGCCTCACAGCCCATCATTTAACCACACTCAACAGTCAACTTCACTCTAATCTCTCATCAGCCGATCATTAATCTTCGACTAATTAGCTTCAGCTCCAACTATCCTATTCCACCCAACCTTCACAATATTTTCATGGTTGTTCTTTTTAGTCTTATCTATGTTCTCAAACTCAAACAGAGATTACATCGCGTCATTCCATTCTATTGTTCACGCGTTTGTTGCAATTGTGCATTTTTCAACGGTCATTCGTCAGTGCATGCGATGAAATGCATCGGAGCTTCCACCAAGCACAAACATTTTACGACTTGACTCTATGTTGCAAATATGCTCAAACTAACTTTAGTGTATCGTCATAGTCAGTTCAGTCATCGGTACTGGAGATGTAGATAGCATTTTAACTGCTTGTTTTGTAGCTTGGACGCCATCGACCGTAGCTTTAACTATTGCTTCCCATTTTGCCCAGTTACTTCGGCGGGATAATTTATAAATCGCTCGAAGGTGCGAAATTCTATGGGCCATTTGAAATTGCATCCATGCAAGTAGTTGTGCACCAGTCGTCAATGTCAGGTCATTTGTAATGATTTTCTCAAGCGAATCGAAGACTATAAGTAAAGAAAAATAGAAGAGAGTACTTAGAGCTTCACGTTGATGATGGTCATTTCCAGAGTCGAATAGTGTAGGAAACCCTAGGAACCAATCATAATTTTTATTTTTAAATATTTAACTGATCTTGCAAACTGAAATCAAGGGGAAGCTCAAAGGTTTAATTTGGTATTTTCTAAATTTATTTATTTTAGGTCAGTATCCTGTGAAAAAAGTTTTAAAACTGCTTTAAACAGTTTGTTACCTATATTCTACCAACTCTTTAGGCAAAATATGTTCTGGAAAAACCGCCTTGAAAAATTCCAATATTGTGCATGAGGCATTCTATTTTCAATGTTCCAAGCTGACATTTTTGAAAATTCGTCTACAAGAACTTGAAAGAAATTTAAAATTTGTTTCACGATTTTTGATTTGAGTCATCTAATAACCACATTTTGAAACTTTTGGAGCTCTACCAACTCATTGGGTAAAAAAAGCAATCGTCATAATTTCACAAGCAGTTTGTGAGCTACTTTTTAACATGCTACTGATATCACCTGCAATCATGCAACGGCCAAAAACCCAACAACCGACATGGATGGGTTTTACAATATTAGGATGCTGAATGATGAATCTGAGTTGATTACCAGTATCTAATTGCGGAGCGGTCCACATGGGTTACTCCTTTTATGTTTGATAGGAGCAGCAAGCTTTGAGGTAACCGTCAGCGAAACTCGGTTTCGTGAAATTGTAAGCTGGCTAACATTCTGTTATTTCCTTCATCAGATCGTTTTGAAAAATAGCACGCTAATCATAAGCATAGTTTGCCATCATTGTTGGGAGCAACTATCACAATGTTGAGTGACAAAGATGCATTTTCTGCGTATGTTTTCTGTGCTATTTTCACGGATGACGTGCCTGTGTCTAAAATGCTAGCTCAGCAAAAGGTACTTTTCAGTGTATTGCATTCTGGACCGCCGGTTGCAGTTTTCTTGACTACTTTTCGTTTCATTCGTGCCTCTAACCTGATAGATTTGGCGGTTATGCTTGTTGGCAGGACTTTCTCATACAATGACTTTTTAGCGTGTAGTTAAATTTGAGTGAAAATTTGACATTTTTCCCGAACTGCATTCTTGGTTTAACACTATCATGTTTTAAATGAAGCCAGAATACAAATCATCGAAAAAATACCCAAATTCATTCCATTACTTGTGACATCATTGACTTTTCAATCGAAAAACATAAAAGTATCTGATAAATCAAAATCGTATCCGATAAATTAGCAAATCCACAATTTAATGTTTCTCTCAAATATATCGACATAAAAACACACTATAAGTATGCTTCCAAGCAATAAAGGTGCTATTATTAGTCAATCAATTAATCAAGGTGATCAAACAAACACAAAAACAAGCTATTAATTTATCGTTTATCTCTTTGACTATATTGAAAACACAGCAGGTGAAAATGACAACTATTGACAGTATGTGCCAGAACAAACGTTGTGAGCATTGAAATTTATTTTTTTAAATAATTTTTGTTGTTTATTGAATATATAACGGATGCAAATGTCAAAATTAAATAAAATTGTATGTGAAATTGATTTTGTTTTTAAATATCTTTTGCTGATTTGGAAAATCATTGGACAGGAAAAAATAGTTTCATCTCCAGTAGTAAAAAATGTGTAGTTAAACTGTCATTGTTAAACTAAGCATCACAGTATTTTCATTTTACAATCTTTTAGGTGACATTAACTTCAGATTTTTCTCCTGTTTCCACTCCTTGACATCCACTTTGCATTGCTGACGATTCCTCTTCGGTCACCTGAACGCTTTCAGTACGGGCGTCTCTTCTTGAATGACAAATAATCTCGGACACTAATTTATAATAAACGACATACCGAACCACGCCAGAACCATAACAGAACGCTGCCCAACGTAAGTAGACAATGACAAATTCTTACGTTGGCCGATTACGAAATTACCATCGGACCAGCCAGCCAGCCGACCTCATCATCATCATCATCATCATTGCCATCAAGAAGTGCTCAAAACGCTACGGGACCTCAAGTTGAGCTGGAAGGGGGTCCACAATTAAGCCTCTGCCTCACACTAGCCTGATTTATTAGGCTCCAATCGAATGACCGATGATCGCCTTGCGAGCCCACAAATCTTACGGGTTTTAACAAAATTGGGAATACGAGTGCAGCACCTCCACCTGAGAGTGTCTCCAAAGATCACAGTGAGTAATATTTACAATCGATATCGATAGACAGTGATACTTTTTTTCGGCTGATGGAAGATGGACGACACATGACTAACAGGATCCATCAATTTCATTCGGAGATTTGTGTGTGCGTGTTTTTTGTTTGGCTCTGAATTTGGGAAAAGACCAGCATGAGAATATTTTAGAGTTCGATACCAATCGGTTGTTTCATGAATTTTACTGGAAATCAGTATAGAATTAAGTGTATGTTGAAATCGAAAGCCGTGGGACCATATTGAACTCTTTTTTGGAGAAACGAAAGATTCTCGCGTGGATAATTTGCATATTGATGGACTTCATGGAGGATTTGGTTGTTTTGTAAAGATATTTTACGTGATTCTGTTTTTAATTTTTATTTTTTAGACCTGCTGTTGATAATTGTTAGACGGTTTTGATTTGGTATTTAGGATTTCAAAAATTGTGGTACTTTGCATAGTTGAGTAATTAAATTTTTAAATTAATGCATGTTATAAATTCGATTGCGATATTGTCCTGTTGGCATATTTTAACAAAAACCACTGTTTTAACACAGTTGTTTCTTATTCACAACATGTTCGAAGCGAAATTTTGTTATACTCTTCGAAGAAATATTAACAAGTCTTACGAACATAAGAAAATGAACAAAAACATCTTACAATCAACTACACCGAATCCGGCACGAAAAATTAATCAAACCTACACAAATGTTCGTAGGCTCCCTTAAGGTTTTTTTTGCGTTATTAGCTGTGTTTAATGAGCAGTTCTAGGTTGAGCTGGGTTGAGACTAGGGATGGACCGTTCCGACCGGAACTGTTAAGAAAACCTAATAATAATTCGGAACTGGTCGGAACGGTTCCAATCAATAGTTCTTAACAGTTCCAGTTCCAATCAATAGTTCTTAACAGTTCCAGTTCCGATCAAACATCAAGCGCTAGCGAACATTCAAGTTATACCATGATACATATTGAACACGGAACCGATATGAAATCGCTAGCAATTCAGTTCCGATGCATCATGTAGCTGGAACTGGAACTGGATTTGGAGCTGTTAATAATCGTTCCTACACGGTTTGAGTCCGCATCGATTAGAACGATCGATTGTTTGTACATTGATGTGAATTGAGACATGGCATGATTGTTTTGTATAGGGCGATGTCGTTGAAGTAATTAGTGAAGATTGGCATGCATATAGGTATTTATGTCAACATTTTGTTCGTGTGTATGGAACTGGGGTGGAATGCGATCAATTATAGAAGCGATTTATTTGTACAATTATCGGCTGTTTTTTTTCATTTCTTTGCACATTAGTGTTTAATAAAATGTCTGTTTACCTTTAAAGATGCTATTTGAGCTACATATATGTGGGTATTTAAACTTGCTCTTGAATAGGTGCTTGCAATGTTTTTGTTGTGTCTTCAGTGGCTACCAGATGGAACTCCACATACTACATGCTCCAAAGGCTTGTAGACCTTGAAGTTCTAATAAAAAGAGCTCTGGCGATAATTGAAAACAGACCAATATTTACCACTGAAGAATGGCAAATTGCACGAGATCTGTTGCATTGTTCTGGAACCATTGTGTAATTCGATTTTTAGGGTTAATTTAATAAAGCTATGAGTGATAGATCTTAATTCGTATGTTATTTTCTAGGGACAATTGAAAATTTCGCAGTACTTAAAATAAACAAATGTTTATAAGATTGCCTGTTAGGTTGAAATGAAAACTCAGTGAAGTGGAGGCATGTTGAGTGTAGTTGCCACTTCAGTGCTATGCGAGCGTTTTATCTCCAAAACAAGACTCATAACAAATGAGCGTTGAACGATGAAAGTTATAATGCTCTTCTTTTTATATTGTAATTATGTAATTAAAGGTCAAATATTAGTGTTTTTTCTCTCTTAATTTTTCGTATCTGATCCCTTTTAATCTATATTGTAGTGTTTAAGTTAATGTTGAGTGTTTTTTTTCATCTTTATAAAATTAATAAAGAAAATTTTTGTTCACATAAATGCATATTCACTTAATAATGGTAATATTACAAAAGAGGTGGAACTGGAACGGATATCGGAACTGGTTCCAGAAGCGGAACGAAACGACTGGAACCAGTTCTTCAATTATTGCAGATTTGCCCATCCCTAGTTGAGACATCTCAACAAAATGTGTTCTATGAGCAATTCGGCTGCTCTCACTTGCCCGAAGTTGCTCTGATTTGTGTTTCATGAGCATGCATAGGATTTATAAATCCATAGGATTTCGTGCTCTCAATTGCTCGAACTTGCTCTACTTTTTTTGACAGCTGCACTCCTAAAACTTGCCTTGAGATGCTCTGCTTTTTTTTCGTGCTCATTAAACACAGCTATTATTTGCGAACCAATTCACCTGTTACGACAAAACGACGAAAGCTTGTGGTTTGTTACTATTTAGCATACAATTGAACAATTAAACCAGATTTATTACGATCGGATATGGGAATTGTGTGCGAAAGATTTGAAACGCATTGCTGCCATGAACACACATACACACATACACACATACACATAATATAGCTGACATACTCTTAATTAGCTGAGAAATGTTAGTGGGCTTTTCGATACGGATTTCGTGTAAATTTACACAGTTCTCGTTTTGGTCATAGCTACCAGGGCAGTGTCCTGTTATTAGTTGAAGTTCGAATTTATATCAGATATACCTTAGCTATGATGTATGGGAGCTACGTGCCACAAATTTAAATTTCATATTAGAAAACAATATCATAAAAAAAGCATCAGCATAAAAAAGAGAAGAAGCATAAAAGATCGGCCAGTTGACAGAAATTAAGGCGACATAGCACCTTCAAATTGAAAAAAAAATGTTATTTTCAAAGGCTTGTTTTTAATTGAATAAAAAGACATATCTTAATGAAACTTTTTACACATACTTTATTTGTCTTAGACTACATAAACAAAATTGTTAAAAATGTTTTGTGGCCCCCTGTCGCCTGTTACAATTTTTTGGAAAATACACCAAAAAAACCTGGCGTGCATGATAACTGCCCTCAGGAAAGTCTGAAAAAAAAACAAAAACGGGGTTTTGACCAACATCAAAGCGGCCTTGGAATGAACTTAAAAAAAAAAAATTTGGTTGAAAAATAACAAAATGGCGGCGTTTTTTTCGAAAATCGAGTTTTAACGGCAATAACTAAAAAAGTTTAATGCCGATTTTTTCATCCGAGGTTCATTCTGAGCATTAACATGTGCAAATTAACGTGTTAAAATTTCAAAACGATTGGATAATATTGTTTTTCTTAATCATGCACGCCAACTTGAAAAACGTTGTTTCGAGAAAATCGCGTTTCAAGTTAAAATTCAATATTTTTTGCAATAAATCTTATCGAAAATTAATCTGCGATGCTTGGACCATACAATACACCTTCTTCTTGCTCATACTCCTCCTCTTCTAAAGATTTTTGCTCCCTTCGAGCAGTTCTGGCCTCTTTAGATGCCTCAGTCGAGTGTTTTTCCGCCTGGTTAATTCTTGCAGCATCTCTATACTCTGCATGTTCCAGCGCACATTGGCCAATTGTAATTCCCATGACTTGCATTTTTTTCAAGATAGCCATAAATCCTTCACTAAATGTACATACAGAAATATTTGCAGCCATATTTAGTACGTTTTTCCCACAAAAAGTATGTTTGGGGGCATAGGCGTGCCGTGGCCTAAAGTCTGGCAGGGGCCAGGGACCGAAAGGTTCAAAAGAAGCGATGATTTTGTTTCCCGTAAGGTACACGTACTGTTCATAATAATTTACTAATACATTATATGTTTGTTAATTTATTCTTTGTTATTTGCTAATGCATAATGTAGTATCAAATAAACTTCGTGTCTGTTAATACGTATGAGCTACTACCACATGCATATAATGTGAATGGTAAGTATGAGTTACACATGAATTATCCATTAGCACTAAGAAATGAACGCTTGTATGAATTATACGGGAATAGAATGGAAATAATTATATATATAAGACTGCAACTGCTTGAACAATTGGTGTTGTGATGGCTTCGAAAAGTGTATGTCAAGGGATTCGATGGCATTGAAAAAGGATGTACACGTTTCGATTTTGAAAAATGTGTCCATCACAACAAGGATAATTTTATGAGCTTGACAGTGTACAAATGTGGCTGCAGGGTGTTTTATCTTAATTTAGGTTTGGAAACCACCTTTTTGTCCTGACATGACACTAGCACCATCATAAGACTGTCCAACAACAGGTAATTCGCTAAGTCCGTAGCTGTTTAACAGGCTCGAAATTATATCGGCTAAATACGAGGCATTTCTAGCTCCTGAAATGTCTAGCAAATCTGAGAACCACGGAGAGTTGTTCCTTTTTGTGGACCCTTGCTTCGTCTGCCATAATGGAATCAGTCTTGACTCTTTTATTTCAGCTGTCATGTCCTCGCGAACGATTTCAGCAATTTTTTTTATTAATTCATTTTGTGTTTTGCCAATACAGTAGTTCGCAACCTTGTTCTTAAAATATTTTTCAAAAGTTAAATAATGCTTCGCAAATAATTCACAAAATCCCAAAAAAAATGCACAATTATCACTAGGACCACTTTCATCATGTCCTCTGAAAGCAAGTCCTTGGCAACTGAGGCACGTTGTAAGGTCGATAATCTTTTCCAAATAATTTCGGTTCATCTTGACAATATTCCAAGACTGTTCAAGCACCATATCACTTACTTTCTTCCAAGCACTTTTAGAGTTTTATTATTGTAGAGTTTTTATTATTGTATGCAATATGTCCTTGAACGCATTGTGCATGAATTTTACTATCCGGATAAGTTTGGTCGAGCTGAAACCTTGGTGTGTTTTTGGCTACAATGGAAATTCTATGAGAAATTTCGCATTGTGATAACTTCACATCGAGTCATCGGATCATCACGAAATTTACAAGAGGCATCTATGGGTATAAAAAATAAGTTTCTGTCGTTTTGAAATGTTTGGGCAACCTTGTAGCTACCATAAGTACGTAAACACAAATATTTCACACATTTGACTCTCTGGTATTTTTATCGGTATTTAGAATAAAATGCAAATGATTGATGAATTTGATACTATATTTATACAGTCAAATCTAAACTTCTAAAATTCCCAAAAACACAAAAATCGTAACCCTTCACCGAATTATTTATATTTTTATCTCGCAATTCACTGGATATATTGTACTTGAGTAGATACAGGTCTGACAAAAATTTTATGAAAATGATAGGAACCATGTGGCGGTCGTGTCACCATGAAAAAACAATCGGTGAAATTGAAGTGCTATGCCTTTTACCTTCCGATGCAGTTACCAAATTATAATCAAATTCACACACATTTAACCTGAGTGTAAACCAAGTAGGTCACAGCTTTGGTTATAATGTTAGATCCGCGATGCCAGCATCAGCATTTTTGTCCTGGAAATCGGTACTATTAAATTTTCAAATAATAGCTGTGTTTAATGAGCACGAAAAAAAGCAGAGCATCTCAAGGCCAGTTATAGTAGCGCGGCTGTCAAAAAAAGTCGAGCAAACTAGAGCAATTGAGAGGCAAAAAAAAAGTCGAGCAAGTGAGAGCAGCTGAGAGGCATTTCTCAAAATTCATTACTTGTCAGAAGGTCAACCTGTCACTTCACTAACAAAAAACTGCACTTCAGTGACAATTTTTTGTTGGAAGTCGGTTCTCTGACAGTTAGAAAACAGCTGGTTGCTTGCCCGAACTTGCTCTACCAAAAAAAGTGGAGTAAAAATCGTGCTCTAAAGTGCTCTAGTTCAACTTAGAGCAGACTCATGAAACACAAATCAGAGCAACTTCGGGCAAGTTAGAGCAGCCGAATTGCTCATTAAACACATTTTGTTGAGATATCTCAACCTAGCTCAACCTAGAGCAGCTCATTAAACACAGCTAATATTGATTTCGTAGTGAAAATAAGCCGAAAATATTTCAATTTCAAAAAATTTAACACATTCGCGGAGAGTAGCTCTAAATACCCTTTTTTTCGTATAACTTCCAACGCTTTCAATGAATCAAAAGTTTTAGGGTAAGTTATTTTAACGGGATGCGGTATAGTCTTTGTTGAGGTGGTTTCAAAAGGTTGGTGGTGGTGTCAGCAGCAATATTGAACCTTCCGAGCTATTCAGTATGGAATTTTTCACTCAAACTTAATAAGTACAATTTATCATACGCAAAAGTCAAAGAAAAATGCTCTCAGATATAGAATGAGACTGTGTTTGTTTTGCTTAATGTAAGGTAGATGATCCCATCAAGAAAGAGTAATCGCAGCGAAAATTGCTCGCAAAAAACATGGTTTTGAATAGATAGCATAAAAGTGGCAGGGATGCCATTTTTATTCTCCAAATGATTTCGAAAATTGTATTCTGCGTTAGTTATCTTATTGCCTACCATTTTAATAATCAGACTATGCTTTGTGAAAAACATAATTGCATAAAACGCCAGTTTACAAAAGTGTTTTTATCTAAATACCTGTATATTGCCTAGTAGGAATGAACAGATAATCTTAATAAAAAAAGGATGATTGGCGAGGCGCTTTTCGTCTTTTTCTTAGCGTGTAACTTGTCGAAATTAAATATTGCCGTCCATTTCGCGAGATAAGTCCCATAACATCGTAATTAATATTAAATAATTAGTCTCTATGTTATAAGTAGTGTGCATGCTTTGGTATATGCTTACACTACTGCACTATACAGCTCTTGCTGTAACAACAAAAACCAAAGAGGCGAAAACTTAAGTGTATGTTGTAAGAAATATGTATTTTTCTGGGAGGGGCCAACCTAGGGTCTGGGGGGGTCCCGGCCCCCCCTGGCCCCCCCTACGGCGCGCCTATGTTTGGGGGCCAAATTCCAAACACAAGAATTATAGCTTTCGTTATTATTCTGCGCAAAATTGCCCAAGCAACGCTTTAATAAATCTTCTGATGATAAGTCATCATAAATAGGCTTTAAAATTTCTTGTACCTCATCATCTAAAGGTGGAGGATGCTTGAAATTGTTTAATGCATTATCACCCGCTGCCTCCGCCTTGCGCCAGTTACACCAAGTCGTTTCTCCAACAGGACAATAACAGTGTTGAGGGTTCTCATCAGTTGAAATTTTGTGGTAATATGCTGCCCAAATTTCCTTGCGCATATTTTCAACTGAATCAGGATTTCGTCGTATTGTTAGGCCATAATGCGTGGCTAAATTTTTCATTAATTTTAGTGTCAGGTGAACTTTTTTCGGACCTTTTTTGGAGATTCTACACTTTTTTTAGAAACATCTTTTACAGCTATTTTTTTATTTTTTTTGCCAAGGCTAGCTTATTTTTTGCTTCTTTTAAAGGAGATGACTCATTTATCTTTGTCTACACTTTGGCTTAAGTCGATGTAGCGATATAGCGAAGTGAACGAAAATCATAGAAAAAATGATCTTGGGGCGCTTCGCTATATATACTCATAAAATTTTTTTGTTTTAGAATTTCAATTTTATATTATTAAAATCATGTTTTAAAACCTTCATTCTAACATATTCAATCAAAAAACAAAAATCGATTTTTTTAAAATTTGGATGTGCTACGTTGCCTTAATGGCCTGTGTCCTTGATGAGCAGATTTCATCAGCACTACACTAGAAGCATTTTTTGGTATTGCATACGAATTATTCCAGTCATAAAAACTTGCTGATATTCATGTGACGAACTTTAGAGCAGATGGGTTCGAACTCTTTCCTGATAATTCCACAAGCTAGGTCATCTAACGAAAGGAAAAAATTCTAAGTTGGAATCAGTTGGCATTTGCGGTGAAATATGAAACGTGCATAGCTGAATCGCAGTCGTTTTTACCATACCGTTTTCACCATACGCTAAATCTCCTTAGTATAGGTCTGTCGAGTACAGCCGTAAGCGTGCAAAAGGCTCTGATATAGTGGGGGCAAAACCAAAACGTGGAACTCTAAGTCTTTAGTTTTCAGTGATGTGCAGGAAATGTGTATTCACTCCATAGCAATTTATTTTCAAAAGTAGGTATGCAATTGAAAGAGCAATCATCCCCCTGCGGAGTAAAAGGTTCATGCAAATCACTAATGCTGCAAATGATCAGCCAGTGTTTTTGCTGCAAAGTTATCGAGCTGCTGAACCCGCAACTTTTGAGTAGTTCCAACTTGGACAAGCTAAATATCAAGCACCGTGCGTACTAAACCAATGAGGTGCGGCCAAGAGTTAGATGTCAACGGTTGGCGTTGACGCCGGCGTCTACACAGAAAGCTATTAAGACCAAATACTTGAGTGCGGTTCAGGCTGAGTGTCTTTTTATGCCCTCACACTCAGAAAAATACTTCAACTTTTTGAGGAAAAATGAACACATTATCAAAGAAAATTGATAATGATTCTGCACCAAAGAAATATTAACTCAATCGAAAGAAAGGAATTTATTCATTTCAAAGAACTAATGTTGAACTTGCCCTGAGTAAGATTTGGTATAATTTCAAGAAAATGTTACCATAAATCTGGCATCAATCGGTTCTCCTACGATCACCGAATCTAAGCGGTGTTGGGCAAGGTTACTACTTATTTATTTATTTATTTATTTATTTACATATTCAACAGATAAAAATCCAATAACTGAATATAGAAACATATAATATATACAAAGAATCTACTAATGAATGAATGTAAAATAGAGAGCACAAAATAATAATAATAAAAAGATCAAATATCATAAACAAAGTAAAGGTGAAAATGAATAAATTCAAAACTAAGAAAAATAAGCAAAAAAAAAACTACAATGAAAAAGAGAGAAAAAAAAATGTAAGCATATATGTAGAACAAAAAGAATATCGAAATAAGAAAATCAAAATTAAAATTCATGTATTATATGAGCAAGGAATAAAGATAAAAACGTATTAAATAGAAAAAGTAACGACTTTATCCTTTAAAAAAGTTTTGAAACGTGACAAGGTCGGTGGCAGAGAACCTAGTCCGAGTGCATTACGCTGCCTAGGTATGCGTAAAAGCGGTGAAAAGTAGTACGTGTCAGTCCGCGCAAAAGGAACGTTAAACGTTAACGTGGATCTATTTGACCGATCCGTAACACGAACGGAAACCAAATGGGGGACCGTTTGAGAACATCGCATGTCGTAAGCACGATAAAACTCTGCCTTCCTTCATTTCAAAATTGCGGCTTACTTTAAAGGCAGTGAAAAAATAACAAGTAAAAAAATATTTTCACCTGCCAAAACAGTATGGTTTGACTTCATATAAATATTGAACTAGCAATAAGTATTTTCTTTGACAAGGCCGAAGCTCAGGGGACTACTTTTTGAAGTGAATTTAGTAAAGAGTAAAGAGTTTAGTAAAGAGATACATATGGGAGAAGCCGATATAAATTATTCCATTATTTTATATTTTAAATACCATATTTTTTTCTTATTTTCTGAGGCGCTAGTGTTATTTATGCCTTAGTCACCACTTAAAGCTATAATGTGACACTTAATCAATGGAACGCTGGTATTGTGATCAGTCGCCGGCTATTAACACAACTCAAGACGAACAAATACAACCATAAACCCGGCTGAATTCGAGCACGTGAGCAGTAGATCGCTGCCTTGGTCAAGTACGTTAGCGAGCTAAACTACCTACATCTCATTTATGTAGAGCAAATGGTAAAAGAAATCATAAAAACTATCAATTTTTTCGTCGACTGTTGAAGCGTGGTTGATTTTGAAACATGTAAAAACATGTTCACATTGTAGATATAATTTACTTAATTCCTAGACATAATTTACTAGGTTTGAGGAAATATACTTGATTGAAATAAGGTAAACTAAAAATTGTATACCGTTGAATATAAGAAATGTTTACATCATATTTAAACAAATTACTGACATCAAATAAAAGTTTATTTGATTTGTGGAAAATTTCACATCTCGTAGACAAGTACCTAAATATTTTCTTTGATTCTCGGAAAGATATTTTTCTGAGTGTAGTCCCAACCGGAACAGATAACTTTGAACTTCATGTGTTTATAGCCTAATTTTGGCATCAACTTATGAAAAAGGAACCATAATAATATGTAATAATTTTTAGAACAAAAATAAGAAAGCATTGAGTAATTTTAAAACTAATCACATTCAAATAAAGGTTAACTGTAATTCCAGCTGCCGTTTCTTACTTTTTACCTAAATCGAATAAAAAAAATTAGGGATAGGACCAAGTTTAAGTATTTTGTGCATTCCAACAAGACACAACAGTGGCGAGAGAAAGTAGACGTTCGGACACGCAAAAAAATAGTTTAGCTATTGGATTAATTAGTATGATTGAGGTATGGTTATCTAAGAACCAAGTCCAGACCAAAAAATTCCCGCAAAAAGTTTGAGTAGTAAACATTCATTGCAAAACACTCGACGATCTTCCAAACAAGTAATTTGAAGGATTGAAAACCAAGAAAAGTAGGGCAAGGGCAAACAATTCAGCTTAAGCCTGGCAACAATCACCATAGATATGGTTGTCCTGTATAGTTTGAAGTCATTCGCGAATAAAATAATGGTAGAGTTGGCATGAGAAGAAAAGTCACTGACAATTAGGATGAAAAATAAGGGGCCTAAGAGCATTTCTTGAGTAAATTCGGGTATATATAGGGCCAGCTAGAGTGAAAGGAGGAAAGCCAGGGGTTAAAAGAACCAAATATGCAAAGCTTATCATTTTTATTGGTTAGCAGGCTATATCTCACTAATTTAGAAGCCTTCGAGAAGTTCATATAAATTGTATCAACTTTACGTTAAGAATCGAAGGCTGAGGTGAAAAAATTAATAAGCTCTATAAGGTTGGTTGCTGTAGAGCGGCCTTTAATGGAACAAAAAAGGATGAACTGGTGGAACTTTATTGCGATATTGATCTTGGACGTTTCACACAAACCAGCTGCACCATTTGTTCTTAGGCAATGCAAATTCACAGTGATGATGCTGGATGCTGGAGATTAACTTACACAATATTGGAGATTTCTCGCCTTGAAAATTTAATTTTTTGTTTATATATATCTAATTATGCATAAACAATCAATCGGTGGCAAATGGCTACAAAGTTAAGTCACCTTTAACCTTAGAATACTGACCTACAAATACGCTTTAATATTACCGCTACTGCACTGAGAAAACACATGGCGCCAGACGCCATAATTTATAGACTTCTGGCGCCATGTACATAGTCGATTTAGGGATTGTGATAAAATATAGCGCCACACGCCATAATACATGGCGAAAAGTACATAGGCCTGCACGCCATGTACTATAGTCTTCCACGCCATGTACATGGCGTGGCGGACTATATTACATGGCGTGGAGAACTATAGTGCATGGCATGGAGAGCTATAGCACATGGCGTGGAGGACTATACTGTATGGCGTAGAGGACTATAGTACATGGCGTGGAGGACTATAGTACATGGCGTGGAGGACTATAGTACATGGCGTGGAGGACTATAGTACATGGCGTGAAGGACTATAGTACATGGCGTGAAGGACTATAGTACATGGCGTGAAGGACTATAGTACATGGCGTGGATGACTATAGTATATGGCGTGGATGACTATAGTATATGGCGTGGAAGACTATAGTACATGGCGTGGAAGACTATAGTACATGGCGTGGAAGACTATAGTACATTGAAGAAGCAAATCAATCAAAACAGTACTACTTACCATAAATGAGCACACGGAGACGTCACTTGCTTGCAACAAACAGGCGCTGGCTGCATTTAGAGTCACCGAAGGAGCCATTCCATAATATGCGCCCTTAGCCGATTGAGAATGTTGTCGATCTATCGACGATACTCAAGTATCACTTGCTGACATTTATAGATCCCCTCACACAGTATGGCTGCGAGTTATAATTGGAGTGCCATGAGCCATATTACATGGCTCATGGCACTATGTAATATGGCGTGTGGGGCCATAATTTCTGCGCCATGTAATTATGGCGCTGGGAGCCATACTGCATGGCTCAGGGTACTATGTACATAGCGTGTGGGACCATAATTGCTGCGCCATGTTATATGGGACCACGCGCTATATAGGTTCTGGCATTATGGTGCTAGGAGCCATTTTGCATGGCTCAGAGTACTATGTACATGGCGTATGGGACCATAAATAATGCGCTATGTTACATGGCTCTGGGCGCCATGTGGATTTTTTTCAGTGAACGATATATTTTACTCATAAAGGCTATTAGTTTGTAATTACGGTTCCATTCTTGTCTGTAAATCAGCGTAGACAACGTATATTGGTTCTAAAAAGATTTTTCAAGCAGAGAATATTTGAAACGGGCATATGGATTGTTTACTTTTGCATTTGATTCTGCTACCGGAGGATTAATACGCAAACGATCCATATTCCCGTTTCAAATGTTTTCTACTTGGAAAAGCTTTAGAGTCAATATACGTTGTCTATGCTGATTTATAGACAAGAAGAGAACCATGATAACAATTTAATTACGTTCATAGCAGTTTGTTTTATTTTCAGCAATCAAACGAAATAAAAAATCTTCAAAATGAGCTGTAAATAGAACTGAATATTTATCACATCAGATTTACATTATGTTTCTTAATATGAAACTTAAAATATGTGACATCACATAAAATCAAATAAACAGATACACTGATTTTCAAACAGTGCAAAAAAAATGAAGAATTTGATACTGTGTCATATTGAATATGGCACTAACTTTCGTTACCTCTGTGAGTTTGTTCGCTATGATTTCGATAGCCTTCATTTTTTGCTGTGATTTTTCGATGTGGTGTTTCGAAATCTAATTTCAGGCTCCACACTTGGTTCTTTTTTATACTCACTGCATAAGTGTGATTTCAAGATGAAATGAGTTTTGAAAAATGGATTGAAATAACTGCTTGCCACTACGCCCGCAGATTTGGCAGCCTTTCCTTCTTCCGGAGTTTTCCAAAGTTCACTTTCTCTTCTGTGACATTGTCTGAATGAATCGTTTTCTTAGCTCTATTTGTGCGATTCTGCATTTTAGGTAATTAGAAAATTTGGTTCCTTTTTGACTAGATATCTTTGATGAATTCAAATATTTATTCGTGATCTTCCAAGACTGCATAATCTTTGGCTTATGGTCTTCGTATTTTACAATCATGTTTGCCTATCAAATCATTTTTTGTTTTAAAGTACCCTCGATCTCACTCAATGTATGATTGTTTATCGCAAAATTACCTGTTCTTCTTTTATGGGCAAAATTAAAAATTTGCATCGACTTTAGCAATTTTATTTTATTCCACATTTTTCCTACGGGATGTGACTGCATACTATTAATTTGAAAACAGGTTTTCCCTGTCTATATGTGTTTGACTTTCGACTATCGCACTGCACTACAAAAAAGTTATGATCGAAACTATTAGAGATCTCTGTACGTTCCGCATTCACACCTCATCATACTTACTACTAGGCTTCTTTACTCCGATCAGGCCCCTCGTCAACACGGTTTTCACGCGCCAGCCGAAGAAGTCCTGCATTCTGATTTGGCAAAATCCCCAAAATTACCTTACAATTTATTTCACTGCATCAAAAATTTTTTTCGTTTTAATATGCTTGTATTAGCAATAAAAAAATAGTTTTAACTCTTGTTTCAAAATTAAAACGTTCAATCCAGCAAACGAAATTCTCGTTTGGTTTTTAATTTTAGCGACATATCCAACCTCGCGTCCCTGCAAAATTGCAGCCAAACGCTATGAATGCCCAAGGCAATCTCGAATTCCATAGAGTCGAAACTATGAAGTCTTACTTTGTTTTTCCAGTTCATTTGCTTGTGTCTGTTTTAGCGACTAACACCTGCAATGAAGTATTACTTTACAAAAACTTTTGATAGTACTATATTTGATTGCGTTAAAGTTAATATTTAACGACACTTCGATCTTTTTTTTTTTAATTGTATGTTTTTAAAAATAGATCCTAGCCCTTATAGAGGCTGGTGTTATGAAAATATTCTTCATGTTCGCAATATGTTAGAAATAACGTTCAACAGAAAATTGATTCTTGAACATTTACAGTATTTTTCATTTCGAAAAAACTCTTTCGGGGCGAAAAAGTAACGTAACTTACTTAAACTGAACGCTTATTTTTCGCAATAGTATTAAATTCATGGTACTTAAATATCATGTTCAGACTTTAATCCAACAAGTATTATAGTCTCAAAATATAATACGGTTTCAGTAGAATAATGGAGCATCTGACCTTCACATCCATAACCCTCATTTCTCCCTTTGACTAGGGCTATTTAAGTGACCTGTCCCGATCTTATCACTCCACAATAAAATTTACCATTCCTGGTGGCGGTCACTTCTCAAACCGCAGGCACCACTCAAATCTAAAAGATTACCCCGAACAAAATCGAAAATAAAAACCCCTCCAAGCTCAAAGCACACCATAAATATGCGTATTGAATTCCAAATTAATTGTCGATGTCACTCTCCGATGAGATTTAAGAGATCGGCCGCCGTCGAACCTGCAGTGCGTCTATAGATTGTGCAACGAAAAATTAATTTTTATTGGTTGCTTCGAAGAATTCGTGTATAGCTTCGAAAAACGATAATTCAAGAATGTTCGCCAAGACACCAACAAATGCAACCGTTCAGTGTCGCGCTCTCAGGTGGTATTTGGACTAATTAAGGGAAGATTGGAAGCTCGCAGACGGAGAATGGGTTCGCGCGCACGGCCATAAAAGCAACATCAGTTTTGACTAATTTGATGTCAGCTGTTAATGTTCTTGCTGGCGATGAAACGCAAATGTGTAGAAACCAGAGATGGAATCAGCACTTAATCGGTGAGGCTGCTGAAAGTGTACGTTGGCGAAACACGGGCTAGTTGACTTCGATTGAATCCTGCGTATCTTTAGATAAACAGACACTTAATAGCCCAGATGAAAACTATCAGAGTTCTAATTCAATTTTCCAAGTAGTTGTTTCAGGGAAATTTAGACTAAGTTAATCTGCATTCAGACTATCAGTAGTTTTCAAGCAACTCAATCGACACCATACATGTCGCGAAAAATGAACTTGCTGCCGAAAGATGTGTCGCGCGAATGCAATCACAACAAGTGCACAATATCGCCTACCGTCGATCACTGCTTACGGGCGACAGCGACGACGACAATAACCGGACAAGGCGAATTTTTGAATTATTTCTCAGCTTGATACTTAACATGTACGACGGTGATTTCACGTGTTGACAAAACCCACGCAATGGCCGGCCAACCGGACCGCCATGGCCATTTGCTGCAATCGAGCTGCAATAATTCCGATCCAAGTGAACATACCGGGCGAGCGAACATCATTTCATGTACTTTATCCTACACCATTCGATTCGATTCTCAATTCTTGTATCGATTTCTCATCCATATCTCTCCGGGGCCGTTCTTGTGTTTCGAATGCAAATTTATCTGCAAGTCGGGAAGATACAGCCATTTGTTTCATTGATTTATCGGTCTGATAGGCATCCATGTAGAAGACAAACAAGAGATCGATGGCAATTTGTCGCCAATGCAAATTTCCTTAATATTGTTTATAGTGGCAGAAGACTTCTTTCCAGCGTAGCAGTGATGGAGGGACTCAACGACGTCGGGATGGAGGAAGAGATTCAAGAAATCGTTCGCGCTGACGGGGTGAATGGAATATACAATATGTGCGAAAGATAAGTTATTGGCGATGGTATCGGTGAGTCATTAAGTAGATAGTTGAATACAAATATATACTATTGGACTTTCAAGGACGATCAAGTAGATTGTAGTCGTAAGCTCGCTGAAATCATATGACACACTCTATCATTCGCATTGCATCAATAAATAATCATTACTTCATCAATAACTTGCTTGATAAATTCACCCTCATCGACTGCCACAAAGTGAAACCTCAATAAAGATATCCTGTTTGAACTATACATGCCACCAAGCTGGTCATAAAATCACCCCGATAAAATCCTTGCCATTTATTATAAGCCATATATCGTCAATAGTACAAGTAAATATAATTTTCATCAAGCACAAATCAATAGTTATGACTGTAATACACACTGGCAGCAATCATGCAATGCCTCCCACCACCAGAACCAAGCAGTAAGTAACCAATGTCCGGCATTAGAGTCGACAGCGGCCGAAAAGAAATCAAACAGGCTCACGAAATGAAAATCATTGTTATTATTACTGTTTCGTGCTTGTCCTGGTCAGCTTCCAATAAAGAAATACCCAAACCAATCCATGCAACAGGACAATCAGCAAGACGAACACATAAAACTTTTGTGTCCTGGTCACCGTTCTCATTTAGGTTGGCTGTCTGCACGCTTGAAATTGCACAAGATTCATTCCGTAACAGATATATAGATACATTGTTCCTACTTGGGACCAGGATGTACAAACAGTATAAGCAGGAACGCACGACATCGTCATTATTTTCACTGGCAAAAATATAGTACGAAAAATCCTATTTTACGATCCAACAGGATAACAGCAATGAGTGAAAATGGGAAAGACGCTAGCATTTCGTATGGATGGAAAATGAAAAGTTATGATCGGTTACTACTTAGGAGGATTCAATGTAATGTTATTGCAGGGATTCAACGGAACAGGAAGTGATCGAATAAGAAAATTGGGGATATTAAATAGTAGTTTAAAGACGATGGTATTTTGGCAGAAAAGTAGTCACAGGACCCTAATTAGATGCTAAAAGCCTTCAGTGTGGAATTGAATGTGTTACATTTAGGTGGGAAACTCCATTAATTTATTTCAATAATGTGTAAATTACTCATAATTATAAAACAGAAAACCTTCAAAAATACAAAACCATTTAAACAAAAACCTTTGGCAAAGATTTAATTTTGTTAAATAAATTTCATTAGTTCAATAATAGTACAATCAAGGAATCCACATCAGAGAAGGAAGAAAAATATATTATGAATTTTATAACGTTTTAAAAAAGACATATAGCAAAG
This sequence comes from Nemotelus pantherinus, assembly GCA_963978885.1. Lineage (NCBI taxonomy): Eukaryota > Metazoa > Arthropoda > Insecta > Diptera > Stratiomyidae > Nemotelus > Nemotelus pantherinus. The sequence goes on from OZ022263.1 coordinate 178,695,584, forward strand.
AAGACATATTCATTTTTTATTTTCAAGAAAATGATAGCAGATATTTCAATATATGCTGAAAATAATTTTGATTAGATTCATTTAAAAACTATGTATTTAATCATATATTTAAAAAACTATAATCAATTTATTAAAATATTTGGCTGCCGATCGACAGAGGCCTACCGACAGACACACCTAGGCCATGGCCGTCTCTATACTGTATCAGGCCGGACGATTGAATTTGATGACGTCACACGATACAGTCAGCGTACAAGCTCGTGCGGTCGCTTGTTTCGTAGACAATGTATGTGGCGGTCGTGGCAATATATTGATTTACGATGTGTGCACACACAAATTTTAAGTAAAATTATCTCGGATTAAAGTTTAAAAATTATTTATTAAGTACAAGAATTGAAAGTGTAGATTTTGCTGATTGACTCATTGGATAGCTTTGATCAGTGATGAACAACATTATTTTGATAACTTAACATATATTTGATTCAATCAAAATAATCTTGAATATATTTACGTTAATATCAATTATTTATAAGCTTTTTAAAAAAGTGAAATTTTGTAACAGTTCGTGAAAAGTACTTATGTGAAATAATAAGTTGGAAAAGTAAAGCGAGTAATTCATTTATTTAGAGTATTTAGTTTTCGTTTTTTGGATTTGTCACTGGCGCAGTAAAATGTATTATTTGCGTTTTTGCAATAATTATTTAAAAAGATGTTGCACCAAACTAATGAGGACTTTTTAGTTAAGGATACACTATTTTCACCACATTGGCAGTATTCGACTGTATTTATCACAAAAAGAAATGATTCCATTATCAAAGTAAATAAATATTGTTTGTGGTTGTTTTTTTAAGGAATTTGTTTTCGTATTTTTCCGATATGACTGTTCTGAATACTTGAAAACCATGTAATCCGATATAAAATGAAAGTTCCGAAGGATATTTCAAGCCACCTCGGTCCAAGTTTGCTAAATATTCAGTTTTGGTGGAGAAGTTCAGGTCAATTTTTTTCTCAAGCAATAATAATTTAACGCATTTCGTACATTTTACTGCCTCATTGACTTTTTTCCCAACATAGCCCGCCACGAAAATAATGGTCGATTCAGTGTGCTCATCCAGCTCTATGTCCTCGATATGTCCTCGATATCCGGAATATAACATGCATCCAACTGTTCCTGAAGATTTTGCTCTATAAAAAAGTCTGTTAAATTTATGTCACCCCGATGGAAAGAAATTAACTTCAATACATTCATAATTCGAAGCTTTTTTCAGATTCAAGAATTTGCTGAAATGAAACATTGTAATTTCTGCCGCTCATTTGACGATACTTCCCAAATCTCTCCTCTAATGAATCCGTTTGAAATTTACCTAACAACACGTACGAAAATCTAAGTTCTTCGAGCAAATACTTAGATAAAAATATCAAACCTGCAGTTGTATGAACTAAAGCTGGGTGAATTTCTTTTGAAAGTTTGCCTTTTAAACATTCATTTGACATTTCATGGTTATCCCAGACTGTTAACCACTGAACAAATGACTCTAAAGCTTTCAAATTATTTTGCTGAAGATGTTTTATTGGATCTGCATATGAATTTCTCAAATGTTTGCCTTTATATGGATGCTTAACGTTAACCGTTGACCACCAATTTCGAATATTTGTTAAAAATTCAATTATGCCGGACATATCATTACCTTGGTTCAATATCCTCAAAGCTTCAATATTTTTTTCATCAAATAATTTCAATGCTAGAAAAACGTTTTGTCGTTCCAACTTAGAAGGATATAAGCTTTTATAGGTCAGCGCAGGAGCTACTTTCATGGTTTGAAACTTTTCTTTTTCGTAGACAGATTTTAAATCTCCTAACTTGCAAAATTTAACCACGCTCTCATTGTCAATTGATGGAAATATAAATTGCTGACATTTTTCGTTCAGCCAATTATTTCGAATGCATTTCAATAAATGAACTGTATCAAATAAATATATTAGCTTCTGCTGATCAAAAGGTGAAGCTATAAATGGTTGAAGCTGCTTAGTTGGCGAAAATTCTTTGAAAAGCTTCCGGTTTACTTGGTTGTTGTCTGAAATGATTGTTACAACTTCATACCCTATATCATGTAGAATTTTAAGAATTTTCATACTTGTCTCATAAGGGTATGCATGGTTAAGGTTTTTGACTGGGTAAAGACCAACTACGTCTTCATTGGAGGACAAAAGTGATGTTATCATAAAGGCTTGAACTGTAGTTGCTTGGGTTAGATTATTGTCATTTACATTTTGGGCCATTCCTTCTATCTTGTTTCCTTTATAACAAATCATAGGTTTGATATAAATTTCATCCAGTAATAAGTTCACATATTTCTCGTGCTCTTCAAGGAATTCAAACTTTTGCTTTAAATATTGGACAGCCGCACCTGATTCTAAATTACCCGTGCTAAATTGTTTGAAATAACCAGGATGCGGAATAGTTAAAATTTTTGTGTCTTGTCGATAAGCTGCGGGGAATGAATGACACAGCAAACTGAAATCGAGTATTAAATCTGTTGAGTATCGTAGCCGAGAAGAAAACAACAATTGAATTTGTCCAATTAAAAAGTTGAATGATTTTTTCTTTTCTGCAGGAAAGGAGTCATTTTCAACGAGTGAATTCATATTATTTAAAATATTTTCAATTTGAACTTCTACAGACAATGAACTAGAATTTAGGTTACTGAGAAAAGTTATTAAATTTTCGAGTTTTGAATATCGATCACATTTGCCTTCAGAGCCCAAAATAAATTGTACATTTTTATTAGAATATTTTTTATCTTTTAAAAAAATGTGGACCGTAAAATTTTCTTCAATTAAAAATGATTTATCGACGCGAAGTAAATTATCCACCAAAGACAGTGAATGGAAAAAAAGCTTCGAATTCTCCCGTTTGGAAATAAATGACTTTAAATCAAACTTATGTGAACTATTCATTATGTTGCTGATCGAATGGATGAAATCCTGTTCTATCCATTCATCTTGTGCTGCTTCAGCCCGAGCTAGAGTAAGTTCTCGTCTCCTGTCAGGATTGTTGCGAGTATTGACTGGTGGTTTAGTCAAATATGAAGGAAGCCCAAGAAATATTCTGGGAACGGAATCTTTTTTCAAAGACACTTTCCCTCGAGGAACAGCAATTGATTTGCCATCGACGATTAGCACATCTTCCTTTCTTAGCGTTGATGGCTCGAAACGATCCTCACAAACTAGAGAGCTTTTGAAAGATACAAAATCTTCTCGTGGGATATTTCGGAGCCATTTGGTTTTTGTGGCTTCATCGGCAGGGAAGCGGAACAAATGATGTGTTCGATATGTCGAACGACATCCAGGGACACAGCAGTAGGTAGGCATATCTAAAATGTAAAATATAAAGAACTTACTTAGAATCATCGGCTATCCATTGAAAAATTGAACATCGGCTTTTCATTGAACTATTCACTTCATAAACATTTTATGCAATCATAAAAAACGCAAAAAGAACTACCGATCATCACTGCACATTGAACATTATAGAAGTAAACATAAAGCTTAAGAAATTACATTTTTTTAGTGTTGAAGGTACATAAACATGGATTCATTGTGAAATACAGATATTGTATCAGTATTTACTTTTGACACTGAAAAAACCTCATTTCTTAAGCTTTATATTCACACGGATTCACACACGATGACTTGACATTTGCAAGTTGCGTAACATTCGGCAGTACAAAATTACTAAAACTTCATTAGTATCCCGTTTCCGAACAGATAATGATATCAAAACAAATTTTGCACTTACTTCAAAATGTAAGTTTCCAACTACACTTTACCTTCCACGATTTAGCTTACTTTTACGATTTAATATCACTTTTTTATGAATAAACGGCACGCATTCAACACGATCGCGGGCTACTTCACTTGCAAACTGAACTGACTAATTACGAATTGCATTAATGGGTGACTAGAGTGTGTGACGTCACCGCCAAGTTTGTATCGTAAGCAGCCGGCCTGATACAGTATAGAGACGGCCATGCCTAGGCCCAGAAGAGGCCCGTTGTGACGACACAATAACGAATTAGTCCCTCTTACTCACTGAAATCAGGAAACCATCTGCTTCTTTTGACGAACCGCACGATACGCTTTAAACTGAGCAGGGACAGTTCGGTCAGATTGGAGAAAAAGGGTGCCCCAAGTGCCGCCACTCTTCTCCTTGATAATGTCGGGCACTGGCATGTGAGATTGAGGACGGATTCCTCCTCATCCTCAGAGCCAAAGCTCCGATAGAAATCGTTAAACCCTGTGCCCAATCGTTGCGCATGCCGCCCTTTGAGAAAAGCCTTAAGAACGTACTTGGACCGCCACTGTGTCTCTTTTGGTGTTTTCTGGAATTAAAGAAAAGTGTGTGAATTATTATCACCGCCCTCGCGTTTTCTTTTCATGCGGCCTAGATTAACTTACTGTTTTTTGTTTTGTATTCGGACCATTTATTCTGCCTTCATTTACCCAGTGCTCTTGTATTAGCCTTATTTTATAGGTGCCCGAGGCAAAACTGCTGCTTACTTCCACTGAGACAGCTTTGGCATGATGCAGGTTTACCTTTAGGCACCTCATTCCATGCATTATACTTAAAAGCTAATTTGATAAATCAACTAAATTTAGCTTATGTCTAACTACAATTGACTTAACCTCATTAGACCTTAACTCAACCTAAATCTTCCTTAACTTAGTTCTCTTTTTAGTTACCTGGTTGTAGAACCTGTTAGTGCAGAAACACCGAAGACTCTGTTCGAATATTTTCGCTTCTGGCATGGCAGATTTGAAGCAGGTAATCCAAAGTGGGGATGCTTATGTGAACATTGGCAGATTGAGTGTCTCTTAGCAAATAAATTAAGCCTCTGCCGTCCTCTTGGCAAAAATATATCTGAGGCGCTGGGCGATGGTTTTTACAAATTTATTCTGATTAGTAAATTTAAGTTTATTTAATGCAAAGCTACAACCAGACACTGGCTTTTTGTTTCACCGGCTTCGATTACACAAGAACCGATATGCAAAACTAACGCATATTCCACACTGGAATGCCGTGATCTTTTTAAATGAGTCGAATGATCAATTCTGCTCAGATAATTTCTTATTTACGGGATCATTGGTAAATAAAAACCTTGTAACAAAATCTTATTCTTGGAAATGTGAGTTTGCGGACTTGGGCTCTATTTTGAATTTCGCAAATTCATGAAAGCCAATAACAAGGTGTCAGAATATTGAGCAGAGAATAATTATACAGTTTTGGAAGAAGAAAGCAGGCTTTGCGGTTTTGTTGCAGATAGCTTAAAGCCCACGGTAATCAGGTAAATCGCAAAATACATAAAGTTGAGATTTACTGCTTTTCCTTTTACTGCCTGATTTATAACAATAGAGTTCATAGCCCGTTCGCTTTGGGGCAAAATAACGCAATTTCAATCAGCTGATCAATTTAAGGACAAATCGACTACATCCATCAGATTTGCCATATATTTGTATCAGTTTTGACGGTCAATAGCATAAATAAAATAATAATAAAAAGGATATGAATCTTTCTCTTCTTCCGCTTTTTTTCAAACAAAGGCTGCTTCAAGGGTAGTTATATCTAGATAACAGTATTTCTTTAAATTTACTTATAAGACCGAAGAAACCATCTTGAAAGCAAAATACCATCATAAGAGCAAACATAATAAATAAACCATTCATCTGTCGATTTGTCTATTTAGATCATCACTTTTTTCTATTTAGATAATCACTTTTCAAATCATCACTTTGTTCCAAGTTAAACATATTCCAAGTTCACATATGTAGATATGCTTCTGATTAATCTTTTCCATGCATTTTGAAAAAAAAATTGCAACAATTCAACTTATACTCTATGGTGCACATCGATGAACTCTTTTAATACACAGTATCGTGATCTTGCAATTTCGAACAATACCTATAATTTATTGGCTGTCCTTAAATAAACGCCTTCTATTATCTTCAATAGATAAGATCATCAAACGACACAAAGGAAACTTGATTCCTGTATATGGCTAATCAGAAAAATTGATTTGCAAAATGACAAGAGGTTAATACGACTACAGACACTACTTGGATACACTATTTCAATGCGTCTTTAGAACACTTCTTGTGGAGATAAGAATTGGTCAATGCTTTGTCCATTGAGATGTCTTTCAAGGTATTTTAGATCTGATGAAGCTAATATGACGAGCTATTGTTACTCGTATTTTGCAATTGGTGGTGATACTGGTGGATATGGTGATGTAAAGTTCGGATGAATAAGACAGTTTATTGGTTTACAGTGCATTGTTTTTCGAATACCCCACAGTTAATACCCCGTAGTAATGAAAAGAGGTAGTATCAGACTTTCATTGCAAATAGTTCTTTATTAGATTGTTGATATGTAAATGCAAGCGTTCCAAGCTCCCTACTTATAAAATATTCAGGAAGTTGAAAAATTAACCAGGAAACTAACTACCAATAATACGCCATAACAAATTCTCAAACCCTTCATCCAATCGCATTAACGTTAATCTTTTGATAAACACAGAAACCACCCGCACACTTCTGCAGGCATATATGTACTATATATCTGAAAACCTCATCTTATGTACTATTAGTGATATTTAAGATATTCGATTAAGATATGACTGTTTACAATAGCTAACAGAACAGAACCCTTCCGCAATGATTAATTATCCATATAAACCATTTGATTCATGTCTACGTATATTTTGTCATGTGTCCTGAAAAAGCACCGATCAAAATAAATTCGAATGTATGCAAAAGACATTAGTCGAAATTTTCCATTTATCTTATCTGAAAGATAGTCTTTTGTACTGCTGCTTACTATTCGGTATTACTGTAGATATAGTTTAGAGTATTTAGGATTTTGGATGAATTGGATTGGATTGGATTGAATTGATTCGAGTGTGTTAATGAATGGCTTTGAAATATGAAATACAGCAATAACTTTTGCTTTGAGTGTTTTTTAATAGCAACGACTAAAGCTGGACTGAAAAAAATTGGTGCATCTTTAGTAATTGTTTTCATTTGATAGTTAAACAGATTGATGTTTTAATATCACTGTAACTACAAACGCACATACTCACTGAAAAGCAATTAGCTTTCAGTATATAATAAATAAAATTTTTTATGCATATATAACTAGTATACTATTTATATAAAATTAAAAAATCATGCAATACCTACCGGAAAAATCATGGCATGAATACCTGCCAGAAAAAGCATGGTAAAAGACACCATTACACAATGTTTGGCTAAAGTGCATTTAAGTCTGTAGCTGGCTTGGAAGTTTCCTCCAATGATTGTTTTAATAAAAATAATTGATCGAATTCTCGTAGATACAGAAAAGAAAATCGCTAGAAATTTCAGGCAATAATTTTTGTTGAAAATTTCTCATAAACTTTTTCAAATAATGAACTCTTTGAAGTAAATGCCACTGTTTCTATTTGATACCCCAAAAAATGTTCATGAAATTCCTGGAAATTGCATAAAAGTTTACATCGTAATTGTAGAGTTTGAAAGCTTAAGGAGGGGCAATATCAGTTTCTTGCATTTTCTAGTTTGAATGAGTTTTTAACAAAATAATTTTGCACCCTAGCTAAGTTTCGGGTAAGTTGTGCCCGTGAGTGCACAAACTTACCCAAAATCTGTTCTCTAATGTTCCCCTAGCCGTAGTTGCTCCGGCTGTCAATTAGTTTCACAGCTGATTAATTTGACGTTATTTATGTGAGAATAAGTGAAATAGAGCTATGAAAGAAGACATCACTTTTTGATCATCTTATTATTTTGACAGTTTTTACCCAAAATGCGTTCTTTTACTTTTATGATTTTCGGCAAACTTCTCCCACCACAGAAGTAAGCTTTTACCTTAGAAGTTAGGAAGCATACGTATTAAGCTGCTTCTCATCAAAATTTTTTTTCGGTGATTTTGCAAGTGGTTTCGCTGGTAAAGAGGTGTTGTACATATTTAAAACTAATTGATGTTATATTTAGATTTACACTTTCAGTACCAACGACGCGGCTCAGAGTCCAATGCAATTATACCTACACTCAGAAAAATATGTTTCCGAAAATCAAAGAAAATATTTACTTGTTTACGAGATGTGAAATCTTCCACAAATCAAATAAACTTTTATTTGATATCAGTAATTTGTATACATATCATTGAAAAACTTCTTATATTCAACGAAATACAATTTTTGCTTTACCTTATTTCAAGTAAGTAATTTTCCTCAAATCTTGTAAATTACGTCTATGAATTTAGTAAATTATATCTACACCGCGAATATTTTTTTCTATGTTTCAACAACAACCACGCTTCAATATTCGACGAAAAAATTGATAGTTTTTCTGTCTTCTATCAACTTTTCCTCTACACAAATAAAGGGTCGATAGCTTAGTTCGCTAACGTGTCAATCCAAAGCAGCGATCTACCGCTCGAGGGTTCGAATGCCGCCGAGTTCATGTCATGGGTGACTTTGTTCGTCTTCAGTGTTCCTAACTCCATTGATTAAGTGTAACATTATAGCTTAAATTGGCGACTGGGCATAAATAATACTAGCGCTTCAGAAAATGAGGAAAAAATATCGCACCTTAAAAAAAGGAAAAAATTGTAATTTTTTTTCAAAGTTTTTGCGTGCCAACAACATGCTATGCTTTCAACGCGGTCCCCCATCTAAGTAGTAACCGCACCCAGCACTGCTTAACTTCGGTGATCGTACGTGAACCGATTTATGCCAGATGCCAGATGTTCTTGAAATTATATTAAATTTTACTCAGGGCAAGTGCAATATCAGTGCTTGAAATGAATAAATTCCTTTCTTTCGATTGAATAAATATTTCTTTGAAACTATACCAAGTTTTACTCAGGGCAAGTACAATATTTGTTCTTTGAAATGAAGAAATGTCTTTCTTTGGATTGAGTAAATATTTCTTTGGCGCAGAATCATTACCAATTTTCTTTGATAATGTGTTCATTTTTCTTCAAAAAATAGAAGTATTTTTCTCAGTGTAGTGGCTGTCGACGCGATCCCGCGGTTTGTTCCTTTTCATTTTGTTCGTATATACTTATAAAATATATATACTTATGAAATATATGAAATTTTAAAACTGAACCTGAATATAAAATAAAGAAAACAGGGATAATCAGCGAGCATTTTGTGGGCAAGCTTGTTTTATGGCCATCGGCGCGGGTCCGCGGCTGGATGTAGTGATGGGAAGCCTAGTCGTGCTGGCAATGAACATGTCAAATAAACATTTTATGAATAATTTTCCTGATGCTATCAAAAGCAAGTCGTTTTTTTTACTAAATTGGGATTGCTGAATTTTATGCGTGGAGCTGAATTTGGGGAATATTTTACGGTGCTAACTTCAACATTATTTCTGTTGAAATTTTTTTAGTCTTCAGACTTTTTTTATTAAAAAATTTTACGCTAATTCACTCGAAACATTCCTACTTACACAAAACAAACCTTGAGATGTTTAAATATCACTGGCAAAACAACTTAATTTTTTTGTCAGTGATATCAGCTTTGAACATCGTTGAAAGGGCCACGCTTCACTGACTATCATGGCCAAATAGTGCGGAATTGAAGCTCCATTATATGAATGTTGTCACTGGAATTGAGTGCTACTACTTTTTCAATATTTTTTTTTTATATATTTTGAATAATATGCTTTGAAAAATCAGTTTTTTTAGATTTTGGTCGTTTCCTTGATTTCTTGAGGAATAATTTATCCAGACAATTTTGTGCAGAATGCTAAGCACCTGAAAAGAATCATGACATAATGGATCGGCTTTATATCATGAAAGAGACTAGGCAGTAGATCCAGTTTTTTGTGGTTCAGATTCTTCTAGAGAATCGGATTCTAACACAGCTTACAAAATGGTTTCCTGGTAATGGTGAGAAAGATATTGTGCTCCAGTGCAACAAAACTGCATTGAAAGTTACTAAGGCATTTTTTATAACAAAAAAGTATTGGACTTAATTTCAGGAGTCCCTACAAATTAGGCACTCTGTAGAGATAAACATAAGGTGAGACCTACCATTCAATATGAAGCAGTAGGGTGGTGGAAAAAGCTTACGGCAAATGCTGAACAGGCTAAAAAGAATGGTTCTCTTCCATGCCGACCATTGCTGTGGAGCCCATTACTTCTCTAATCAACAGGCAAGCCATTTATTTTAATCTGTTCAGGATTTGGCATAAGTTCTTCCACCACCCTACTGCTTCATATTGAATGGTAGGTCTCACCTTATGTAATAATCAGTATAGATTTTCAGTGTATCATATACATTTCTATTAAAAAAAACAGCATCACCACTAAAATAAAAAAAATGTTCGCTGCCAGATCCCCTCTCAGCCAATGTTTTTCTTACTTCATTTATTTGGTTTTTCATGCGTCAAACCCATGATGGTAGAGCCAGTAGTCTGGTGTTTTTACTCTGGTAGGCTCTCCAGATCGTGGGGTCTAAAAAGTTACCTCAGAATCCTCTTTTGCCAAACTTACGAAATGATTGAAAAATTACAAAAGATGGCTACTAACGGGATGATTAAAAGCAGACTTATTAGGACATTGGAATCTGTTTCAAAAGCTAGTGCAAACAACGCACAAAAATGTTATTCTGAAAAGGAATAATTAAGGTGTGTAGCGGATGAAAATATATCGCTTAGTTCCTTATTCAAATTTTTATTAAAAATAAATTCAAAAGCATACAATAACTAAATACAATAAATTTTTCTCAACAATACTTATTCAATTTTACAATTTAATTTAATACACTTAACTTGATTAATCTACTCCATATATTTGCGGTAGGCCCGGGCCTAGAGCAGCAAATTTTCGTTTTTTTTTTGGGCGGCCACTTTTCGATTTTTTTTTTTGGGTGCCAGTGTTTTTTTCTGTCGTATATGTACATATATCTGAGTTGAATGAGCCTAACACCTCAAGCCAACCAAAGTCTCTAAAACATCAGTGCACGCAATAATTCACCTCTGATGATTTTTTTCGGACATTAAAAAGTTTGACTTATAATAAATATCGACATGCGATCACGGTAAAGGACAAAAGAAACTCAAAAATACATATAAAGTACCTAGAAAGATCCTAAAAAGAACCCAAATAATACCTCTTCAATTTAGGAGAAGCTTATAGCTTCAATTTAGGAGAAGCTTAGAGGTAAATATTTGCGTGCATTGATTTTTCAGAGAATTTTTTTTTATTATCATACAGGGTATATCAACTACATGCGAATCTCTTTATTTTTGACGTGGTTTTTAAACTGTACTTCGTTACTGAACATAATTTCTATAAAAAAAATTCTATAACATGAAATCTAGAACATCATAGGTTAACATATTTCGGGTTCATCCTTAACTAATAACATATCGAACATTTATTTACAGTAGTCGAGTTCATAGTTGATCTCCAGTCAAGTGAGGACGCAAACTTACTTATAAAAATATGAGCGAAGACTTTGGAATTATATGCGATGTAAATGTGTGTACGGTTGTGGACTGTTAAAAATTGGTTTTTTTGGATTCTTTTTTTAGGTACTTTTAGGTTCATTACCGTGTGTGCATTTTAATAATTATTTGTGCAGCACGGGCGCAACAATAGAGAATTTTTACGAACGAACCTGAGCCGGTTTTGCTCTGATATTCTTATTTTGTGAGCTCGGTCGCAACGAAAAACAGTGATGTATTCTAGGGAATCGAAAAAAATCGCGCATTGTTACATATAATATAATTCACGAAAAAAGGCGGCAAATATTTCTGAGGCCTAACGCGACGAAATGGTCAAATCCGCCCCTGTGTTTAGCATACGTACACACCATACGAAACGGTAATTTCTGGTGCACCTTACAATGGCAATATTAATTACACAATTTATTAAATTTAAGACAAGTGTTTTATTTTAAATTCTAACCAAAAAAATCTTCTAACCAAAAAAATCTTAATTCTAACCACGTTTGTTATAAGCTATTAGAGCTGGAACTTGAATATTGTGTGAAAACACACTTATACCAAGTTTCAAAATAGATAGAAGAAGAGAAAAAGAGGCCAAAACTAGCATATAATAAGCTAAATAGTTTTGAATTTGTTGCTTGGCTGATCCTAGTCGTAATAGAATGATTGTAGAGTTGGCGCTGCCTCTTATTGGGTTTCAATTCTCCAAAAAGAGTGGGGAAATTTCACGTAATTCGGCTCAATTACATCATTAAATCTTTATCTTGTTATTTTGAAAGTTGTTAAATGTAATTTCCTCTCATTTTTAATTGAGCTTCATGTTAATTAAATTCTTTTCATTGAATTTGAATAAAAATTCGTGTTTGCCATAATTTTATTTTCACGGTTACTGGCCTCGTTTTCTCCACTTTCGATTCGCTATAATGTTGGTGGATTCTCATACCTATCTCTTTTCCATATGTTTTTATGCACAATTTGAATCAAGGCGCCATATTTGATCAAAACGAAAGATATTTATTTTATTCATTATTTGTAATTTGAATTTTGTATACATTCTTCATTTTAATGTATTTTAACATAAGTTTTGATTAAGAAATAATAAAATAAAAAATATAAGTATTCATATTTTAGATGTAAATTTAGTACTAATTTTACGGAGATATGTCACTATTGGCGTTAATACGACATACAAATCTTCAAAGTATAGAGAGACTAGTGCATCAAACGAACTGTCAAAGCGTAAGTAGTATAGTTTGTTTGTTTTGTTTTGGTTTATAATATTTTTTTTTCTCATTTTAAGGAGTTGCTGCAATACAATCATTAATTGAGCTCAAGAATCCATTTACCTGACCTACACATGTGACAGTTGAGCCCCATTGCTAGAAACTGACAGTTTTATAAGCATGATTTCAAACAAGCAGCTCCAAGTAACAATGTGTTCTGCTTTAATTTGATCTCCACCGGCTCATTTTATGCATGATTTCTTTTTAGCGTTCGTAACAAAATCTTTTGATGCCTCAAAAATGTTATTCAAGAGCTTTTTCACATTAGCAATATCGCTCTTTATGAACATTTCTTGTTCTATCATCATGTTATCCTTTAATCTTTCGCCAAATGAACGAGTTACCCTCTTTTTGCCTCTAGTTAACTGTCTCATAGCCGATTTATGATCCTAATTAAATTCAACAGCAGGGAGAGAATCGTGTTTTATCGGCATCCATGTACCATCTCGAAAGAGCTCATTACCTCTTTAGACAACTCTTCGATTCTCTTGCAGTTTCTGTCTTCTTTTCGCCCAAATGCCTTCTACTTCAAGACTGCCTTTCCTGTTTAAAACCAATAATTCAACCCTTTTGCCGATTCGTCTCACAATCTCTACCCTTTTTCGATTTTATAATCCGCAACGTACTCTTCGAAGTCGTATTATCGGGGCGCATCTTCCACGATAGACTCGATCATCCCTGTCTGAATGAGTATGTACATGTCTCGTTTGTGTTCGCTATGTCGCCGTTCTACTTGGGGTGTGAGACTGTGATAACAATTCATTTAGATAATAAAAATAGGACATCGAATTTTAATCAATCCATTTAATTTGCATACTTATTGTCGACGTCGAGACCACCAAACTCAGCGACAATGGCGGGAGCAGGCTGCTAAGAATGGTAAAGATGTGTATATGTATTTAGCGTTTGCTTGAAGATGTAGCAAGAAAAGGGTTGAAAATTTTCAGCATGAAATATTCGTTTCCCTTGAATCTTTTCTATATGGGAAGCTGTGAATTGGAAACAAGACGAGCTACAAACTGACTGTGAGTATTCATTATTTGTCTTCTATTGATTCATTCTACTAACTAGCTAACATCTCCACCCCTGCTCTTGAAATTCACCACTGCACTTCGTCAACATTTTAGCAGAAATAATTGGAAGGATCGATTCAGCACCCGAAATTCAATCCAATGCTTGATGGTGGATGAAATTCTCAACACGATGGTAGAAAATAAAATCGCTTTGCAAGTTTCATCCCTTCAAATAGTCCGATTAAAATGAAATTTAAAATTTAAATAGTCTCAATTTTTCCAAATTCGGTTCGGTTTGTTTTTCCTTCTGCTCCAACGACAGACGGACTTACTCCCTTAATCTTGAAAACTCTCCAACCACCGTCGTATCTACATCGCTTGGGAGTGTATCGAACGACAAAGATGGTTATTTACTTTTGACTTTTTAACCCCTTCGAAAACCACCCGAAACAACGATACCTCAACTCAACGAAAGTGATACCCGTCTGGAGTATGCAGATTGCGTGCTGTGCCACTAGAATTACTAAAGCTGCCTGTTTCCTTTAGGGATTACGACGACTATCGTCGAATATCTCGGCTGGGTATCGGCGAAATAAAACAAAAAAGTGAAGCTTGGAATAAGAAAAAAAAACAGACTATTTTGCATATTTTGGTGTGATAGGCAAAGTAACTGATACTTTAGATGGCGGAAGGCCATCGTGATATCAAGTGGAAATCGGCAAAAGGGTTTTGACGGGACAGTTGATTTTCAGTCGAATTTTCAGATCGAACTCAGGAGATAGGAGATTAGTTACGCATTATTTATGACCCAAGGGCTATCAGCGGTAGTAAGATTCAAAAGGGCGGTTTTTTGTTGTTGTTTGAAAATTGCTTCTTTAGAAAGTTGAAATGTAAAATCAACGGCTGGGGGTAGGAAATTGGTTTTCATTTAAAATTAGACACCTTTTAAAATAACCAAATCACTGGCCTTGAAAACTCAAGAGAAGTAAAATTTAAAACAAATTGATATCTGATTTTTATATCTCTCATTTTATGAGAAAAATTCTAGAACGAAAATTTGTTTTCTTCAAAAACACATATGTAGGTCTTATATTGATCATGAGCCAAAAAAAGTATCAAGCCATAAACCCTAGCCTCTAAAAGCATTTTTGATATAATCATCTCTATTAAAGAAATCCCATTAGCCAACTCCGAACTACCGGAAAATGATAAAAGCCCATCAAAGTGATAATGACTCGACTGGGGAGAATATTTTATCGACAGTTTTCATTTGGATGACGAAGGCGACCGCCTGACTGAAACCATTATCGGCATATCGAAGTATTATTCAAACATCGCTTTTTCTTCACTGTCTCCTACGTCTGAAACCATCTCTTGGCGACATAAAATATGATGTACCATCTGGCTAATTCGCAGCTATATCATAAACTAATAACATCCCCCAAATATCAGACGAAACCATTAGATATCATACTCATCTTCCTCCACGCCCCAACCTTCCTTCGCAACCATTGCTGCCATGCGAACATTATGAGCTCATAAAAATATCGGAAAGAAGCACTTATAACTGCTTAGAACAATCTTGGACAGATATAGTGAGAAACAATCAGGATTGATGGTCGGCCGTGTTTGACTTTTATTCTAAGGGTCCATTTGTGGCTGGAGTTCGAAATTTTTCTTTGCTTCGCCGGTATAGATATGTGGATTGGTATTTAGTGTAGTTGGACCATGGAAAAAAGTGATTGCAGACTGTTATTTGGCTGCTGCAAAACGAAATGATTTCAGTGCTACGTCGGACTGTACTGTAAGGAGACGTGGCCAAGACATAAACTAAGAGGTATTGGACTGAATCCAATAATAGGGCACAACGTTTTTATTTCCGTGACTTGATTAGAGTTTATGCGCGCGACAGCTTAGTTGTTTCGTTTGGGACGAAAATGGCAAATGTGTAGAAGTATTTCGTTTCTTGAAGAAATGTTGCTAATTCAAGAAACGAGAATAATAAATTCAAGACTTATGCATAAAGCGTCAATTTATTTTACAAGGGAAAATTATTTTCAAATATCATATGCCAACATATGTCTATCAACCTAAATAGCGACTAGCTGTAGGGATGACTTCATTGAAAATAAGACTGTCTATCATAAAATAATATATTTTATACTTATATTTATAAAGTTTAAAAAAATAAATTTGAAATTATAGATTATGCATAGGTACTATCTAAATTTTTTTTGATACATTTTCGGTGGAGAATTATCCACAAAATAATTAAAACTTTCATCTTAGAGACAAATGCTTGCAAACGAAACAGGATAACTCTATGATATGATAGAATATTTTTCTTGTTCTACATTGTTACATATAATTCAAACTTGAATTTTTTCGCACTTTTTGTTCATTCTCTATTTGTGATCGACCTGGAAATATAAATAAACTAACAAATCAATGTATTTCCTGGTTTAAATATTGTGCTCAACATCCACCAGTGACAGTTCTGAAAGTAGATCTGACCCCATAACATCTTTCATCAGCTGCCGTGAAAATTTTTAGAAGTGTTTAAAATCATTCCAAATGTAGTGTTGCTTTCGAACAAGATGAATTAAATGTAACTAGCGCAATGTTAAATTTAACAAAATTTCCAATTGATATATGAAGAAAAATACAAATTGTTCTTTGTTATATATTTGAATCCGAAATTGAATTCGTTCTTGTATTTAAATTTGAGCACATCGTTGCTGAGCATATTGTTATCAAACGAATCGTTGATGTCTGATCTCGAACATGTCATTGTAGACTGGAATAGAATACAGCTAGCACTCTACAAACCTACAACTTGTGCACTTCTTTGCCTTTCATCATATTCAGGGCATTCAAAATTATCTTGACACTCTTCATCTGTTGGCAATCTTGAAAAGTTCTTTGAAAATAAGTTATAGCTACATATATGTTTTTAACTTAAGATTTTTTTTATCTTAAAATACATTTTTAAGAACAGCTATTCTGGCTCAGTTTCAATCTCTCCTTGAATATCGATTTTTCGGTATTATGTTAATTGCAGCGTATAAAATGAAAGTAAATGTAGTAGTGCTCAGGTCAGAAGACGACCAGCAAAATAAACCCGTTAGACATATTGCAGGGTTGCCAGGTTGGCGTATTCCCCCCCCCCCCCAAAGAGTCGTATTTTTTTAATGTTTGGGGAAAAATGGGCGAAACAAATTATGCCAAACATTTTGGAGGATATTGGGGGTTTTTCAACCGAAAATATTGAGGGTTTATCAAGCCAAAAAGAAGTCACTATGCCTATTTTGAAAAATTTAAAAAAATATTATTTTACTGAATTGTTTGTACATTTATTGACGATGAAATTATGAACGAAATTTCACAGACATTGTTCTATCCTTGATATAGGGTTCTTTATATAAAGGTATAGAACTTAGGTATAGAAAATAAAATACGAATAAATTGTTTTGATTGCCATAAAATTGATTTTATTGGGAAGATAGTTCTCTGCCATTTTCATTTGAACATAATTTCGGGCATGTGAGCGACACGACTGGCGCGGAGGAAGTCCAAACGAGAGGTCCAATTTTCGACTACTCTTACCAATAATTGGGGCCATATCCCGCTAATAACGCGGCGAATGTTATCTTCCAAATAGTCAAGCGTCTCGGGCTTCCTGGCGTAGACGAGTGATTTGACGTATTCCCACAAGAAATAGTCCAGCGGTGTTAAATCACAAGATTTTGCAGGCCAGTTCACAGGTCCAAAACGAGAAATTATGCGCTCCTCTTCTATCAATAAGTCGATGGTTGCAGGAGCTGTATGCATGTCGCGCCATCTTATTGAAACCAGAAGTCCCTGCATTACGAGGAGTCAATTCCGGAACGAGAAAGTCATTGATCATGGCTCTATAGCGGTCACCATTGACTGTAACTTTATTCCGAGCAGCATTTTTGAAGACATATGGACCAATTATTCCACCGGACTATAAAGCACGCCAAACAGTGACTTTCTCCAGATGTAACGGTGTTTGGACAACCATCTGTGGCTGCTCACCACCCCAAATACGGCAGTTTTGTTTAATGACGTAGTCATTCAACCAGAAATTAGCCTCATCATTGAGCAAAAAATAAAAAAAATGAGTTTCTCAAACAGAACCGTTTCTTTCGAAATAAATCTGCACAATTTGCAGACGTTGCTCAGGCGTCAACCTATTCATGATGAAATGACAAACTAAACAAACCATATAACGCATGACAGCTGTCACACCATACGTAGCATTAAAAAATGTTGCCAGCTTGAAGTACTTTGCCTTTAAAAAAATTGCCCTATATAATCGATACAACCATAAAATTTATCAAGCAATGTGCCTGGAAGATTTGCGTTTATCGCATTTTCATATGCGAAGATGATGAAAAAGTTAGTTCTATGAGTTTGCCCTTGCAGTGGATACATTCGACGTCCACATGACGCAGTGCAGCGCGAGCTGTAACGCAGCCAGGAACTTCACATTTTCGATCACTGAAATTTGAGGTTCTCCTTAAATATTTCGATAGTAACTAATCTCCTTACACCTTTATCTAAAAATAAACCAAGATATTTGAACGAGTCTAATTTGCATGGATTAATTTGTTGTATGTTTTGCAGAAGTAATATGTGTTAGGCATTTTGAACATTTATGATTACTTTACTTTGCTAATTCCGGTATTTGACGAAATCAGTATTTAAGCTGCGATCCAAAGTCGATTCCTCCTTTCCTGAACATAAAAGTAGTGTATCGTCCGCGAATATGACTACTTTGTCTGAAAAATTAATACCCTGAATAATGTTAACGTATTAAAGAAACAAAAAGGCGCCCAGTATAGATCCCTGACAAATGTCGATGTTTACTGTGCATTTATGGCTTTTATATATACGAGTACGAATAGTTGCGATACGCCTTTAATATAAATAGCACTAGGGTGCAAAAAAATCTTATTTTCTGCGGCACTCATTTTGTTAATACACTTCCACATAAACTAAATACAATACAGTAAACACTTATGTTTAATACAAATGAAATGTAATTACTTTGTTTGGATTGACTCTGGTACTTGACATAAGTGACATGATTTTTATTATATATTTAATAAGTGACATGATTTTTAATATTTATAC
The DNA here is from genome assembly GCA_963978885.1 of Nemotelus pantherinus. Classification (NCBI taxonomy): domain Eukaryota; kingdom Metazoa; phylum Arthropoda; class Insecta; order Diptera; family Stratiomyidae; genus Nemotelus; species Nemotelus pantherinus. The sequence goes on from OZ022263.1 coordinate 178,714,557, forward strand.
ATTATATATTTAAAAAATATTAGCACTGAAAGAAAAAGTCGTGGTTGATTTAACTATTATTGATAGTAATGTAACAATTCATTCAAGATTGTTGAATGAACTACGGAAAATGGTTCTTTATACTATGTTAAAATAGTTCGTTTGACCATAAAAAAGTAGTTGACTTTGCTGATACAAAAAAATATCGAAACCTTCGAGGATTCAACTGTGTTAATTGGTTTATAAGTACGATAAATAGTTGATCTATAGCGAAATGAGCATCAATTCATTTAACAGTCCAAAATATTGAATTATTAACAATTTTCATAGTAAGCGAACCACTCTACAATTGTTAAATTCAACAAACATAATTCCACACCACAGACTATAGTCATTTACTATTTCGTACTATATACATTGTTGGAATACCATAGTTTGTGGTTGCTTACTTTTTTGCACTACGGACGTTGTTTATCAACCACGCGTTATGGTACATAAAAGTAATCAGGATTTTTCTTATGGTTGTTTTGACTTTAGCCCGTAGTTGATGCAAAAACAACTAAGAAATGTTGATTTTACCAAGATTTTTCTATCAGTGAGCAAATTTGAGTACCCCTAACTAAATATTGCTTTATGTTCACGTACACTGAGAAAAATACTTCTATTTTTTGAAGAAAAATGAACACATTATCAAAGAAAATTGGTAATGATTCTGCGCCAAAGAAATATTTACTCAATCCAAAGAAAGACATTTCTTCATTTCAAAGAACAAATATTGTACTTGCCCTGAGTAAAACTTGGTATAGTTTCAAAGAAATATTTATTCAATCGAAAGAAAGGAATTCATTCATATCAAGCACTGATATTGCACTTGCCCTGAGTAAAATTTAATATAATTTCAAGAACATCTGGCATCTGGCATAAATCGGTTCACGTACGATCACCGAAGTTAAGCAGTGCTGGGCGCGGTTACTACTTAGATGGGGGACCGCTTTGAAAGCATAGCATGTTGTTGGCACGCAAAAACTTTGAAAAAAAATTACCAATTTTTTCCTTTTTTTAAGGTGCGATATTTTTTTCTTATTTTCTGAAGCGCTAGTATTATTTATGCCCAGTCGCCAATTGAAGCTATAATGTTACACTTAATCAATGGAGTTAGGAACACTGAAGACGAACAAAGTCAACCATGACATGAACCCGGCGGCATTCGAACCCTCGAGCGGTAGATCGCTGCTTTGGATTGACACGTTAGCGAACTAAGCTATCGACCCTTTATTTGTGTAGAGGAAAAGTTGATAAAAGACAGAAAAACTATCAATTTTTTCGTGAATATTGAAGCGTGGTTGTTGTTGAAACATAGAAAAAAATATTCGCGGTGTAGATATAATTTACTAAATTCATAGACGTAATTTACAAGATTTGTGGAAAATTACTTACTTGAAATAAGGTAAAGCAAAAATTGTATTTCGTTGAATATAAGAAGTTTTTCAATGATATGTATACAAATTACTGATATCAAATAAAAGTTTATTTGATTTGTGAAGATTTCACATCTCGTAAACAAGTAAATATTTTCTTTGATTTTCGGAAACATATTTTTCTGAGTGTAGTTAGTTGTAAAAGTTTTGTTAGTCAGATATTAGAACTCAAAGTTATGAGTTTGTTGCCTATTTTACGTACAAGAGACATTTATCTCCTGAAAAATATGAGTTCGTTACGTAAGTCTTTTGTGAACGGCCACAACAGTTTTCGTTTTATATGTTTCAAATTTTGTCAACTAAAACAGAGAAAGAAGAGGCTGTGAAACAAACCAACCAAATTTACTTTAGGATGTGCACCAAAGAGTAAATATTGGATGTAAGTCTTGTATGGAAACTCTACAATACTGGATCTAGTATGAAAACTCTACAATACTGGAAATTTGGAGTGGCTATGGTATAAACTGAGCCAACAATTCATGTTAGTGTTAGTTAGTGTGCTGTCAAGATGGAAGGTATGAAACGGCACAAAAAACTTACATGAGCTTACCTTCATGTGGAACCGGCTTAGTTCTCAACATAACACTATGCAGATTAGGCGATTCCACTGTTTTCCGGACCGTCGACTGCAAACTGTAATGGATTTGAAACCGTAAAGCAGTGAAAGTGAGTTCGCAGAGTGTGATTCTCCAAGACAGCGATTTTACAAGAAAAGCTCAATGACTTGATTCGCGATTTAAATTTGTCAAAGAAATCATAATTATATTTTATGCTTGTCTATGATAAAAAATTGTAAATGATCAACCCTATGTGGATTCCTTCCATAAAAGTAGGGAAGGATTTTTTTTCTAATTTCGACTGGTCATCATACTTAAAATCAGCAACCTTAGTTTTGAGCTCCCAAAAATTCCCTGTATTCCCATTTCTTATTTATTGAAGACTTTTACCATCTATTGGCAAATTCGACTTTTAGCTTCAAAGCTTCTCATAAAGAAATGTATAGTAAGCGAACATGTTTTCAAGTTTTAATTTGAATCAGAGTGAAGAGAGGGTAATCGTTTAAATCTATTTTTTTGGATGAAGATTAGTGCCGCACCAGATTATCGATTTTCCAGTTTTGAACGTGAAACATTGGTTTTCACAGTTAGGTAAAGGACACGGGAGCGCTCGATCTAGGTTTTTCGTAACAATTCTTTAGATTGCCATTCTTCAGATGCAAGGAAACGGGGTCTTATTAACTCAATTAGCTACATGATGGAAAAACTTTGAGTGCATTATTGGGTTCACTTGGATTTCTAGAAGGATTTCTAGACTAGAATTTCTAAAAGCTCACTGAGGAGGTTTTTTTTACAACATCTATTCTTTCTGTTCTATTTTGTACGTAAGACAGCTAGAATGTGAACTTTATCTGTATTGACGCTTGCCTAAATTCAGCTATACAAAAGATAAAAATTCATAAAATTTCCGCCAACAGAAGCATTTAAAAGAAAACTGTCAGATCGTTTAAGACTAACTTGGATCAATTGTTGTTACCTTGGAATAGATAGTTTTGAATTTTTTCCGAGAGATTGCTTATTACGCATTGAATCAATAAGTGCTGCTTAATTTTTCATGTTCATTGATGAAAGCTACAGTCAATGATATCCAATGAGAATCATCAGTGGTGGCTGATGGATGAATATGGCTGAAAATGTTTTGAAAGGAAACAAAATTATTAGTTTTTAAAAACAGTGTACATAGGTAACAGCTATATATAATTTACAACTTAATTTATATGTTTATATTTATATATTTATTGAAATATATTTTCTCAGTATAGAAGTAATACAAAGTTAACCATATACTTTAACCCATTGAATCATCTAAAACCGATTATTTTTCGTCACAACGATTTTAATCTTAAGACCTGACAATTCCAAACATCATTAATCTCTCTATACAACCGAAAAATGTCACAACAAAATACTATTCGAACCTTACTTAATGCCCACATCATTCCGATTCGTATTTTCATCCACATCTTGATACCCAAGATCGCTAAATAATTCCTTCTTCCCATAACTCGCCGTTACTGGCCTGCAGCTTTAAGCATTTCCGATTCTACAGAAGGCTAAACAATACCGTTAAGGGTGACTTGACATTAGCCAAACGATTTCGACCAATTCCTGGCAATACTTTCTCCGCATTCGTCACATGTAAATTTCGTTAACAGTCCGCTTCAACTTGCCCCCGGGAAAAAATCACCCCCTGGAAATTCGTTCAGGTCATTTGAAGGAATCGAGAAGGGTAGTTACTCCCACCCGAAACACACGAATAAGTCGTATGAACCATCGAATTTACGTATAGGTATTATGGAAAAACGAATATTTTCGCCTGACGAAGGATATCCTTTTCGAAGGACATACGGCAGAATAGTTAGTTTTGCTTATAATGTTCGAATGACAAATAGATTTGATGTGACATTTTGTGCCGATCCATTTATCTTTTTTCGAGATATGCAGATGCAATATGTGTGTAAGGCTAGGAATGATGGTTCGGCAAGGACATGTGTGCGGTTGTTCGGTTGGATTGAAATGAACACGAATAGTGGATTTTTGATATTGAGTTCACAAGGGTTGAGAGAGGGTAAAATCTAATTTTTGGATTGTTACAGGGTTTGAGGATGGGAGGTTGGAGTAAGAGTCGTTCTATAAATACGGATGACTGCTAAATACTTTAGTAACGATATTTTAATGTTGGATAATTTATCATTCCTGTTGGATAACGTCAGATATGGTTTGCGTTTGGCAGGATTTTCTAGTGGCATATGTATCATTGTATTTTCAGAGTAATAGAAGTTATATTACTATATTGCTCTCCTTATCATAAACGCTCTATCTGAATTTTTTTTAATTTTTGAGTTAATACAAGATCCTCAATTGCATCATTCTACAAAATATGAAAAACCTATCTTTTGCAAAATTATATTAAAATCAATAGTTAAAGATGCTTTTCCATACGAGTATATCTGTATGCTGCAGAAAAACACAAATCAATGAATATCTCTCAAGTTACTAAAATGGCGATAGAGCGTTTATGTGTAGTTATATTAAAATTCAGATTAATAGAATGATAAAATATCCGAAACATAGAGTACTGGTAAAATATTAATTGATATCTATGTGGGATAACGAAAGAGTACATCGATATTATAGTGTCAGCTAAAAAATTAAGAAAAAAACATGTGTGCTTTGTTCACTTTCCCCTTTCATCCCTCCCATCATTCTATCATTCAATAATATCTCTTGATTTCCCGATTCAAAAGAAAAAAAATCTTCAAAAAGCATCTATCTAAAACCTACCTTATACTTGCCTGGATTTCAAAATTAGTGCAGTCCACAAAACCTACCACCAACAAACACCATCCATCATCAACACCACTGATTATTTTCTTATACTTTGGTTGGTTTTCATTCTCTTTCAAAGTTCGGTACATTGTCGAGTCTTCAATTATTTCAATTTTTCCTGGATCATTGACATGAACACGCACTTGTCGTAGAACAGTGCGACGCTATGTCAAACGAGGCTGTAATCCTTGTAGTACTGCAGGAAGCAATATCAGTCGCCAACTTGTTTTCATTCAATTTGAAGCTGGATGGTCGTTCGAGAAGGACAGAAACCGCGACAAGAATTATCATGGGAAGAAGGAGGGGTGGTAAAAAATAAGTACAGAGATTTGTTGATTTGAAAAGTGAGAGCGGCAGCAATATCCTTTTTTCGAAGTTTGACTTAGTCTGAGGTGGGCTCCAGCAGGAACAGAAATAATATGGTGAAGTTGAAGACGGGGTAGAGTATTTTGGTGGCCGGGAAAGAATTGTATCTGAACCGTGTAGAATCTATAAAGAGGATAAGATGAAATGAATACAACAATTGCATGAAGAAGGGAGTTGAAGCGGTGAAAGTCATGTCTGACATTTTTTTCTTCAATGGTTCTATCATGAATAGAAACGATGAGGATCAATGAGGCTATGATACGGCATAATTATGCTTTCCAGTTTGTTTGTACCTTAATGATGTTGGCCTTTTTGTGCATGTTCGACGAAGCAGAACAGGGCTATAAGGACATTGTGTGTTCGTTTGCTGGCTTGCTTCGTTTGAATCAAGTGCAGTAAAAAGGGCATGACAGATTTTCAAGTACCAAATTATCGTGCAATTCAGCCATAAGACATATCTTATTGAGTATGAAATTTTTTTGATTCAATGGAATGAAACAAGATGTCAAAATTTCGGGGGAAAAGGAAACGTATTCTCTAGAATGAGAATTTCAACAAAATTAGTAATATGGCCAGTATAATTTGAAACGTATCCTTTTGAAAATTCCAAAAATTATAATACGTTTATTCTGGTAACTTTCAAATTAATCAAACCCTACTGAAGTCGTATGGTCCACTGCTAATTCCAGCTTCTTCCAGAAGAATTGACTACATTCGTCGGTAAACGTGAACATTCCTATTCAACCTCCTTACAATTTCACAACCTTTTTGCATCTTGGCTACTTTCAGCTTCTTGGCTTCCACCATCATCGCAACAGCAAATCGTCAACTATGAGCCCTGAATAAAATTTCATGTTTTAGACGCAGCTATAATTCGAATGGGAGTGTTTTTCACGCTTTTCGATCCACTTATGCTAACGTATAAGAACATGCAGAATGATTTTTTTTACGGTTGAAAACTAGGCGCGCGTTCTTGTTTTTTCCCGGTGTTTTCGTCTGATGCCTATAAAGGCGTGCAGTTGTTCACCTGATGTGACGAATATGAAAAACGCTAGAGCAGTTCAGGCGACGATGATGGCTAGCAGCCAGCAAAGCCTATTTGAGAGGTGAAATCAGCGTTAGGGTGGGCGCACATTTAAACACTTTGTATTTGACGCATATGTGCTCATATATGTATTTTGCAGTAGATGCATATATGTAGGTAGTGAAGGTATACCCTCTGTTTCAATTTGTTCGGCTGTTGTGCTCATGCAAGAAATATTTTATTAATTTTAGAGCACTCATGTGCGAATTTCTCCTAAGCAAATACGGCAAGAGTTCAAGTATTATAATTCTGGAAATCATTTTCATAGAGGCTTGTTGCCTTTTAATTGCATATTTTCTTCGTTTGTACGGTATTATGGTTTTCACATAGGTGATTTTGATTAAATGCCTCATAAACGTGAAGGTGGTTGGCTTTTTGTGAATTTGGTTTGTGCAAAAGCCAGTGTAGCAGCTATGGTTAGCCTCTAGTGGGAGGCTCTTTGAAAAGAAATTAAATATCAGGTGAAGCTTAAGAGCAATCACTACAATATTTGGTTGCATTCGTTATACCCCAAGAAATGATTCCGGTGGAACTACATATCAATATAATTCAGTAATTTGTGTAATATGACCAAGCTGAAATTATTTTCCAATTCCTTGACATAGATTTTGAAGCAACATGACTGAAATTCCAGGCCATCAGCTGCAGTTCATTTTAATTTGCAAAGAAGTAGTGACTCCATATCGCATTTGTTACTGAAATAAAGAAAACATTTAGGCTATGTTTTCCACAAAATGTATAATCCTGTCTTAATTTTTTTTTATTGGTATTTTTTGGATTCCAAAAACTAACCAGCTGAATATCAAACTACTCTTTTTGAGCTAACACAGTTAAAGGATAAAACGTTTTTGATTCTGATTTCATTGAAAGAGACGCAAGAAAGTTTAAAATATTTAAGCGCGCACTGTGGGATGAATTTCTCGACCATGAATAAACTGGCTATTTGTTTTCAAAATAGTTCTATATTTTAGCCAAAAAAAAAAAAATTTAAATGGTAAAAAAGAAATATTAATTATTGATTAGACTTTGGAATGCTTCTTAGCAAGATGTTTAAAACCATAATATATGCCAACAATTTAACAGCCAAGTAACACAGTTTGGGTGCGCAGATATCCCAACACAGTATTGGGATATCTGCTGTGCGCATATTATACAAAGCGAGTGATTGTTACAACCCTTGTGGTAATTAAACTGTGATTTGCTGTTATGAAAAAGATCTTGTGGAATTTCCTGCTCTTAAAAAAGGACTCTAGGGTCTTTCTCAGTATTCATGCGTGTTTAAAATTCTTCCTACATAATGTATTGTTGCAGGTCCTGGCTATATAATCAGTCTTGTTAACTTTTTATGGTTCAGTCTTTTTCTAATGTGTTGAACTAACCTTGCTATCTGGAGATACGAAGAGCAATATAAAGCTTTTTTCCCTGGAACTTCTGACCCAGTCATGAAATCGAAATGAAACTCATGAAGTCAATGGACCTTATGGTAAATCAAATGTTGTAGGAATTAAATGAAAGGTCTGCCAGCTATGACTATTTTTGTATAATTTTTTTTTTTTTAGATTTCTTTACTAAACGAGGTTGTCATTAAATTTGCAAATAGGAACGATCTTGCAATGACAATTAATAACAAATATTAGTGTTTCGGAAGTTTGAAAAGTTTTGAGGGTGGTAACCATTGAATTCTTTCCACCCCTATGGCTGATTTCAGAGTCACGCGGACCGTCCGCGCGGACCATCCGCATGCGGACGAAAATGTAAGAAACCTATGGGATCGTTTCAGACTGGCGCGGATGATCCGCGCTGATTCCTGTCCGCGTGGACCATCCGATCGCCATCTGCGCAGCGCGTCCGCACGCGGACCGTCCACGAGCTGACGTTGCAGTGTTCTTATTGACCGTTTCACAGTTACGCGGAGCAGTCGTGCGGACGATTACAGTGGAACGCGAAATGTCCGAAGTTGATACAGAGCGAGTAATTGATGGAGTGCATTTGAGGAGGTGCATATGGGATCCCGCAGACTTGTTTTATAAAAACAAAGATGCACGATTGAGTGCTTGGAAAGACATTGGCACTGAGCTATTTGGAGAGGCATATGCGAATAAAAAGCACGTATTGGGTAGGTATTCAATCGTTTATTAAATATCTTTTTAGTTATAATATAAGGTGTTTAATATTCTTCGATATAATCTTCTTAATTGCGCAATAATCGCGTCTAATATATTGATCTCTCCTGCCAAGGGACTCTACCACCATCTGATAAAAAATAACTGGCGAATACTTCACGTAATGTATTTCCGCATCTGTTAATTTGAAGATCAATTACATCTTCCAATCCCTCAATCGTAAGAGTATCTTCCTCGCTGTAGCCATCTCGTACTGTTATAAAATTATGCAATACAGTGCAAGCCTTGACAATATTTTTTGCAGTCTCGAAGCCTACATTGAGGGGGTATGAAAGATTCTAAACTTATTAGACATTATTCCAAAGGTCGACTCAATATATCTTCTTGCACGGCTTAGCCGATAGTTGAAAATCTTCTTCGAATGTGTCATATTTCTTCGTGCATATGGTTTCATTACATGTTTGGATATTCCAAATGCGCCATCACCAACAATGATATGTGGCACTGAAGTATTGCTTCCTGGTAAAAATTTAGGACCAGGAATATTTGACTTTTGCTCCTCTAAATTTCTAAATAGAAGGCTGTTTTTGAAGACAGAGGAATCTGAGTTTTTTCCATATGCTCCAATATTCACATAAGTGAACATATAATCCGCATCACACATGGCCAGCAGTATAATAGAATAAAAGTTCTTATAATTATAAAACATCGATCCTCCTCCCACAGGGTTAATTATTCTAGCATGCTTGCTATCTATAGCTCCAATGCAATTTGGGAAATTGGCATGATCTTGAAACCTCGTGGATATACGTTGCCACATTTCTACGCTTGGCTCAGGTATATATTCTTGATGAAGTGATTCCCAAATTATTGCGCACACCTCATTTACTACTTTCCCACTCTGTATGAGTAGTGCATGTCGCTAAATGTATTTCCAGTTGCCAAGAATCTAAGAATAAAGAAAATATTTGTTTCAGATAACTTTATTCAGAAACGTTGGAAAACTGCACGAGATGCGTATTTTAAAACAAAAACTGCAATGAAAAACAAACCGTCTGGAAGTTGCGCCCGGAAAATAAAAAAATATATATTATGATGAATTGAGGTTTTTAGATTCAACTTGTGAAAACCAAGTTGAAGAATCTCTTTACGAAAATAATGCATCAACAGCTGATGCACACGCACGCTCAGTAAATGATTCAGAGGTAAGCCTAACTAGTTTTCCACAAAATCCTGCAGAATCTGAGATTGATAATCAGGCAAAACCGTGGAATCGAAAGAGAAAAAGGCAGAAACCACAGCAAGAGTCTGAGTTTGAAAAAAAATGGTGGCATTCTTGGAAAAAAACACGCAAGAGTTGAGCACCGAAGACTTGGCATTTTTTAATTCAATGGGACCAATCCTGAGTGACTTTAATAATGACCAAAAACTTTTGTTTCGTTCTGAAGTTCTGAAGATAGCCGCGGATATTCGAAAAATGTCACCCAATTCTCAACCAGCAAACAATATTAATTTATTTAAATGCAAAGAGAATATAACAGGTTGTCTCCCAATATAATAAGCATTCCTGACAGTAATTTGACAGAAAATGCAACATTTTACTCAATATAGAGTTTTTTAATGCACTTTAAATTAAGAAAACTGGATTTTTATTCATTTTATGCTTTGAAGCAACAATTTAGTTGGGAAAAATCTGTAATTGGAGTTAATTATACGAAAATACACATAAAAATAAAAAAAAATTGTTATTTTCCTACCTCAAAGTAATTGCTAATCGTTGGATCGGTAGTATAGAAACCCGACGTAAATTAGACCGTATGAACTTGTTCTCTAGTTTTCCTAATAGCTCATGAAAACTGCTTGCTGACATTCGGAAGTAATTGAAGAACTTCATGTTATCATCAGTTAATTGAGAGTACAATGAAGCAAACGTTCCAGCCAGTAGTCTTCGTTCAACTATAGGATGCACCTGCGCTCTCCTCCTCTGACTCGATTGTCGTTTCTTCCACAAATAATAAATTATACAAACTTTCACTGTATTCGAATTCATATTTGCAACTGTACTCAAAAGAGATCCGCGTAACAATGAAACGCTTGGTCAGCGCGGAACATCCGCATGCGGATGGTCCGCCTATTACTTCCAGCACATCATTCAATTCACAGGATGGTTTTAATTTAATGTGAAGCAGATTTGTTATATTTTTGTATATGGTGCTAAAAACGGGTTGCCAGCACCCGACATTGACACCAAAAGATGCTTCTATAATGTTTTCATAAGCAAAGCATATGCAATAAAAGAAGCAACCACTGTTAAAGTTGTCCCAGTTTTGGAAATTTTTCGGATGGTAGCCCCAGACATGATTTAATCGCTGAAATTTTCGACGATTTCCTCGAAAGAAAACGAAATTCATAGGATATGCTGATTTTAGCTTGAGCGTGATGTGGTAGGCTTATTGCTGCTTCGTTTGTCAATGGTTGCCAGCACTGAACATTTTCATAATTTGCATTATAGGAGATGCTGTTAATAAATGATTTTTGTTGCTTTGAACAAGAAATAGTTGGCATGATACAACAAAGCAGAGTATTATGTCTTTCCACATTTTTAAGTCACTCAAAGACAATTTCTTCGAAAATCAGTTTTCTTGCGAGTTTGATGCGCTAGGCTTTTTTCCATTGGATTTCATCTAGACGAATTAGCTTGTGGGAGAATCGCTTATAAATTTCAAATGTTTTTTTCCACCGCCCCTCAAATATGCATTGCAACATTGAAAAATTAATATTACTACCAACAAAAAGTGAAAACAATCTTCACGCCTAAATAACTTTTAGCCGAGAAATATATAGCACCGAATGAATGATTCCTTCAAAAGCCCTATCTAGGCTGAAACAGTTTCGAATTTGAAATGTGCAAGAATTAGATCCACAGCTGCTGTGAAAATGGGAAGATGCAACAAAATTGTTAAATAGATTTTTCGAATACTTTTACAGAAATGTTATCATTAAAACTTTTATGTGTCATATTTGTACATTAATTCTGAAATTCGCCAATTATTTCTCGCTAAAAGTTTCGCAAGTTTAATTCAAAACCAGCTCGCTTAGATGCCAAGATTTTTGCTCATTTTTTAACATGTTAGCCCTAGTTATCAGCAATCAAAAGAATTGATCCAAATTTCGGATGTTATTTACTTTTCTGCACATTATTTTCAAATATGCCCTACGAGACCCCTGTATATTATCATCAGCTATTTCGGGTTCCTAACGTGAGTTCGCGTTGAAATCTAATACGAAATAGGTCATCAGGTCGAACTGGAATCGATCAATCTGTATACCATGCTTACTGAAGCAATTTAGTGTCAAATAAAGAAATCAGCTCAAATTATGTTTTGGTCAGTCAAAGATAACTAGACTGTCATCTGCTGATCAGGAATGTATGACAAAATAATTAGCATAAATTCTCTTCTTAGTAATATTTAACATCATGAGTCAAATGTGTGGCGTTGTGGAGTGCACTAATGTAACAATCATTGCTTGAGAAAATAAATTAAGTGTGAACTTGTGTGAACAGCAAGTTGACAGGTTGAGCTTCAGTATTATTCATGTTGGCGATTTGTCAATGAAATCAGTTCTGAAAAGTAAATGCTTCTACTAGAAATTACATCTTTGATGGTCATTTTTATATTAGTTACAAATATCGTGTTATAATGTGCATTAGGGAAAATAATCGAGCAAAAGCAAAATCTGCAACCAGTGCCATATTATTTTGTGATTTTAAACAACTTGAAATATTTTTAATTTTGATGGTGTCATTGATTTTGCACGCTAATTCAATGTATTTATCAGCAAATGCTAGAAACACGAGCTCGATAGCTCATTACATTGACGCTAGAGGAGTAAAGGTTGAAAAACAAACAGTACAAGCCGTTCTAATTGATTCTGGATATGAAAACAAGACCGAAACAGATAACTATGACTGGTATGTGGATACCACTGAAAATGCCATAGATAACTTTAAAGCAACTACAAATGACTATCGATCAGAGGGCGAATGGAAAAATGATGATGATCCTGATTCCATAAGGTATGTTAATTTTCAACAAACGACATAAATACAAAAATCAACTCAATAGATTTTGCAATACAGCAAATGCAAACTGTAATAAAATTACAATCACAAAGCTCCAAAAATTCACTTTCAGTGATCAAGATCGTCATAATAACGCACCCAATTTTATGTCACCAAACTCTATGCTGGATATTTTTATGGCCTTACATTCAGCTTGGCGTGTTGTGGAACAACATCGACAAGAATGGAGTAAAAACTCAACGATGAATCATGATCCGATCTCAGGAAATGAAACTCAAACGAAAGAAGCTCAGAAACTGAGACGAAACTCAAAATTTCCGATGAACGAAACGTCTAATAAATATACGTCTGACACGAACTTCCATCATTTTTCAAGTTTAGCAGCACGAACAAATGAAACAAGTGTGTCAGAGGGTCGATACATAAAAGGTGACCCTCTGAAAGGCTATTATGATTTCGTCATTACGGAAGGTTCTTATAAGTTTTGGACAGCTTTTCAGGTATTTTCTAATAAGTTAGAGAATGCAACAATATTTCATTATTATTTTCTTGTTTCAGTTTGGAACTGCATGCTTGGTTTTATACTCGGCATGTGCTGCAATTTACTATTCAAAAGTGAATCCAGTCGGTGCGGATTATGATTATGTGCAGTATTTCGGTGGTGGGAGATCTTTTCCCGATACGAACGTTGACTATGAAGATCCATATGATGACTCAGAGAGTAATGCGGAGATGAAGGAAACACCTAGTAAAGATGAGACCTCTCTTTGGAGTTCGGTTAAAGACTGGATCCCACAATTGGTACAATCAACACGGACGATTTTCGATAGAATTGATCAGTTTTCGCGATAATTAGTCCAACAATTCTTTTGTCTGCGAAATAAAATGTGATACTAATAGGTATTTATACTTTTCACGGCAACAGCATTAATTTAAAATGTACGTCTTTCAATATTTACAACAAATGAACACTTGACAATTTTTGGCTAGGAAAAAAAGTTAATGTAAAAAATCATAAAGTGATCTATAGATCATTACAATAAATCATATTAATTCACTCTGTAAAAGTTACTCCAAATAAAACCTTTTAAATCGGCCAAGTCGTTTACAAAGTATTTCTATTTGAATACATAGCTCACAAAACATAATATTAAATGTTGCTCTTATTTCTGCTCTTGTTAATTGAAGTTTAAAAAGTATTGATAAAGCTGGTGTGAATAAAAATGTTGATTCATATAATCACATTAAGACAATTGAAATTTTCTATTCTTTCATGACTTAAATATATAAAATTAAGCATTATTAGCTCATTTTTCTATTCTTAAATAAAATCAGCTGCTGAATCACAACTACTTGTCAATTTGTTGCAACCAGATTTCATGGTTGTTAGGTCTGCTTTCTGCCAACGTCTTGCTTGACTGTAAAAATTATTGAGATTTTTCTTTCTGATCGGACTTTTATTTTTATATCAAAGGGATTGAAAGCATATTTCAATTTTGGTTAAACTAAATATTTTAAATAAACGACTAGTTTTTCCTTTAGAAACTATATATAATTCAATTTCTTGACAAATATTGATATTTTGAGGATAAGCAGCCTTCTTGTTCAATGGGCATTAGGATTTAACCACTTAAAAAGACTACCAAGTCCAATACGGATTTAATGAAATTTTTAGAATATATGATTGATTGATCCTAAAAATTATCACCAGAATATTCGCTGAGCAGAAAATCTTAAGGTTGCTCTCATAAAAATAAAAAAATCAACACCAGCCAAAATTTGACATGAACAACCTTTATTTGATTCGAACAGCAATTGTTCACGGTATTTGTAGCGATTAACGAACAGGAGGGATGATGGGACTACTCACCTAGACCAATGTCCAGTAGAGAGCCTGCCAACTGGCTTAGTGGCGGATAGTCAACGAAACCAAACCAAAACAAAATAAGTTTGCTCCTGCAGCAGGGTACCTTAGAAATGGCTGCTAGGGCCCCTAGTCTGCATTAGCGGCGAACTTTTTAATCTGACTCCAACGGATGGTAGTTTGCTACGTTGCTAGCTCCACGTGATTGCGGTAGGCCATTAAAATAAGGGGTGGATTTGCTCCGGACAAAAAAGGGACGCTGCGAACATATAATTCATCCGTGATCACTCATATGTAGCAGCAATATATACAAGAAAACAGAAGAAGAAACTTTGTCCATACATGACGAATATCTAAAAACAAATAGTTAAAGATTCAGCAAAGACGTGACAGAAAACTTTGCTTAATAAGGGGGCTGGAAAATATTTAAAACATAACAAAAACACAAGATAAAACGTGGCCATCCGTAGCCAAACCTGCTCTGAGGCAATGGCTGAAATCCTTCCTTAAGGTAAGCTAGCCCGGGCACACCAAACCTGATTGAGCGTCAGAATGGGTTGATCCCAATAGATGGGTCTTTACGTTTTGCTTAAATATTTGGGAACTGATTGCAATTATTTGGATTTTGCATTCGTATTTCGTAATTTTTCACACCTCGATTTTATGAGTTTCAGCAAGGCCTACTGCTTATAATAATTTTATTAAATTTGGCGTCCTTTAGTTTGTATCCATCATTATTTATGTAACAATTCGGTATTAGCATTAGTGATGGGCGTTTCTGTTATTTTGAAGAAACGAAAACGACCAGCTTTTAAAAAAAAACAACTGTTTTTTTAAACTGTTTGAAAAACAAAACTGTTTGAATTAACGAAAAGAAACAAATTTTATGCTGTAATTAGAGTTGGGTCGTACTAGGATTTTCACATACTAGGTATAACTAGTACGAGTACGAAAAAATACCTGTTACGAATACCTGTTTGAAGTATGTACATATGTACATACAATGCATACAATTTGTAGTGATGTAATGAAACGGACTGATATGCCCTCCCCCACCCTCCAGAAACAACGTTCCCAAGCTAGAATGGTGATGGTGCAAGATGACCTTCAAAGTATACCGAGTCATGTGCAGCTTGTCCGTAACTTTCCAATGGTCGGTCATTTATTTGGCAAGGCTTTCTCCAATCTAGGGGCCATCAAATTCAGTCAATTTAATTAGTTTATAATTTTATTATATGCAAAAAACACCTCCTGTATTCGAAAAATGACCAAAGTAAAAAAAAACACTAGGATAGGACCAACTAATCCTGTTGTCATCTATATGACGTTTCATCGAGCGATCTCTGATACCAAACTTTTTTTGGCTAATCTAAAACAGTCGGATTCCCACTTCGCCTCACTGAAGCATGAAGTTTGTCGAAAATTATATTAAGAAATGATAAAATTTTTTTTTCGTTTGTTAAACATGCACCCACTAGGAGGCCAACCTCTTCTGTAAGGCTGGACATGAGTCCAGGGGCACCGTACCTCCCGCGGTCTCGTAAATTTTACAGACCCGGTAAGGTTGGAGTCAGCACACCCAGAGACACCAACTGGTGAACCAAAAAGGATCTCAGCCTTTTCCTCCTTGGCACTTTTAGTGCTTCTTTTAGTTTTTCCACCGGATTTAATTTTGTCGTATCTTCGAAACTAGGTCGTTTGTTCCCAGACTTGTATGAAAAACAACTCAAAAAAACGATTCGTTTTTTTTTTAAACGAACTGTTTTTTTTTAAAACGAACTGTTTTTTTTAAAACGAACTGTTTATTAAAACGACCTGTTTTTTTTAAATGAATCGTTTTTCGTGGTTTTAGAAATACTATTCGTTGTAGAAAAACGGCTCGTTTTAGAAATGCTGTTCGTTTTCGAAAAAAAAGTTTCGCTTTTAAAAAAACTGTTTGTCGCTATTTGGAAAAACTGTTCGTTCGTTTTTTGCAGCCAAACGTTTTTCTCAAACTGTTTTTCGTTTTTGAGCCCATCACTAATTAGCATACATATATGTAAGTATTCTTTTTTTGATGTGTTTCTTTAATAGGTCATACCATTTGCCTTATTTTCTCTCACTGGGCTATACAGTGGCTCAATAAAGAAGTCGGACACATACCTACTTATATTTCAAAAGGGATTAAACTGCCCAAGAATGCACTTCAGACAAAAACTAAATATATTTTTTGTAACTGCGTATCATTTATTTATGAAAAATAATAACATTGACAACTTAACTCACTTTCATGATTTTATAAAAATTAAAAAGCAAAAATGTGCGTAAAATTCATGCCAAAAAAGAACTCGGACAGGTGGCAGTACTCTTTTTGCTTGTGGGTTTAAAAAGGGAATTCCCGGATTTTATGTACTTGACAGCTTTGCACATTCAACTGAATTAAGTTAAAGGCCTGAATTTGTTATTTGTGTGAAATTGTGAACTTAAAATTGAAAATGGGAAGGCAACGTGGCCAAAGTTCTTTAGAAGCAAGACAACTTGCTATAAAATATTATAAAGAAGGGAAATCGGTCCGTGATATTGCGAAAATCGTAAATAGGGCACATTCTACAGTTCATGACATTATAAAACGTTTTAAATCTTCAAAATCAGTGGAAAATAAACAAAAAAGTGGTAGACTTAGAGTACTTTCAAAGTCAGATGAACGATGGATTGTACAAAATATTTATAAAAACCCGAAATTAAGTGCTCCTAAACTAGCCAAACAAGTATCGGAATATCTTAAGAAAAATGTAAACCCCGAAACTATAAGGCTAGTTTTGAGACGAAGAAATTTACTCGGGAGAGTAGCCCGTAAAAAACCGTTTGTGAGCAAGTGCGAAAAAAAAGACTCAAATTCGCGAACAGCTACAAAAACAAAGACTTTTCGTTTTGGGCTACTGTGTTATTTGCAGATGAAAGTAAATTTAATATATTTCGGTCCGATGGACAATGTTATGTGTGGCGAAAACCTAACCAAGAGCTCCAAGAGCGCAATCTACAGTCTACTGTGAAACATGGAGGTGGCTCAGTGATGGTCTGGGGATGCACGTCCGCAGCTGGCCCAGGTAATCTTTGTATAATCAACGGAATTATGGACCAAACAAAGTATTTGAACATTCTAAAAGAAAATTTGGTGCAAAGTGCTAACAATTTGGGAATAAAAGAGAATTTCCAATATTACCAGGATAACGATCCAAAGCACAAAGCGCTCAATGTTCGATTATGGCTGCATGCCAGCAAGACTAACAGCCATAAAGAAAAATAATGGATAGCCAACCAAATATTAGAAACCTTTAATAATATTTTAAACTTTATAAAGAATTAAGCGTCCGAGTTCTTTTTTGGCATGAATTTTATACATATTTTTATTTTTAAATTTTTATATAAATATTTTATATGAAATTGAGTTACGTTTTCAATGTTATTATTTTTCATAAATAAATGATACGCAGTTACAAAAAATATATTTAGTTTTTGTCTGAAGTGCATTCTTGGGCAGTTTATTCCCTTTTGAAATATAAGTAGGTATGTGTCCGACTTCTTTATTGAGCCACTGTACGTAGATTTTAGTTCATTTATTGTGGTAATAATTTGAAATTTCTTGTCTGTAAAAAGTAATGATTTCCAAAGCAGCCACAGTCGATATTCAGGAGCTCCTCTCAAAAATGCATCTTGCGGTGAGCATGATATCTCTAGATTGGATAATTTAAAATGAAAACACAAAAAAACATTTTAAAACACAATATAAAGTATTATCTACTGATTGATCAAAGTAAACAAAATATTAATATCTAAAACATGGTGGCTTCTCGAAGAAAAGTTCGAGTGTCGATAAAAATGTTGTCTTTAAATTGTTTTACAAAGTGAGAAACCATAAATACATTTATGACACCATAAATATATTTATGGTGCTTGTGTGAAAATTTCAGACAAACCAGTTGAGCCGTTTCTGAGGAATCTTGCTCACCTTGTAAAAAAAGTTTCCCGAAAAATGCGTTCAAAGGTTCAAATTCACTTTACACATGGTAAAAAATGGTATGTCGATTAACACCGAATTGTCTGTTTCGAATAGTCCAATTTGGTATTGTCTCGAACAACTCTACAACCAATCTTCTTGCATGAGCTCTTCGATCGAAGATCATGAAGTTGCGCGATCTGCATCCACTGCATCACTCCGAGAGTTCTTTATAAATATAGGTGTAACTTCGAGAATAATTGTATAATTTACATGCAAATTTTTGTATATATACTTAAATATATGTTCACTATAAAAAAAATAAGATTTTTTGGCTTCCTAAGAATACTGAGAAGTTTGCTGATACTTTTTCTGAGCTTCTGTAGTTGCCGGTTCTACGAGCGAACTGTTTTGCCACAACTAGTCTTACTGATAAGGCAGACCTCTTCATAGCTACTTATTATATCTCCAATCAGAGTGCTCAACCGAGATTATATTGACTTCTGTGATGTTATTCTACCACTAGGACATGCTCTGTCTGCATGAAGTCGATTGAACTTAGCCCAATCAGTGCTCTTTGGATTTTTTCTTTTCAACACGGGTGTTAGATCGGTGGCTAAAGAAAACACCAAGTAGCGATGATCAGAGAGTGAAACCTCATTTGATACATTTCATCCAATTATTGATCTTACTATTCCAGACAAACAAAGTGATACATCAATAACTACCCTTCTGTTTGGGGTGAAAAATGTGGGAGAAATCCCAGTGTTTAAAGTCATCAGTCCCGCAAAAGTTATCAAATCAAAGAGTCTGTCTCCTCTGGCGTTACATTTGTTGCTTTCACAGCTGGTATGCTGGGAGCAAGTATCGCAGCTCACCATTCTAGACTCTCCGATTCAGCGTACTGAACCAGATCGGCGGCGGGAGTAAGGAGCCAAAAATAAGTTGAGGCGACTATCGTGCGTTTCAGCCTGGCATTTTTCCGGTACTGCACGACAACCGCTGACAAATCCAGGCTTGAGAACTGTCTGAACATGGTAGCATCAAGCAGATTAGAAACCGGAACAAAAGTCCCCGGCAGTGTTGATCTTTCATCCTAAAACGTATTTGCCCCCGTGATTGAACTGAGTCCGTAGATTCTGCTACCTTGAACCCACGGTTCCTGTATAAGTGTGATGTAGGAGAATCTTGCAGCTTTGTGAATTTTTTTCTCAAAAGATAGGACGAAGCCAAGACATGCTGCAAGTTGATCTGAACAAATCTTATACTTTAAGGCATAAAAATGTCAAAAATTGGTGTCTTTCCATGCCTTTACACGGACCCTTGCGCTCAGAAACGAAAGCAATAGCTTTCGTTCTAACCTTGCGTTTCTTCCACGCACCACCGCTGATAGATTTGGCATATGTGCTGACCAGTAAGGAGACCTCCGGTGTAGCGGGTCCCTCCTTACCTTTCAGCGTCTTGGTGAATTTCCAATTTGTATCGGGAGCAAAGGTTTCTTGTACAGAGTTCCTCTCCGTTGACGGTTGAGAGCTTTTGCTGGTTGGCAATGTCTAGTTAATGTGGTTTTGCACATACTCAGCAGTTTAGGGCATTTTTGCTCCAAACTGTCAGCCTTTCCATCACCATCCAACCTTTCTTTCGCTACTCCAGGTAAGATAAAAAGTTTCGCTGCCTGATATCTAGTCTTCAAGGAAACACCTGCAGTTCTTACTGCATTGGTTTCTTTGTCCACCTTTGCCAGAAACCTTTCTCCTTTGCGTAGTTTTTAACGTTGCCTACGACTAAGAGCCTCTACGGGTTCACAAAGTTCAGAGGAACAGGAACTCTCACTTTCTGCACTACCTGGGGGCGTCTCATTTGCACTGTTCGGAGTTGCCTCCTTTAGTGTATCCCTCCTCCTATTTTGTGAGGTTTCGGGAGAAAACATCTTTTTCCCTGGTACGGCATACTCGATCTTTCTGCTGACGCTCTATCCGCCTTTTCGGAGCCTCTGACAAGAGCGGGTGCTATCAGCAAGTTCGAAAACTTGCTGGCCATGAAATCTTCTATGATGGTAACTTGTGAGCTTCCATTACAACCGGGGTCCTCCATTGCAGTCGTATTTGAGGTTCAGGCCTCAAGAATCTGAGTCGCTGGCGTACTGAGCATGCCCAGCATTGTTTGATTTCCAGAATCAGTCTGGCTGCTACCTGCAGAGATACATTCCATAAGATTCATCCTCATGTTTACCAGGCAATCTTAGTGAGATATCTTTCGACGCACAGGCCACTTCCACAGTGACAAGATGGTGTTCGATTGGAGGGGAGCGTACTGTTTATATACCACCATATATTATTAGATTTCACTGCATTAACTATAATGTTCTTTTTTCAAATAACTCTTATGGCGATTTTTATACTTCTAGTGAGGAGTATTGTGAACTTATTAATAACTTCCTAACAATATTATTAATTACGTACTATCTTTTACTATTTTTGTTGCAGTTCCGTTACTGTGAACGTTATAATTAACAGTTAGCTTCTTTAGTTTTTATATTCAAAAATTCCTTAAACTTTTAGTGTCAATATCATGTATACAGGGTGGCAGTTCCAGCGATTTGGATTTAACCCTACTGATCTCTTTTCAAAATCATCTGCTGGGAAAGTCCCAGAAGTCACTCAAACCTGAGACCTTAAACTAAAAGGTCAATTTACTCGCTTTCCGTTGGGTTATTTATACACTGTGTTGTAATAGCAGATTTAATCAGCGAAAGGGAGGAGACGATTGGCAACATCTTGGCGTTGCCCCTCAGAAACCTTTTGTTGATCGCTTTAGCGGTTTCAAACCAAGCCAAACAAACCATAAACCAAACAATTCAAATCATATGCGGACTTTGGGGCTTTACGGCCATTTCAAACGCACCTTTTTCCATTTACAGTGCATTCTAATTTTTTGACTGCGATTCACTGCGGTAAATCGCTGTATTGTGATTAACCTAATACCCCGCCATCATTCTATTCGTGAATCACCACATATCTCTGAGTTGAGGTACCTGCTTTCGAAGCGAATATTTGCATTTATCGCATTATAAGCAAGTGGTGCTAGTAAAATATTCAATGCTTTGACAAATTGGTATCACAAAAATGATTACTTGTCATCACAAAAGTGATTACTTGGAGTCAAAAGTGTTTTTATTGCATTCAAGAAAGTATATAATTAGTGGGACACACTTATTGGGACAAACAATCTGTAATGCCTATTTTCTAACAGAAAAAATCAAATTCTTGCGGCCAATAAAATTAAAGATTTGATCTGTTTTGTTGCAAAGTCTATACATTATTTTATCTTTAGTTATCTTAGCCACTTCTGAAGGGATTTTTACAACTGCAATGACTATTTAAGAAGTTTTTTGTTGGCATTACTTTCTTCATATTAAGTGAACTCATTCCTGCTGTGTTTACTTCACACAACATATGTAGTAATGAGCATTAGAAAACTGCGGACGAATTGTATGAAATTTAAAACATTTTCAAGTGTAATTTGGCTAGAAATAATCAGCTGGAGATAGTTGTACGAAAAATATATAACAAAAAACAAAAACTGTCACTTGACTTTCTTA
This sequence comes from Nemotelus pantherinus, assembly GCA_963978885.1. Lineage (NCBI taxonomy): Eukaryota > Metazoa > Arthropoda > Insecta > Diptera > Stratiomyidae > Nemotelus > Nemotelus pantherinus. Next base: position 178,736,498 of record OZ022263.1, read on the forward strand.
TTTTTCGTGAACATATTTTCTTAAAATGATTTTGAACAAAGCCTAAACGATTGATGTAAATTCGAATTTTTCATCTGTTTTTTTTTCAATTTTTTCATCTGAATTACAAATGAGATTTCGTATGCAGTATATTTTGTAAAACACTTGAACAAAAGCCATACTTTTAAATTAAGCAGTTCAAAGTGTCAACAATTTGCATTAAACTAAATAAGATGCGCTCTCCCGTCCAGTATCAAGTTAGCACAAACAACCTAGCTCTCATATATACTCTCATTTTACCTTCAGAAACTGTTAGTTTAATCCTTTCACGTATCCACGTATCTCTTCTAACCTAAAACTGGAATAATAAAATAGCAAAAATATTTAGCGCTTTTGAAAACAAGTCACGAGACAAATCCTCGTCTCTCGTTTGCTTTGATAAAAAGTCCTTAGCCCATTATGAACATTTGGGACCGCGTGTGTCATTCCGTGCGTAATGCAAACCTTGCCAAAGATTTGAGCTCGAAAGCGCGAGGCTCCACTTTTGCCAGGTTTATGTCCTTTCTGTTTCCTTTCTCAAAATAAAATGTATAATAGAAAAATATAAATACACCAAGCTATGTGGTATTTTTCCTAAGGATACCACTTCTTTTATCCGTGGCTGTAGCTTCTTTCGGTTACAGTTTTTCAGGATCTGTTTTTTGTTTTAATTTTTTTATTTTATATTTGTTGACTAAGGTCGCTTTGATGCTTGGAATTGTTTCATCGTTCTATTCACGGCAGCTCAGCAGCAGTGGTCGCGAATAGCTTAGATGACTTCAAACCTGTTGAAAAAAGGACAACCCGGGGTCCTTGTGTTTGCCGTAATATGTGCTGTTTTGTGTAAGCTAAACGACCGACAAGACGACTAGCGCGGTAGTATCTCCACGGATGACGAGATTTTCCACAAGCTGGTAATAAACGCTGGCTGTGTTAACTCTTTTGGGCTTTTGGATTTCGCCCAGTCGTGCGGCATCTTCTTCTTCGTCGTCTTTTATTGTTGCATAAAATAATTTGAATATGTTGACGTTAGCTGGAGCATGCATTGCTACACGCACGTACTTACGTATACAGCGAATATTTTTTCTGCTCCTTTTTCGCGGCAATGTTATCCTTTTTTCGGTTCATGCCTTTAAATAGACAAAAATGTAAAGCGTTTTATCGCTCACGAGCGTTATAGAAATGGCCTAGAAGGGTTGTTTTAAATATTCGTTCTTTATGTTGTTTCTGAAAATAAAGATTTTTTTTTCATTCTAGTAAAGGCCACCTCTGGTTGCATCGTTAGCCTGTTTTAGCTTTGTTCATGGTTTGAAGTGAAATATTTGAAGTAAGAAAAATATCCGTTTTAACGTTTTGTGAAATCTTGCTGCTTGGAAAGGACTATCTACGAAATAGGTGAATTCATGGGGTTTAGTTGTGGGTAGTGGAAATTCTATAAATTTTCATATTTGGTTGGCTGGGTAGCATGTGTGCTGGTAAAGATACGGTGGAAGGTATTTTTTAAAAGATGTTTGTCTATTTGAAGAAAGCCAACGGATATAAAAGGAAAATAATCGTAATGGTCGTAAATCCTGAATATGCACTTAAAGTGGTTTGGATCAGCTTTTCTCGGTTGTGTTCCTATTGTGGTTAAAGAAGAAAAATGTCGGGAGTGTAAATTAGGTAGGTGAATACCAAGAAGTGTCTTTTGATTTAATGAATTTGTACAAAAATTAGCAGGAGCAAGAAAACATGTGACTAAGTGAGGATTGAGACTTTGCATTAGCGAAATTAGTAATTGAGTGAATGAAAACCGTTTCAGGTGGAAAATTGAATGAAGTCAAGTTTTTGAGATGCAGGATATGAATGTGTCTCTATAATGACTATTGTGTTTCTTAATTGATAAGGTTGACTCATTGCAACCAGGTGCTAATTGGTAAGTAGTTGGTGCCATTTCGATTCAAAAATAAAGTTGTCTGTTTTTCATTTTATTTGAATAGTACTGGTCACAACGCAGTCAGTGCAATTTCCAAAAGATAAAGTTTCATCAAAACCGAGTTTGGAAATTTTGTATCTGTGGTCCAGTTTTATTTTCGTTCAGAAATTGACTGTCTGAGCTTTATTTTGTCGGTTTTTACTCTTCTTTTCTAGCTGTTTTTTTCTTTTTTCTTGGAATTTTTCTTGTTCCTGCCACAAAAAGCATCAATTGATGCATTGAAATACAATACTGGCAGATGACGTTTCAAAAAACCGTTTGAAGCTCTAAGGAACAACAAGGTGACAAACTACGAAAACTGAATTTTTATGCTTACTCAGTACAAATCTTTCAAATCACCGAGTCTTTTGAAACATTTTTGCTTTTTGTCCTTATATAGAACAAATTTGTAAGCTTTCAGGTAAGTCCTAATATAAATAGAACAAATTTGGTAGCCTTTCAGTTACAATATTGGGATAAGACTGCTAGCTATGGTACGCTACATGCTACCAGTAAAGTTCCAAATGATGTGAATTTTTTCACGAAAATGATTTGATTCCGAAAATTTACACTTCAAATCTGTCTACCCTATAAACTCCAGATCTTGATGACTTGTTTTTCATCTAGCTAATCATCTGATACAATATTTTGCTGAGACTGTTCAGCGTTTTGTCATCAAGATCATATTTCAGGCCTTAAGAACCGCATATTGTTGACTTTTTCCTCGACTAACAAAAGTTCGATATGCACATTATGGACTATCGCCTTCGATAGAACTATATGTAGTGTGTAGCTTTTCTCAGGATCAAAATCCGTTGGCTCATTGGAGATCTTTTTTTACCTCGGTCCTAGCTTAGTTACGGCGCATAACCATTTAATACTAGTTATGGGCATTCAGATCACCTGCGATGATTACTGCTCCTTCGTGATCCAACAGTACACGATCATAGCGAGTGAAGTTCTGGGAAATAAAAGGCCTGTACATCAAAACTACAGTGAACTCAAAGTAGTTATTTTAAGATTTAAAGTTGGACGAAGGTAGTTTTTGACGCTTCTCTCTCTCGAGGATGGCATTTTTCCTTACCAATAGTCTTATCGCTCTTGTGTAGGATGCAGTTTGGGCTCCGAAGGTGGACTACAGGTTTGGGATTCATTTGGTGGGACTCATGTTATATTTACTCAGTAAGCATGCTTTGAATCATCCTTATCATGATTTCTTACTCCAAATACTCTTGGCTCAGGAAAGAAATTTGTTAGCATGCGATTAGAGCTTGCTGATACGGACCCAGAACTGCAACTTCTATCCACCACATGGACAAATGATTTTCTTAAATACTTCGAGTTTCGGGAATAGCCACCACAGCTAAAAGAGTATTCGATTACTTAATTGACACATTTTGACTTTTGTTCGCAAAATTTTTCCTGCCTTGAAATTGGTATCGGAGTTCACAAATCGCTCTTCAAAGTGACAATTACTAAACGAGCACCCAAATTTTTGGCAGCTGAAGCCTTGATCTAATCCCCCTTCGTGATTTCTGTATCCTCATTTGACAGACTAAGTGGCATAAGGTCTTGATCTTATATACTTTGTTATCAGCTCTTGATAGGTGCATTTTTAGTATTTTTGATTTAGCTATCCTGGTTATTGAGTAGGATCTCAATTGGTTAAGACTCTGCTCGAGTTTTTTTCTGTTTTTGGGGCTGAGCCCGTAAATTTTTCTGATAAGAATTGGTGTTGAATTTTATTTGAAGATCAGTGAAGCTTTTGGTGAACTTTTTATGATCTTGATTCTCAAATAAACCTGCTTGACGATATCAAATTTCGCGTTCCTTTCTTTAAATATACGGACCATTGAGAGCTGCTTTTCTGACTACCACATGGTTATTGGCAACGGCTTAATATCGTAAGTAAACTCAGGATTAGCTTGGTATACATTATGACCATATGTGAGGCCGGTGTTTTGTGTGTTTAAGAGTTGTGCGGGTTTTGAAACTTCCCAACGGGAATCGCGGTAATGTATGCTGGCGTAATGCATGAATCAAACAATGCTGGTAATGCACATTTCCGACTTCCAAAGCTATTTTCCAGCAATTATAAGATATACTCGTAAACATGACTTGGAGCATGGAAAATGCTGCAAGAGAGAAAGCTCATATGTTATAAGTCCAAGACTGGCCAATGAAATTCACTCGCAGAAACAAGGGGAAAAGAACTTGCGAGCATACATCGGTTATGAGGAGTCTGCTATATAAAGCGGAAAGATGAAAATTTCGAAGCATTTCAAATCATCACACGCGGGTAAGTAAAATGTATGAAGACAATTCCTCCTAGTAGCAAAGAGCATGCGCTATTGGAATTTCCAATGAGCGTCAGCATGCAAAAACCACACATGCAGAGATACTATCGGCCGCCGGCCAAAGCTTTCATTCATATTGAGGCGTATAAATGCGACAATACGATGTCGTACTTTCCAAAAAGCTCTTATACATAAAGCTATTGAGCTAAAAGCATGAGTTTCCCCTTGTATAAATCTTCCCAGCCTAGGACATGCAATGTTATAAAGAAACAACGCGTAATGGTCCGGTAATGCTTACACGCATTACGCGTAATGCTTACCGAATATATCCGTAAGCATTATTTTTCCCGTTGGGTTTTGTATAATTTTGTTGCGTGTATGTGACTGTGTGTTTGTGTTAGTCGAAATGCTTATACATACTAGCTTTGAATTAAGTAGCGTATTCCGACGAGTTCCGATTTTCTGTGTCCAACGGAGTAGCAATTATGTTCTCCCAGTTACAGTTGACTAAAAGTTCCGGCATGTGGAACGATTCAGATCAGTGGGGCCACATCGGTATTCTAACAGAATGCCGCAATAGATTTGGGCTCGTTGCAGAAGACACGGACCACATGAGCAAAATAATAATCTTGGCAGGAATTTCCAGGTCAAGATACCCACAAGAACAGACTGGAAGAAAAAGGAAGCTACCACCGATGGGGGCGTTTGGATTTACACGGATGGGTCAAAGACGGACACAGGAGTTGGTTCGGGCATGTTTTCTATGGATCTGAGCCTTAACCTGTGGCGTAGACTGTCGGACCATGCTACCGTCTTTCAGTCTGAATAACATAATATACGCATGGCAGTTGAGTCCATTAGCGGAATATCAACCAGATCAATGACAGCATAGCAGCAATTCTCGCTCTTATGTCTTACAGATGTTCTTCAAAAACTGTTAACGCTTGCAGAGTGGCTCACAATGAAAAGGCATGGTATATTCCTATCCGGATTATGTGGGTGCCAGGGCATAGTGGGGTCATGGGCAACGAAAAAGCCGATGAATTGGCGAGGAAATGCTCAGGAGCTAGCAATAGCCCCTGCATCACTGTACCACGGTCAATCGCTGACGCCACAAGCAAACTTGATGCCGCCATATGGGCCAAACTGAAGTCCGAATGGGAAAATAGGTTGGACTGCAGGGTGTCTACGACATTATGGCCATCACCTGATCTAAGCAAAAACAGGAAACTGCTCAAGCTCAGCAGATACCACCTGAGAGCTACGGTCGGCTTGCTCACAGGGCACTGCCTTACCGCGTCTCATGCGAAAAGAATGGGACTGACATCCAGCAATTTATGCAAGAGGTGCGAGATGGGAGAGGACACACACCATAGAGCATACACTCTGTGATTTTCCGGCCCTAAATAATAAACGCCTCAAGATTTTTGGTTGTTACCACTTTCAAGGGTTAGCAGAGGTGGCCAGTACCGTCACGCTGAGTCAGCTGATCCAGTTTGGCGAAGCGGTCACTTGGCAGCTCAAACAAGCCAGCGGAGGGTGGCGAATGGGCCCAAATTGATGGCCTAATGCAAGCCGCGTTCCCGGCAACCCTCTTTACTAACCTAACCTAACCTACAGTTGACGGTTCTGTGCTTGGGGACATTGAAGCATCTTGTAGTTGACGTTATTTCTTTTCCTTTCTCTTATCTTGTTAGCCAAAAATAGAGCAAGTTTCTTATGTTGCGATAAGGATTATCAAACCACAACAACTGTTTTTATTTCAAGATAGTTAGCGAGCTACTGTCGCTTATACGTGCAACTGTCACTTGACTACTTCCACTCGACAGCTGAGATAATTCCACATATTCTACAAAAGGATTTTGAGTCTAATTGATTGATTAAGAAAAATATAAAGTTAGCCTTTCTTAATATGTATGTGCTGAAGGCAAGTTTTGCATACGCTAAGCGAGAATGCCCAGTATTTTATTTTGTGCAAGGATTTCATAAAGCAGCTCCAAGTTTTTATCTAGTTGCGTCTTGTTGGACCAGCTGGATTATATCACACCTCAAACGAAAGTTTTCTTTTTTAAGTGACTGTAGACTATTGTTACTAATTTGCTACAAAATAAATAATGCTGGATTCTTTCAGCCTAAAAAAGCAAGAATAATACCATATTCTTTTGTCCATTTAAATAACCTTAGCAGCCAATAGCTCCTGATTTGAATCCAGTTCAATCAAATGTGTGCCCAAGATCTTTTATAATTATTGCCAAGTAGTAGTCTTTTGTTACTCATTACTATTTATATATTACTATTCACATTACATATTACTATTCGTAACGAATCCGGGTCCGACTTTGCTAAAGTTATCTAAAAATGGTTTTTATGCTTGATAACCTTGAATGTCTTCATCAGTGTTAGATAATCTAAACCGAACGGTTTTTGGTGCATAGGTACCTGACCCTTAGGAGCTAGCTCACTTGCCATGGCTCCAGATTAGATAGTATTCTAGTATATCGATGATTCACTGTTCTTAAACTTTTTATGGTGAGACCTGCCCTTCTTATCGACTTTTTCGATTCATGGTAGCACTTTTTTTTGGTGAAGATATATTTTTGATTGACATCAGTTGATATTTTAATTGCCCTGCGGTTGTTTTTGTTGTTGCTATTTTACTTCAATTATGTTCAGGTGAAGTATCAACTCTTATTCAAGTCTTGTTAGTTTTGTAAAATACTTTTGGATATGCGTTCTTTATCATAGAATAAAATATTGTAAGTTTTGTTTTATTGTTTTGAAAAGCACTATTAGTGTTTTTGTAACATTGTTCACAGAATCGAGTTTTTTTGAACTACCAAATCTAGGCTCGCGAAATTAATAGCAGAATGAAGCAATGTATGAGAAAATCTGGGAATTCGCTTTATGAGGAATTCAGAATATATAACGATTAAATGTTCAGCTGAAATTGAAATTTCTCAGTAGGAGTTAATGGCAATTTTCAATTTCAGCTGACCATTTAATCTTGATATATTCTGATTTCCCCATAAAGTAAATTCCTAGAGTTTCTCATACATTGCTTCATTTGAGCCATTGAATTCTTTCCTTTTTATAATCTGCCTCATAATTTTATGATTCAGAAAAAATGACACATCTATCCTCTCGAAGAATTCTGTTGATTGAAAAATAAACTATTTGTAAATTTTTTTTATTAACTAAACAAGCCATTTAATGCACATTTTCATACTTAAATCTACGTACAATACTTTTTTTTCCAATATTTCATTCAAATCAAATTCCTATTTGTTTCATTCATGACTTCTAATTAGCTATTTCCCGCCAATTAATAGATTTCGACTATCATAGATAATTTTGCTTGCCATTCATCAAAATCAAATTAAATGTAATAAAATACGATATTTTGTTCCACTTGTTAGCTTTAATAAATAGCCGAAAAGCCACGCCGTAATTTTTCGCAGCATCATTTAGTTTGACCTGATTCAATTTCGATTCATTTAAATACAGTTGCGTTGGCAACAAATTCGTCTGTTCAACTCGAAACTCGTCGAAAAATGTACCGTGTTGTGTTGATTTTATGTGTTCTTGTTATTGTATTTGCTATGGTCTGTAGCCATCATTCGTTAAAAATCAGGTTTTTGTACAACCCGTTGTCCAATTTTCAGGATAATAAGAAACAATCTCCAAACTTTGGCCTGAATGAAACTCGAAATGAATCTCGATTGGCAGGTGGTAGAATGCGAATAAATGCAACAAGAAATATTCAGCCACCGGACGATAGTGATGAAGTTCTTCGAGGAGCAAATATTCGTCCTTTAAAACCAATTTTACTTGGAAATCGTTCGGAAATTGCAAAGCGTGAAAATCCCAAACGACATTGGCGTTTGTCCGGAAAGAAGGAAGTGTTCAATAAAACGAAAGATACGGATGACCAAGAAGAAGATTATGGGAGCGGCAGAAATTATGACAATGATTCCTATTGAAAAACATTATTGGATTACAATTAAAGAAACATGTTGAATGAGTCTTTTCGCAACAATCATTGGTGCTGGTGGTTCGTAGTTTGATTAAGTTTTAGAACGTTTTTGAAACTGTTTTGTGAATATAAGATGTGTTAGGCTTATGGTTTTCATCTCTGGACTTTGGCAACTTTATCTGCTGAAAAGTGCTTCTAAACAATTTAAGCACATTTTTCTACGAAATAAAAATAATTTGTTTCACGATTTTTCAGACGTAGGTCCAAAAATTTAAAAAAAAATTAATAAGTTTTTTCCTCATTTTTCTCTTTCTACGCTTTTTTAATATAATGCAATCAGCTGTTGGAAATTTTCGGAAACGAGTGGTGTTGGAAAGGAGAATTCATTAAAAGTTGCACATATTTTGGCACTCAGAGTAATGCAGGATAGAAATAATTCACGCGAAACTCCAGCAACATCCATATACGAGTCCTTGTATAATCAGTGGACTTTTTACTCTTACACTTTGTGGAACGTATTTGGATAAGCCATTTCAACTGATTTCCCAAAATTTCCCTGTCAGCCTAGCGACCAGATAAAATTAAACTGCATGAATATGATTAAAAAATCAATACTGTTCCCATTCTATGAGTCGAAATATTCTTTGATCATGTTTTAAAAAGAAATTAAACAGATTCTAATTTTCTTGCTAGACATTTATCATTTATCATTTCGAAATTTGAATTTTGAACTGGCAAATATCTAATAAGCACATTGCTGCCAACCGAGTGGGGATAAAATAAACTTGCATGCTACTTCGGATCGTTTATACTCAACTTTGTATGAAAATAAACGCAGCTAATGATGTCTTGAAACTCTTTGTTTACAAAAATTCACAATTTCAGCTGTTTTCTTTCGAAAGTAAAAACAAGTGTTTCTGGACGATACTTTTAGTATCTACCTATAAATTCCCAGCTAACTAAACCCAGTTTCTTCACTTCCATTATGGCCGACAAATAAACAGTATAATCTTTTGTACTTATTGAGAAGAAGTTATTGCGTCATTTGCTAAGTGTCATGAAATAAAAGCAACTAAAATTTAATTTTAGGATGCGTCAACAGTCTTGTTTTTAATTCTTTTCATATTTTACAAGATATTTTCTTAGCACCAGCCAAAAACATTTTTATCAACATAAATCACAATTTTGTTTTTTTCTATCCGTCTGGCACGAATCATTCCCAATTAATTTAAACTAACTATAACTTCAGTAGACAGATAGCTCCAGCACCTGCTTTTGATATACATATGGACGAATGAAGTTATAAAATTATTAGATTTTTATCTGCTTTTGGTCACGTTTGCTCGGCAAACTTATTTTGTATGCTATGTAGGCATTTCAGAAGTAGCTTTTTTAGATAACCACATAGTTAGTTAGTTAGTGAAGAGGGCTGCCGGGAACGCGGCCAGCATTAGGCCACCAGTTTGGGCCCATTTACCACCCTCATAGACAATCACACGCATTCACACTTACAGCCATGGCACTGGCGGGATTCGAACCCGCAGGCCCTGTAGCACGCCGCTTTTCGGCCTGACGCCTTAGCTTGTAAAGCTACCGGGCCCTCTAGATAACTACATAAATTAAACATAATTTCATCACAAAACCCGTATATAGAAGCCCATCAGCTTGTACTACAGGCCTAAAAGCGGTTTGATGGAGCACAGATTTTAGTCCGCATTCAAATGCTCATCAGCATTAACCAACTTGCTAAGTTGGCTAAGTTTGATGGTCTTTGCCCTGTAGAAATGGAGCCATCTGCTGTCTAAGGATGATTTTTGGTCTTGCCTTAATATTCTTTTTGCTCTCTAGCCAGAGTTTTCTATTATCAGACCAATAGTTTTTTGTGAAAGTATACTGACCTTGGATCTTTGGAAGCCATCGTTTTGACAGAGTGAAACCTATTTTCACACTCCAATCGCTTATGAAAACCAACACTAGCTCTAACAAAACGCTAGCTAGCTAACAAAAGCGTGTATCTTATAGCTGCGAGCTCTTGATGATATGCTTGCTACGATTTCTACTTACTATATGTCATGCACATTTGCCCACCATTTTGAATATCTGATCGATCGAGAACTATGTATGTCCAACTCGCTTCTCAAAAGTTAAGCACTATTCAGGGAGCGTTATTGTTTTGAGTCTTCTGTTCAGCCACTTTTTATGATTACTGAGCAACAGGTTTTTGCAAATATAGTAGAAAAGGTAGGGTTCTAATTTTGTCTTTAGCGTAGATTTTTTGGAGAAACATTTTACAATCATTGAAGATTATGAAGGCTATCATTCTGCTTTTGCATGCTCTGCCCGAAACTGTCACTGGAGAAATTTTCGATAAGTTTGAAGCTTATTCTACAGTGAGGCTAAAAAATTTCAAAATGAACATTTTAATTTAAACATGAATTTAGTTTCCCTCCTTATCTCTCTCCTGTTGGTTGAAGAAATATGATTCTTGATGAAAGTGAACGGGTTCGAAAAATTCACAAATTCTTTTTCTAATTTCATCAGAAAGTTAGGATGAATCGAAAAAAAATCAATGCAATAGGTTGTGTTTTGAGATTCATAGCTTGATGCTTTCGAAATTCAAGAGCTGTTTTATATTTTACTCAAAAAAAAAAATCTTTATAAAAACAAATAATTAATGGTCCTGACTTGTGTGTTTAGTGACATAAATTTTTATGGCTTAGTAGTAGTGAATAATATTTTTTGGTATGTAAAATATTGAATGTTTAAGTTGATATTCTAGCTTGATAGAGAGCATAGAATTTACATGAGCCGGCGAAAAAAATTCAAAAATGTTTTATTCTGCCGCGTACCAACTATCGAAATCATAGTAGATAATTTGTTGAACTTGATTTTATAAGCAGTGAAATGCTTGTTTTAATAAACAATGGAACATTTCTGATAATTGAAACACCTCTATGGAAAATAATGTGGCCTTAGAAGACATTTTTTTTTTGATTACTAGATGATTCTTATCACATTTGACACATTTGAGGATAACTTTAAATTTTCAACATAATTTTACTGTGTTCCGCAAAGCTTTTTTACGCAATAGTCCATAAAATTTCATACTATTTACTGTTTTGTGTCATTAGTGGCTGCTCTTCGGTATTATAACAGGCTGCAGATAATTTTTGTATTCTAAGTGTCGAACATGGTTGCGATTGTCCAGAAGAGCTGGTTTCGTTTTGCTCTACTTTTGGAAGGGGCTAGTAGCTCTTACCAAAAATGTATTTTTTTTTGGCTAATAATAAGCTGTGTTTAATTAGCACGAAAAAGAGTAGAGCATATCAAGGCAGTTTATAAGAGCGCAGCTGTCAAAAAAAGTAGAGCAAGTTAGAGCAATTGAGAGTACGAAATCTTATGGAATACTTTTTAGTAAACAATTATCAAAGTATCAGAAGTTCAACCTGTTAGTTTTTAAAATGCTAATATACATTTTATGTAAAGAAAACAGAATGGAAAAATATTTAGCAACTGAATTAATGGAAGAGTTTGATAATTCCTCTGATTCAGACATTTTGTTTATATCCTCATCTGAGTTTGAGAGTAGTGAAAATGATGCTGATAATTTGGTTTTTTTTAGCCATGACCAAAAACAATTGCATCCGAATATTCTTGGAAGAATTAATTCCGCAGTATACGGATCAAGAGTTTTTAAAGCATTTTCGTGTGACTCGAAATTTATTAGAGTTGCTTTACAGCAAAATTAAAAGTTCAGAGGAATTCCGAAAACTTTATGAAACTAAAGTAATAGTTATTAATTGATACTTGCATAAATTTAGTATTAGTTTATCTAAATTGTATGTTTTCCTGTCTGAAATGGATCTTCTCAGTAGACTCATAAGTAATATAAATTAAATAATATTCAAAAAAATTGTAAAATTGTATATGATCAAAATTAAATCCTTAAAATCAGTTAGTTTTTATTTTTCTCCGAATGATATTGCAAAATTTTTTCTAAAATCTCATTGTTTTGCTTTGTTTTATTAGTTATATCTTCATAATCCATTAGCGTCTCTTTCCGATATGCAGTTTTTTCTTCTCATTCTTCTTTCTTTTCTGCGGCTCTTTGTTCTCTATGCACATTGATTTCCTTCGTAACTGAATATACCCGTGTTGAGAAAGTTGGGATGCTATCTTCTTCCTGTAAGTGTGAACCGATTTCTCAGCTGGGTATACTTGCCTTATGTCCACAATTTCCTGATAGAAAAAATAAAAAGAACTTGCTTATCTAAAATCCCAGGTCTTTTCACCCAATGCAGTAGTAATTCCAGTTTCGACTGCAATTTCATCATTTGTTTTGTGCGAGTATTTGTCCGAGCTTAAAAAGACTGGTGGGATAACTGGTGGGCTCTTTATCATCACTTCGCTCAATTCTCGCCGTCAAAATCATCAAAACAAAGCCGTGTCCCTTGAAATCCATCTGAAAATAGAACTGATACTTTCTCAAACTTGTGTTCACCTATCGATCTTACAGCATCTCAAACATATTACCAGTCCATCTATACTTTGAATATAATACCGAATAATGAATTGCTTATAATTCGTTACTATCACAAAAGAATTATCCGCTTTTACCGGCACTTATTATCCGCACCGCCAGAATGGATTTCAGATAAATTAATCGAAATCAATCAAATCTATGTGGGGTTTCGAATCGACGCCAATGCCGTTCGCAGTCTGACAAAGACCGGTGCTCAGCTTACACATGCCGAGTCGTTTAGTTGATTATTATTATTGTATTTCGATTTTGGTTGTGTCTAGTTCAGTAAGCTAAACACAGTAGGTGCAATAAGGTACTCGCTGAGGAGCGCTGTAAGAGGTGCTCGGTATAGATCAGTGCGACGGTAAGCATAAACAAACCTGAGGTTTTCGTGTACAGTATTTATTAGTTCATAAGAAGTCTGAAAAGCCCATGCTGTGATCACAGTGGAGAGTCATTACTTTCGTACAAAAGAATCGAGCTACTGAAGTTGCGCGCACGCTTCATTCAAGCCCTTGAAATAAATGCGCTCACCGGATGGCGGATACATATGGCTGGATTCAGGAGACACGGTTGCATTTGCTAACTACCTCCCACGTTGAATTAACCTAAGGTTAAGAGCATGCTTATATGTTTGCGTATAAGAAAGTGTCTGATGATGACTAGTAGAATAACGATGGATTTTAATTCAGTAATAAATTTCACTTTTGACGAGAAGAGCTTCTATGGTAGCTAAGTATATCGCGGAGTCGGAGACAGCTACCAAGGTATTTCCAAAACATTAATTTGCTCTGCGCCAGTGACTGTCATGTATTAAAATAAAGCTTAAAGTATGAAGTCATTCAAAGAGACTCATCTGCCAGATTTGAGTCATTTAACACCTTTAAAATCGTGTCATTGGAATCCGTAATAGCTTGAAGTTCCTCAGAAAAAAATCAACGGACAATCTTTGTGGCTTTTATTCTTAAAATTATTTTTAAAACTGAGAGCAAATTTACTCAAAAATTTATAAATTAAGCCGCTAAAAAATGCTCCAAATTTTATGCTTGGAGCCTTGTATCTTATTTATATCTTATGGATGAGTTCTCTTGGTAACCCACAATTTCCTCATCTATTTCTTTGGCATTAGCGAAAAATCCCGTCAAATATTGATGGTAGTCCATTGCTTCTTCATCCATTTCCTTGACCTAAGAATAGAAAATCTGGAAGCGAATGAAAAACAAACATTGAAAACTATTATCTAAAAAGCGTTTCTATCAAAGGTTTGGCGAAGAACTAGAGTCATCTTATTGTGGGCTACAGTTAAACGTAGTCGTCGAAAGTCCAGACATTTCGATTAATCAACGACTATTAAAGTTTTGTGTTGTTCGTGTTCTGAGGACACGATGAATATTTACGCGATTTAAATGAACAGATCGTTATGGGTCCTTATTGGATGGAAACTCCAAAGTATTGAAATGACTCGGTCAGATGATAGAAGAGACGATGAAGCAATAATTTTGAAAAACTGCATGCGGAGGTGGAATTGCTTACTGAATTGAACAATGGTAGTAAGGTCGGGTGCACATATCGTCTTGTGATGGCTTCATGGCATAATACTGAAAGGAACTAAAAGCTTGTTTTGCTTTCAACATCAAGCATCGCAAATCGGAAGATAATTTCAATTTTCTCGCACAATTCAGTATCCTTTCTGCCATTTTCAGCCCCTAAAATATTTCATATAATTTTATATCAAATCATAAAAATATTTGATTTATCTGAAACCCACCTTAAATGCAAAACATATTCAAGGCAAGAGACCTGAACAACTTTTCAATGTTATGGTCAACGTGCGCAATATCAGCCAGCACTCGTACAGGCAACATATGAATGGAGTAGACCACAATCCAAGCATATGAACAAAGATGGACAATGTCTTTAGTTCGTGGAGCCATACCTCCGCATCATTGCACTCATGAGCCTAAAGTGCACATCATCATCATCATCTGGAAAAGTGCAATGTTTTGTATCGCGCCTGGTTTTTTCACTGTCACTCTCAAGATGCAATTGTACATTTTAATATCCAAGTCCAGTAGAAGTAAATTGCGCAACCCAATGCGACGCCTGGTATGTAAATTATTATGTTGAATTCAATTCGTGTGTTATTTATGTTCACGAAATCACTGATTAATTGATTTGGATGCGAATCATAGGATAAAACATGAAAAAGGAATTTGCGTTTGTTGATGCGAAAGATGTGCAGTGGTAGGTCCAAATAGAAGTTTGATCATTAGTCGCGCAATTGTCTTAGACGAATAATAATCGTATTAAATTGCGTTGTAAGATTTGTTGCTGCAAATGTTTTGGTGGATGCAAAACAGGATGTAGTTTATCTTGTGCTGAAGTGAGGAGTTGTGAACTAGCAACGGAATTTTCTCTGTTATTTTGCCAAACCTTTTGAAGCGTAAATTGATATCAATCTAATACAGCAAATTAATATAAAGTAAATTGTAAATTAATGACAATAATTTACAGGAAAATAAGTTCACCCAAACTACTCCATAATGCCACAAGAACTTTTTCCATCGCTCCGTTCCTTTCTCGACTATTGAATAGCTCTAATAAATTAGCTCTTCACTTCTAATTGCATTTAAGACGTTGTTTGCTCATCAAGAAAAAAAAACCGTCACACCTAACTACCGAACCCAAAAGTCGAGCAGACTAAGAAAAATCACCCTTTTTTCCATTCGATTTAAATTGAGGGCTGTCCTTCCACTCCTGTCAGCGTTCTCATCTCATTATATCCTTTCGTTTCGTTTAATTAAAAAGAAATCGTCCAATTACACACACCTCGTCCAGCACACCCGCCTCCCACTCCAATCACACTGGATACTAGTCTCCTTCAAAACCAATGGCATTCGTCTTTAGCGAATCCTGATCCAAGCCAGCAGCAGCAGACGTCACAGCTGCAAGGAAAAGACTCGCAAAAGAACAAAAAGGGTTGTGCAAATAAATCACTTTTTTCTGCCAGTTGTCTTAATAAACGATATCACCATTTCATCAACCCTTTGATTTTTACAGCCAGCAGGCTAGTTTACAGAACTCGCCTAGTCCGGTCTTACTCTCGGCTCAGTCTCATGTCTCCTTCTTTTTGTTCGCCCAATCCATTTCCAGCCGATTTCTCTCAGTTTCGGTCTCAAAAAACTTCTAAGGGTACAAAGAATCCAACCAATAACTTGAAAGAATTCTCGATAGAAATAACGAAAAAAGGATACCGTCATCCTCATCTGTTTTGAAGCGAACGTTTCCAATTCTCAGGCATCTACAAACATGAAACAGTGCCGCTCTGGCATTTGAAGGGATAGCCACAAAAGGGTTTAACTTAATTAAGGACAATTGTTGATCGCAACTGTCGTTATAGGAAACTTTTCTCGATTTTTTCCCTCTTCGGTATGTTGGGCTTTTTGTGACTTTTGCTTCAAGGAACGATATGAAATCGTTAAAGTAAGATTACGAGAGAGAAGATGATGATGGCGATGGTAGATTGCTGAAAAATGTGAAACTGAAACGAATCACAAAATGATTTTTTCCCAGTCCGTGCAGTTGAATCCGTATGCCCGTAAGGGCTGAAGAAATGAACATTTATCCTTGAGATTTATGACCGATTGATATTTAAATTAGAGAAAGTTCTTTTTTTGGGTTTTGGTATTTTGGAATGAGCGTTTCAGCTCGTGGTTTTAGAGGGACGATACTTCGCTGAAAAAAGAAGCTGAGATTCAATAATGACATAAACTTCTATTATTTTATATACTGCCTAAAAGTGAACGTGTAGTGAACAAATAAAATACTAAATTTAAATAAATGAAAACTTCAAGTTTGGAAGAGAGACTACGTACTAGCATTGGAATAATTATCACGGTGTTTTCAACCTCAAAATGAAAGTTCAGCTGTGTTCTCATTAACATAACGTAACGGTAAACAGACTTAAAGAAACGGATAAATGAAATTTAATTTGAAATACGCTCGATCAAAAGGAAGTGGTGGGCCAGAAGTATGTGTTCACGCGTGGTTGCTAACGCGTGTTTGGTCTATACGATTGCGATCACGACTAATCGTAGCTTGACGCCATATAATCGGCAAAACAGGTCACAGCGGTATGTAAATACCGCTATAATTCTGAGCAGCAGCATAAAATAATAAAATATTATAAGCTCACTTTACTTTATACTTTGCTTAGTGTGGCGAAAATGACTATTTACTAATACTTCAAGCGGTGCTTAGGTGGCTCCAGATTCGGAACTTTTTTTAGCGAGTCTTACCTCACATACCTAGCAATCCGATAAACCACCCGGGGATCTAGCCAGAAGATTTTTTGGACATCTATACCGGGGGAAAGCCTCATTAATAAAAAATTATCTATTGAGTAGTGACTGACACAGTAATTTCAATTATCTGATGTCGCCTCCACACTGTGAGCCACATGTGCGTGGACCATCATGTGGCCTATTTTCTAGACGGCCGATGGCTTGCAGTGGCCGACAGTGGCGAAACATGGAAATGGCCATAATTGCGACCATTGCAGTGGCCGATAATGGCCCACAATGAGGAGGCAGCATGACAGTAAAGGTTCTATGTTTTACCGACAAACCTTACAACAAACCAACCACTTGTAAACAGTTTGCTCAAATTAAGCCGAAAAATTAAGGTGGTAAGGTTTGCCAGATATCAGATCATCCCCTGAGAATATGTTTCAAGTTGAGATCAGGTTTGACGATTTCTTAAATAAAATAATTTTTTTCTTAAATAAAATAAATGTGTTACACCACGAAAGCAAATACTTTTATTGTACACGTATGTGTAGCAGTTAATGAGTTAATGATGTTTGAACACTCTTAAATGAGTGTGAAAGTAGCCAAAATTTAATTATATATAATTCCCATCGTGAATTCTATGTTAAGTGTGAGAAATGGACCTGATACATAGAAAATAAATCCATTGCTCCATTAAAAAAACTATTTGCATCGAATCGAAAAAAATATCAGAAGAGGAAACTGTCAACATTGTAACAAAGGTTTCTAGTTGGCAAAAAGATTAGGCGCACTAGGCCAATTTTTAACCAACTGAAGTAAAGTAAGGGTAAGTTTTAGAAATCCAACTAAAATGGTTATGCTGATGTAAAGCAAATCGTTAAATCTATCAATAGGTTTAATAGAAAAACTATGAGTGCCCCAAACGATGGTCAATCAAATGTGTTTCATATGAATCAATTTTGAAAAACACGTTAAATTAGTTTGGAAAAGAGGTTGAATTAGTTTGAAATTTTCTTTATAAATAAGTCAGGTGTTTGCCAAGACTGAAAGTTATAGCAATTTTTTAGCCTAACTATCAATTTTAGCTTTGCAAATATCACATTCTTTGTATCTATGTTAATTATAAGTAAACATATTTTGAATTGCATGTTCTTAGAGCCATATAGACAAATATGAGGGATTTGAAGGTAAATAATTATACCGGCTGCAACTGAATAGTTTATTTAACCATTTTTTTTAACTAAGGCTTCAAATTTTTTTGGGAGAAAAAAGTGTTCAGTTCAATAAAAAAGACACTTTCAAAAGGGTATGTACCACAGATCATCAGTGAAAACAAAGTTTACAGTCAAATATAAAAATAAGTTATTACGGCAAATTCAGTCGATTACAATGGTATCTAGTATGATTAAACATGACTGCAGCGCATTCGATGATAGTTTTGGCCATTTCACTGGCAGGTATTTGACTAATTCTTGGAGGAATTCATACCCAATTCCTGTCAATGATGCTAACATCTCGGGGTATTTGTTATATTGTTTACCTAAATAAAAAATAACTTTTTACTTACTCTCATCAGCTCGTGCAACTGCCGAAGCTGGTAAATTTCTTTGGCAAAAATATTGCAATTTCACTGTCATCCTTGTCGAAAAATAGACTTGGCGTATGCTGAAACAGCTGCTCAGGCGTCCTTAGTCGCAGCATGACCTTCATTCACAATCGTGTTTCTCTTAAGAACTTAACATTTAACAAATAATTTCCAAATAAACCAAAACTAATGATCGAAAAGGTACCAAAATTGTTTGTGTGCAGCATTTTCGTACCACAATTAATTGTGCATGTACCAAATATTGGTAAAGGAAAGAAATAGATGATAAGCATCGTACACATTGTGAATCGATTGTGTAAAGTAATATGATCACTTACTTTAGTTTTTATAAATCAAATGCGTCGAGAATATCAAATTCGCATTGAGCAAAGGTTAGCTATTGTTGCTGAATAAAGAAACTGTGTTTCTTGGTCAGAGCTTTCGACAAAATATGGGTTTTACTGAAATATCATCTATTGCTAGGTAGTAAAAGGAAATAAATATCAATATGTGAAAACTTCCCCAGACAGAGGAATAAAACGGGTAGCTTCTGCAGAAGCAGACAGCAAAATATTAGAACAAGAAAAATAGCACCTCCCAAAACATGTGAAAATATTCTGAACGGTGTGAATATTGGACGCAAAACTTAATATTAGTAGTACTGCTATTCGATGAAGCTACAAAAATATAATATAAAAGCTTTCGCTGTGCAACTAGAGCTATTATCAACTGAAAAAAGCACAAATCTTCCTTTGAAGCTCACTCTTGGGCACATGAATAAGCCGCTTGACTTTTGGACGAATAAGGCTTAATGTTCTTTATGTACAAGAATGCTAATTTTAGTTTTCGGGTTTAAAATAAAAAGAAAAAAAAAACTCTAGCGCACCTGAACCGCTAGAAACACTAATGTTCGAAGAACAGTAGAAGAATCGTGCAGATTTTGAGTGCATATTCCACCACATGAGCTGCTTATTACGGCCAAACTGTTTCAAATGCCACGTTTTACTTTGGTCTCAAGAATGCATTATAACTCATATGGTAGAAGGTTTCAGATATTACCACTGGCATAAATTTCAACGTTTATGAGAGCAAAACACGGGTTAATTATATTCGTTATCAGTTGCTTATTTCACAAAATTTTGAAAGCAGCATCTCATATAACATCAATGAAGAAAATGCTCAGTGCCTGCAGCACTGTAACTGAAGTTGGTGTTTGGGGCTGCGATCCGAAAAATTTGCAGAACTTTGGGGATTGAAACATCGGTTATTTATTTGCATTGTAAATGTTTCCGGTATAATTTTATTGATACAAAAGTAGCACAACTTTTCGCCAGTATCAAAGCCAAGAATATATCACATCTGCTTCACGTTGTTATATTACATTCGAAGTTATAGGAGTATGAAGAAACTTAGGGTTCCCTGCAGCGAGGTTTTTCAAATAATCGAAAACTTAATATTTGCTGTTTATTGGCACTACAATATCATTACCAATTGAAAATTCTACGATTAAACCGCTTAATAAAGATATTGCAAACAAACACAAAACCAAAAATAGCTGGCAACCCTATAGTGGCTTTTCAACCAAATTTGGTCTGAATAATGTTTATAATAGGTTCCATAAATTGTATGAAATTCGTATTGATTTCATGACTGCACTGGAAGTTATAGGGCAAAAAGTTTTATTTTCCTGAGAGAATTTGCAAAACCAAAAACACAAAAATTACCATAGCTGGCAGCACCAATCGAAGTTTTCAACCAAATTTCTATCAAACAGAGTTTAGAGTAAGGTTCAGCTACTGTGTCAATTTCATGAAAATCTGGTTACTTATTCACATTTCATAGGGCAAAAAGCAGTTTTTTTCTTTGTAATTTTTCAAGATGGGACCACTGCCACAGATTTACCCAGACCTGGTCCTACTTAAATCCAGACCTGGTCCTACTTAAATCCAGACCTAGTCCTACTTAAGTCCAATGCTTTCTGTAAATTTCAATGGTATCTGATTATTGATTCGTGAGTTCCAATGAACAGAAGTTTTTGATGCTAAAAATGTAAGTTGACTGGGAAAGGGTTACCGTTCTTGTCCGACATGAAATTTCCAAAGTTTTACTTTGAACGTGTAGATAAAGCATAAGATTTGTATACAGATTGGTTTTATTGTAAGAAACGGACATTTTTAGGATATTCGATGGTTTGAATGTTTTCACTTCCAAATTTTGATTTTTTCAAATTTAAGACACCAAAATTATCATAGCTGGCAGCTCCAACCGAATTTTTCAACCAAATTTCTACTGAACGTGGCTTCAGCTACTGTGTGAATTTCGTCAAAATCGAACGATTCAATCAAAATTTATAGGGCTAAAAGCAGTTATCTTTTTTAGTGATTTTTCAAGATGGCACCACTGGCACAGAATCGCCCGCATTTCAAAATCACTTCTATCAGACCTGTTCCTATTTAAGACCAATACATGCTGCAAATTTCAATTAATTCTGCTCATTGGATCGTGAGTTTCCGTGAACAGAAGTTTTTGATGATAAAAATATAGGTAAATTGGGCAAGGGTTACCAGGCGTGCCCGTTATACCATATCAAATTTTTTTTTTGTCTATGTAAACAAAGCATGAGATTTACATATGAATGGGTTTTTTTTGAAGAAGCGGCATGTTTTCAAGAGAGACGATGATTTGGAGGTTTTTACTTGCAGTAACTGCCCTAGCTACAGGGTTGCCAGCACGCTCATTAAAAGCTACACAAATCTACAAATAAATAATACCAATATGTATTGAAAATTTCGCAATGATTGAATAGCTTTGTCAAAAGTTATCGCAATTTAAAAATTTTCAAATTTTTCCGTTCTCTTTTTAGGCACCCAGTGCACACATGGGGTTAAAAAATTCCAAAACATTATCCGATTCACATGTAAAACACTTATCGGATGGCGCGTTCCTGAGATTTTTTCACTGAAAATTTTTGATGATATATATATATATATATATATATATATATATATATATATATATATATATATATATATATATATATATATATATATATATATATATATATATATATATATATATATATATATAGAAATATGAAGTTTTGGCCAAAGTGATTTTAATACTAATGTTCTTCTTCGAACATTAGTAATAAGCAGTGACAAATCCAATACGCTATCGTTATGACGGAAAAATTATGTTAATTGTGATTTATACAAGGCCATTGAATATTTAATTAGATACTCAAAGATTATGAATATGAAAATCTTTCGAGTTGTAGGTTTGTTACTTTTTGTTTGGCGTCTAAAATTCACTTTATTTGGTGTTTCCTGCTATTAAAACTACCCAACAAAGCTCTCAATGTTCCTGGTAAGTCACTACATACGTAAATATACACTGTAAAAAGTGGGTCTAAAATTAATTCTTTGACAAACGTAAATATATTCATTTTTCTGTTTAAAATAACGAATCACATTTTTTTACGCATTGGATGTGCATTTTATGCTTTTACGTCATCTCAGCTGAATAATAAATAGTGTTTTGTAAACCTTCGCAAAAAGAGTGTAAATTTACTACTTCACTACTCTAATTTACACCAAAGCTGTAAAATTGTATCATTTGCTCGAATTTGACTAATTATTGTAGAAACATTGTGACGAAAGACGGTAATTTGGCTAGACTGAACGAGTCTGATATTTCGTGATCGTTGCTTTGAATAGCAGCAGTTAAGTGTCAGTCTTTTCGTGTAGTAAGTGTAGAAGTGTAGCTATAAGTTAAATAGAAGTGTAGCTATAAGTTAATTAGAAGTGTAGCTATAAGTGCTATGAGCTAATGTGTATAATGCATATATATATATCTAATTCAAATAAATTATAAACTTAAAGGAATTGTAAAAAGTTTTTGTATTTGACAAGAAAAATATTTATATTTTGCTTGCTTGACTTGATAGGACTCTCGCCTTTTTTAACATTTTAAGTTACCTATTTACAGTCTTTTGTTATGATATATAATTTTGAGGTAACATTTCATGTTATGGCAGTTACCTGTCTTGAGTCACTGACTTTTGGATCCTAAAATTTTTTCAATTTTATTGAATGATACTTATCTAGATGTTAGCTGAAATAGAGCAAACTTCCTAAAATTGTTCGCAATAGACACTTTTTGATGTCATTTGTTTGATAAAATAATCTTTTGGTGCGTGTTTTGCACTCTTGGGCAGTGTAAGTTACCTAAACTTATCCTGCCCAAGAGTGTAAAAAACCGCACCTTGTTTTATAGTTTTTTTTAAACATTTTCATGGACGTTCACGAATAAATTGCGCTTATCACCCTAAAAGACTCGTAAAAAGTAGCCTTTGTTACATAAATTTCATGCGTTTCCGTCCTAAATTTACGTCTTTTTAGGGTAAAATTACACGATTTGCTCGTAAAAAAAATTACACATTTAAGACGTAAAATATTCTTTGTACGAACTTTTGTAAATTTAAAAATTTTGGAAACCAGTTTCCTACTATTATAAGGGTAAAATTCAACCAAAATTTGTTTGAGTGTATGGAACACAATACCCATGGAACACAATACCCATCCTATTGTCCAATTCTAGCCAATTCTAGTCGACCGCTTGCTTCAAAGAGAGATCCGAATGTAGTGTTTGGCTCTATGGTAACAGCTCATAGCAGATGATTTTCCTCCAGTTCCAATAAACACACAGCATAAATTTTTTTCCATTAATTCTGGTTTGGCCATCGTTTGAGCTATGAAATCAAAATTTTCGTATTATGTACGAAGCTTGAGTAGCCTAGTAGGTAGAGCACTAGCTTCTTGTGTGTGGGGTGCCTGGTTCAAATCCAGGTTCGGACGAAGGAACACGCACTTAGCTTTGAACTCACCTAGTTCTGAATAAGTAACTATATTAATCAGGGGTAAAATGAGTCGTGGAACTTATCACTTCATACTGTTATTCACATTGATTATAAATGTGTGATGAAGCTCTCTACCACCTTCAGCCCCTAGACCCGTACGGGGGATATCGTGGGATTACTCTACTCTACACACTATGAACGGACTAAGCACGCAGCTGAGTAATATATGTATTCACTTACGAAATAATCAAAGCGTTGAAAAAATTCTAAACTTTTTTCAAACTCAGATCTTTAGATATTAAAAAAAAACTAAAACACTCTTAATATATTGTTTTGACTACATTGTTTTCTCTTCATCCTTTATTTTTCAAATATACACCAAAAAACCATCCCGAATCAGTCCAATTTTTTGTATGCTTCCAACTACCACGTAACATCTAGTGGCATTCTTGTACAAACTCATTTCAAATTCACTGCGACATGTAATTGGAACAGAGATCAGTTTTTCTAAATTAAAATTGCCTGAAGGAGGAATTATTTTCATTACAAGAATCTCTTTCCTCATCTAGTAGTGTATCTGTAAAAATCTACAACTGGCCGTTACCTGAACGTGTTGACCGTATCTAGATTTCTGTTCGTGTTACTCCTGATGGAGATTTCGCAGTAACTCTCTTTCTCTCCATCGGTGTCCTCAATGCTGAAACGAGACTAGTAGTAGATGTACAAGCTTCCACTTCTATTTCGGACTCATCGTAGACAAATATTCTAGCTAGAGGACATTTCTAATCAAGAACGATATGAAACTTGAGTTCTTATTATTCGGTCGGCAGTAAATAGATGAAAAGCTATCAGGACAGGTAACAGGAGTGATTCTGATTTAGATGAAGAGAAAAGCATACTATGATGGAGATGATGATAGCTGCTGTGGTATTATTACTGTTAGACAGTTGTTTTTCTGATTTATTTTTTGTGATGACGGAGAACTGTATTAGTTTTTAAGAACAAATGACGAGTTCTATAAAAGTATAACTACCCAATACGTGACTAATTGCGTAGAGTCAGCTGTTAATTTGCTGTCACATTACAAATTAATAAAATTTTATTTTATATTTTAGGAGACAGGAGCAAAAACATAAAAACAAAAAAATCCTCATTAAAGTCATTTATGTGCTCATAAATGCAAATAAATAAAAAAAGCGTGAAAAAGATAAGAATGAAGGGTTGAAAATAAATAGAAATAATCACCCACTTTCAATTTCAATGAAAAATTAGTTTTTCGTAATTTTTCGTTGAGAGAGTTTTTAAAAAGTAAATACTTAAAGCTTACTAAATCGAGAAGCATTCACTGAATTTAAATACCGAGAAATAATCTACTCAAAAAATATGAAAATGATTTGCATAGCAATATGTATATCTAGGTAAAACAAAATGAATTCATCGAACCACAGCAAAATATACATATGTTTTTTATCTATTTAAATGGATATGAAAATTCCCTTGCGCCGCAGGGCCTTTGGCTGTGCTCGGAAAAATGTAGCCCCAACGAAATTAACCGTCATCAAAACCGTCATCAATTTTATTTCCTACGCCTGATAATTATTCATAATTAGCAATTCACTGCAGTCATCATCGAACCATCATCAGGTTCAAAACGCATCGTTATCATCATCAACCACTGAAAAATATTGTCACTCATTAAGTCCAGATTTCAATTCAACCTTTTATGACCCTACCACATCATCTCAGCTCCAGTTCGATCCTCCTCTCGTTTATATTTTTCTTAATAAAACCATTTGAAAAATCTGCCGTTATGTTACCTTGTTAATTTTTCATTCGTCTATCGACACGACCAAATTCCGGAAGAGCGCTAACATTAAGATGCTTCTTTTTCTTTTGGTTTGTGGCTATCAGTTGCTTTCTATCCGGGCCAATTTTATCTCGTCTATCACGGAGGGTTCTAATTAACACCGACCGACTCATCTTCATTTGCTGCGATGATGTTGCTCCTGGTCTTCACCATCCTAAAGTCCACCCCACTGCCGGCGGGTCAACGTGTCCTGACTATTAGCTATAGATAAATAAATTCCCGAATCGTTAAGCAGAGACAATTATTCTGCTCATGGTCTAGCACGTGCTACAGGACATCTATTTTTTCAAGTTCCTCCAGGCACCATAATCTAAGCCTGTCCGACCCACCTCAACTTCCTCCCCACTCTATTCCGTGGCCATCGATTTCACCTTCGGATCACATCTGATAAATGACAAGATGTTTGCCGAAGTAATGCAATTTTTTCTGCTTAAGACATCGTCCTAGTCGCCCTATACACCCGTCAAGAATATTTTTCAATGAGCTAGTGCGATGGGTACCATATCCGTTTCGCTCACTTCGAACTTCGTACCGTAATGCGGCCGTCTTATATGCTCGGACGGCTATCGAAGCCGGCCAAGAAAAATGAGATAATGGCTGTTGGAGCGTTCGTAGCGGTTTAATTAAGAAAATGATTTCCAGACGTTAATGATGGAAGGACATTTTTAACCGAAAACGGAAGACGACAAGAGCGAATCGAGCGCAAGGTGAACGGTTGAGAGTGACGGAAATGATATCATCGTTGTCATCAACATTAGCTTGATGTATAATCTTGGTATAGGAGTGATGACGCGACTGCAGAGCAGAACATAGAGAAAAAAACGAAATGAAATTAAAATCATTAACGGAAAAAATTTTAATGGCCTGGACTTTGTCAATCTGTTTGTATTAAATTTCCTGTAGATTGCCTTGTACGTTCTCGGTAGGGATGAGATTTTTTTCGAAATGTGTCCTGTGTATCATTTTCTCGATGGCGTTGTTGTGTTGTTCCTCTGTTTCTGTGAAATTTTCCTATGTTCGACTAATTGAATTTTAATGTTATAATCAGAAAGTAATGTGTTTAATGTCCGTTCAGTGGATTAGATGTAGAGAACGTGTTGCTAATTAGCCTTTAGAAGGAGGTGTTTGAAAACGGGAAAAAGCGGATGGATTTTATTGGGAACTGAGAGCAGAGAAACAATTTATAATTCTAAATTATTTATAAGGAATCGATTTAGAGGATCATGAGCGATCCATTTAAGAGAGTTAGATTTCTTATAAAATATAAGAGCGCGTTGAGTTTGAGAAAATTTACTGCTTTCAAAGTTCAGTTCATTTATCTTTGAAGCACAAAAAGAACTAAGAGCATAATTTTGGCTTTCTGATCAAGTGTGACGAGCGATTAATTGCACAACATATTTCGCATTTGTTTCAATTAAGGGCAATTTTAAAGGCTTGAGCCGAGTGCTTCGCTGTATTTTTGCTCACAAGAAATGGATTTGATATCACACAGATTACCGCACAACTTTATAGCACCGCATCGTAAACATATCATTATGACACAGTATCATAGTTAGTATTATACTTTTATTTATTCGACTGGATGATACAAGCAAATTACAATGTACTCGTAGAATGGTACACTTTGAAAAGTGTATTGTGTACCCTTAAGCTCATCTCTATAAGTCAATATACAAGTCCATATTAAATGTTGTGTTCGTTTCACTACTTTATTGAATTCTAAAACAAAATCTTGCGAAAAGAAATAAATATTTATGTACTGCCCCGCACGGTTGAAAAAAATGGTGTTATTTTGGTAAAAAAATATATACATAAAAATCCATCTAAAAAAAATATCAAATAGATATATATAAACAATATCAAACTCAAACTTGAAAGTTATAGTTTTTATTAGCAGTTTATATAAATGTCTTCGATAAAGCTAAATATAAACATGATATAAAATGATTATAAATTTGTTTACTATGGCAAATATCAAATTGATATAAAATTTACTATGCCATTTAATAATGTAATCTATCAAATCGATTCGCATGTTTTATACATGATGTTTATATCTAGGAAAAGTTCAATTAAGAAAAGCTGTCTTAATTAGTTAATGAATATTGAAAATAGCATATAATTTGCATGAACATAGCAAACATAGCTTTCCAATTATATTTAAGTCTTTGTTTGTTTTCGTGCTTGCATCGCCAAAATGCAGAAATATGTCATGAAATTACATTTGAAATCACTTTCGGTAATGCGATTAAGGTTTTCACGTGAAAAAATAAAGTCAATCTTAAGTAACAAACAATTAAACTGTGCTTAATTTGGCAATTATATTTTATTTGAGATTTCAGTATATTTCTTTTACATACACATATATAGATAATTTAAAGTTATAAAAATTCTTTATAAAATGAAAAAAGAAAAAATGAAAAGGTTAAATAGGAAGGTACAAGTAATGAAAAATATTGTTTCACTTTCTAAAATATCTATTTTACGGGAAAAGATTTAGGCTTACATTTTGTTGTACGTTTTTTTCACTCTACGTAATGCTTATATAATTATTAAATAGTACTTATCCGTTTTTTGAGACTATGCAGCCCCTTGCGTCGAGTAATTTATTAGATCTTCGTCAATAAATATTGGCTGATGAAAATCATCAAATTCAAGAAATTCATATTGACGAGTCATAGTAGTATTATTATTTTGGCAAGAGTAAATATTCAAAATTTTTAATATATTTACTTCTTCGCCATCAGCTTTCGTCATAAATAAATCTCTTCGAAAATGGAAAAAAATTACTTCAAAATGCTACTTTATAATCATTAATATCATCATCACAACTATCAATTCTCCCAAGAAATGGTGCATGCTCTTTGTATTTTTCAGGCCTGATTAGAGTTGTTTCTCCATGCGAGAACGAACGGTATTTATTAAAATGTTCCCATGTACATACTTTTGGTGATTACATTAAGAGAATCAGTTGATTATTTTAAAAATTTTGGATGATTGGGCTCTGATATTCAAGTATAGAATGCATCTCCGGTAGCTAAGCTATTAATTAGATTTTTTTTTAAATCCTTAATCTCAGTGTAAAATTTCGAATGGAGATCTTTTATTATGCTGTCATCCTTCGTGCTGTTATCTTATATAAGTAGCTTTGTCTATACAGCCAAAACAATCTAACATTTGAATCGTACTCAATGTTGCAAAGAAGATGTAGCTTTGATACTAAATCCAGAGCGTGCAGAAAACCAAAAGATGGCTTCAAAGGTATTATTTGACTATCAGCCACGATAAAATATTGTTGAATATTACTTTTGTCGTCACCTACTGCAACAATATATGGAGACTTTCCAATAGAGCCTTGTAAGTAAGTTTCGATCCTCTCTGAATATCACATATAATCAAAAATGAACGATTAAAAAGGGCTATTTTGATTTAAAATAAATGATAACTTACTCTCTTAAACTGAATGATTCTTTCAATTGCATTTTCGTCAGACAGCCTATTATACTTTTTTTTTGCCACAAGGAGCGGGTGGCAAAAGCCGCAGTAGATTACATATTGAAATTGTTTGACCAATCCAATCTATGCAAAAATTATATTTCAATGTAGTTATGTTTTATTTTTGCATTTTTTAAGTAAATATTATTTAAACTTTTTTCTCTATCAGCTTCTGTGTACAGTATCTTCTTTCCCGTTTTTTTACTATACATAATCAAAACAGTAAGACCGATTTTTTTTTGTTTATAAATAGGATTTGAACGTTTCACAGGCAGTACACATTCATTATCACTCTCACTTTCTACGCCTTTTTAGATTGAACTCTCAGAATTAAGTCTGGATGACTATAGAATTGACACAAATACTGCATAGATATATCCTCTTTTATCTCCACTCCAACTTTGTTTCTAAAACACAAAAAATCGCCAAATCGAACATTAGTACCATCGAAAACCGAAAAAACGAAATCTTTGTAAGACAAACGATTAACACCATCCGACGTACACTTTTTAAAACACACAATTTTTCTAATTTCGGGATATTCAACCGTAAGAACTAGCCCTTCGAAAAACATTTCACTTAATACGGTCAACTATCAAATACATAAACTACTTAATTTGCTCCTTCTAAGTACGCCCAAAACTAATGCTCTGCTTCGTCAACTATTGCACAATCAATGCTGCAGTTTATGCGTGCTACTTTTTTTACGCCAAGTTGGTGTAAGTTTGATGCTCAACATGTTACAAATATGCATTTTTCAAACGAAACGATACGAAATATATGCGTAGAAGCTAATTAATATTACTGATATATCATATCAATAAGCAAAAGATATACATTTTAACAAACGTAATATAAACTTTATAAATATATAGTGTAAAAATGAAATTGATTTTCAGAGTTGCATAATAAATATATATTTTTCGTATAAAAATAAACTATAAAAGCTAATTTTATCATAAACATGCGAAATTTGGTATAGACCAATGTTATAAAGCCGCATTTATAGAAAAATAATGGATTTTACCTCAAAATTTTCAACCGTGCGGGCCCGTGTGCTCCCTATGACATCCGACGTCGAAGTGACCGTAGACATTGAAGTAAAGTAAACAGATATTCGATTGTTGAGTATGGCCAATATTAAACATAGCTAACTGAAGCAAACCTTGAAACAAAAACTTGCCAAACTCAGCCTATCACACACTTATACACAATAACTATTTAAACTTCAGCTAATAATCGTGCAAAGTGTTTTGGCATTTACAAACATTATAAATTTTTATTGCAAAAAAAGGCGCTACTGCTTGTGAACCTATTTTTCCTATATGAAGATTTGGCCATTTAGAAGTGTAGTCTCTAAATCATAAATTTAAGGACCTAACAATTTAGTTTTTAATAATTTCGGTAGAGCTGTTAAAACCATACTGCCAATTTTTCACTTCTTCATCAAACATTTTTCACTTCTTCAAAAACCATTTGATGAAGACCTGTTTCCATGTTTTTCTTGGATATAACTTTTATTCCCAAGCCCAATGCAATTTATTGAAAAATCCAAATCAATTTAACATTGAAGCTCAATAACTGACCCAGATCAGGACGGATCTGCTTGAGATGGACGCTGATCTGTCAATCCATTGCCCTATCAGCTTATTTTTTTTACCAGAAACTCATTTTGAATGTTTCGATAGAAACCATCGTTTTTTACGGAAACCGGATTTCGTATTTATGTCACTAAAGTCAAATCATCTTTTCCAGCCAGTAAAAAAAATTTAAATCCTGAAAAAAGTTTGAAAATTGTTAATTTCTTACAACGAGTCTTCTTAGAACAATAATAAGTCAGCATAAAAAACCTTCGGAACAGACTGTAGCTGTCCCAATCAATTCTGTACTAAAGATTATATCTCATTTGTGTGGACTAGGTGTTTGATTCGCATTTCAGCTAAATTTATAAGTTCTTAAATATATGATAATTTTTTAATTTGCTTTGAAATTTGAATACATCGGGTTTTTCATTGGTTTACGACATCCAAAAATTATTTAAAAATAAAAGCATTTTGCAGAAAATTTCAAAAAATATGATTACACGTAAAATTCCACGTAGGTTTTGGTTTGTATGGTTCAAATATGAACAATATAGTGCATATCACGTTTGACTGAGTTCGACGCTCGTGTCCAGCGCTTCAGCAGTTTAGACGTGTCTACTATTGCTCTTGCTCCGGTAATTATTTTTTTGGACATTTAATGTTTTTTTTAAATATGAGGATTTATAATTTTATACCTTGATTCAAACTTTTTTCAAAAATTCATTTTCGGGATTATTAATTTCTTGTTGTTTTTAACTGTTTTCTTCGTTAAATCTCTGTATTTGGCATTGACCGTAATGGTAGACGGCTTCCTCCATCCTTTAAAAACTCAGAAAGAACCTGAGCGTTCAAATTTTTTCACTAATTTACCGCAGATGCTCAGGAATGGTGTCGTTTCAGCTTTCTCTCAAATCAGCAATGATAAAAAACATAGCTCCGA
Source organism: Nemotelus pantherinus (assembly GCA_963978885.1). Taxonomy (NCBI): domain Eukaryota; kingdom Metazoa; phylum Arthropoda; class Insecta; order Diptera; family Stratiomyidae; genus Nemotelus; species Nemotelus pantherinus. The sequence continues at coordinate 178,767,879 of OZ022263.1, forward strand.
TTTTCAACAACCACAATCGTCAAAATCGCCTTCTTAATCTTTCGTCAACAAAATCATTTAGTGACTCATTTTTGGTTTAGTCCATTTAACCCTTCTACAGACTTCCAAGGCCATGGAAAAGCTCTCCGGAGAAGATGGAATCTCAAATTTCATCCTAAATAAGTTTCCAGCCTGCTTCTTTGAACATCTTTGCGCTATTCTTAGCTCCTGGTACAATATTGTTCGTTTTCCACTACTTGGAAGCGTGCGAAAACGTTTCAGTTTCAGTTTCTTGCGTTGTTTGAATTTGGAAAAACTACTACAAAGTGTTAACAGTTATTCCATTCTATCGAGGAAAATCATACAATACCCGAGTTTCCGCAGTTACTGCTTTAATGATTCTACTAAATGCAGTAAGTGATAGCGTCCAGAACAAAACGGATTCGGGTGACTGTCGAATTGATCAGTGGAAGATCTTCATCTCTGTACAAGCTGATGGTCTCCTGTGCAAAAATAATAAATTTCCGATTAGCAGTTTCGAGTTTTAAGGTTCCAGGTAGTTTCCTCAAAAATTGGAAAGCATTAGTCCTCTAGAACAAACTCTTTCTAATCAATTTTCTCTTGAATCGGGGATTCGTCAAGGCTCTATTCATTGTTCGACTCTTTTCAATACTTTTAAAGCTAATATCTTCAATATCTCAAAAAACTTTATCACAAGCATCGTTGAAAATCTTTATGCCAAAAATATCCTTTTCTGAAAATTTTAGAATAACCTTCACATTGTAGCATCTGCATTAGAAAGGTTATTGAACTTCCATATTGATGCCAATCTTTCTTGTTAAGGTTGTGTTTTGATGCATTTATCGCCGGTATACGAGAGTTGATAAATATAAATCAAAGTAATTAAGCTTAATAGGAATATTTATTTTTCAACATAGTCTCCTAACAAGTTAATTTATTTAGTCCGTGTTTATTCCAAACCCAAGATACCCTTAGAAAAAAAAAAAGATTTGATTCTACTCACCCAAAACGCTCAAATGCGGTCATCACTTTCCTGCCCTGTCTATTTTTCTTAAAACCCTCCCGCAACGTTGCGTAGTAAAAGCCTGATATGGTGACTCTCTTTTCCAAATATTCCACCATAATAATTCCTCCAGCGTCCCATAAAAACTGATATATATAACCTTCCCTGCCGAGCTCGACACTTTGAAATTGTTCGACGTCGGTGAAGAGAGTCGCTTGCAAGTCAACGATTGCCGTTTGGTTTCTGGATCAAAATGGTGGATCCAGGTCCCATGCATGATTACGGAGCTTTTTGAGATCCACCTTCGAAATGTCGACTCGTTTCTTTATTTAACATTCTCGGCACCTAAGGCGCAGAGACCTTCTTCATATGTAATTCGTTAGCAACGATTCTTTGAACACTGCCGTACGAGATCCCTATGACCTTAAGCATATACCTGATGGTCACTCTTTGATCAGCCAACAGGACATCTTCGAATTTTTTCACGTTGTCTTCAATGAGGGACGTGGATGGACGTCCTTCGCAGGGGCTGTTCCTTTTAGCTTAAACTCCGTGTCAAAGCGTGCAATGGTGGAATATTAAGAAGCAGAGTCCTTTAATGTTTTCACCAATTCGCTGTCTATATCTTTGGTAGACATTTTTTTCAAACAATGGAACGTAATGACAGCTCTTATTTCGTTTTTCTTCATTTTGATGTTCACAAGCTTCAACATTTTGAATTAAATAAAAATAAAAAAAACTCCCTCTCAATTATGAATTTATTTTAACCAAGACCTGGACAATTTCAGCTTCTTTACAATTTTTTAAGCCATATTGTTGAATAAATAAAAAAAAGCACTTTTTATCACAAACAAATGATTTTTATGGAAATTTACTCGCACCGTTTTGAGTTATGTCGAATCCACTTCTGATCACTATCACTAACTACCCCTTGTTGGAACCATTATTGGCAATTTGGGAATCGGCAGTTCTGAGCTTTTTTTCGAATCGCTTTTAGAAGAGCTATTATTTGAGGAAGACTCCGCGGCCATCATTCAATTTCCCATACCAACAGTCATCACAAACTTTTAATAAATATCTTATAAAATATCTTATAAAATTGAAACAGAACTCACCGTGGTACAAGCTATCAATATCAAGCACATGAATGACAACTTCATCTTCAGAAGCTCTATAAAATAATATAGTCGTTCCTAAAGCTACCGACTTTACGTTTCATGGGTTCGAAAAAAGTAGCATCAGTTTGCAAATTCAAATGATTTATAATAGCCCAGTGAAATCCGACACAAAAAAGGCGAAACTTCGGAAAAATTAGGGGAAAGGTGAATTTTGGTGTGAACCTTGGTACTGACGTGTTGATCAAAATGTCAAAAGTCCCCATCGATCCGAGTGCTGCATCGCCTTTTAAACGCGGCCAAAGGTCACCAAAAGTGACCTTTCCTAAATATCTCAGTAACGGTCACGTCTTCAGAAAAACAATGTATAACGAATTTGTAGCTTAGATAATTTCCAACAAAAGAATATGTAATTTTTTCCTGTAACCATAACCGTTTTTGAGATATATTGATCTAAACATTTGTTACCAACAGCACCCTCATTCTCATCGGCATGTTGATATTATCCGATGTTGATTACGACTTGGCATGTTTGTGAGTTTGTTTTTCTATGTTTAAGAGGCGCATAAAAAACATGTACGCAAACTTATCTACCAGATTCCAGGGTAGGTGGAAAAGTGTACTCCGAAAAGTTACCACCACCCCCCGCCCCCCTTTGCAATAAAACTTGTAGGGACATCTGTTCGCTACTCTCTTCTCCGAAAAAAACTGTATTGCGGCATCATTTATGGGATATTCCACAAAAGAGCAGGACAAAACAACAAAATTGCAGATGAAAATAGGTTTTGGAGCATATCATGGGCCTAGGAGCATGAAAAAGCAAGATAATATCCTGGCATAATTCTGTAAACGCTCATTCTTGACATTATAGGAGCTCAATCCGATGCAGATTATTCCCGAATAATCAGTTTTTTACCACTCCTGTGATGACTGCATAGCGCCAAACGGACGTGACACGTCTCGAAACCAATTTGCACCTGAAATTACGTGACCTTGCCCTGATCGTTCATGGGATAAGACGGTATGAAAAAAAAACTAAAAAACCAGGTATTTCAGGGTGGTTCGTTTGCGGGGGTGGGTAGGGTGTAGGAAGGATGTGGACGTAGGGCTGGTCCTGCGATGTCAAGAATAGGTAATTATCAGGATAAAAAGTGATCCTATCTTGTTTAAAAGTGGGCAAAGAGTAGGCAACGAGCTCATTTCTGAAAATTTGGGCTGGATGCTCAGGGATACCATTTTATGGCAAAGGGGGAGGGGGAACTTTTCGGAGTAGGAAAAAGTTATACAATCTTTTTTGTTGGAAATTTTTTAAGCTACAAATTCGTCGTACATTGTTTTTCTAAAGACGTAATCGTTACTGAGATATTTAGGAAAGGTCACTTTTGGTGACCTTTAGCCCCGTATAAAAGGCGACGCAGCACTCGGATCTATGGGGACTTTTGACATTTTGATCAACACGTCAGTACCAAGGTTCACACCAAAATTCACCTTTCCCTTAATTTTTCCGAAGCACCATGTTAGATTTCCCCGGACTAAAGCACCTTTGACAGTTTTGACTGACCGGAAGATAATTATAGTTATGTGAAGTCACGTGTGAAATTAATAAATATAATTAAGTTATTCATTTTTACTTCGGATTCTATTAGAATAGTTTGCAAAATGGTGTTGTTAGTAATTTGCTGAAATTTTGGAAGCTTTATAATTTGCATGTACTGTCTGTTGATCAATTCAATACTTCAGTGCGGAATTATGTTGACAAAAGTATTTTTTTTTTGGTGTAATTCAATACAAACGTGTTTTGAAGTATATAATTTAGGACAATATTATGTAGATTAATTTTCGATGATTTTGAAAAAGTTGAATGGGCTGAAAAATTATATGGTATGTATGAAAAATTTCTTTGCTAGGTGGTTTGTAAATTGCTATATTTCGATATGATAGAGCATAAACAAAGACAGATAGCATAAACATAGTACAAAATAAGTTTATTGATTTGTGATCATGTTTCCCTTCTTGTCTATAACATGAATCAGCATAGACAACGTATATGGCCTCTAAAGCTTATCAAAGTCGAGAATAATTTATACAGGAAACTCGATCGTTTTGCGGAATAAGCCTCCGAAAGCAGAATAAATTGAATTGTTTTTGTGGGATGATTAAAATTGAAAAAATTTTTTACCAAGCGGTTTCGAAAGTATGCACCGATTTTCATCAGACATCAGCTCCCAGTGCGTACTTGACTGATGTGACCACTTACAGTGGGAGATTTCAATTGAATTTGATTCTGCTTTTGGAGGCTTATTCCTCAAAACGATCGAGTTTCTCGTATCAATTATTCTCTGCTTTGATAAGCTTTAGGGGGGTCTAGTAATAACTGGCTGAATGTTTTATTTTTATTTAAAATTATTGTGAATTGGGTTGTTTTTAATATTGCTGATTTTGATCAAACTCAACTCAAATTATGACTATTGTAATTTTTGTTGGCTGGGTCTGATTTTACATTAGTAATCTATTCAACCATTCATCATTAAATTGGCAATAAAATGCTACTGAATTTTCACCCAAAACCGAATTTACGACTCAAATAAACGATATTTTTGTTTGAATTAGTGATTTTTCAAAGAGGCATATTAAATCACGTCACTTTATTTTTACCATCTAACTTTCGATACAATGTAAAATTTTTTTAGATATTTGAGTAAAGTTTGAGTAAAGACACCGACTTTACTGTTACCCTTAAACGTAAACACCTTTGAACTAAAGACTTATATACTACCGACGAATCTCGTTGAGATTTTACCCTAGTGTACTAAAAAAGGAGATTTGAAAGCTCAAAACTGATTGGATATTCGCGAAACCAAACTCAATTAAAGTTCGCTTTTAGCGTAAAAGAAGAGAATAGGCAGAAACACAATATCTGCGAAATTTCGAAGTTGGCGGCGAACCTCATGTAGAATTTTGCTGTCAACGCACTGACGAATGACAGTTATTTTCATGGCACCAACTAAAGCGCCACCTTAATTCAATTTTTTTTTTGGTTCGCTAAATCCAGTTCTACGAGGATTAGGTTGGCTTATCACAATACATATCAGCCATAGATTGTCGATACCACCAGACCACTCAAACTAACTCAAGCAGACTTAATAAAAACAACTCTAGCGCACCTGAACCGCTAAAAATACTAATGTTCGATGAGCAGTGAAAGAATCGTGCAGATTTTGAGTGCATATTCTACCACACGGGCTCCAACTTGTTTCGAGTGCAAAATCACTTTGATCTTAACAATGCATTTAAACTCATAGGGTAGAAAGGATTTCAGGAATTTCAAGATTTAGAAAAGCCAAACACTACAAAACTTTGAAAGCAGCATAAAACAGCATAAACGAAGAAAATGCTTAGTGCTTGCAACATTTTACCACACCTATTCATACGAAGATAGCAAAAAAACGCCTCGCGTTTTCAAATGTATCACACCTACCTCATATTGAAATCAACCTACTCTGCGAATTTCGTTTTGATCCGGTGACTGCATTGGAAGCTATAGGTGTACAAAGAAATTTATGGTTACCAGTTGCAAAAGTTTTCAAATGTTCGAAAACTTAATATTTGTTGTTTATTGACACTCAAGATCATTACCGTTTGAAAATTTTACAATAAAATCGCTTAATAGAGATTATGCAAATAAAAAACAAAACCAACAATAGCTGGCTACCCTATAATGGTTTTTTACCAGATTCCTTCTGAATAATGCCTATTATAAGTTCCATATATCATATGAAATTCGTTTTGATTTCATGACTGCTCTGGAAGTTATACGGCAAAAAGTTTTATTTTCATGAGCGAATTTTCAAAGCCCAAGACACCAAAATTACCATAGCTGGCAGCACCAACCGAATTTTTCAACCAAATATCTACCAAACACGGCTTAAAGTAAGGTTCAGCTACTGTGTGGATTTAATGAAGATCTGGTGACTGAATCAGAATTCATAAACAAAAAAACAGTTGTTTTTCTTTGTGATTTTTCAAGATGGTACCACTGGCGCAGAGCTCCCCACATTTAAAAATCGCTTCTGGCAGACTTGGTCCTACTAAAGACCGATACATTCTGTGAATTTCAGATTTATCTGATTATTCCGGTGAGCAGAAGTTTGTGATGCTTCAAACATAGGTAGGGTTACCGTCCTTGTCCTTGTAGGTCAAACATTGTAGTACAACTTAGTAATATCAATAGGTTCTGAAAGTTTTATAATAATTTGATAGCGTTGTCAAAACTTATCACAACTCAAACATTTTGCAATTTTTCCAATCTTATTCTAGACACTTATCGCACACATAAGGCTAAACATTTCCAAAACATTACCATATTGACATTACAAACACTGTCGCAATTCATTTTATCAACTTAGTTTTTGCGAAAATTATTATTATGCTAAATTTTTTCCTTAGAATTTAGAAAGAGATTCACTTCTTTGCGTGAAAAGTTTCTTGAATGTTGATTTCGCTTTTGAAAATGCAGATAGCAGTGGCATATGTCTCCACTCATTTCACGCCTATTTAGTATGTGCAGTTCATTTTTTCGAGCGATAAAGTGGCATTTGATGTGGATTTGAAAATTGTATTGTGCCAATATCTTTTTAGCACAAAATTCATCGAAAATTTAAAATATTTGACATTTTATCTGACAATAATCAGCAGAGTTTCAACTTTCCTCCATTGTCAAAGTTTTAACTCTTAAAATGAACATAGATATTGGAGACTTGCCAAAATTTATCTTCACTTTTAAGTCAGCACCAGCCTTTAGACGAAAAAGGTGGAAAAGAATAGGAAGTAAATGTTGAGTTGGATAAAGAATTTTTCTGTCAAGTATAGTACTGAAAGAATGGAGAACAATTAATGGGCTCTCAGACAGAACTCTCAGCACAACGAAATTATAATGTTGCGGTTTCGCAGCAAAACAAAAGTGTTATCTAAATGCTCAAAAGCTGGAAGAAATATAATAGGCAAAAAAAGGTGAATAAACCAGAGGTTAAAGAAAACTCGTGTAATCACCGACATCGTTATTTAACAGTCAAATTAAGTAAAAAATGTTGTCAAATTTGTCAAAAAAAAAAAAGTAGGATGTTGATCAAGTGGCAATAGAGAAACAAAAAATTCTTGCTTCGACAACTTATGTACAGGTTGACATTAAAAACAAAAATTTTAAAGAAGCCACTAACACTATAAATAACGTCAAATATCCAAAATATATAAGGGAAAATAAAATAAAAATATAAAAAATACTAGCAAAAACAAAGCAAAAAATATGAAAGTTTCTATAATCAAACGTGAACCCCAAAATTAAACTCAAATAGCAAGGACATTAAAAGAGTGAAATGTGAATATGAGTCAGCAGCTCGTACTTGTAACTACACGTCGCTCATGTGACTCTGCTCAATTGTATAAGGCTGCCTAATCTGCTCACGGGTGACAAAAAATACTATTGTAAGGATCTCTAGAGCTTCAGCTTAAAATATATCAAAAAAAGAACCACCAAATTAAGTTTAAGTTTTACTAAAAATTGAAACTGATATCTACAAAAAAAAAACTAAGAAACTTGCTAGCCATGTGCAAGGAAGAGGCCCAATAACCTTAGGTACCCAAAGGATTTCAAGTGTATGACCATTTTAGTATGTTCCCTAAACGTTTCCAACAAGTTCTTTGAATATTTCTAGCTAAAATATCTTTATATTAAGCTATGAAGAGACAAATAAAAATTATCGAGACAGAATCACCTTCGTGAGATTTTTCATGGTAAAACAAATTAGCTTACATTTACCAAAGACACTCACAGCCTTTCAAAAATTTTTCGCTATGCCATCGATATTATTCTTTTGTATTTCTTTGATTACCGTTTATAATAAACTATCCCTCAGCAAATCTAGCTGTATTGGTGTAAATAGATGAAACCTTCGAAGTGGGTAATAAAACCTTTCCACGAAGCCATATCGAATAAAAACGTTGCAAAATTACTTGAAACCACCATTGACACAATCAGAGCTAATGAAACTCTGGCATTCAAAGTTAGAGAGGTGAAAGGGGAACACACATCTAAAATCCCGATATCTTGTTATAAAATTTTCAGAAGAACTAAGAACATGGGTGACCCCAGCAGTAAAGGAATAGCGAGGCCGCGTCACACAATTCTTTAAATAAAGATCCGTACAGAAGATGAAACTTTTGAAATATCATATGTACCTCAAATTCATAGGTCAAATGCCCTGAAACATGACAGTGAGGTTGAATAAAAAGCCGTTGCTGGTGAGCTAGAGCTGCAATATCAAGAGGTATGCACTCTAGAAAATGCACTCTAATTTGTCGACCAAATAGTCGCCGCTTCAAGACTACAAAGCTCTCAAGCATGGCTCATCGATGCAAGGTGATACAAAAACCGATTACTAACGAATGAATAACTTGAGCTTCGACAAATACGCTGACAAACACCAAGCACTTTTTATGAAGCCTGGAAGTAAGTAATTATAATTGTGACACCGAAACCAGGTATACAACTTAAGTTCCATCAAAAATTTCATGTCCCCTAAGTCCGGTTTGTCGTATAAATGAAATCATTCAGTATTTCTTATTTTTTAGGCTAACTTAAATGGCTTAAAAAACGAATCATCCCAAAGATACAGATTGGTTTTAAACCACTTGATTACCTTGAAGTCATGGTCATGGTTGACGTCGCCAACGTGTTGAGCAAATTCTGGCATGCAGAATTAGTGTTCAAATTACATCAGTGCCTAACTCTTTTCCTCTCCTATACTTCTATACATCTATTTTTCAAGGTAAAACTTAAATTGGCAGATAAGTTTCAGAAATAAAATCTCAGCACCTCTTCAAAATAAAGTTAAAAAGGAGCTGGGGTACTAAAAAGCACATAACTTTTTTAAATGCTTTAAGACTTATATGCAGCTGTCTTATTTATTGTATTATTTAACATAAATCCAATACAAGAAAACTCAAGCCATCTGTATAACAAAACGTGATAGACAGCAATCACTGCAACTGACAATCAACAATCAGCCAATAGAATAGCAACAAATTGCCGAATACTTTGCGTTTTTGTTCATCTCAGACAAAAGAGGATACAGTCAATGGTGTACCAAACAAACTTGATTTTCGGACTAACCTAGCTGAGTATGAAGCAAAAAAGGTTACTATATAAACAAATAATACAAAAAATGTTGACATACTGGAAGATTTGACTAATTTCAAACATATGACAAACAAAAAAGATTTGCCTAGTTACCAAAAAATTTAGCCTCAGAAAAAATATAGAAGTAAGTTAGTGAGGGATAGTTGCACTAAGCAGGAGATTTCTTTGGTATGGTAAAGAATGTTTTTGCTGGAAAAACTATCCATCAACAAAAAAAAGAGAAATAACCTTCAGTACTAGCTCCTACTTAATTCGCTTCCGAGGCTTTTGCCTGTTTTTGAATTTAACTGTTTGGAATTTCAGGTTATATACATATTAGGTTATATATATATTACAAACTAGGCTCTTATCTCCCTTCAAAACACATCTCAAACTTTTCACGGAAATAATCCTTTATCTCACATATGCAAAATATTTTATTTCCTCTAAAGTATTATTTATGAATACTGTCAGCATGTAGTGCCAGTCACTTGAGAATACTTAAATTCAAAATACAACACGCAACCACTATTCATACCTCATGGCAATAGTATCATCCATCAAATATTACATACGGTCTGCTACTTAAAAAAAAACACATTCACATATACTCCCCCTTTCGACTACAGGCCAGTGAATTTGCCTAGATGCTTGGTTGAAATTCGTGAAAAAAATCAAAAAGCAATAAATCCGAAACCATAAATCATATGGAAATCTTTATTCAAATGTTTCAAAGAAAACCTTAGTCCTGGATGTATGCATTGAATAGAAACTTCCAGGAAGAAATACATACAATTTTGTAGGATTTAAACCGTTTTTATTTGATATTGAGTATAACTTTTGAGAATGCTGTCATATAATGATGGCAAAGATGCAAAAAACATGTGTCAGAACTGCGTAAGTTTAATTTAATTTTTGGTTCCCTACTCTATTATTTTTCGATTTCATCTGAATTTGAACTAACTTAATAGATAAAGTTTCTAGTCATAACTTCAATTAACTTCCTTTTTTTCACATTCATCTTAAAAAACACTACTTTCTGCTTATGAATCGAGCCCTCTGGCAAGCTCTTCAAACCACACACGTATTTAGCTTTTCATGTACAATCATTTTGCAGTAACCGATAAATTCTTTAGCGTACAAGTCTATTGTCTTGTAAAACATCCTTTTTTCTGGCCACGAATCAAATAGAGGGTCTTTGCAGACCCAGAAGGGATACTTTCACTCTCTCATGCATCATGTTATTTATTTATCGTGAAAGGCGACATGTTCTGGTCATAGATATTTGTAGTTCGATACATACACTTCCGCCTCCACGATTTCCCGATTATAACACTTTCTTTTCCAACTACTAGGAATTTCCTTGATCCCTGATAACCACAAGTTATAGCTATTTTACCAGTTCTGGCATGGACCAGTCCAAGCCAAAAACAGCACGAACGTTTTATGACCTTATAAGATATTGTAAGTGGTTTACTGGCCTAACTAACCGGGAGGGACATTTAAGGCCAATAAATACGCAATTTTATAGATCTGCCATAAAAAATAAAAGCCAATGTAAGGGGCGGTGAATCGACGATGGATAAAAATGACTTTTTTCAGTGGACCTAGTCGTCAAGGACATCTTTACCTAATACGTACGTGTACATGTTAGACTGTCTTAAGGGTGATTTTTTTCGGTCTTCGGACGACAGACGACTGAGTGTGTGAGAAAAGAAAGTGAAATGTGATTCTTTGGTGAATTGAGGGTAGTTGATGGTTACGAAGAGAGCAGGTTAAAAGTGACTTGTAAGTTTTAGCCCGTCGTCATCGTCGTTGTCGTTTTGAGTGTCCTACGTGAGCAATACTGTCTTCTCGATTTTTATATGTGATTTTATTAGAGTTGATGACTATGTGGTTGTGCGGTAGCTATTTGCACCAAAACTTTTATTGCTCAGAAGATGTTTCGGAAATTCGTTGTGATATTGTGTTTTCTGGCAATGGGAGATATGAAAAGAGAAAGAAGGGGAAGAGTGGATCGTCTTCACATGGAGTTATTGGTTCATTTTATGGTTATTGAAAATCACTATGGGGCTGTTGATGCTGGTTTTAACGGTGATGTCCGGTTTTTATGTTGTGCTGAGGGATACATCTAAGTGATGGTAAATCTGAATGTGAGCCCAATGAAGGCTGACAGACATTTTAATATGCGATGGTTTCATGCTAACAGTCTCTATAAGACATGGTTAATAAAACTACGCCTGATTTATGTGGTGCACTAATTGTAGGTTTAGTAATGTTGAATAGCTGTGAAATTATTCAAAACTTCTTGATATAGTTATTATAATTATTTATAAGACTAATTACAAGCTATGATACCTTGTAAGTTGGCGCAGAGATTCACAAAGTGAACCTGAAAAACCAAAGTAAACACTATTTTAAGTCTAAAGCAAAAGCTGTGAATTTATGTCTTTCATTTTTTTTCAAATTTCAAAACACCTATTCATTCATTTCTGTGTTTTTCCTCACAAAAATATTTCTTCACCCAATTCCACTCCAAAAAAATCCTAATTTCATTTTATCAGCATTTTCCCGTTCAAGTTTCTCGGCTCATCTACACCAACGAACCTCTAGAGAATCCAATCTTCATTCATTCATTCTCCCCGATAGATAACCTGATGATGAATTCTACTGCAACCAAGCAAACTGAAACCAGGCAATCACGAATAAATTTTCATATCTACCTTATCTATTCGTATTTTCCACCCAAGACGCAACGAAACAATCTTATAAATAATTTTCCGGATCTACGAGCTTGCTAATAAGAAAATAACACAACAACGAAGAAAACATTCAACCGCGTCGAGCCTCCATCAAGTCGATGTTATATTCGGTTCGAAAAAAAACCCAAAAAATTGACTTTTTCTCCCGGATTCCCTTTCCGTTCCTATAATATATCTGAACTGTTTCACTGCGAACGTTGAAGGAAAAATCCGAACGATGACTTAATGTCGAACTTGCAAAAGATCCACCACCAAAGTCTTGAATTATAAAATCGTCTGTCTTTGCTAAATATCTCTTTTTAGTCATCTTTCGACCTGTTTGTCTCAAGGGTGTGATTTTAATTTCACACAGATACAGTTCGGTTACCGTATTGCATTACGAGAGACCTATGGGCTGTTTTCACACGAAGATTAATAACGAGCCTGGATCAATTTCCTAAGGAGGAATTTTTACAGACAATAAGTTTGTGTATGCAATGGCGATGTGGGCTGTGCGTTTACCTTAATTTGATTTTTCGATCCATGGCAAGGTGGAATTTTGCTTTTTTGAGTTGTAGTGGATTTTACGCAGACGTAAAGCAAAGAAGAACATTTTTCGACAAGGAATTGAACAATTTCGACGACGAAAATTGAGGACAATCGAAAATTGATATAATGGAAAACAGCTGAAATGTATTCGAGACTAGTACGTTGTCTTCCCACCACAACGGTTATAATTTATGCATAATAAAGTAAATTATGTGAAAGTATTAACTTTCAGAACACTTCACCCGATTTGAGTTATTTGCTTTCAGCGCCCAACGTGGGCAAATGATTAATATTATCAAAATCTGCATGAAAAGCAATTGCTAGAAAAACCTACCTTCAAATTATAGCCAATGCAAAAGAGACGAAGAGATGCTTGCACATGAAAAAATAATTTTGCATATAACATTATAGATTTCGTATGAATTCAGTGTATTTTTATAGATATTCAAAATTCAAATTTTCATATAAATTTTTATATAATATTGAAAAAATTTCGTTATTCTTCTTTCGAAGAAAAATTTACCAGAATAATTATGAGTCAAATTTGAATTGCTTCGTCTATCTACTTACTGTTTCGTTATAATGTATTAAATAAAAACACATAAATTACCATACAATCCAAATATATATTAGTCCTATTATTTGTATAGGATGTATTCCATGATACATTTATTCACATAGAAACAAGCATGCCATATCGTGTCATAAAATTTGGCAAGAAATTTGTTGGTAACCAAAAGACTTTGTGTTTTTGCATTGTTTTTGAAATTCGGATTTGATCCTATAGCTTTGATGCGGTTTGATGACGATTTTTCGGAGGAAATAAAATGAACTTATCAATCTATGAACTAATTACAACAAATTCAAGTCACATCCAATATCCTGAGTTTGGTTTCCGAAGGATTCATTATTCTTGGCTGACCCATTCTCATTGGTTTCTTTCACTTCAAAGCTGCTCACAATTACTACGCATTGGTGATTCATCTCCTATAAGCGTTATTTCAAATGAGGGCTTTCATATTTTCTACTATGAGTCACGCGCGCGGGGAACTCGTAGTGTCTATAGAGGTTTTCACTCGTCTTCCCCAAAAAAAATATTTTCAGATTCCTCGAACGATTTGAATTCAGTTTGTTTCTCAAACTATCAAGATTTTAAGATTTTGAAAAAATTACCATTAATATCTATAATTACATTACAGAGACTTAAAATGTTAGCTCATTTATTTTATAATTTACTAGCTTAAAGCATTTTAGACCTTAAAATTACTGTTGTGTGTACTGTGGAATAAAAACACTCCTGTTTTACAAATCGAAGTTTTTCACGAAAGAAGAGAAATTTTTAAAATTTAGGGAAAATTAAAAGTTATCGAAATATTGGCGAGCTTCAGTAGTTATATCTTGGTATTTTTATGTACCCTAAATAACACTGTGTTTTTTTAGTCAATTTAGACAGTTTTGCCTTTGGTTTCGAAAAAAAAAATATTTACCATTTAATTATTTGTACAACGTTTAACGAAAACTCAATTTCAATTTTCTTGAAAAAATTACTTATGCTCTTATTGTTTTAGCAGTGTATTTATATACTTATTTTATTGCCTTGTATTTGTTTTGCTCCAAAAATATATTTGATGTAATCTTTTAAGTAATTTTTAAATTCTTTCAAGCAAAATTTTTTTTAAAAATATCTCCAAATAATTTGTATCATATCCATCGCAAATTTGTTTTAGTCGGGATTTTACGGATAGATTCTTTTTGTTTTGTTTTTAATAGCAATAATAATAAAAACAATTTAAAAATTTAAATTATTTCAGAAGTTTTAGTAATTAGGATTCAGCGCACCAGAGAGTCGGCTCAAAACTCAGATACTAATCAATCCGTCATGAGAAGAAGGCTTTGAGTTTATAAAAAAAAAGTGTTTTCCTTTTCAATTCCGAAACAAATATAAGTGGATAAGAAAAGTATTCGACAAGAAATTGGACGTCCTTGTGTCAGAAAGAAGAAATGGCCGATAAAGAAAGAAGAAATGGCCGAAGTAATTCAAGGAAAAAAGAGGAATCTACCGCCAGTACATTATCCAAAAAATTAAAATGCAATTTTCGGGTACCGATTAATTAATCTGGTAATTGTAAAAAGTACAACAGTAAACTTTACCGAAACTTTTGTTCGTGGTCTTGATAATTGTAAACCAGTTCCAATAACTTCATATCTTCTTATCAGTAGTAGGTGATAGATCATATAATGTACATAGACGATTAGTTAAACTTATTGGTTTTGGATTAGCGAAACAAGAATAGTTCTGTGGAATCATGAATTAAACCAATTTTCCAATCGTTTCACGATAAAACTGGGAATAAAATTCATACTGCTACAAAAACTATTCTTGAATTATTTGTGAAAATTACTGTTCAAAAGGCAAAATAGTTGGACAACGCAGTTTTAAGGGTTAAAACATGGATGAAACATAGTTACTCATTACTTTCAGGTGCTTCATTTCTTGCATCATTTTACCCAAAGAAGTGTCTTGATCTTATAATTAAAAGTTCATGCAGTAAAGCTTTTATTTTAATAAAATTTTGAAATTCATTGGGGAGTTTGATCAGTGAACTTATGAGGACTCAGGTAAATGTTAAACAAATGGATGGTATTGTTGAGATGTTTAAAAGATCCGATATCGTAGTCACGTAGGCAATGGAGACAGGAATTGCCGATTTAAATTATAAAGGAATTACTGATTAAAACCAATATGCAATCACATCAAGCAAAGAAAACAAAACATAACCCTGGTATAGGTGACAAACGGAGTTTACAGTCAAGCTTATTGGTGATTTAACAGTTTACTAAAGTCTTGTTTTTATTAATTGTTAAATTAAAAATTGTATAAATACATCAATTGAAACAATGAAAAAAGCGATATGGGCTACTTATTACTATAAAATATATGTTGATGAAAATTCACAGGATTCTAAATGCCCGCCCGTCAGAGATACTTGGTGACCGTTTCAAAAAAATTTGGATTTTGATTTTTTTTTTGGATTTTGAAATTCTATTTATGAAGCTATCCAAAAGGAATTAAACTGGTATACAATAGATTAACCAATTATAACGCATTTTAAAAAGATGCATTCAAAATAACAACGACAGACTTAATGTTATCATTTGGTCTACGGCTCAAAAATTATTGAGATTGCATTTTATATTGCAGCTGGTATATTACAAATGATGTTATTATTAGGCCTTGCCATTGGCTCAAGCGCGATACAATTTACCTAAAACTCAGAAGGAGACTAAAGAGGTCAAGAAATGAAAAGCTCAAAAGAAATCAGAGGACACTGTGGCAACAGTCGAAAACCTCGTGCGTGGTCCAGGAATCGCAAATATTTGGTTTTAAGACGCAGATGCCGTATTGTTTTTTAATTTTTCGTGTTTCTTAAAACTATCTTTTTCAAACTGATGTACAAGATATCATGATTATCGAATCGGTTTTGGTTAAATTCAACACGTATTTATTATTATATTATCCGAAACGTAACGTAGGATTTTTTTGGGTGCCTTGCTCATAAGCTATAAATTTTTGATAGCCATTTCTGCATTAAAAAGTTCAAGGAAATTCACTATGTCATATTTAAGCTATCACCTTTCTAAACAAGAGTTTGATTTTTATTTTCCAGAAATTGCTTGATAAATAAAATAAGTAGGTACAATACAGTGTTTTTGTAAGAGTGTCCTATTTAACGGCTGATATCTGATGATATTTTTAAGATTCATTTTCAAATTTTTTATGAATTTACCAATAACAGTCAAACAAAATTTTTATTTTCGTACCTATTTTTCTATAATTGAATATTTTATTAGTTTAAGTGAAGAGAAAAAAAATTGATTTTGGAACTGTGTAAGCAAAATTTTTGCTTAAAAGGGTCAAAAGATTGAATTATATAGGTCAAGTAATTATTATAAATACAGTTCTTTTTATAAGTTTTTTATGGTTTCGTCAGATGGCGTTAGTCAATTTTGATACGGCATAAATTTGACAAATATTTCACATGAAATTTTGTTTTCGTCTCAAGTAGCTTTAAATTGATAAGTAAAAAAAGCCTTGCAAATAATATGTATATACATATATAAATAATTTATATATAGGGTGTTTGGTACTCGAAGGACACTTTTGTAAGAAGGCATTCCTTGATATATTTGGAGCCAAAAATCGTTCTACAGGGTGGTCCGGTTTTCAAAATCTGCGGAGTTATAAGGTGGTCAAGAAAAGTGTTTCGGATCTGTACCCTGACTCACTTAAATCGTTAGATCTTAACAAATAATAATCATAACGCAAAGTTTGATTAATTGTTTTTTATGGAATAAAATTATCTTTAATTTGATGTGACATTCTAAATTGTTACTGTACCTGATTTTGAGATATTTACTTCAAAACACAAAATTGTGGCACTTTTACTCCGAAAATTCTGTGTTCAATGTCGTTTTTCTCAAAAAATCTCATTAAAGTATGCCATTTTAATTTTACATTTTTATAGGCCATACTATTGGCTACAAAAAATGCATGCATATTTATGACTTAGGTTTTACCTTTTCGCAAGTAGTAAACGAAAATACATATCGCTTAAAAAGTAAATATGTCATAAAATGGCCCTCGTTGAAAAGAAAAGTTTAAATTGTTATTTGTACTTAAGTATTTTTACTGCCCATTGATTACTATTTAAACTATCAATGAAATATACTAAATTAAAGTTAGTTTCAAAATAATTGATGCACCTACCTGGATGTTGCAGATTCGAACTACAAGATGTTACTGAAATTTCAAAAATAGAATCAAAATGTCTAACTATACTAATGAAGAATATGCAGATATTACCTCCGTATATGGAGAGTGCCGGTGAAGTTCACAAGCGGCGCAATCTTTGTATCAACAGAGATATCCCCATCGACAGATTCCTGGAAGGAGAGTGTTTCAGCAACTATACACAAGGATTCTAGAAACTAGCAGCGTTAGGACGAGTCAAGTAAACGCAAATCATGCGCCTGCAATCACTGTACGGACCGATGAAGAAATACTGCATGCAGTGGAAACTGACCCATCAATCAGAATTCGACGCTTGGCGTTGCAGTTTAACGTGTCTACGTGGAAAGTTTGGAGTATTTTAAAAGCAGCTCGTTTACATCCCTACCATCACACACCAGTGCAGGAGCTGCTACCCATCGATTTGCCCAAAAGGATGGGAATGTGCAATTGGCTCCTTGAGAACAATTAGACAACGAACATTTTTCACACCCCATTCTTTGGAAGGATGAGTCCTTATTTACCAGGGACGGTATCACAAACTTTTACAATTTGCTTACGTGGGCTAAGAGCGATCCACACACAAGAAGGCCTTTATCATTTGAGCATATATTCAGCGTAAATTTATGGGCTGGAGTGATTGGTAACGATTTAATTGGACCTATTGGGCTCCCGCCTACCGTAAATAGTACCAATTACTTACATTTTTTAAGACATGATCTGCAGGACTTATTGGAGGATATTCCTTTGCAACGATTGGCTTCCATGTTTTACCAACACAATGGTGCTCCAGCTCACTATAGCCGACCAGTCAGAGATTGGTTGAACTCCAATCATACCAATCGCTGGGTCGGTAGAAATGGACCAATACACTGGCCTGCGAGACCTCCTAATCTAACAATCATGGATTTGTTTGTATGAAGACGGATGAAAGATCTTGTCTACACAACGGAAGTATCACCATTTAATACCAGGATCGATGCGGCTGCAACAGAAGTGAGGCAGCAGCTGAGAAGCATGAATACGAAAAGAACGCTTGCGAAACAAGCCTCAGCGTGTATTCAAAATGAAAGTGGCCATTTCGAACATTTACTGTAGTTCAAAAACTTTGAAATAAAGCATAAAAACACATTATTAAATTCTTTCAGTTCAAACAAAGAGTGTAGATCGACAACGAGGGCCACTTTATAGCATATGAAATTTTTAGCCGTTATGTATTTTCGCTTACTACTTGCGAAATGGTAGAACCTAAGTCATAAATATGTATCCGAATTTTGTAACCAGTAAAATGGCCTGGAAAAATATAAAATTATAATGGCATATTTTATGAGGTTTTCTGAGGTTTTCAGGGTAGAAGTGCCAAATTTTGTGTTTTGAAGTAAATATCTCAAAATCAGGTACAGTTAGAATTTGAAATGTAACATTAAATTAAACGTAATTTAATTCCATATAAAACAAGCAATAACACTTTGCGTTGTGTCTATCAGTTTTCAAGATATAACGATTTAAGTGAATCAGGGTACCGGTCCGAAACACTTTTTTTGACCATGCTATAACTCCGCAGATTTTGAAAACTGGACCACCCTGTAGAGCGATTTTTGGCTCAAAATACATCAAGCAATACCTCCTCACAAAAGAGTCCTCCGAGTACCAAAGACCCTGTATATACATATATATATATATATATATATATATATATATATATATATATATATATATATATATATATATATATATATATATATATATATATATATATATATATATATATATATATATATATGTCTAGATAAGGAGCTCTTGGCTACATTTCAACAACGATTTTCTGATTTTCAAAGAATTGTTCATGAGACACTGTATGAAGGCAGTACTTTGAGTGCAGACTACACAAAGTAGGCAAAACATTCTATCAGTTGCAGACTTTATATCTTTTCTAAATAGAAGAAACGATTTGAAATAAATTAGACTCGCGAAAATCAAAGTTTTAATTCAATTTTCAAAGACCAGCAATTAATTATGTCAATACACCAGCACTAACCGAATGATTATTTCGGGTTGGTGAATTTTCCCACTGTTCACCACGGCAACATGCGGCTTTTCATGTACTCACTACCAATCAATATTTCAGCTCTCCGAAAATTGATCTTATAACTATCGCTTTGCTATGCTCATACAGTTGCCACCGATCGTATTCTTTTGATTTTTTAATCTCTTCAACTTTTTTTTCCTTGAGCGTAAAAATAGGCGTCACCATAATGATCACTAAGCCTAATAAAAATTCTTTCTTAGTGAATTCCTACTTACTTATATGTTTTTTGTCTTACGTCTCTAAAACTTCCGAGAAAGTTTTGTTGAAAAAATTACTTCCGATACTAGAAGCTGCTAGAAAAATTCCTGAACATCAATTTGGGTTTTGAAGGCATTAAATTTAACTAGGTCCATAGAATGGCGTTGGATATTAAAATAGTAATCGAAGATAAGAAGTACCTACTGTCAGCAGATAAGAATTTTTCAATCACTTCTGGTTTATTAAAGTTATGAAAGAACTACTTCAGATATATTATTACCTGAGCTCCGAAAGAGTGACCACAAAGTATACTAGTCTTGAATGAAACGGTTTAATTTTAGATGTTTAATTAGTTCCACGTTGATTTCCCACCTTACTTTTGAAAATAGCACAAAGAGAAAAGGTTTTTGCAGTAATGGAAATTTTTCTATAAAATTGGCCTACTGAAGACAAAGAGGCAGCATTCAACAATAAGGGTTAATTTACCATGCAGTCCAATGAACTTTGAACTGTTATTTTTACTTAGACATTTATTTTTTAATATATAATGCCTTTCCGAAAAATCTTGTAGACACAATGAATGAGTTTCACGTAGGGAGCTCAGGATTCAAAATTTAACAGCACCTGGATAAAAATTAGATTAGTATTGAGAATAACACAAAGCTGATTAAACTGCTCTAGACTAACTTCAGAGGATAGACCACTTTTTGATTGGCAAAGAATTTAGGGATAGTGCTCTAGCTAATCTACGTAAATAGCTTAGTCCATGAGGTTTCTGGTTGCACAGCTGTGATCATTTAATATATGTATATCTCTATTAGTTCAGCGTAATATATACCCAAATGTTTACCCTTACTATGGGGGACATCTTTACTATCAGGTGTTATTGCAGGTATTTTCTTCAAAAAAACTATCATTTAGATTGGAATTGATTTTGCGGGATGGTTATAATTGACAACATTTTTATTAACATTGAAAATTTTATTTTGACAAAGCGGTTTCGAAAGTATGCATTGATTCTCATCAGACACCAGCTCACAGTGCATACTTTACTGATGTGACCACTTGCAGTTGGAAATCATTAACTTGTATTTACGCTAGCTGTGACAAATTTTAACAAATCTCCGACTTATATCCATCGATATAATTTACTTGTAAAGGTCATTTAATTGTGATCGTGGTTCCTTTCTTGTCTATAAATCAGCATAGACAACGTATATCGTCTCTAAAGCTTATCAAAGCAGAGAATATTGATACGGGAAACTTGATCGTTTTGCGGAATAAGCCTCCGAAAGCAGAATCAAATTGGAATTGTTTTTGCGGGATGATTAAAATTGAAAAAAAATTTATTTACATTGAAAATTCTTATTTACATCGAAAATTTTATTATATTTATAATATTTTTATGGATATACAAAAACCGCTTCTTTGCTTATTCTCTAATTATGTAATTCAAGCAAGCATGGCTTGCAGGATTTAAAATAGAATCTTTTAGAGTCTCAAGGGCAACTACCTCAATCAAAATATCTTCTCACACCCATATCAAAAATTACAAAATGGTAACAATTATTATTTCCAAAGGACTTAAGCACATACGCAGCCTTCAAACGAACTTGACAAAATTCACTTCCGGCACAATAACACTTTCTGTCACATTTTCAACATATTCGTTTACTAAGCACAGTACTTCCGTAAATTGCAGCAACACATGCGGAAGAAGTCGATGAGAATTTTTTTCCAGCTCAAGTATTCGTACCTATAAATAAAATTGTTACCAAAGATTTTCCTATTCCGCCGTTTATATGTGACGTTTTATGCAGAGTTGGAGAAGGGTGGTGAATTTGACGGGAGCTGTGCTACGACATGGGCAAAGAATGGGGTAATGACGACAACATAGTGCAAATTACAAAAGTCGAACCTGCTGTCGGTAAGGATTGCTTGTTTGGCTGTCGAGCACGAACAGCATATTTCATCAATTTCGTTCGGATGAATTGATATCCTTTCGGTGTAAATACGTTTGTTGTATGTGATGTCAAAAAATTTTTTTTAATAAGAATTTACATGAAATTTCGAGAGCGATTCAAGTGGTTCTAAGAACGAACAATTGTCGCACGAACGGAATTCTTTTCGTTGATTTGGAAATGTTCAAGAGTGTTGCTCTTTTGATTGCGATAGCTTTGATGTTTCTTTTGATCGAGTTGATTATGTTCACAAGATATGGTGGATGATTTTTAATATTGAAAATAATATTTAGTTGTTTGCATATCGTTCTTGGTCCGAAATTTGTTAATTTTAGTAATCCTGGAATGTTTGATCGAATGTGTAGCAAAATAAATTCAAAATGCTGCTTGATTATTTATTTTTCGAAATAAGTATAGTATGCAGTTGGACATTTTAGGAAAGATACATATAATGGAAGCAAACCTTCAAGATGTTCAACTGCAATGCCCAATTGAATGTTTAGGGCTCAAGCTCATGGGGATCTTTGGGTGGTACTAGTAGCCGTCTCGTTGTTGGAAGCGCGCGCTTGACGCAGACGACTACGTTGCTGTGGTCTTTGAGATCTCCGTGGGGGATCATTTGATCCGCTGCCAGGCGAGCCATTCGAGGTTCCTCGTTGCTGTTGATTTCCTTGTTGGCCTCCGCTCGGGCTTCCTCGTTGGTCTTGGTTATTTTGTCGATCGACGCTAGCAGATTTTCCGCCCGATACAGAAGTTGCATCTAAGGCCTAATTTAAATTTCAATAAGAATGAAAATTCACAATATTTAAGTTTATTACTCACCACAGCGGCTAGAGCGACTACAATAAATGCCAGTATGAGGAACTTGTTCATGGTTTCTAGGCTCGTCTGAAACTCTGCTTCAGAAGTGATTGTCCATCCAACACACGACGATTTAAATACAAAACGTTGCTCTGTCAATATCTCATCAACCATGGCTAATAGTTAAGGCAAAATATTTGGACAATTTTTTTCCAATATATAAGTGCTCATTTGACAATGGCTGTACATGGAAAGACTATTAACAACACCGTACACGCATTGTTTGCGGATGGTTTTCAAGACAATTTAGAGATTTTCGGTAGTCGAACCATATAATTTTAGCTGCTGATTAAGTGATAATGAGACGAAAAACTGTAGTGGAATTTGTCGATAGTCTATAGTTTTTGTTAGTAGCTGCAAATCGTTGGAAAAATGAAAAGTATTTAAGGGGTTACCCCCACTTGTAACTTTTAAGTTTTTCGTTTTTTTTTTGTTGCATTTTTTTAAAGTATAACTATCTGAGAATACGTCCTTCAAATTTCAAGTCGATCCAAACATAATTAACCGAGATATGAGCGTTGAAAGAGAAGAAACTGTTGCGTATACAACCGTTACTTATACTTATAAACGCGTTTTTCTCGAAATGACATCTTTGAAGTCGGTGACCAAAATTACTTGAAAACTACTGAACCGATCTTTTTGAAACTTAGCAGGCTTATTTAATACATAAAAATGTGGTGTTTGATCGTTCGATTTTTTTTAAAAATAAAAAATGGCTGTTTTATAGCCAAAAGACGACCATTTTTTTAAGTGAAAATCGAAATATTAACTTTGACTGTCCGCCATTTTGTGAAAAATGGATATTGTTTTAAATCCTTCGATCAAACACTAGTTTATACTGTTATTTAACTAAATCCATCGCTATTTTTTGTTTCAGATGATCCAGTTCGACACAATTTTGGTCACCGCAAAAGGTGAAAATTAAAATTCCATTGTTTTGACGGCCATTTGTAATTAAATCATGTAATATTTTTCAATAAAAAAATTAATGAAACGTGTTCAAAGTATGTGCTTTAAGAAAATATAGCAGTCGTTTAAAAACATTTCGTAGTTTTGTCAAAAAAAATTCATGAAAATGACCTATTTTATTGCGCTACAAGTGGGGGTAACCCCTTAAGTGAATTGAATCATGTGACTTAAATACAAACGCATCAGTTGTTTTAAGTGTTTTTATGTAACTCTAATTCCGTTATGTGCTTTTATGTAACTATAATTGGAATGTAAAGGTGATTGAATAAATCGAGAGCAGTTTGTTCCACTAGAAATAAAGTAAAGAACACTTCGAGCTCCAAAGTTTGCAAAGTGAATTGCTAATTGTTTTCAAAATACAAACTTGGTGAAAAATAATTGGTTGCTGCAAAATGGAACGCTGAATATCATTGAACAAAAGGTTTTCGATGCTTGTTAGTATTTTTTGCCATTCAAATATTTTTCTGAAATATTTTTGCAACGTTTGTTTCGTGAGACAAAAAAACTGAAAATCACCATAATCTGATGTATGGCTTTACATCTATGAACTGTTTTATAACTAAAACATCAAACAAAGCACAGCAACACTTTTATCTCCTATTATTTCAAAATTACATTTCATTCTTTATTCCTCTAATCTTTCAACGAAACTATACCATGATTTCATAAAATCTTCCATAAATCATATATCCCACACTCCGAATCATCTAATCGACTTATCATAGATTTTTTTTCCGAAAAACAGACGCATAAATATCAGAAACATATCCCATAGCCACCAGACCAACACATCAAGCTCACTCCCCAAATTTATGATGTCCTTTTTGCCAATAAGAAATCTAATTATCCCGTCTTAAATCATAAGGCCTACTGGCCGACGTTGTCGTCATTTTCTTAGCCTCTGACCATTACCATTTTCGTTACCATCTCTGTATCTTTGCTCTAGCTTCTCGAACTATATGCCTTTTATTAACATAATGTATCATCTTTTTTGCAATATTTTATTGATCTTAGGCTTTATTTAGTGCACACACGGACCAAAGTTTGTATTTGAAACAAGAAATTATATCATTCGAATATGTTTAGTGCTCTCATCATAGCAGATATAAGTGATAGATATTCAGAAGTAGATTACCGAATAGTGGATAGTGTATACCGAATGGATTCTCGATATTAAGTTGATAGGGAAGCTGTTGGTGAAGTGAGTAACGGCGATGGTGATGACGAGGATAATGATGAGGATGAGAGCCCGGCAGGCGTCAGATACAGTAGTGCTGTGATGATGGCAACATTTGTAATCAATGATGTCTGGACGACTCCACAGTCTATTGCAAAACAAGGATACGCGCCAGGACTTTACGGGTGGTCAAGATGAAAAAGACAGGGAATAGAAGAAGAGCAGAACCATCCATTGCTAATGGACTAAACATTAACTGAAATCAAAGGCGGTAGCAGTATGGATCTCGAATCGAATGTATATCACAGAATCATAATGAACAGGCAAAGGAATGGAAAGAGAAAAGGACTAATTGCTTCGGTAACATATGGAGCAACTGTAATGTTTATTCGAGTCGTATGAATAATGGTTAGAGTGTTTTTCGATATTGAGGATAAGTAGTACGTTTGATTTTTAATGCTAAATTGTTTTACGATCTGAGATACTATAAATAGCATTGAATAACAGGAAGTACTCGTATAATGTATGGATTTCTTTTTATCACGAAATGCCATAAAATAGGTTCGTTGTAAATTAATACGTTGGTATATGAAGATATTCTTACAGTTTGATTTTAGAAAACACAAAAGTTTTTTCTCTCAATCAAATTCCATTTTCAAATGGTTGTTTGATTTATTTTACAGAATATTTCAAAGAAAATGAATGTATATCATGCGACTCCATTGCAGCCAAAACTGAGAAAATGCTCAACCGCAAAGCATTAAGTTTTACTTAGTGCATTAAAATACACAATAAACATGTTTTTTTAGTTAAATAGTTTTTCATGGTATTTTTACATATTAATTGTTGGATCAGAAGTTCTCACTGTAACCCAAAGATTATAAGCGTATAAGCTTTAGCGTCATTAAAATATTGATGCAACATTCTTATTTTTCTTTTTACAGTTTTTTTGCGAAAATATCATCCAAAATTAAAAGCAACAGCTTTCGACGACTATTCAACTACATTTTTTTTACTCATGCCAAACTCCAGGGTTATCTCAACTCCTTGTTATGCCTTAGCGAAACTTTGGCAGCAGGAAAGCATACTTGTTTAACTTTTTTTTTAAATTCATTCTTCTAAACAAAGTCAACTTAAAAGCTAACTCAGTAATAGCTTTAGCTGAATTTCATAATAACTAGTTAATAAAGTATTAGTTTATAGTATATATAAAATATAAAGTTGATATAGACCGAATAATGTCAGAACGCCTTGCCATAAAGAGTCACATAATGTTCTATCACTTAACTTTCCAATTAGAGTAAATCAACCTCAAGCTAGTGTTTAGAAACATGCAAAAAAATGTGTTATATGTATTACCCAAAGTTCCGGTCTTATGATACATTTGGTAGTTGCATAGCTGTATTCGGCTTGGCGACTTATTGAACTTGCATGAAAATGGAAACGGGTTTCCTGGCCTGCACGCAGCTGATTTTATTTATTTATTTCAAGCCAAGCAAGGCATATAACAAGAAATAACAACAAATCACAATTTGAATTAAATATAAGTTTTCTTAAACTACACCATAACAAATTAGCATAAATAATTTTAAGTTCATATTCCAAACTTATATTTGGTTGTCAATTTGAGGAATTTATGAGGAAAAATGTTTTTTTTAGATTTTAGAGCCTTGAATAGAGCATATTTGAAACTTGGCTTGGGAATAGATAAGGAATAGTAGTTGAAAAAATTGTTAAATATTTTGCAGCATCTGCTGATGGGCTCCCTGTCTCCATAAACAGTCCAATGCTGATGTTCATTGAGAAGACGTGCATACCTAGTACGTCTTACAGGGTTATTGAAAGTGATTTTATTCGAAAGATACTTAACGTTGATCAAGCCCCTAATTGTATCCAAAATGCAACATGAGCATAATACCGTTCTCCTCGAAGAAAGCGTCTTAAGGTTTAAAAGGCTTAATCTGTAATTATAAGATGGCAAACTTTCAAAATCGTGTGGGCTATAAATATTTCTCAAAGCAAAAATAACAAACTGCTTTTGGATGGATTTCAATCTATCGCTATAACAGTTGAAAACGGGATTCCAAACGATGCAACTATATTCCAATATTGGGCGAACTAAGGATACGTAAAGAGATTTTGTAACCCATAAGTTCTTAAATTCTTTCGCACGTCTCTTAATGAATCCTAATTGCTTGCTGGCTCTTGCTAGATCTTTGTCGTACTGAAGACTGAAGCGCAGCTTTTTATCTAGAACGACTCCGAGATCTACAATACTATCCTTTTTTCAACAACTGATTACTAAGGCGGTAATTAAAATTTAAACAGCATGACTTGCGGGAAAAGCTTATGGCATGGAATTTGTCTACGTTAAGAAAAAGTTTATTGGGGTCACACCATCGCTCCAACGATAAGAGTTTTGACTGAAGGAAGATTGACTCGGATTGTGTAGTCTGGTATAATTTTAGATCGTCCGCATAAAAAAGGTGTGGAATGTCGGATAGCACTTCCGAAAGATCCGAAATAAAAATATTGAACAGAAGTGGACCTAAGTGGCTGCCTTGAGGTACCGCCGGGGAGACAGTAATTTTTTTTGAGAGAAAACCTTGGAATTTTACATGTTGTGTTCGATTCCGAAGGTAGCAATCCAGCCATCCTAACAAGTTTCCGGAAATGCCTAGCTTTTGCAGTTTATAATTCAAAACATCATGGTCAACACGGTCAAAAGCTTTGCTGAAATCAGTATATATGGTATCGATCTGACACCCTTTCTCCATATTGCAAAGTACATCCGAGATAAATATCAAAAGGTTGTTGGTAGTTGACCTGCCCTTTCTGAAGCCATGTTGCTGTTCGTTAAGAAGAGGATCAATAGCTATAATGAGTTTATCACAATCAATTTTTTCAAATAATTTAGGTATAGCTGACAGAATGGCAATGCCTCTATAATTTTTAACCGAGCGTTTGTCACCACTTTTATGAATTGGCGTGAGATGAGAAGATTTCCAGAATTGAGGAAATCTACCGCATGATAGTGATTTGGTGAAAATTATAAGCAGGGGTGAGATGATAGTTTCTGCACTGTTGATTATGAAGCTCGGAGGAAGTAGATCTGGTCCAGGGCCTTTTTTCATGTCAAGTTCTCTTATCGCTTTTACAATGTCCTCTCTAGTTAAATATATTTCATCAGCGATAGCAAACTGAGGTGTTGAGACAAGCGACACGTTACAAAATCCACCGGGTGGACAGAAAACTTCTTGAAAATGGTCGGCAAACATGTCACATATTTTTAGTGGGTCAGAAGAGAGTGAGTCATTTTTATACATTGCTGTGGGATAGCCTGAAGTTTTGCGCTTGGTGTTCACGAAGTCAAAAAAATTTTTTGGATCACAGATTATATTTTTCCCAACTTTATTAATGCTCGGTTCAACGGTGTCGCTAAACCGACAAAGTCAAAATGCATGTGGTAACATATCAGCGGGGAAAAGTGTTATTTTGCATAGCTTTGATGGCCAAGTTTACTGACGTTTACGTAACCAGAAAAATTAATAAAGAAAAAACGAGTTTTTTGATCGGCAAAGACAGTTTTTTAGTATGTTTGCTGGTCCAATAACAATTTCATTCCGTGATTTTAATTGTTTTTGAAGGAGCAGCTATGAAAATTTATTTCGAGTGCCAGGATGATTTTGGTGGAATGCATACTTTAAGCCAAAAGTTTTTCATTGAAAATACTAGAGAAATAATGAGCGAAGAGATTACTTAGTTGGAAATACAACAGTTTTAATGACAATTTGAAGATTTATTGAAGTGTTATTCACAGGTTACGGATGTCTACAGTATTTTATTTGAATGATCTACAAAAATTCTTAAATAACTTTCTTATTTGTAACCTGCAGGAAAAGAGTGCCAAGGAACGAGTTTAAAGATTGTTATTGAAAATCGAATTTCTTTAGGGTGATATTTTCGCCACTACTATTTAACGAGAAAAAATTTTGCGTTGCGACAACCTTGCAGCTTGAGCCAAAGCCGTAAGGACCGATTATTTCAAAGTGACTCTAACGAAGTATTTAGCTGCGAATTGTTCAATGGATGAAAATAGGCCACATATATTCCATCAACAAATCAATTCAAACACTAAAACAACCTTCAGCTTTTTTATCATCGTATAAACCATGTAATCTGAGACGCATTGTTACTAATGTACTAAATCGTATAATTGTATTTAATCAACTCATTTTATATATTTTTAATATGATGAATACTTAAACGAAGATTCTGAATTCTAGTTGTTCCTGCTTTTAAAGGTGACACTAGTCCAGAAACCGGTAAGTTTTTTTTTAAAATTTTTAATAAAATAATAAAAAAAAAATTAAAAATGTTTAATAAACTTGAAATATTTTGAATTTGGGTTTAAATAATTGTTTGAGATTGCATCAATATCAATCTCTTACTTCACCGTTATTACTTATGGATATTTCTACCACTTCCGCAACTCGTACCGACGTTACTGCAACGCACCTTGTTCCTTACAGTCAACCCAGTGTGCATGTCGAATTTTCTAGGCCAAATTGTGCACTTCCGCACGTCAATGTGGTGAGCCCGCCACTGCAGGTCTTCATATCTCGCATCGATTACAATACTTCAGCTGTGACTGTAACCTCTACTCTGCAAAAAAGCTGGCAGCTGATCACTTACAGAACCAGGAAGTATCTTTTTGTGTTATTGTATCTGCTGGCGTCAGTAAGTTTCTACGAAAGGACTTTTAGTTTTCTGGTGTTCATCGGAAAGAAGCTAGGAGCTCCAGAGCTTATGATTAAGACTTTATTACCATAATAACCGTAGGATGAGGACCAAAACTAATTAGATCAGGCTCTCTGCCACTTTAGCTTCGCACGATATAATATATCTTACAGAAACCTGGCTTACTATCTTTGATTCAGAAATCGTACCTGACTACAAAATTTTTGTAAGTTTAGTAGTAGTACCGTTTAGTACCGTTTAGTAGCAACGGAACACTCTGTCGTGATTTCCCTTTATGTCACTTCAGTCTATGAACGATTCTTTGCGGAACTTTCTTATTAACTGGACAATCGTTTTTCCACCACTTACGTTCTGCTATGTGGTGATTTTAATCTCTCAAATCTAGGTTGGGATGCTGCTTATTTGGTAATCAGCTAGACTAGTAGTGTCTCTGTAATAACGTCATCGTTTCTCTCGCTTTGTCCCCTCTCACAGTTGAATAGCATATCAATTGCCAGCAATAGAGTTCCGGACCTTGCTTTGTCCAAATCTTCAATATTCCAAAACATCACATTCTTTAAGTTATGTTCTCTTTCCCTAAGCGAACCCTGACCCTCATCAACTCCCACATATTCTTGAAATTTCCAATATTTTCAACATTAATCCTATGAATCCCTTTTTTAGTACGTTTTAACTTTCAAAAAGCTGATTTCATTGGCATGGTGACTGAAACAAATAGAATTAACTGGTTCACTTTCTCTCGTAGCGTTGACATTGATGATGCTTTGCGCAAACTGTATATTTTCCTCTCATACCTTATTCCGTAATTCACACCAACTCATCGTCTTAAAAAAACTGAATGATGCTCCTTGGTTCAGTAAATATGTTGCAATCGTACTCGAAGTCAAAAATGCAGCTCGTTATTTATATAAAAGATCTGATTCACCTGCTAACCTCCTTTTTTATAAAGAATTACGCTTTAAAGCAAATGAAGCTGACAAACAGGTGATGTGCACATATTTAGGTTTCGAAAATTTGAAAAGTTTTACCATAAAATTCTATTCACTCCTTTAACTTCCAGCGCAGCCATCTTATCGAAAGGAAATTCACACGGTGGATTTAACTCTACGTGAAGCAGCTATGGTGCTAACGCATGATTGCCAGCTCCAGACAATTTTGTAAATATTGCACCAACAGATGTTTCTATATTGTATTCATAAGCAAAGCATTTACAATAAAATAAGCAACAGATATTTAAACTTTCCGAGTTTTGGAAATTTTTCGGATGGCAACCCCAGGCATAGTTTAATCACTGAAACTTTCGATGATATCCTTGGATGAAAACGAAATTCAAAGGATAGGTTGATTAAGCACGAGCATTTTATGGTAGATATTTATCGCTGCTGTGTCGGACAAATGTTGCCAGCACTGAACATTTTCATCATTTGTGTTATAGAAAATGCTGTCAGAAAATGATATTTGTTCCTTTGAGTAAGAAATGGTTGGTATGATACTACAAAGAAGTGTATAACGACTTCACACATTTTGAAATCCCTCAAAGATAATTTCTTCGAAAATTAATTTTCTAGCGGTTCTGATGCGCTAAACTTTTTTTTCTCTTTATATACACCTTGATTTTGTTTCTTATTATATTCTCACTATGATCAGTTATTGGATTTTTATCTTTTGAATATATGTTGATAAATAATTATATAAATAAAGAAGTGCAAGTATATAAATAAATAATGTAGGAGTACTCGAGAAGAAGACGTACAAGTGTAGTGTCGGCTAATAAAGTGGAGCTGTTTATTCACACGGGTAACAATATTGCAATGTGAAAGGAGGTTTTCCATCTAAGACTACGTCGAGATCAACAACGATATCAACGCGAGTTAATAAGTTGTTGCCGAGAAAGTAAGTGTTCTGCGTAGCCCTGCATTTACGGCTAAAACTTATAGTTTGGCATTTGTATAGTTTGGCACTTTGGTAATAATCGAAAACTTATTTATATCGTACCCCTGATCAAGTGAATCAAGCTTGTATTGAAGAAAAAGTGCATCAGATTTAGATTCAGTGGTGTGGTACGGTGTGAGATCATCTGCAAAAGTAGGTGAGGTATGTTTGCCACGACGTCAGATAGATCGGAGATGAATAAGCAGGCCATGTGGGATACTTTGTGGTACACCAGAGGAAGCAAATATATTTTTGATAAAACTCCAGCAAGTCCTAATTTTCGAAAGAATGAACGATAGAAAGAATGGTCAACTCTGTCAAAATGTTTGCTAAAATCCTCCGAAACTAGAATTGTCAAGTTTGTGATAGTGGAGCGATCTTTAATTTAAATGTAGGGGTAAGTTTTCACCGTACATGCGTTTAAATGCCCCCAATACAGGCACGCTGAAAGTAGAAAGGAGGCCAGGAGACTTATTGACTGAATTGAACCTTTGCTTTGATGAAAAAATTCTCAAAACAAAAATCAAAAAGACACATCTCTATGTTTTGCGAAAACCATTCAAAACACTTTGTTTGAAAACCCAAAGACTACTTTAAGTTCTACATTAAAACTCCCATCCAAGGTCAGAAATACTTTGAGGTAGATCATACATTGTTTGTTGTCAGTGGTCTATAAGACAGTAAAAAACATTCTTACAGGCAAATATGATGATGCTTATATCTTCATTGAGGAAATCTGCCAGAAAGAGACTACTCTGTGCATAGAAAATGTTTATTGCTTAAATTTTATTGCTTAAATCGGGTTTTTGGCTTCCAAGTGCTACAAAAAATTAATAAACCGAAAAAAGTCCTCTCAGCGTTACCTCGAAAAACATCTCCTTTAACAAATGCATTTTGGTCTTGTTGTTTCAGATGATTCTGTTGCGAGCTGCTATGAACACTGCAAAACTACTTTTTTTCGAGGCGCCTCCGGAGACTCACTACCACCCGCTTCATTTTCGCAGAGAAAATTTTCAAAAGTGCTATTCAAATGTTGCATTAATATGTGGAAATTGATTGAATAAACTAACTACCTTTTATTCACCGAATGAACTTTTCCCCAAGATATCTTAATGCCAACTAATCATGGACCTACTTCTTAAATACATCTACACTCAGAAAAATGTCACTTTTTTTAGAATCACTTTAAATCAAAAGTTGATATCACTTTGAAATAAAAAGCGAACCTTGTACGAATTCCACTTTATTATAAAAATTTTATTTTCAAATCAAAATTTTTCATCATTGAATTAAAAAGAAAACGTATATGGCGCCAAATCATATTTGAAAATTTTTGAATCAAAAATGTTCAAATATGATTTGGCGCCATATACGTTTTCTTTTTAATTCAATGATGAAAAATTTTGATTTGAAAAGAAAATTTTTATAATAAAGTGGAATTCGTACAAGGTTCGCTTTTTATTTCAAAGTGATATCAACTTTTGATTTAAAGTGATTCTAAAAAAAGTGACATTTTTCTGAGTGGTCCTCCGCAAACCACTCTTGACAACGTTTGGTTTGGTTAGTATCTTTACTTGACAATGCTAGTGGTTTCTAGGGCGAAATCAGTCGCACACTTATTGTTTTTTATTCACACTTTGTTTTATAGAAGCATGTGCTCAGTGTCGGATCATTCATCATTTGATGTGTATCTTTTTCTTGGAGAAAATGAAGTTTCGACAAAGTAAATACTATTCACCGCTATACATTTCTTTCATTTTTTTCTGTGGAAATCAAAATAAATAGAAATATTTGCCTACCATTGAACATCTTCCATCCTCCAGTCGAAAACTATTCTCAGACCTAGAAACTGATTTGAAGTTTGAATGGTGTTTTTTATTTTAATTATCAGTTATTGAAAGGCTTTTACTTTCTTTCATCTTTAAATAACTAGTGATGACTAGAATTTCAGATATTTTCTTAAAATAATCTTAGAATAAATTAATTTTCATCCTATTTGGCAGCTCAAATTGGTGATGCGGCCATACCTCGAACAAAATTGATTGCATTCTAAAACTGGCCACGAAACAGATGTAAAATCTAATCTTCCTTGCAATCGAATTATTGATTGGTTTTATGAATTTCATTTAAAGCAGTTCGGCGTCTGGATGTGGAGTCATTGGTTCAGCATTATTTTGACCATTCACTTGGGCGGCTCGTCGATTTGCTGCACCTGGTGGTAATACACTTGGATTGATCGTTCCAACTCCTGATCGTGTTGTTGGTCGTGACATGGTAGTATTTAATGGCCGAGGGCGTCCCGGTCGACCACCTTTTCCAGCTAGTGAAAGTAAAAATATGTATATATTTTATTTCAAAATATTTTTGTTTTTTTTAGTAAAGTTCAGTGGTTCATAAAAATGTAATTCAAAAGTAGCCATGATGAATGTATTTGAAATAATGTGAGTAACTGAAGAAATTAATAAAAAATACTAACAATAAAGTCAATTTTTGTTAAAATTCTACATCTTTAATTTAATTTAAATTTCATGGGGACTGTTGACTTTATACCGGCTAATTGCGATGCTTTACAGCGGTTAATTTTCCTCAAACTTAAAAAAAAATCACTTACGAATCGGTCGTTGTTGTGCATACGGAACCATATCGAGTTCTTTTCTAGGAAGTGCCATACTCAGATTCTGCACGAAAATAAAGTAATTTTAATTGAATGTGGTAATTTAGGTATAAGTAAAATATGTAGATTCAAGATTTTAGGAAGTAAGACTCGGTTTGATTCAAAATACAGAGAATTGATTCGCTGAATATATGCAGTTTTCAATTTTCTTACAAATGATTTTTCATGTATAATTTTTTTGCTCGAATAAACATTCGATTTGCTCGATTAAACATTTTAATTTATATTTTTTTATTTTTATAATTTTTACAATTAATTTGCTGAATATTGTTTTCAATGTAACGAGATATTTGTTAATTAATGAACCAAGTAAACCGATGAATCTAATTCTTCATTTATTTTTTTGTGTATTTATTATATCTATTTAACCACCACTGCACTCTTAACTTACAACTAAAACTAGAACTGCAATAATCAAGCCCAACACTAAACATTTATCCATTATTCGCAAATATTTGCTCAAATGTCACCGATCACTTAAAAGTTCTAAACCATATTAACGACTTCTCCGCGATTACGCCGGTATTTAAATCGGCGAAGTGTAAAAAGGTGGCAATTTGTTGCTGGTCATTACCATTGTATTTTACATATCAAATTTTACAGACTGAATTTGAACATTTTTTCGGAATCACACGGGCGGAAAGTTGATTCAAAAAAGTTCAGTCAAATTCGTAATTGATTTCGACAAGTAGTTTGACATAATAAGAACACGTGCCGGTGGAGTGAGTAAATCAAGTGACATGCCAATGGTTTTTGCGATAAAAAGTTACATCAGGCGGTTTATTTGTGATTTTTTTTTGTGTAATTCTCATGCGTAATGGATAAAGTGGTATATTTGCAGAACAGTGTTATTATAATGTGCAAATTGATAGAAATGCTAGATGTCAAGGTGAAGTTCGATAATGGTGTTTAGTGGTTATTGGTCGTGTGAAATATTGAACGGTAGAATTAAAATGTATTCATTTGGGTAATCAATTGAAGATTTGAGTCCTAAATGACAACGATAATCAGATTTTGCTTTGATATGAAATTAAAAAACCTATGACCTTTTCGATCAACTCAAAGATCGTTGAA
This sequence comes from Nemotelus pantherinus, assembly GCA_963978885.1. Classification (NCBI taxonomy): domain Eukaryota; kingdom Metazoa; phylum Arthropoda; class Insecta; order Diptera; family Stratiomyidae; genus Nemotelus; species Nemotelus pantherinus. The sequence goes on from OZ022263.1 coordinate 178,802,946, forward strand.
GTTTGCACTTTGAACATGTTTTCTCATAGTTTTATTATTCAAATATTGAGTGAATAATACAATAAATTTTTTTTAAACAACACGAGCCATGTGACACTAGTACCATGAAAATAAGGAGAATTTCTGAACGGAACCAAGAAACAAATAGGATTACAGAGAAGTCCAGAATTCATTTTTCTTTCAATTGCATTTTTCATTCCATGTTTCAGGTTAAAATTTTGTAGATTGTTTTCTGTTGTTTTCACGTCATCTATTGTAAGCTGTTCTTGGAATTTTTTTCACAAATCATTTTATTAACCCAAATTGAAAGCTGGGCTATTTGAATTGACTTAGCTGATTCATTTAATTTCTCACAAGCAAACTTTTGAATCATTTAAGTAAGTTGTTCAAATTCGTAATTTTCAAAGTTTTTTGCAGAATGATTTTTAATTATAATGAAATTAACCATTTTTAACTCAAAAATTAAGCATGTTAAAACTTCATTTCAATTTTGTTGTTATTGGCCGTCCTCGATATTTCGTATGAATAATAAATATTAAACCTATTTCACATAAACTATCGTTCCATTTTCAGAAAATCCGAAATTTCGGAATTTTTTTTTTCTGTTTCATGTTTCCACGTCTGGTCTTGAGTTTCTCTTAAAATACTCTTCAAATAACTGAAAATTATTTGTTCGAGCTCTGAATCTTAGTCGTGTGAATCAAATTTTGAAAAAATCATTAAACCTCTAGAAAACCAAATTTTTTGAATCATGCAAATATGTCATTTTGAAACATTTTTCCAGAGGACATAGCTTTTTAAAAACAATTTTGCATTTAGAAAGTAATATTCTTGCAAGTTTATACTGCGTTAACTGTATTATAATTGTATTAATCGTTGATCTCAATCGTTTGTTCTTACTTGCTTGAAATTTCCTCAACAAAATTTGGATACTGAATATTTTGAATCGATAGTTCTGATTCATTGACCTTTGTTTTGTACCTTTACATTCAAATAATCTAAATGACTAATATTATTTGAAATACTTTAGTGAACGAGCTCGAGCTCTTCTTCAGAAGCTACAAAAACATACTAGAAAATCACTTGCTCCAGAGAAAAAAGACATATTTCGATATGTGTGTGAATATCTGTCATGTTTTTGAAACTTTATTTAATGACAACCCTATATTTTGAAAAGAAAAAAATTCAGCAAACTCCATTTCTTATAACACTTTCTCTCCGCAGACTTTTTGCATTTTGCTTCGCTAACATTATTATTTGGAAACTCAATTCTTTTCGAAACTCCATTTGTAAGACTCCGGTTTTCGGAAACTTAATTTTTTGAAACTCCATGCTTTGGAAACTTAATCTTTTTAATCCTTTTTACGAAACCTAATAGTTTTCAATTCTGTTTTTGAGAACTCAATTTTCGGATCCCCATTTCAAAACTCTCATCTTTGGAAACTCGATTTCTGCGAACTTCATTTTTAAGAATCTCTCTTTTTAATAAAGTCAATTTTCACAGATTTCATTTTTTGGAAGTTCCTTTCCTTCCTACAACCAAGAAGCAGATTTAGTAACAAAGATAAGATTCGGTAGACTCCGGCGAACTAAGCACCTAGCTCGTAAGAATAATGAGAAGCCTGTCCGAAAGCCCTTTGCGGTAAATTTTAGGCAGACGACAACGAAGAAAACCTTGTTTGTGAGACAGGGATGGCGTTGATCAAAGGGCTCTGAGCTTAGGAGTGTTTAATTAGATGACAAAGACTCGCGATCGGTTGATGACGATGATTTTTAGCATTAATTTTTTGAACGTTTTGATATCTCCGTTTTACGAAAACTGAAGTTGCTGGAAATTCAATTTTTTGGAAATTTCATTTTCAAAAACTCCAAAAAAGATTCAAAAATTCAATTTTTTTTTCTCCAGGTCTTGGAACTAATTTTGTTTTTTTTAGTTTAGTTTTTTTTTTTTTTAAAAGTTTAGTAGACAAATTTTTTTGTGATTCATATTTTGTGATTCATATTTATCTCTTTTTTGTTGAACTCAATTTTAAAGAGCATCTTTTGTCAAAAACTTCATTTTTGGTAGACTTAGTTTACAAGAAACTCTATTTTTTGAAATTCCAGAAGAGATACTTGACAAAATTCAATTTACTCGTATTTGAAACTCCAGATTTTGAGCAGCCAATTTTTGGGGACTCAATGTTTTGCAATTCATTTCGTTGGAAACCTTCAGCTACGGAACTCTATATTTGAGAAAATCCATGCAACTACCTACAATTTTCGGAAGCCCGATTTTCAGAATCTCTCATATGTCGAATTTCCATATTTATAATTTTTCGGCGCCTCAAGTTTATGGAATTTAAGTTTTCGAACCTCAATATTCCTGAAAGTCAATTTCAAAAAAACCTAAAAATTAGGAAACCATAAAATTAGGAAGCATCATATTTTCAAAACTATATTTTTGAAAACTTATTTCAGGTCATTTGCGCGAATTCCAGACAAGTTCTCAAAGTTCAATTTTTCGAAACTTCTTTTTCTAATTCCTTTTTATCAAACTTAGTTTTTTGCAATTCGATATTTTTTAGCTAATTTTCGGGAGCTCAGTTTCGAGATAGCACTCTCATTTTTATATATTTTTTTATTTTGGAGAGGTCTATTTTTACTAAACCCGTTCTTGCAAATTCCATTTTTTGGAAACTCTGTTTTTGGAGCTCCATTTTCGTACCTATCTTATGAGTCGCATGCTCAGATGAAGGCCATTAATACTACAATAGACTATTTGTAGATTGACAGACAACAATGGAACACTCTTGTCTAATTTCTTGCTCGCTTGTATATTTGGTTGGGATTTTGGACAGCTGTGACGGCTGTTCGGCTTTTCTTCTAACTAATGGTCTGTAACTTCTGTGCATGTACACTTGCGAAAATGTTACTTAAGTTAGGAATAAGGGTAAATCACACTACTTCTGGCATCAAACTTACTTTTCCCTTGAAGACGTGCTCGAAATGTTACATTTTTTTTCGATTTTTTCGCACATACTCTTCAAAGCTAATATTTTTGGTTTCTAATTTGCCAGCATTCCCATTAAAGACAGCTTACAATTTTTTTTCAAATTAAACTGACCTTAAAAATAAAAATTAAATCATATCTAATAACTTGAAATTCTTTTTTTTTCATACATGCAAGTATAGTAATATTTTACAATTTTTTCTTTAAAAAACTTTAAAAAAAAGCTTTGAGCTAACCAAATCATCTGATTGCTTCTTAATTTCGTTTTTAAAAATCTTTTACGATTGTCTTGTATATTCAAAAGTGATACCGTGATCTTAGCACTTACTGCTGAAACACAATGTGTAGTCTTAGCTGTGGCCTGCAGCGAAGCCAGGAGCTGTCAAATAGCTAAAAGCACAGGATTGCATTGAACCAGTTATTATGAGTAGCCCATGGCGCCGTGGTCGTAGCCGAAGTTGACCAAATTTCTCCTTTTTGCCTGGCTACATGTTTGACAGCTTGCATGTTCAATGCTGGTAAAACTCTACTACGTGCCCCTATAGCCGTTAGACACTTCTGTGTATTTGTTCTATGGGATGTTTGCTCTTTGTTTGTTTACACTGAAAAAACAAATAGTGCCAGACGCCATAGTTTATGGACTTCTGGTGCCATGTACATAGTCGATTTTGGGATTGTGATAAAATATAGCACCACGCGCCATAGTACATGGCGAAAAGTACATAGGAGCAGACGCTATGCTTATAGCCTTCCACGCCATGTACTATAGTCCTCCACGCCATGCACTATAGTCCTCCACGCCATGAACTATAGTACATGGTGTGGAGGACTATAGTACAGTGCGCGAAATAATTATAACATACAAATTATCACTAGGTATTTCTGAGAAAATGAATAGTCTCACACTATTTGTGATGACGTTATATCATTTTTGCAAGCGACCGCAATGTAACGGCACTTTATATTACTTGTTAATTTTTCGTTGTAGTCAGCTGGTGTTTTATTTTGTTCAGAAGCCCAAATTACTAGTGCGAAATAAATATAGCGGACAGTTTTACGTGAAGTATATTTTTTAGGTGTAAAATTGATAATTCGTCTAGATTCACCAAGGTATACGCAGCCTACTAATGAAGATTAGCATTTACACGTGCTGTTTTCAATTCGCAATATTTAAAACTACAGTTTGAATCAATAAAAATGCCAAGGGGGACAACATTGACTGCTGAAGAGCGGGCTAAAATTTTAGCTTACAGGGATTGCGGGACAACAATCAGAAGAATAGCTGAAAAGTTGAACAGGGACAAAATTACGGTGAATAGTTTCTTGAAAAATCCCGAAAATTACGCCAAAATCAAGAGATCAGGTCGTCCGTCTCAAGTCAGTGAGAGGTCCAAAAGAGAGATAAAACGGCTGGCTGTTAATAAAAAGCTAAGTCCCTCACAAATACGGTTTGAATTGAATCTTCCCATCACTACGCGAAGGGCTCAGCAGATTCTGAAGAATAGTGAAAATGTTAAATATGGAAAACGCTTGCAAATACCAAGGCTTCTGCCACGTCATAGATCTGCACGTTTAGAATCTGCTGAACGGTATAAATTTTGGACAATTGAATGGGATTCTGTCATATTTAGTGATGAAAAAAAATTCAATTTAGACGGGTCTGATGGCTGTCATGGATATTGGAGAGATTTCCGTAAAGAACGGCAAACGTGTCATAGAAGGAACTTTCAAGGAGGTTCCCTCATGATATGGGCTGCATTCGGCTCTCGGGGAGTCTGAAATTTGTTTTATTTCACATAAAATGAACTCAGCTTAGTATGTTGAACTCTTGGACGACGTGCTTATCACTTTTGCAGAGGATTTATGGAGAGACGACTGGCTGTTTCAGCAAGACAACACACCTATACTCTCTGCGACGCTCACGAAACTTTTTTTTTAGTCCCGGAACATACCGCTATTAAAGTGGCCTGCTATAAGCCCTGATTTGAACCCCATGGAAAATCTATGGGGTATCTTATCGCAACAAGTCTATTCACAAGGTCGTCAGTTTGACACCATATTAGAGCTAAAAACGGCCATTGTAAAGGAATGGAATCAAATTGGAACATCTGTTCTTCAATCCCTTGTTAATTCCATGCCCCGTCGTTTATGCAAAGTGATGCAAAATAAGGGAAGCACTATAGATTATTAAAATTTCTTTTGGTGTTACTTATTGTTATTAATTTTTGAAATAAAATACTTATAAACATTTTTATGTGATTTGTCCGCTATAATTATTTCGTTCATGAATTTTTAATATTGTATCTTCCTGGCTACAAAAAAATTAAATAGTTGAAAATATAATCCGCTGTTGCTTTGTTATCATTGCATGAAACATAAAACTAAATTTTTATTTTTTGAATCAGTAGCTAGCAAATAATTTTCCCGATATTCTCTTTGTCCGATATAATTATTTCGCGCACTGTAGATGGCCTGGAGGGCCTTAGTACATGGCGTGGAAAACTATAGTTTGATGTTTAATATTAAGCTTCTCAGTACATTTTCGTTGCCAAATTAACCAGGGTTTATTCGATTTATACGAGGTGTGTTCAAAAAGTGAGTTGCATTTTCAAATTTCGCGGGCAACGTAAATTCGATTATCGATTTTTTTATGTTGATTCACTCGTCACAAACATGTATTTACAGTTTCAGCTATATAATATGTTTAGTTTGTTTGTGAGAGGCATAACGGTTAGAAGTGTTTTGCGCGCTCAGCGATTTTTTGCTATTGAAAAAAAGATCAAAGAATTTGCATCAAATTTTGTGTAAAAAAATAAAATTAAGTGCTCCAAAACACTTGAAATGTGTACAGTGGTATACGCTGAAACTGTTCTGAGTGAAAAAAAATGTTTACAAGGGGTACAAACTCTTCCAAGATGGCCGGGAAGATGCCAATGACGAGCCTCGCGCTGGACGCCCAAGCACGTCAAAAACAGATGAAAACGTTCAAGCAGTGAAGAAAATTGTTTTGGAAAACCGTCGAATCATTATCAGAAAAGTTGCTGAGGATGTTGGCATATCGGTTGGCTCGTGCCATGAAATTTTTTCGAACGTTTTAAGCATGAGACATCTGTCAGCGAAGTTTGTTCCGAAACTGCTTAATTTTGACCAAAAGAATCGTCAAATGAGCATCACTCATGAGCTTTTGTCTTTGATGTGACAAAAAAATGTGGAAAAGCGTTAAACGCTTTTTTGTAGTATCATATGAACCATTCTTCATCCAAAGCAACAAAACCCAACTATAACAAAAATGATGAAAATGTTCAGTGCTGAGAACACTTTTCCAACGAAGCAGCAATGAGTTAACCAGAACAAACTCATGCTTAAATCAACCTTTCCTTTGAATGTCGATCTCATCCCAAGATTTCATCGAAAAATTCAGCGATTCAACGTTGTTTGAGGCAGCTATTCGAAAAATTTTCAAAACTCGGTAAATTTAAAAATTGGTTCCTTATTTTTATTGTAAATACTTTGCATATGAGTATGTAATGAAAACATTTGTTGGTGCAATATTTACGAATATGTGCTAGCAGCATAGCAAAAAATATACCAAATCTGCTTCACGTTATGTTAAACCCACCCTGTGAATGTCGTTTCGATTGAATCACTGCGTTGGAAGTCATAGGGGTGATAAGAATTTTTGGATTACCACCTTCAAAACTTTTCAAATTTCTGAAACATTGTTAATTGTCATTGCAGGATCATTTCCATTTGCAAATCCAATGACATAATTGCTTAGTAAAGAAATGCCAAAAAATGACCAAAAAAAAAATGGGCTGACAGCCCTTTGGTGATATTTTAAGAAATTTCTACGACATTTGGTTTACAACAATGTCCGTTTATTGCATGAACTTCGTTTTGATTTCATGACTGGACCGGAAGTTATAGGGAAAAAAAGCTTTATTTTGCTGAGCAAATTTACCAGATTTAGCAGACGAAAATGACCATAGCTGGCAACTCCATTCTAATTTTTACCAAATGTGGTCTAAAAGAAGGTCCAAATGTTGGGTAAATTTTGTTAAAATGTGTACCTGCGCCACTGCCACAGGGTTGCCCGCATTTCAAAATCACTTCTATCCGGTCTGGTCCTAGTTACTACCAATATATCCTGTAAATTTCATAATTAACGTATTATGCGGTCGTCAGTTCTCGTGAACAGAAGTTTTGAGTGCTGAAAATAGAGGTAATTTGGTGATGAGTTGCCGTTCTTGCGCAACCTGGAATTTTGAAAATTTTAAATTAACATGTGGATAAAGGCTAAAATTGATCAATAATGTACATTCTTTGTCAAAAAGCAAAAAAAAAATTCAGGAAGGTCGATGATTTGAAGGATTTTTTTCAGAAGCCTGTCGTAGCTATAGGGTTACCTACACAGTCTTGAAAATCCGCGTGTGTTAAGTTTTAAGCAACATCAATACGCTCTGCAAATTTCACGATTATTGAGTATTTCTGTCAGAAGTTATGGCAAATCAAAATGTGAAAAAAATCCTTGCCTACTTTTAGGCCCTCAGTACCCACACACGGCTCAAAATTTTCTATTCTTTATCATAGGCAAGCTTAAAACATAATATGTTTTGATTTCCAATACTTTTTTTAACAAAAATATACTCTACATACAAATACAGGAGTACCTGAAATATCACTAAAATGCCGTCGCCAAAGAGTTAAAGATATCTTAATTAAATTTGTGGACCTACCCATTAGATACATCTACATATGTCCGCCGAAAGCTTCAGCTCAATCAGATCGGCCACTCCAGAGATTATATCCCTTAACCATTTTGCTTATATATATACATATATGTTTACATATATAAATATATATATATATATATATATATATATATATATATATATATGTGTATATATATATATATATATATATATATATATATATATATATATACATATATATATATATATATATATATGTGTATATATATATATATATATATATATATATATGTGTATATATATATATATATATATATATATATATATATATAAATATATATATATATATATATATATATATATATATATATATATATATATATATGTATAAAGAAATATGAATTTTCGGCGAAACTAGTTTAATACTTCGAAAATCAGTAAAAATTAATAGAAACATGATTTTGTGCGTTGGAGCTATAAAATTATATTTCTTCAAATCTGCATCTAGTTTGAATCATTTTTTGTGATCATTTTTCGTTTTAAATTGTTTCCGTTTCAAAATCGTCTTTGAGAGGAAAAAAGATGTTTATGACTGAAAAAAGATGTTAATAGTTTTAAAAAAATGTTAAAATAATAATGTGCCCTAAAAATTATTACAGTACTTTGTGAGCTATTTATTTTGTGTTAGACTTTTTTCAAATATTGCAATTCAATTTTTGTTTTGCGTAAAAGTTATAGGAATTCATGAAAACCCCTACGAGCACCACATGAAACTTATCACGTCGATCTGAAAGTTTAATTTCATAGCTTCGCTACATTTTTATTTTTCAAATTTCAAAAGCAAATTTCGCTTTAAATCATTACTTTTATTTATAATTCAGCAGCAAGAAAACATTTATCATAATAAAAACTATTATTATGTATTTACAAACTTCATAATTAAATCCGTTCAGAATCTCGGGCCGTTGTGAATCGGGTAAATCGATTACGTATATCGATTTGCGGTGCGCGTGTTGTTTGATTTGTTGGAATTGATACAGTTGGTGTACCGAGAGTCACGGTTACTGTTGGTCTTCGACGTCCAGTACGATTGCCTCCGCAAGCTTAAAAGGCAGAAAAATATCAGATTACTCGCAATAACAAAATAACTGAAATCAATGCATGAAAGAACTTACGACGTGATTCTTCATAGTGCTCTATAACACTTGATTTGAAAATTCCTTTTAAAGAAACCGCTGTGATTTCTCCCTATAAGTAAAAGATAAGTTTCGTAAAAGGTCATAGAATGTAAGCATCAAACCCAAATTCAACTTACCACCAGTAAAATAACAGCCAAAGTAAAAACAATTGGGAGAGACTTATGCATTCTGTGTAATTTAGCTGAGATTCTGATGTATACTGCATTCGTTACTCATATTTCAGTGCTATTTAACCACGGAGCAATACGAATTTGATGACAGCTCTCAGTTAATGTTATATCCAGTGATAAAAACGACATTTGAGTAATAAAATATTCTTTCAGACAATGTTTCATCATTGTCTATTATTAACTACATTCATATTTTGTTATATTAATTACTGTGATTATTGACATATCGCACCAAAATCAGACACTTCAGGGTCACGGTTTGATTTTAATACCTCACACCATGCGAGCTGTACGAATTTGAATGAAAGCTGTGGTAAACTAGCTAAGTATTATTTTGATTACCGTGAAAATTTGTATATATTTATGGTCATGCATCGTTTGTGTTGGCAAATGCTAAAATTACGAAAAAAAACTAACGATTCATCTATGGTTTCCCATTTTTGAATCTAAATCAGTCCAGGATTATAAACTAAAAGAAAGCATTGGAAATATATTAAAATTTAATCAAAAGTTATAGTGGGAGTGCTTACTTTGAACAGGGATTTCATAGACCAGAAAAATTCGATAAAAATAGCGAAACTTCGGAAAAAATAGGGGAAAGCTGGATTTTGGTGCGAACCTTGTTACTGGTGTGCTGAACAAAATGTCAAAAGTATCCATCAACCCGATTCTTGGGTCACATTTTACACGGGGTCAGATCACCAAAATCGATTTTCCGTAAATATCTCAATATTGGTCGCCTCTACCGAAAAACAATGAAAATTTCCACTGAAAGAAAACTCTTGGTAAAATCAACATTCCTTAGTTGTTTTTGCGTCAGAATTTTTTGCATATCGACGGCGTTGCTCTGCAGCATTGATATTTTTCCGATTATCGTTATAACCATAATGACATAAGTATCAAAAATTGCATCAAATGTTTCTTGTTTATGCCATATAACATGGTATAATAGAAACTTTCCGTCAAGAATATATGTTACATTTGTGGTATGTAATTCATCATTTACGAATTCAAAGCATTTATAAATAGCCGACTTTTGATTTTTACGCACTCCATTCTCTTCGAAGCTAGTCCATTCTCCAAAAATTTTTGAAGCTGGGTGTCAAATATTTTTGTAATACTTATGCTTTGAAATAGTAATAAAGGGCCAATAGGTGCTTGTTCATCATGAATTTTCATAGAATTGGACACTGTTAAAAGAGGGAGTACTCTATCAGCAATACTCTATCATTAAATACTCTATCTAAGTTTCATGCTATTGAATTTTTGACCAATCATGATTGTCATGCAGATAAAACCAGCTTCATAAGCGTTGTGACAGTTTATTTTATCATCGCCGACGACACCAGTTGCTATAATGTCAATAGCAACTGGTGTCGTCGGCGATGATAAAATAAACTGTCACAACGCTTATGAAGCTGGTTTTTTCTGCATGACAAGCAGCCGGAATTTCTGAAAAAGGATTATAACCTTTTTCTCCCGCTACCGTGGAATGTGGTAGATATGTTCGTAAATATTTTTGTTTTTATGGGGCTCTGAAACATAAAAAACAAACTCACAAATATTCCAAGTCGTAATCAAAGTCGGATAATATAAACATGCCGTTGAGAAAGTGCATAGTTTGTCACAGTTGATTAGATTAACATATTTCAAAAACGGCTATCGTTAAAAATAAGTTCCAAATCTTTTTAGTAGGATCTTTTATAAGCTACAAATTCGACATCATTGTTTTTCTCTAGAAACGATCAATACTGAGATATTTACGAAAAAATCGCCTTTGGTGACCTTTGACCCCGCATAAAATGTAACACAGCACTCGGATCAATGGGGACTTTTAAAATTTTATTCAGCACGCCAGTATCAAGATTCACACCAAAATCCAGCTTTCTCCTCCTTTTTCCGAAGCGCCATGTAAAATTTCCCTACACTCAGAAAAATATGTTTCCGAAAATCAAAGAAAATATTTACTTATTTACGAGATGTGAAATCTTCCACAAATCAAATAAACTTTTATTTGTTGTCAGTAATTTCTATAAATATTGCGTAAAAATTTCTTGCATTCAACGGAATATAATTTTTATTTTACCTTATTTCAAAGAAGTAATTTTCCTCAAATCTAGCAAACTATGTCTACGAATTAAGCTAATCATACCTACAATGCGAACATGTTTTTACATGTTTAACCATCAACCACGCTTCAATATTTGACGAAAAAATTGTTAGATTTTATGATTTCTGTTTACTTTTTCTTTACACAAATTAGCTCGCTCACGCACCAGTCCGAAGCAGCGATCTACTACTGGCGGATTTAAATCCCGCCGGGCTCATGGCTGTATTTATTCATCTTGAGTTATCTTAACAACTGGCTCCATTGATTTAGTTTCACATTATAACCTTTAAGCGGCGACTGAGGCATAAATAACACTAGCGCTTCAAAATAAATAATAATGGAATAATTCTTACCGCCATAGCTAAGCATTCACTTCAAAAGGAGTCAAACCATATTGCTTTGGCAGTGAAAATATTTTTTTTACTTGTTTTTATATTTTTTCACTCCCTTCAAAGTAAGTCGCGCTTTCGAAATGAAGGTGGGCAGAGTTTTTGCGTGCCAACGACATTCAATGTTCTCAAGCGGTCCCTCATCTAAGTAGTAAACGCGCCCAATAGTGTTTAACTTCACTGATCGTTGGAGAACCGATTCATGCCAAATTTATAGCAACATTTCCTTGAAGCTATACCAAATTTTGCTCAGGGCAAGTTCAATATCATTTCTTTGAAATGAATAAATTTCTTTCTTTGGATTGCGTGAATATTTCTTTGGCGCAGAATCATTACCAATTTTCTTTGATAATGTGTTCATTTTTCCTCAAAAATTGAAGTATTTTTCTGAGTGTAGACTATCTGTAATTAATCTCATGCATACTTTGGCTTTGAGAAGCTTAATAATTGTTGACAGCGTTTCAAAAAAACTTCTACCGAAAAAAATATCTGAGCCCTTGATGTGCAATCTATAAATCTAAATTTGAGTGAGAAATTGAGCATTTTACGGATAAGTGACAAATTTATCTCACAGGTTTCGATACTCTGACAGAAGGGACATCAGCTGTCGATTTGGTTAGATTCGTCCAAGCGCGTATCGGCTATTAAGAGTTTTGTAACAAACACTCATCGTACAGAATGAGCTTTGAGTGGGTTATAGTATTATTTTGAGGCTAAAATTCAAAGTCCGCAATAAAAACATCCGTTTCTCCATATCGAAAATGGTACGTTTTCAAAATTAAGCACCAACTTCATGTGATCCAATTTGAAAATATGTGTCTGGATTTGGTTCACTGCTACGACGAAGTGAGAGCCGGATGAGACCTTGTAATGAAGTAATTATTTCATTTTTAATTTCTGATCCATGAGCTGAAATCGTTTTGCGGCTATGAAAAGAAAAAATACTGAAATTTGTACATGCAATTGGTGCAAAAACTGATCTCCTTTTCTTTTACGGCTTTAATTTCCTGAAACATTTTATTTATTATTAAAGTATACATTTAAAGAGGCGGAAATAAACAAAACCGAAAATTAAAACATGTAATCTTGGTTTTATTTGTTTGTAATAATATAACAATAAACGTGAAAAAGTAAAAATATAAATATTTCGAAAAAGTAGTTTTACCGCAGCCATGGGATATAATATTCCAGAAATTTGTTTTTAGTTTCTGAAACAGATAAACTCATCAATGATTGATTAGAACGATGTTATGGATCCTCATCAAAAATTTAATTTGATAAGCTACTATGTGCTGGGTCAAAATCAACTTAAATGAGGTAGCCAAATAGTCTTTGATGAAAAAAAATATTGCAGATAGTAAATTGTAAGAAATAACAATCAAGATAAGATTTCAATGCAGAAATTTAATATTCAGCACATTCTTTACTATTCGATAAATGTCACTCAACTCAATCAACACTTTGCGGTTTTAGTCTTAAACTGAAGTAGGAACCTGATAAATGGTTTTTAACTGATATTTTTGTTTGTAGAGGCTCGTACTGACTTAATTGTGAAGATAAATTTTGAGCAGTCTCCATTATTTGATCATTCTTTGGAGTGAATACTTTGACGATGTAAAAATTGGAGACTTTGCTGGTTTCTGACAGATAAAATGCCAAGAATTTAAATGTTCAATCAATTTTGCTATTGAAAAGACGTTTCAGCATTTCAGTTTTCAAATTCATACTCCAAATGTCACTTTTTAGTTCGAAAGGATGAACTGCACATAACATACTAAATTGGCGTAAAATGATTGTAGACACATATGAATGACATCTACATTTCGATTACGAAAGCAACGTTTCACGGAAAGAAGCAACTTTTCGTGCTACGAAGTGAATACCATTCTTGCTTAAACTCAAGCTAAATTTTCGCCGAAACGAACACAATTCCAGCCTTTAAGCCTGAGTCAATCGTGAAGCTAAATTTTGACACGTCTCCATTATCTGGTCATTCTTTCGAGCAAACATTTTGACAATGGAGAAAAGCAGAGACACTGCTCTTTTCTGACGGACAAAATGTCAAGAATATCAATTTTCGATCGATTTTGTTATTGAAAAGATATTTGCGCAGATCAATTTTCAAATTCAAACACAAAATGTGACTTTGTAGGTAGAAAGAATAAACTGCTCATACTTAATTGGCGTAAAATGATTGAAGACATGTGTCAATGCTAAAGATGCGAATTTTCATGCTAAGAAGTGAAATTTTAAATTTTCACCGAAACACATTTCACGTGATATTTTGTATGAAAATTTCCCATGAAATCGAAGAAAGTACTAAGCTAAACGTGACCTGCTGCTCCTTTAGTGGCAAGCCAAAGGATAATTTTTTTCGGTTTATAAGATGATGTGAACGCAAACAAAACGATTGGTACTTGAAATATACCTACTTAATTTAACTGGGCAAGATTATTTCTCAATACTATCAGTACTAACAAAAAAATATGGAAGTTATCGCAGAATTTTACAACAATAAAAACAAAACATTTTAATCCATTCTGCATGATGGCCATATGAGTAGAACTGCTTTGATTACAAAAGCTAATTAAAATTCAGTTAGGTCCTGCCTCGTACGGCGTACCTTTTGCCTCTGCTGCATTCTCTTCCAACTTAATTTTAACCTAACTTCGTTCTACTCACTTTTTGAGAAAAATTGGTGTTAAAGTCAAAAAATTTGGTTTAATATGACATACATTCAAAAATTATGTTAATTATGTTGTTTAGAGTCGAAAAAATGTGAAAATTAAAAATGTTTTAACTAATTTAAAAAATGTTATTTATTTTTTAATTCTGAACTTTAAAATTTAAAATTTTAAAATACCTACACAAACCAAACTAGGGCTGAGAGAAAGTTACATATACATTGATAGATTTGCATGGGGTTTTGAGCAACCAGCCGCTTCCTTAAGGGGGCAGGTACACTTAGAATTTTGAGAAAATCGATTTTATTTTCTTTGCATTTTCTAAAAGTAGCATATTTCAAAAGCACTCTCTGCAAATTTCAGACGAATCGGACAATTCTTTATAGAGATAAATAACTTTGAATGAAGTTGTCTCTAATGCATAAAGCGTGTTTTGCATGCTTTAAAAGCATTTTTCTCGAAACTATGTTTTCGAAGTCGGTGATCACTGTAACTTGAAAACGGCTTTATCGATCAGCATGAAATTTCCCTAGCTTATTTTATACGTAATTAACCTCGGGATGAGCGAAGGATTTTTCGATTGGACGATATTTTTTTTCCAATAGCCGAAAACGTGAGTGAAATTTTGGTCGAAAATACAATTTCGAGTTTTAACAACCGCCATTTTTCGAAAAATAAAAATCTGCCAAAGTCCTTCGTTCATCCGGATCACTTTGTCATTAGCTAATAATCCCCGATTTTTTTTTATTTCGGATGATCCAGTGACAAGCTACAGTGATCACGGCAAAACAAATTTTTTTTGGACCCCTCGAAAATTTACTCTACTTCAACTAATTTTCAACCTTTCGCCTTAAAATAATTACAATAGCTTCTTCAAATATATTTCTTTCAAGTAAAAAAACATTTGTTATTAATTATTTTAATATGTGTCTCAAAAAAATTCTTAAAAAAGCCTTTTTTGGACGTCCCAAGTGTACCTGACCCCTTAAGTAATAAGCCCAGAAGGTCAAGTTTTCTCAAAATACTTCGAATCAAATAATGTTGCTAATTGCGATAATATCCGGATGTGTGCCCGAGCACTATCAGATACATTTTACAGGAGGAAATTTTTGTGCTGGTTTTCATTATTTCGACAGATATTATCCACTTTGAAAAAAGAAGCCGGAATGTAGTGGCAGGTTAATAATGCTTTACGGAAAAAATGCAAAGAAATTTGAAATTTCTCACATTTACCCATTTTTGTACCAAGAAATAATGAGTGAGATTTTCAATTATATTTAAATAACAGTATTTGTTGTACTCGAAATTCTCTCCACACAAAATATTTACTGTAACAGCTGCGAAATTCGCGTGGATTTTATACTTGAAACGATAATATATTTCAAACGATTTTCATCTGAGAGGGTATTTTCAAAATAACATAAACATAAATTCATGATTTTTTTCATTAAATCTTTACATTATTCTATAAGGTAAAGAACGAAAAAGCCACCGTGAATTCCTTTTATTTTATTACAAATAAAATCAGAAGACCATGGTTATATATTCGAACCATATGCTTTTGAAGAAACAAATCAGTTTAGACATTTTGATAAAACACGTTCATCCCTTAACTTAATCAATATTTGTAATTTTATCGTGCTGATTTTTATAGCATAATTATGAATGTTATTTTTAACTTACTCCCTTATATTTTAAAGAATCTATTTATATATCATGCGAAAAACAACTCCTGAGTGAGTGTAAAAAATTCTTATTGCCAGAAGGAACATGTTGCAAATGCTCAATTAGTTTCCCGAAAATTATCATTAATTTGTAGTTAATCCAGAATAGTTTCCTTTAAGATCGAACAGCAACTTAAGCGGTGATCGCGAACACAGTATCTAAATATTCCTCTCCTAATTGAGTTAAAATACCTAAAGCACAATGGGTGCTGATAGAAAACCGATTCTAAAGATTTTCGGCCAATCGTATTTTGATATGAGTCAACAAACTTTTTGCTTTACTTCAAGAATTGATAAGTCACAAAAAATAATTTCATTCAAATGGCTGCTCCAGATGATCTGGCAGAAGTGGATCCTGTCAATTAAAATGTTTAGTTAATTTTCGAGCACACCAGGCTGCATCTCATGAAATATTGCCCTTACATACAATTAAATAAATAAATACTCAACCAATTTTATGCTTTATCTCATGACTGGCATATATTGTAAACGTTTGGTACATCATTAATCTTCAACGAAACGTCACAGAAAAGTTGAACGGCGTCAAATGGCAGCTGTGTGACGGTCAATTGACGTCGCCAAAACAAAACAAAAAAAAATGCAAAAGAGTGATTGTTCTACAGATTGTGTAGCATAGGGCGTCTTTGGAGCATCTTCTTTTAAGCCAAATGTAATTCATGTTCACGTCTTCAATTTTTCATCATAAAAAGTAAGTTATCATGACTCTGCGCCACTTTTCATTGACCTTAATTGCTTTGTAAGCCTCATTTTCGAAGAAAATTGAGTCAATGATGCCTACTTTGAGTTCTTCGAGTCCCAAATGCGTTTGTTTTGATTGTTTACTTGGCCACCCAGACGGAAATTTGTCTGGTCAGAAAATAACGGCTCAAACTCTGGCCCAAACGAAGGAACGAAACCAGTATTTAGTTCTAAAGTTCTTCGAAGAATTCGAGAAATTTCTGCATAAATTTCCTCCAGTCCGATTAACAATAATAGCAGCACAACAATGTTGCCTAACCAAATGTGTTTGAATACATGAAAACATATCGTCGCTGTTAAATCAAACCGGCATATGTGCAAAAATTGAGTTTTTGGTATGAAAAAATTCCTTATTTTCCCGTCTATTTTTATGTCGCACCGGCATATCGTATAGTTGAATAAAAACCCGTCTAATGGTGTTTTGCCGCTTTGCATTCACGTGTAAATAGCCCACATGCGAAAACTTTAAAGCGCTCTAGTGAAAAATATGCATTTTGCAGATATGCCGGTTTGATTTCACAGCGACGATATGTATGTAGCCTAGCAAACCAAATGATTCAAAAATCCCTACCATCTTATGTATAAACTCTTACTCTGCCAGTTTTGATGGCATGCGTAAATGAAACTTCCCATTTTCATGTAAGCGTTTTGTAGCTGCGAGCAATTTTGGTACGCTTCATTCATTCCCCCTGCTATTTTCAGCTGAAAATATTAAGCAAACTTATTTATCCTTTTTAAGCCAAATACACTTTAATTAATGTACAGACATCGATATTTCGGAAAAAAATATACACTCTTGTTCTGCGTGTAACTAAATGGTGAAATAAAATTATTCTTCAAAATATCATCACTGTGCAGTACAGTGTAATTCATGTGTGATTCATCGCTGCCATTTGCATGATAGATATGGAATGGTAGATGATACGTATTCACAGACACGAGGAATTTACAGAACTTTTGTCCCAAGTGATAATCTATTTTCACTGAAAGGGCTATTAGACCTGAATTATCTATGAATGGTTTGCAGGCCCTTTACAATGATCCAACATTATTTCGTTGAACTGCGGAATTTTCCAGACAACAAACTTTGATGGAGAACAGATATTTTGAAAATATCCAATTCCATTTGTTCCTCTGGAAGGCTGTGGTATGGTCAATGTCAAGTGCAAGTAACAATCACAATTTGTGTTTTTTGTTTGTCTCATAGTTTCTTCGCGATATGACCTTACGCCTTTAAGAGCTAAAATCCTCGTTAATATCACTTTGCGACACTTTAAAAAAGAGTCCTTATAATCATGTTTAATGTTTTGTTAATATCATTGCAATTTGGGTTAATGTTGAGCTGCTGTAATCTTTGTGAGGTTAATGTTCTGGAATTGGCTCATACACTTTGGGCCACATCGACAATATTCTCAGATATATAAACTTTACGCGAACGGAAACTAGGTATGTTGTCCACTAGTAATATAAATCTGTCTCACAATTTTTTGCGGCCAATTTGGATACACAAGGCGCAGTTGGCACTTGTTTTTGGTCCAATTTATTTTTTGAAATTCGAACTGTCTGTTTTGTAAATATAAATTTTCAGATGGGAAGGGTTGCATTTTGCACTATTTTACCATAGCTGGTGCAATAAGAGTGTACATCTTATTGAATTGGAAATTTGTGCCCAATTACGGGGAAAAACTCCAAAATATCAAAAATTGCTATGCATAAAATTTCATGAACATAAATGAATAAACGGGCTCTAATATAACAAAAATAATTGGGCCTAATCGACTTCAATAACGAAACTTCTCAACGCAAGTTCTAAACAAATATAAGCGTATATATTGATATAATTATCAATTTATTCGAAATGGTGATACCTTCTTTGATAAAATGATTGCTCTTGTTTCCCAGCAATCAATGCATTCGCATGTTATATGTTGCGTTCTTTGAGCGCTCAATTGAAATTACACCAAAACTCCTACGACAGTTCATCGTAGAATTTTCGTTGAGTTACAAGTAACATGACTAGATGTGTAGACTTTCTTATTGTTCTGAGTTTGTTTTTATTGCTAGTAAGCTCGTAAATAATTACTGTGGTATTTTATGGACAAAATTGTTTATTAAAGTTTTCAGATCGTATTTCGGCAAGTGATGTAGATACTTCAGGGTCATCTGAGTCTCATGTAAGCAGCGTTCCACAGAAGAGTGGTGGTAAGTAGTTTTTTTTTTATTTTTTCTTTATTTTTGTAATTGTTTTACTTGCTATTGCTATTATTGAGTTTGCAATTTGCTATTATTGAGTTTGCAATTTGCTATCAAATTGATACTTGTTGATTTTACAAACCAGTGAAAATATGCAGAAGATTTTAGTTTTTGTTTGGTAAAATGTTGAAATGTTTTCGACTCACGTATATGTTGCTGATTTTATTACTTATTTCTAGATAATTTCAAACAAAAATACTTTTTAATTTGTAAAAATCATAAGCTGAATGAAGTACATAAGAAATTTCTTGTATATTTTGGTAATAGCAAGCTGCATCGGTTGTTTTATGCATAGTCGACCAAAAAGTGTAAAGATGCCTACTGTGAGTACAAAGAAGCCATTATTGGAAGAAAAATCGCCATAAATTCTATTAATTTACCTACAGAATATAAGTTCTGGCAAAATAAATTACATAAACAGGATAAAGTGTGGTTTTCTTTCATTTCGACAGAAATATTTTATTTAATATTATTTTATTTATTGTTTTTGTTTTATTGATTTTATTATAATTTCATTTCGTAATGAAATTCTTTATTTTTTTTTTGTCAATATCTATTTCAAATTTGCATAAGTATTTTTCATCAAATGTATGTTAATTTAAAAAAATTATGCCAAATTTTGTGAAATCATTTGCAAAAATGTTGCATGAGGAATCGAATTCTCATCTTAAATTCGCTTCCTTGGTCGAAATTTCGCGAGTTAAAAGGTTTCACCTTATGTTTTTTATATAATTCAATCTAATCCCACCCCCAAAATATAAAAACTAAATAGAAAAAATTATTTAGCATCCAAACACTTTATTTATAATAAGCAACTGATAAAAACATATTTTCGTGTAGCTGTGAAACAATGGTGTTTCAGCAGCAGAGGCTTCAGCAATTCCAGTTCTATTGCCATTGAAAGGACGGCCCTTAAAGATTTTATCAAAAGAAAATCATATTTATTTTTCATTTCCTATGAATTAAAAAAAATTACTTGTCTAAATATTTTCTGATTATCTTTTCTTTTGTAGCTAAGGCAGGCTCTAAAAGTGAAAATCTTCAAATCATCGACTCTCCTGAAAACATGTCGTGTTCATATAAATATCTTACGCTTTGTCTGCATAGCCTAAGTAAAAAATTTGAAATTTTACTACGGGCATGCCTGGTAACCTTTTCCCAATTCACCTATATTTTTAGCATCAAAAACTTCTGTTCACGGAAACTCACTATCCAATTATCAGAACTAATTGAAATTTACAGAATGTATTGGTCTTTAAAAGGACCAGATATGATAGAAGTGATTTTGAAATACTGGCAATTTTGTGCCAGTGGTGCCATTTTGAAAAATCACTTAGAAAAATAGCTGCTTTTTGCCCTATAAATTCTGATTCAGAAATTCGATGTTGACGAAATTCACACGGTAGCTAAACCTTACTTTAAACTACGCTTTGTGGAAATTTGGTTGAAAAATTCGGTTGGAGCTGCAAATTATAGTAATTTAAGTGTCTTAAATTTTGAAAATTCCTCAGGAAAATAGAACTCTTTGCCCTATAATAGCTTCCAGTACAGTCATTGAATCATAATGGCAAATTAAACTTATTGTAGGCAATATTCAGTAGAAATGTAATTTCAAAACAATGATAGGGTTGCAAGCTATGGTTGTTTTTGTATTTATTTGGCATACCTTAAGTAAGCAACTTTGGCATAGAATTTTGAAATCATAGTGATCTTGTAGTGAAAATAAACACCAAATATTAAGAACTAGAAAATATGAAAACTTTTGCGAATGGTAACCCTAAATTTCTTTGTATCCCTATAACTTCCAATGCCGACATCGTATCAATACGAAATTCGCAGAGCAGGTTGACTTTAACGTAAGGCAGATGCGACATAGTTTTTGCTTCGGTGCTAGCAAAGGGATACCAGCACTAGCCCTTTTTGTTATTTTCGTTCCAGTTAATGCTTACATCAAGTATTCAGGCCGCAAACATTTGCAATCAAAAGAAGTAAACAATGTTTAAATTTTCCAAGATATGTACATTTTTCGGATGAACACACTATCGCAATAACTTTCGATGAAGTCACCGAAATTAAAATAAGCTTCGATTCTGTTATTACTTAGGGTGTATTAGTTTTGAGTAAGCAAAGTAAGTAGTGGTAGAATACAAACTCAAAATCTGCACAAATCCTCTACAGTTCTTCGGACATTAGTGTTTCTAGCAGTTCTGATGGGCTAGGGTTTTTTTTCAACTAGCTTTGATCTACCATTTTATATCGTGCATTAAGTGCATGTGTTTGCATTCATTGTAGCCCGTGTGATGAGCAATCATTATTTTAGATTTGATAGTTACAGGTGGCTTTGCTATGAAACTTCACTTAATTCAGTAAATCACCTGAACGTTGTGAGACAAGTAAATTATTGGAATAGAAAACAATTGTTTGATTTTACGGCTCTAAATTTTTATAGCTTACTTCTTTTGTGATATATTTATTAAGTTCAAGCAAATAAAGATAGAGGAATTATTGAAAATAATTGTGGCTTTTTTATTAATCTAATCACTTTATTACTTTTAATTTAATTTTCTTTCACCAGGCGATTATTTTCGGTTTTATTAGCGGTTGGTATCACCGCTAGCGAAATGAAAAAAATAGAAATTAGGCAAATTCTGACGCTTCGAAAATAAACGATTCATCTATGGTTTCCCATTTTTGAATTTAAATATCAGTTCAAGATAACAAACTAAAAGGAAGCATTGGAAATAAATTGAAATTTAATCAGGAGCTAATTAAGAGTGCTTACTTTGAGCAGTAACTTCAATAATTAAGATCAGCTTGCGTTTCAAAAAATAATTTGAAAGAAAAAATATAACTGGGTCGCTTATGTGAGTTTGTCAAACCAATGTTTGATCGATTTTCCTATTGGAAAGACATTTGCACTATTCAATTTGTAAATTCAAACACCAAATGGCACTTTTTAGATCGAAAAAATGAACAGCACAAACAAAATTGGCGTGAAATGATTGGAGACATGTGTCATTGCCATCTATATTTTCAAAGTGAAAGCAACTTTAAAGCAATTTTTCATGCAAAACACTGAGTACAACTCTTGCATATTTTCGAAAATCGCCAAAACAGATTTCACGTGAAATTTTGTATGAAAATTTCACGTGAAATCGAACACATTACTAAACTTAAGAAATTGAGCATGTAACGTGTAAGTGCCAAATTTATCCCATACGTCTCGACACTCTAATAGAAGACACATCGCCTGTTGTGTTCACCGTGCGAAATGTGCTCTTAGTGGTCATTAGTATTATTTTGCGGCCAAAATTCAAAGTCCGTAATTAAAACATACATTTTTCTATGTAGAAAATAGTACGTCGGTCGAAATTACGCACCAACTTCTTGTGACTCAATTTGAAGAAATGTTACTCGATCTGGTTCACTGCTACAACAATGCCGCCAATCCAAAAGCCACACAAAACTGTCACTCGTTAAGGATACATCGGTTTTTCTACGAGTGAAATTTTAATATCCCGAATGCTTCCTTTGTACTATGATAATCCTGGAGATGATGCAGATGTTGCACCCTTACTCCAGTACTGGTTGGGATCAGTAATGGGCTCAGATTTAAAAACTGGGAATACTATCTTTTTTATACTACTTTATGATAGAGAATGGCACTTTCACATTACTCCATGAGTTGTCTCAGGCATGCATAGGTGAAGTTTGAATGAGAATTTGGAGCTTCCGGATTGTTAGAATGCTATTAGGGTTCTGTCAATAGTGTTAAATAGTTTTATTGCTCTATCGCGTACGCATTTTTCTACTGTCTCGTTTTTAAGTCCGTTGTCTTTCCGGAGTTTCTTAAGTACCAAATGATCCTAAAAACTCTGCAAAATTCAATGTTTTGACATGCATTTAGTACGTAGCACTAGAGCAGTTGTAGTCTTCAAACCTTGCGAATAGAGAAGCGCTCTATTTCAACTACTTAGACGGGATGATTTTAGAAGAGGGTAGTATTTTTTTTAGTATTATTAGTATTATTAAAAGACTTTAGTTTGTTGTCAATGTGTGAAGTTCAATGTAGTTTGCTGTTTGCTTTGGCTTGTGCAAAACAGGTGACAAAAGAAGAGGTGACTAGTTACACTCTCCGCTCGGTAGCATTTGCCGAGGGTTGATATCCGGCATATGACTTGTGCACCCAATATTGAGTTGGCTTGCGTACTTTCGCACACTCTTCGAGCATAAAAACGGTGCATGTTGTCTACTATTAAGCCTGTCTCGCGATCACGAGGTTTCGCCACGAACTTGCGTACACCAGGCGATATTTATGTTTTGAAGTTCACACCGTTAAGTTACACAGGACCACAGATATAAGAGAGAAATGTGCCAATTTTCGACTTTTTGCTTACTCTGGTGTGAGAATGAGGTACTGGTGTGTGCCATACACAGTTCATATGGTACCGCTCACGTAAAAACTACTAGAAATCGCCATTTTGAACGTCGTTTGACATTTCTTTCCACGCAACCGGCGAGTGGAGATTCGTGAATGAAATTAATTATGATTTCACACAAAAACATAACGAAATTTTACCTACCCGAAATACGATATCCCCTGCGAAGCACTTCGGTAGCTACTATTGCAGCCTGGAACGCGGCACTTCATTATCGCACTATTTCATAATTTTTGACCGGTAATTTAGTCGCAAAACCGACACAAATTATTGAGCACAAACGTAGAAGTACGTTTCCAATTTTCAAATTTTATTTGACAAATTTTGACTGAAAGGCAATGTTTTCAGTCCCCGACTCAAATCAATCTGACATTGACGTTTCTTTCCGTGTTGCCCGTTGCACCCTTTTACATCAATCTGGTGTTCACAGCATTAAGACACAGCATTAAGGCTTTTCGGTTGTGAGTGCGGTAGAAAAGGGCGCACTGAGCGGAATTTTTGTGAGAGAGCAATGTTGTGCGTGTATTAAAAAAGGCACACTCACGTATGGGTACACGGATAGCCATTTCGTATCCCTTTTCTTTCACATATGTGTACAGGATTCAATATTTTGGAACATTGTTCAAGTATAAATCTGTATCAATGAGCTACTACTGTGAGCTCAAGTTTGAGCTCAAAGGATCTGTCAGGGTCATAATACCATGCATATGATTTGTAAAGAAATCGTTAGATGGCCCGCCCTGTATCTGATTTTTGAGTTCTTTATACTTTTTATAAATGGACACTTGTGATTCATCTTTGCATAAAACTGCTTCCTAATCTTACCTTTGAGCATAAAATTCATATTTATTATTTAAGGGATTTTTCTTTTGTCAAAATAAATTTTCAAGTGGCAACGGCCTGTACTTTTCACTGTTTCACTACAACTGGTATAATAAAATTATACGCCAAAAGAAATTTTTGAAACGTAAATGTGTGATCAAATGTGAGAAGGGCTTTAAAACATCAAAAATATCTATGTTTTAGTCTTCATCTGCTTATACGAGCTTACGAGTACTTATATAAATAACTGGTCCTAATAGACTTCAGTAACGAAATTTCACAATACAAAATCTAAACAAATATATTGATATAATTATCAATTTATTCGAATTGAAAATAACTTCTTTGATAAAATGATTGCCCTTGCTTCCCAGCAATCAAAGCTCTTACAACAGTTCACAGTTGAATTTGCGTAATTTACAAGTAATATGACTAGTCGTGTAGAATTTCTTATTATTCTTGGTTTGTTTACGTTGCTAGTAAGTTTTCTATATTATTTTTTGTGAAATTTTATTGACAAAATTTTTTATCAAAGATATGATGTTTCAGCAAGCGATGAAGATAGATCAGAGTCATCCCTGTCTGATGCAGTCAGCGAACCACAGAATAAGGGTGGTGAGTAGCTTGTCTTCTATGATTGTTAAATTTTTATTTCGATTTGCTTTAGAAATCTAATCATTTGATGCTTGTTGATTTCATAAATATTCAAACAGTTGAGAACTTATTTTAAAAGATAAATATTTTGTTTTTGTGTGCTAAAACTTTTCAATATTTTCAACTTGTTTATAGTGGTTGTTTATTTTAAGTTTTATTCTTAGGTAATTTGGGACTTTTTTTATTTATAATTTGAATCGGATACATAGATAATAGATAATAAAATATTAGTAGATAATAAATCATTATCTATTATAAGAATAAAAACCTGCAATGGTAGGTTTATTCCTAGTCGACGTAAAAGTGTAAAAACGACTGCTGTGCATACAAAGAAGCCTATAAGTGCTGAAAAATAGTCATTAATTCTTTTATCCACAGAATGTAAATTTTGTCAAAATAAATTACGTCAGCAAGATAAATTGTGGTGTTCTTTTTTTGCTCACCAAAAAGGTTATCTGCGCAGTTAAAGATTAAAAATGATTTAAAATGATTTACTAAGTTTTAATGTCAAATTCAATATCTTATTTATTTATTTTCCATTATTCAGTCTTAATTTTTAATTTTTAATGCCAATTTGTTTCTTTATTCCGGATTCACTTGGATTATTTTCATAATTTTTGTATAATCATTTGCAGAAACATTTTTCATGGTAAGTCAAATTTTAATCTTAAATTCGTTTCCTTAATCAAAATGTCGTGAGCTCAAAGGTTTTTTTTTCTATAATCCAATCTTCTCCTTGTCCCAAAATGAAATAAATAAGGAACAAAAATTATTTAGCATGCAATCAAACACTTTATTTATAATCAACAACTGATGAAGACAAGTTTCCGTTTAGCTGTGAAACTATGGTGATTCGCCAGCAGACGCTGTGCCTCCAGCGGTTCTGGTTCTATTGCCATTGCAGGGTCGACCTTTTATCAAATGAAGCAAGATTTTATCAAATGAAAAGTACATTTGTGTTTTATTCCTTATAGATTAAAAAACAATGTTATGAAGGAAATGTCAATATAAGATTACTTTAGCAAATATTTCATGATTGTTTTTTGTTTCGAATGATAGACTAACGATGTAAATTTATATTTTAAAAAAATTTAAAATATAATTCATACTGAAAATATACTCAAATCAACTTCAAATTCATTCAAAATTTGAAGAAATTAATTCAAACTACGAAATTATGTAAAATGTTACGTAAAGTATAAAATTAATTCTTGTTGAAATTGATGCTTGTAACAATAATGAATTAATAGCACAAACCTTCCGGGCGTCCTTGAAGCTCTGCATGAGCTTTATTAGCGCTTCCTACCAAAGGAGCCAAGGCTGGAGCATGATCACCTACCGGTGTTGTGTTGACTACCTGCAAAATATTATAACATCATATTTCAGTTTGTCTTTCAATAAGCAATGAATAAGCAGTTCTATTTTTCATTCATTGCTTAAAATTGAATTGACAAATGGTTTATTATGCATTTGTTGCAAAAATACTGTTATTGATTCATTATTTAACACCCATAATATATTATTGTTGAATTAAATTTTACTGGAAGTTTTTTTTAAATTTATGCCAGTGTTATTAATAATCTTAAATCCCTGTAAAACTGAACAAGTGAACATTTGACTAAAATAATTGAATTCAAAAATTGATAGCTGATTCATAAAGTTATTCTTTGACCAGTAACAAAATTGTCAAGATGCTTTTAAATTTCAATTCGAACTTACAACAAATGTAGCAACGAGCGCAAACAACAGAATCAAAGCAGTATATTTCTGCATATTGTTGACTATTTAGTGAATTAGATCTTCAATGAGGTTCTATGAAATCCACGAGAACTGAACTGATTTAGCAATTGGCCTTGCTGTCACTTATATACTGTATTGCATATGAGTTTTTACTCCATCGATAATAATTACGTACAAGCTGTGAAAATAAATAAAACGTGTAATAATTGTATGAAATTAGAGATACGTTTTTTTCGAATTTTTTTTTTCAACTAGCATTGATCTACAATTCTATATCGTGCATTAAGTGCATGTGTTTTAGATTGACATTATTTTAGATTGACATTAGATTGGACAGTTAGAGGTGGCTAGACTATGGAACTTCATTTAATGCAATAAATTACCTGAACGTATTAAAACAAGTAAATATTGGAACAGAAAGCAATTGTTTGATTTTACGGTTTTAAATGTTTTATAGTTTAAATCATTTGACATTACTTTATTCGCATTTTTATGGTAGAATTGGTTTTTTATGAATAGATCTGGTTTCAAAAAATAAATTTGGAGGATTTCGAAAACATTATTGCGGCGCTTTCATAAAACTGATCACTTTATTACTTTTAATTCCCTCTCATTATGAGGTTTTTTGCTTTAGGGCTGGACTTAGCCTTTTTCTGCGAAAATCTTTTCGGCTGCATCGGAAAAAAACATTTCTAAGTTCCGTTCATAAAAATGTAAATTGTGGTCAAAATAAATAGTGTATACATATATTTAGCTTTTACTAGAAAAAACTAAAGATTAGAAATGATCTCGAATTAGCTGTTCCAATTATTTTTAGATCTAATCTGTAGCTAAGTAGAATCCTCATAGCTTTTATTCTCACAGGTCCAGATAATTAACTAATGTCAAAGTTTAGTGTCAAATGCAACACCAAGGTCCATGAAATTAGCAATAGGACTGAGGAAAGAACCAAGGATGGAAAAGAAAAACGTGATGCAGGATAATTTGCATATTAAAAATACCTGGAAGCATTTAGCAACATTTAACTTAAAACAATTGATAGAGCACCAGTTGCCCAGAGCTGAAATGTCATCCTTCAGCTGGGAGCAGTCATTCACTGTCTCAATCAACCTGAATATTTTCAGATCGTCAGTGTACAAAAGACATGAGGAATTGAAGAGGGATGGAAGATATTTTATGAACAGGAGAAAAAGCAGATGACTAAGAATCGAGCATTGCGAATCACCAGAAGTAGGAAAGAAGGGGAAAGAAGAACAAAAGCTAACCGTTACAAAACAAGCGCCATCATGCTAATGTGCGGAAAACCAGCAACGTAACTGACCCAAAAATTTGAAACCATCGAGCTTTGAGAGGAAAATGATAAGAAAAGCCTTGGTAAAGTCTGTATATAATTTTTTTTTTTTTTGAATGTTTGACGTTTATCTTCCGACAACTTATATTTCTTCTTCTCTGTTTTGTTTGAAAGTAGTACTTGACATTTTTATTGCTTTTGTTGGTTGATGGCGGAACGCTATATCAATAATCGTTATTCGGGTTTTTGTTTTCTCTGCCTCCTGTTTGCTGATAGCATCAAAATTTTCAAAATAATTGAATTTTCCGGCATATAATAATGGACCAATTATTGAACTCTAAAAAACGCCAGAAAGAGGAGAAGTGATGGGATTTACTGTCTGGGGAGACAAAAGATACTATTTAATTTTCGAGTTTCATAAGAAAAATGCGGAATCAAGAATCAAATAGAATCAAGAGCTTTAAAAATGCATTCACCTGTTTTGTAGATGACCAAAAAAACCCTCAAAAGATAAACAGGTCCCCAAATCATGATCTATATATGATTTATACTTACTAAAAAAAGTCTACGAAGATCCAGCTTGGAATCTCCACCCGCATTACTTCAATCCGGTCGTGTTTGATCAATTATCGGTGCCTGCTCACTAAAAAAGCCACCAGATTTTCTGGGTCAATAAGCCAGTCCTTCTCTCTATATTTTGTGCATCAGCTATTCTCGTTATACAGTCATAACTACCACATTCATTTGTTCCCGCTGTTTTAGAGTTAAAGCTTGATTTTAAGCTTGTCCAGGAGCAAGAACGGATTGAAGCAGTGCTGTTGTTTCACTGCAATTGCAGTTTATCTGTTGCAATTTGATGCAGTTTACTGCAACATTGCATTTGAGTTTCATCTATTGCATTTTACAAAATTTGCTACTTGTTTAATCTAGCTAGCATGTTTAGTAAGTTAAGCTTGTCACACACTATTCCGACACGACACGTCATAACACGACACGACAAAATTCTGTGAGAATCAATTGCATGTAATTGTATGAACGCTTACATATTTGACCAACACGTCACGACACGACACGTCAGGGAAATATTTTTGTGGTTTGAGATGTTTGAATTCAATCCATTCCGACAAATTTTGTACGACGTTGTGATGTGTCGTGTCGGTTAATTGTGCGGGCTTTCATATAGCTTCATAGATTTTATGATAAGCATCAGTTGTCGTTCGGCAATTTCATATTGAAAAAAAATTACGAATTGGAAATGGATGAAGTAAAATTTTTTGTCCAGAAAATAGAAAGAGCTGTATGAAATAAGTTCAGAAAATTACAATAAATCACAAAAGAAGGAAAATATATGAGAAGAATCTGCTGAGAAAATTTCAATTTTAATTTTTTTAAATGTTTCACATAACACACTTTCCATTGTGTTAATCATAATGCATTTTCTGAACAATTCATGATAAGCATCAGTTGTCGTTAGGCAGTTTGATATTTAAAAAAAATATCAAATTGGTAATGGATGTAAAATTTTGGCCAGAAACTACTGGGTGGCGCAAAAGTTTCTGTCCTTAGTATTTCCTGTACAACAGTTAGCTCACTTGAAGCAACATGATATATAATTAGCATGAATTATGCCCTCTTTCGTTTTCAACACAGTCTAAAATTCGTTTTCTGAAACTTTCACATAAAGTTGACTATTATTATTATCAGTTCGATCCGCTGAAGAATTCCAAAGTTTTTCAGGTTATAAAAAAAGTTCGATACATTAATCCTCTTTGAATTTTGGTACCTGTTTTTACCGACTCTTAAACAACAACAGTCATTATTTTGGTGTCATAACTGAAATAATTAAAGCTATGTAGGTTAAGGGAAATAGAAGAGGGTATCAAAATTTGGAAAGATAGCTTTTTCCCATTAATTTATTCGCTTTGATTTTTCATATCAAAGAGCAAAAACTTTTGCGCCACCTTGCGTAAAGAGTTGTATGAAATAAGCTCAAAAAGTTACGACAACACACAAAAGAAGAAAAATAGATGGGAAGAAATCACGATTAATTTCAGTTTTATTTTTTATTTTTAGCTATACACATTTTCCATTGCATTAAACATAATGCATTTTCTGAGCACTTTTCACAAACTGATGTGTCGGTCGGTTCGGATATCGCACACTATTCCGACACGACACGTCACAACACGACACGACAAAAATCTGTGAGGATAAATTGTATGTAATTGTATGAACGCCCGCACACTTGACCAACACGTCACGACACGACAGGACAGCAAAAAATTTTTGTCGTTTGGGATGTTCGAAATCAATCCAATCCGACAAATGATGTACGTCGTTGTAGCGTGTCGTGTCGGTTAAGTGTGCGGGCTTTCATATAGCTTCATAGATTTTATGATAAGCATCAGTTGTCGTTCGGCAGTTTTATATTTAAAAAAAAAATTTACAAATTGGAAATGGATGAATTATTTTTTTTTTTGGCCAGTAAATAGAAAAAAGTATATGAAATAAGTTCAAAAAATTACAATTAAACACAAAAGAAGGAACATATATGAGAAGAATTTGCTAAGAAAATTTCAATTTTAATTTTTTTATATGTTTCACATTACACACTTTCCTACATTTTCTGAACAATTCATGATAAGCATCAGTTGTCGTTAGGCAGTTTGATATTAAATAAAATATCGAATTGATAATGGATGTAAAATGTTGGCCAAAAACTACTGGGTGGCGCAAAAGTTTCTGTCCTTAGTATTTCCTGTACAACATTTAACACACTTGAAGCAACATAATATATAATTAGTATGAATTATGCCTTCTTTCATTTTCAACAGTCTAAAATTCGTTTTCTGAAACTTTCATATAAAGTTGCCTGTTTACCGTTATTATCAGTTCGATCCGTTGAAGAATTCCAAAGTTTTTCAAGTTTTAAAAAAAATTGGATATATTAATCCTCTTTGAATTACTTATTTTTACCGACTCTTAAACATCGCTGAATTAATTAAAGCTATGTAGGTTTAAGAAAAAAAGAAGAGGGTTTCGAAATTTGGAAAGATAGCTTTTTCCCGTTAATTTATTCGGGGTGATTTTTCATATCAAAGAACAGACACTTTTACGCCACCCTGTAGCAAGAATTGTATGAAATAAGCTCAAAAAGTTACGACAACACACAAAAGAAGACAAATTGATGGGAACAAATTACAATTAATTTCAGTTTTATTATTTTTTTATTTTTAACAATACACATTTTCCATTGCATTAAACATAATGCATTTTCTGAACACTTTTCACAAACTGATGTGTCGGTCGGTTCGGTATAGTGTGCGTTGGTCTACCGACTGTCGTACGACATTTTTCTATGTCGTGTCGTGTCGTGACGGAATAGTGTGCGACAAGCTTAATGTGCGTTGGTCTGTCGACTGTCGTACGACATTTTTCTATGTCGTGTCGTGTCGTGACGGAATAGTGTGCGACAAGCTTTAGTTTCGCCCTGTTTAGCTATACATGCAACTGCTAGCCATTTTGAACTAAGAACGAATAGTAACTTCCCCAATTCTTAATCCTGAAATATAACTGTACATTGCAATTTATTTTATTTAATATGGAAAAACTGAAATTAATATGTATATGTATGTATTTTTCACCAAACAACTAAACTCGAATTTAAAAAAAAATTATATATATTTTTTTCTTGAATATGGTTTGTTATTGCTATTTTAAATAGCAAAAGTTGTATTTTGAATGTATGTAAGAAGATTTGTATGTGTACACATATGTTACACCTATAGAAAAATCAATCTATTGCAATTTAGAGCAATCTGAATTGCTGCTTAAACGGTTAGATCATCCGGGCTTATTTCATAGACGCAAACCAATTTTCGACTGATCAGCTATCTATATGAACATATTACAGCGGCTCTGAATTTAAATAGCTCCTGAAATTATGCTTTGAAAGAAAATATCAATGATCAGTGCTGCTGTTTAGATTATTTCAAATGATGTAGAAAGTTGAATAAATTAAAGTTTATGTTTTGTAAAAATTCGTAAGACTGTGACATATGTTATTTTATAAATGCATTGAGGTTTATCTTGGGTTGATAGTTATGAATATTTTCCGCATGCATTTTCAATTTTGTTTTTTTTTTTGTAAAATTTAGGCCTGATAGCGAATTTTCATTTTTAAATTGATATTTCGAAGATATTTTCACAGAATTGATTCTGAATTTACAACAATCAACTTCAAAAGCGGAATTCTCCCATGGGATTTTTGTTGCAAATTGATTGATCGCATGCAAATATTCATACAGTTAGTTTCAAAACAGCCTGTGCGCTGGGAAAGAAAAACAACTGAATATAATCCAATCGATTTTTGTTTTATTTACTTCTTACATTAAAAAGGTCAATGCTCGTTATAAACCACCACCATTTTCCAGTAAAGCTTGACACCGTTTCGGCAGTTTCAACCAGTGTTGTTAGTAAACTTTTTCAGATAACGCTGCTCTAAATTTACTATACGCTTTTGACGAAGCTGTAGCACTCATGGTAGCCTAAATACTTTCGATCTGGTTCAAGATTGACGACAGTGCAGACCATATCATTATAGTCATGATGTTTTCCTGTTTGCATTCGGTGCATGGTCAGCTGCGATGTTTTGGATCGTTATCTTCTTGAAGAATCCATGCACTTGGATGGGGGCCAAACCATTTACGGGCAGACTGCAGCAAACACTTTTGGTAGATATATTTCATCCTCTCCGAGTTCAAGAGTCCAGTTAGCAGAAAAAGGATGCTAAATTATTGTTTATGTTGATAGGATGTTCAAGTTAGCTAGGGCAAAATAGTGCTGGTTATCATACAACAGAATACAATATAATCGTTAAAGGAAACAAGTTTAATAAATGTGATAATGTAGTAGTTTACATAAAAGACACCATTAGCTACAGTGGCTCACAGCTTATTTGATACAGTGCTTCTTTGAAAAATTAAGTTGCAATAACTCAAAACATAATAACAATATCAAAAAAATTTGAGCACCATTTTGAAGAAAAATGTTTGTTTATTAAACTGTTTATTAAACAAGTTTATATTTGTTATAAAGTTGCTGTTTTACATCTTAAAAAACAAAAAACTAAAAGTAATAACAAATTTCATGTCACAGCTTATTTGATGCAGTTTGATTAAACATTAAAATTTGTTGTGAATTATGAGGTTTCTTGTTCATTTCAATACTTCGTACAGTAGCGCTTAGCCTTAAACAGAGCCTGGAGCCTATTCGGCATTGAGTCAACGAGTTTTTTTTGTGATGTCAGAAGTAATTTTTTGCCATTCTTCTAGCGGTGCTTTCTTCAGGTCTTGTTTATTAGAAATCTTGTGTTTTCTAATGTTGTTATCAAACAAAGTCCACAAATTCTCAATGACGTTCATATCTGGTAACTGTGCCGGCGGAGACATCAAATGAGGGCACTCCCAAATTGGCCAGGACTGCACAATTCCCGACTTGTGCTTTGGATCATTGTCTTGGTAAAACCGAAATTGGTTGCTAACACCCAGTTTTTCAGTGCTTTGCAGCAAATTGTTTTTGAGTACATCAAGGTACTTTGTTTGGTCCATTGTTTCCTCAATAAACTTTAAATTTCTGACTCCGGCTGCGGACATGCAGGCCCAAACTATCACGTTACCACCACCATGCTTCACAGTGGCTTACAGGTTCTCCTTGTTTAGCTCAGTGTTTGCCTTGCGCCAGACATACGACATTCCGTCGGAGCCAAAAATGTTAAACTTGGACCCGTCCGCAAAAATAACCATATTCCAGAACGCGGATGGCTTTTCCACATGCTCTTTTGCAAGGCAAATCGGCTTATTGTATTTTTTTTGGAAATGAATGGCTTCCTACTAGAGTTGGGTCGTACTCGGATTTTTACATACTAGGTATTCCGAATACGAGTACAAAAAAATACCTGTTCCAAATACCTATTCCAAAAATACTAGCTAGTATTTTTTGAAGTATGTACATATATACACACAAGTACATGCGATTTGCAGTGATGTAATGAAAAGGTATGATATGCCCTCCCCCATCCACCAGAGACAAAGTTCCCAGGCTAGAATGGTGATGGTGCAGTTGACCGTGAAAGGATACAAACCGTTAGTCCGTGCAGCTTGTCCGTAACTATCCAATGGTCGGTCACTTATTTGGCAAGTGTTTCTCCAATCTAGGAGCCATCTAAGGAAAAACAAACAAAATTCAATCAATTCAATTTGATTTTCATTTTAATATATGCACAAAACACCTCCTGTATTCGTTCAAACTACCAGTGTCGAAAAATTTACTATGATAGGACCAACTAATCCTGTTGCCATCTATATGACTTTTCATCGATCGATGCCTGATACCAAACTTTTCCTGGCTAATCTAAAACAGTCGGTTTTCCACTTCGCCTCACTGAAGCATGAATTTGTCGAACATTTTATTAAGAAATGATAAAACGTCTATTAAACATGCACCCACTTGGGGGCCAACCTTTTCGGTAAAGCTGGACATGAGTCACAACCCCGGTAGGGTTGGAGTGCAGTCACGAGGAGAGCTTCAGCACAGCCGGAGAAGCCAACTGGCTAACCAAAAAGGATCTAAACATTTTTAGTGTTACTTTCAGTTTTCCCGGCGGATTTCATTTTACCGTATCTCAGAAACTAGGCCGCTTTTTCCCATATTTGTATGGGAACAACTCAGAAAGATCCTCAAATTCATCCTAGACCAAAAAAATTTTTTTTTGGAAAAAATGGACGTTTTTGTCTAATTTCCCCTATAAAAAAATTTGTTCGCCCTTAAAATATCACTATTGAACTCCCCGATCACTTTCAATCATCGAAAGCGCTGTAAAGGCAGTTTTTGCCAAACTATGGCCAAAAAAACCCCTTACTCCCCTACAAAACGTAAATTTTTGTAACACAGCAATAGGTCTTGGCCCGTTATGTCCCAAACAACTCTAACTCAAACTTGGCCGATTTTATCCGATTTCAGCTACTTTTGCCCTAAAAACCTAAACCTAAAGTCCCAAAATACTCGCAAGCACGAAAATACTCTATACAAAAATATGCGATACGAAAATACTTGCAAGTTCCAAAATACTCGATACGAGTATATACTCGTATTCGAATATTTTGGAGCGATACGTTATTTTCGTATTCGAATATTTTGGAACGATACGTTATTATCGTATTCGAATATTTTAGAACGATACGTTATTTTCGTATTCGAATATTTTGGAACGATACGTTATTATCGTATTCGAATATTTTGGAACGATACGTTATTTTCGTATTAGAATATTTTGGAACGATACGTTATTATCGTATTCGAATATTTTAGAACGATACGTTATTTTCGTATTCGAATATTTTGGAACGATATGAGTATATTCGTATCGAGTATTTTCGTACTTGCAAATATTTTCGTCTCGCGTACGAGATACTCGTGAGTATGAAAGCACTTGCAAGTATGAAATACGAGTTTATATTAATATTAGGATACTATTACGTCACTGTTTGATTGAAATGAAGTAAATGGACGAAATTTATTGTGTAAATTCTTGATTACATGTATAGTCCACAAAAATACTCGTACCTAGTATTTTTGAATTTCGTACTAGGTACTGGCTGTTCCAAAAAAATACCTGTTCCATATACCTGTTCCAGTATATACGCCTCATCTCTACTTCCTACGAGCTACTCGCTCGTTGAAATCATGGTCGCGAAGCACTCGTAGTACGGTTTCAGCACTGCATGACTTCCTTAATTCACGATGAACCTCAGTAACCAATTTTGGAGCGGAAATCCTTGTTTGCTTTCACTTTCCTTACAATGTATCGTTGGTCGGATACGGTGAAAATATTGTTTGACGCATTTCTCCTCTTATTTTCTACCCGATTTTCGTGTACGAAGCGCTCAATTATGCGCTGCACTGTAGAGACACTCAAATTCACACTTTAAGCAATTTTTCGAACACTTTGTCCTTTTTTAAAGTGGTTTAATACCAATTCGCGCTGTTCAATTGTGGTGCGATGACCCATTTTACAATTTTGGCTCATTTTGGCACTTCACCTTACAAAATCTTGCTAAAAATTACTTAAGCCAATGTCTAAACACAATCAAAAACTCAAGAAACAAAAACAAGACCGATTAACGGCGCGACAAATAGAACTTTATTCGCATTGAAGTGTCTGTTTCAAATAAGCTGTGAGCCACTGTATATATAATAATCGTTGATGTGAATTCCCTAAATATGATACTTGAAATTGAAAATAATGATTTCCTACTGTCAAGGTTATATCGACCTCCTAATAATTCGAACGTTAATAATTTTATTGCAATGTTAGAGATGCTTTTGGAAAACAGCAGAAACTTCCAATATCAGTTATTGATCAATATGATGGATGATTATATATACATAATTGGGCATTAATACCTTGACACGCTACATGAATATGGGTTTGTTAATTATTTGTATTGGTGTACCCGCAAATGCAATACACGTGAATCTTGAGTGGATCACATGTTTGTTAAATGTCAGAAGAGCCATATTTTCCAGTCAGCCATTTATAGAACTGATATAGCTGTCCATTTTCCTATCATCGGAAATATATCTTACTCTGAAACTAATTCTGAAGTACCAAAAAAAGTTGAGGCTAATACCGAAAAAAAGCTGAACGTTTTAAAATTTAAATGCCTGCTACAAAATAAATCCTGTTCGAAAGTGATCTCCGAGGAAAATGCTGATACATTTTTTGATGGCTTCTATAATACTCTATTAAAACATTCAAAAACTGTTTAGATGTAGCCAAAAAATTCAGACATAAATTAAAACAACTGAACCCTTCGATAACTAAAGATCTCATTTTATCAATTACAAAACGAAATAAAATGGCAGCCAAATTAGAAAAGCAGCCTTTCAATGCCGTACTTTTGAAAAAATATAGCAATATTTTGAAATGTTTAATTCGCTCTACCAAAAATAATTACTATAAAAATCTAACAGAAAACTGCAGGCACGACACCAAAAAAGTCTGGTCCATCATAAATGAAATAACAGATTCAAACAATAGTAAACGTACTCGACATTTTAGTAGCAGCATT
This sequence comes from Nemotelus pantherinus, assembly GCA_963978885.1. Lineage (NCBI taxonomy): Eukaryota > Metazoa > Arthropoda > Insecta > Diptera > Stratiomyidae > Nemotelus > Nemotelus pantherinus. Next base: position 178,840,015 of record OZ022263.1, read on the forward strand.
ATTTCCCCGACTAGTAGCTTAATTTCTAATGATAGCGAAAATACTCACTGCGAAAATTCGCATTGCGAAAATTCGCAATGCTAAATTGCGGACTGCAAAATTTCACACTGCGAAAATTCGCACTTTTCGCAGGAAGTAATGGTGCTGTGCAAAAATTTGCAGGAAGAATGGCGCTGCGAAATTTCGCACTGCAAAAATTTGCACTGGGAAAACTCGCACTGCGAAAATTCGCACTGCGAAAATTTGCACTGCGAAATTTCGGACTGCGAAATGCCCCAGGGAACAATTCTTGGTCCAATATTGTTTTTAATATGTATTAATGATCTGTTAAAACTCAAGCTGAAGAACTGTTCTTGATATGCATTTGCTGATCACACAGTTGCGCTATACTGGGGACCCAAATGGAATGAAACATTTCATTTTGCAAATGATGGAATGAAACTTGCAGCATCTTGGCTAAATATAAATCCAGCCAGCATTAATATTGACAAGACAGTTGTATTACCGTTCTCACTAACGATGGTTGGATTACCTTCTAATTCTCTTCGAGTAATCAATCATTTATAAACCTTCATCTACGTCTAATAGTTGCAGTTGCAGTCCACTAGCAATTGTAAACAGCACCAAGTATCTGGGTGTAATTTTGGACCGACATTTTACGTTGGGAAGATCACGTTTCCTGCCTATGTGGTCGCCTAAGAAGAATTTTGTACAAATTTGTACAATTAACATCTATTCTATCTCCTGATCGAATAAAAATGATTTTTATAGCACTCGTCCAGTCAGTGGTCTTATCAGCTGGGGTAATTAGCTGTATCTATCGTAGAACCATGGGTTCTGCTTCACAAAAAATTCATCAAAATATGTTTACGAAAACCGATCCGATATCCAACTCTTAAATTATATAAAGACTTTGATGTTTTACCTATACCAATTCTATATAGATTCAATATATTGAACTATTTACATATGCATAGTACTGAGTTTCCACGCACTAGCGAAGAAGTGGTAACGGGCAGGAGACGACGAAGAGTGCTTCAAGAACCAAAATTTACAAATACACTGGCAGCTAGCCATGCTTTCTATGTTGCCCCACGACTATTTAACTTCTTACCAATAAACATCTGTCAGCTGCAGAATATTAACAGATTTAAAAAAGTACTGAAAGATCATACTCGTATATTTAAAAGTTACTAAAGTTTCGTATTTAGCCTAATTTTTCTCAAAAAAGTCAATTAAAAGCATTAATTAGCTAAGGATATTTATTAGCAAAGAATATTAATTGCGTATCATGAAATAAAATCATAAGCATTGAAGCTCAAAACTGGCGATCCCAAAGCACGAGGTACGCTCCTCTTGGGATGGCCGAAAAATTGTTTGTGTTAAGTAATAGTTTAACTCTTAAACTTAGATTTAAGATATCTTATTTTTTGTTAACACAAATAAATAAATAAATAAATCTCTTTTTGATTTTTTTTTATTATTTCTCTGAATATCACAATGGAATTGAACCTTAGCTAATCAAATTGCGTCTACACTTTCCAGATAATTAAAACCGGTTTTTGTTTGAAACGTACGCGCTCTTATGATACTGTCTGTAAAATAGTTAGGAAATAGGTACGACTTATATTAATTTTCTCTGAAACAAATCGCATATTAAATGTTTCTCATTTGGGTCAATTTGACAATTAAAACAGATTAACCACAAATTCCACTAAATTACAGTTCGACAACAACACACCTCATTGAATTTTCAATAAATAAAATATCGAAACTTATAACACCTGAATCAAATCATACACAAAAGCCACTTAACACCTGAAGCCATCTAACAATCTTGAAGACTAAGGATACCCTCTATTAAAATTCAAAGGAAGTACTTAAACTTTGTTCATTCACTCGCCGGTTTCTAATCGAAGCCGTAGGTAGGTACTCTAACAATTCCTTCCCATAAAACATCTACAAAACTTCCGGACCTGTGGCACATTCAAAATCTCTTTAGATAGATGCACACACATACATTCACTCTCAAGTTCCGTTCCGACACAATAGCTTCTTCCTTCGAACCACTTTCGATTCTCAAATGCAAAACGGAACATTCATTTCGCAATCATCCCCTTTGAAAATTGTCGCGTTTGTTGAAAGTCTCCTTTCGTCGCATTATCGGCAATAATTCATACATGGTAGGTTTCGGCTGAGGTGTGTGGAAAACCCAAAAGTGAAAGTGGTTTTCGGTAGTTTAATGGTTCCTTTCGTTAAAAGATGGATAGCCTTGTTCTGGAGCTTGGCTTGAATTGCTCTGGTAAGCGGTTACGGCATTCGACTAGTCGATGGTGATGACGACGAAGCTATGACTATGGCAATCAACTACTTAGTTCTTTAATTATTAAAACTTTTGATAAACTTTGAGGTGTTGATGGAATATCTTATGTTTGTCGAAATGAAGGTTCTGCATGGTTGTTTGTGTTCTCTAGGAGGGTGAAGATATTAGAAGGAGTTTAAGAATTAGCATTAATTTACGAAACCAGTTAATATATAAGAATGTGGTGATAATTAAAAAGGAAAACAACAGATCGTTAAGAAAATACACTATGAACTATTATGTCAAATGAATTAAGTTACCAGTATAGCATGTCTTTTCTTTTAATTTCAAGCAAAGCTTTGATTAAATGACCATGATATGATTGTCTCCCACATATGCACTATCCATTTCATTTCCACGTAACATTCATTACCAATTACCCTCCAATTACCACAAAATCCATTCAACAATAAAATAAATCAAAGAAACTTCTGATGAAAAAAAAATACATAAAAGCTCAAATACTCCCCACTTATTTGCCTTTCAATCCTTTAACCTGTGTCTGCTTCGAAATCAAAGGTTCTTTTTTTATATAGCCCAAGAGTGAACGATCTTTTGTTTACATTTCGGTTCAATTATGGTCAACAGTACATTTCGGCTCGAACTTTGAACTAACCCATTCATTCATTTCAATTTTTTTCTCCAATTAGTAACGCTAATAGAATACTCTTTTATACACATGTACGATAAATGTACACCACTTACTCATATGGGCCGCAAAAAAAGATATTGGTCTGCAGGTTTTTCGGCTAGCTAGTGTTGAGCATATTACATGTGAGCCCGTATGTCGAAAGGGTTTTTGCAGTTTATTTCCGAATTTTATTCACATGCCGATTTACGTCTGCCAGAAGAGATCTTATTTGAATAGATTTAGTTGTTGAAAAAATATTGAATGTGCAACCGTCGTCGGGATCAATAATGTTGGCTGATAGGTTCTATTGCTAGTTGCACTTAAATGGAGGGAGAGAAAATAGGAAATAAATGCTCTTTGTTGCGTTAAATAATTGACTGGTAGGATAAAAATGAGACAAGTTGCGCAGACAATATTGTGTTGTAAAGAATTGTGGTTAGGATTAGATTAGACTGGTTGGAACGTGGATATATTCAAGGCGGAAAAGTAGAGAGACTGGAAGAAACAAGTTTTAACAGGTGTACTCCGGCTTTAGTTTTCAGCAAAATGTTCATAAACGGTTAAAAATTGAATTGCTTAAATGAGTCATTTAAAAAATACAACTGGACTTATAAATTCCATTAACTAAATTAAATACCTTTTGCAAGTAATTTTCGAAATGATTTGTTCAACTATTTAAGAAGATTGTTTTAAATGTGGACCAATTTTTTCCTAGCTTGTAAAAGAAATATTTTAATAGAAAAACCGATTTTTCCTTTCGAAGCTATCGGTCTAATCTTAATCAAACTTAGGTTTTGTTATTTATAGAGCTTACTCTTAAAGTATTGACTTATACTAATTACCAACTAATTTTCTATTAATTACTTTACTTAAATACATTTAACGATCTATATTAATTAAATTTTCCACCTTACTATCAAATGAATGTTCAAATTAACCTGAACAATGGTGATGCACAGTTTCCTTGGTCTGTGTTTAGGCTTCTATTCATTGGGGTTTTCCATATGTTCAGGCTTTCGTACGCATCCAGTTTTCGTACCTGCTGTACCTCCTTAATCACCTCCACGTTGTCTCATGTTATGTTGTGATCCTCCTGCAAGATGTGCTTCGCCACTGCTGATCGTACTAATGTTGTATTCCTTTTCCTCGCTGAAGCTGCTTCCCCTTTATGCTCCGTTAGTCTAACACCAACTAACCGTTTCGTTTGACCGATGTATATTTTGTCGCATTCTGGGCAGGTAATTTTATACACTGAAAAAACACATAGCGCCAGACGCCATAATTTATAGACTTCTAGCGCCATGTACATGGTCGATTTGGGGATTGTGATAAAATATAGCACCACACGCCATAATACATGGCGAAAAGTACATAGGAGCAGGCGCTATGCTTATAGTCCTCCACGCCATGTAACATAGTCCTCCACGCCATGCAGATGGCGTGGAGGGCTATAGTACATGGCGTGGAGGACTATAGTACATGGCGTGGAGGACTATAATACATGGCATGGAAGACTATAGTATATGGCGTGGAGGACTATAAGCATAGCGTGTGCTCCTATGTACTATGGCGTGTGGTGCTATATTTTATCACAAATCGACCGAAATCGACTATGTACATGGCGCCAGAAGTCTATAGATTATGGCGTCTGGCGCTGCGTGTTTTTTTCAGTGCAATAACATGCTTTTCGAGCGGAATGATTACAATTGATTTGCAGTTCATTTTCGAATTGAAGTTTTATTCGATTAAAATTCATTTGCAAAAATTATTTGACACCCGGTCTCAATTTTTTCGATTGATTATCGAAATTTTCGCAGTTATTAGCTAAACAATCTTATTGAAGTCAACTAATCCCTACAATAAAATCTCTCCTATACTCAAGAAGCTTGCTGACATTTATACACCTCCTCACACAGTATGGCTGCGAGTTATAATTGACGTGCCATGAGCCATATTACTTGGCTCATGGCACTATGTAATATGGCGTGTGGGGCCATAATTTCTGCGCCATGTAATTATGGCGCTGGGAGCCATACTGCATGGCTCAGGGCACTATGTACATAGCGCGTGGAACCATAAATGCTGCGCCATGTTATATGGGACCACGCGCTATGTAGATTCTGACATTATGGCGCTGAGAGCCATATTGCATGGCTCAGAGTACTATGGACATGGCGTATGGAACCATAAATAATGCGCTATGTTACATGGCTCTGGGCGCCATGTGGATTTTTTTCAGTGTAAACTCCACATTTTTCCTTTTTATCCTTTTTGTCTTTCACGTGACAAAGTATAGTACCTAATTTTTTAGCTTTACTGGTTGGAACTGCTTTCATATCAAAGCGTTCAAGAAGTTCCCGAACTTTTTTGAATATTGACGAAAAAATAATTGGAACTCTTATGGTATTTTTTTGTTTTTCCTGCGTAAAAAGCGTCGTTAAAAGATCACTCTGTATTTTATACTTTTTCTTTTTGACAAGATTTCCAATCATCCTCTCGTCAAATCAATTTTTTCTCGCCGTATCTTTAATATATTTAACTTCTGAGCTAAAATTTTCCTGATCCATGGGCACTGTTAATAGCCGGGATAAAGGATTTCTCATTGCAACACCTTTCATCACTTTAAAATATTTCCCCCTGAAAGTAAAATAACTTTCATTCATGCAAACTGAAGCGAATTTCAAAAAGTCCTTAGCCCTCCTCCTCCACTCCAGTGAGCTATTTCTCTCTAATAGCCTGTCCTCAAAGAACGTGAGTGCTTGTTTTACCTTAAAAGTAAGCTCTATAAATAACATACCTAAGTTAGATTAGGATTAGACCTATAGACACTGAAGAAGAGGGCAGATTACCCTCGAAATATCGATACTTGTCACAAAAATAAATATATCTAGCTTTGAAAGGAAAAATCGGTTTTTCTATTAAAATATTTTTATTTAAGAAGATTTATTTAAAAGACTTGCATAAATTTCACCCGCAACAAAGCAAACTTAAACAAATACTGACAGTAGCTGTTCATTACGTACAGTCTAATTTATTAACAATTCATTGGATAAAGCTAACTATGTAGCACCCATTTTTGTCGATCTCGAGAAGGCCATTGACATCATTGATCACAGATTTTTTCTCCAACGTCTCGAAAAATATAGCATTTGCAAGAAGTTTAATTCGAAGATAAAATATCATTTATTGGTCAGGTGGAGTGTTACAAAACAATCAAAATGTATCAGTTGGGAATGTATCATTCACTGAAAGAAAAACTCTTGGTTGGTTCAACTATTTTTAATAGTATTGCAACGATTCATTCAAAATCGTTAAACGAACTACGGAAAATAGTTATTTTTACAATGTTAATATAGTTAATTTAACGATATAAAAGTAGTTGGCTCTGGTTACACAAAAAATATCGCAACGTTCATGAAATCAACTGTTTGAATTGTTTCATAACCACGAAAAATAGTTCAAACTTCAACGTTTCGAATTATCAACAGTTTTTATGGTACTTAAACTACTTTGCAATAGTTGATTTCAACAAACGTAATTCAGTGAGCAACGTCTTTGGAATTATTCTACGCAAAGTAGAATGGTTTCAACATTTTGACGCTTTTCATGCTCCGAATGAAATTTTTTTTGTTTGTCAACCACGCGTAATAGTGCATAAAAGTAATCAACAATTTTCTTATAGTTGTTTTAACTATAGCCCTAGTTGATGCAAAAACAACTAAGGAAAACTGTTGATTTTTCATGCTCCTCATACTCATGCTCTTATTCTATCATAGAAGTTTCATATGATGCATGGCAAAATTGTGTTCGGTTTGCTGTTCGATATAATTCATATTCATGTTATGCTGTGAAGCCTTTATATTGCGTTGTATGACGCTATTTTGTTCACAATACAGCGTTTTCCGCTGTGGCAAAGCAGTGGGCTGCGGCAAAGCGCAGTCAAAAAATTAGAATGCACTTATTTGTATGGTAACGCGCACAATGGCTGCGGCTGAATTTGCGGCAGCAGCAGAATTTGCCAAATTTCTAATTTTGCCGCACCGCTAGCGGTGATACCTACCATAGGTTGCCATCACCACTAGGTTGAATTAAATCTGTTTGAATAAGGTTGAATGGTCTGGTGGAATAGACAAGCGATGGCTGATGTGTATTGTGATAAGCCAACCTAATCCTCGTACAACAAGATTTAGCAACACAAAAGAGAAAAAAAATGAATTTGGTTGGTGCCTTGGTTGCATTGACAGCGACATTGTCGCTGCATTGTGATTCACCAAATTCAACTGCGGCATTCACGCCTCCCCTGCCTATATTTCGTATATGGTTGGAATACCATTGTTTGTGGTTGCTTACTTTTTTTGCACCACGGACGTTGTTTATCAACCACGCGTCATGGTGCATAAAAGTAATCAACTATTTTTTTATGGTTGTTTTAACTATAGCCTCTAGTTGACGCAAAAACAACTAAGGAAAATTGTTGATTTTACCAAGATTTTTCTTTCAGTGTTATTTTGGCATACATGGGAGAGCAATTCTTGGATCAGTGCTATTCATCTTGTATGATGTTGGCCCTCTTCGCTGATGACACACTTCTCTTGTATTCTGGACAAGATGAATCATCTCTGGAGTTTAAAATTAATAGAAATGTGGAACAATACCAAGTGAGCCTTCGGCGTAGCAAACTACTTATAAACGTCCACAAGACCAAGTATTCTAGTATTCTAGCAAAAGAACACATGTCCGATAAATTCCTTGATTCAGATCAACGGAGTCCGTCTGGAAAAAGCTGAATCAATGAAATACCTTGGATTGATTCTGGATGGAAAAATGTCATGGATACATCACGTAAGCCCCATAAGACATAAAGTCGCACCAATGATAGCAGCTTTAAGAAAATATGAAATCTTGGAAATCAGAACTAAATTAATGATTTTTAATGCCTTGATACTATCAAGTATCACATACGGAGCTATTTTATGGAGTTAGACATCAAACCAAAACATCGAATTGATTGGGAGACTGCAAAAGCAAATGAAATTATGTTTAGAATGTCAACTCTAACACCAACAGTAACTGTGTACACTCGAACAGGATTGTTAAATATACATAACTTAATTAATTTTGAGAGGGGAAAAGTTATTTGCTAGAAATCTATCTCTTGCAAACTCAAGAACGGATATATTGAAAATGGATTCAATACAAAAGGCTAAGGTACTATACAATTAAGTGCTGAGCTCGATAAAAGCGACAAATAAAATAATACAGTTCAAAGCGAACTTGAAATCACAAATCAAAAACATCAATCCCTAATGAAGTTTTTTGCGGACTTTTCTCTGAACACATGTCTATGCGGACGAACATATAACTTAGGTTATGAAGTGTAGGGGACGGACGGACAAAAAGGATATGCTAATTTTAAAAACAAATAATAAATGTTTGCTTAAATCATACTATTCTTATCCTTTAACTTATAATCTTTGGACATTTGTACATTAACAATTCCGAACGAAACATTGCAAAAATATTTTTTTTATTTATATGTATGTTTTAAAAAAAAAATGGGGCATTATCCGTTTTCCGTCAAAATCATTACATAAGTCGGGCAAAGCATTCGTCACAAAAATATGATCCTTAGCCCGGATACGCTGAACAAGTTTGATGAGTCCATTCTCTACAAACTTCGTATTGTATCCTGTCTACGCTAGGCGGATGAACGTAAGCTTCTTTGCACACAGTGCGAAAGTATGACTTTTGTTGCTTTCTTTTTGGTTTTCCGTTTTGTTTCATATCTGCCAAATTTTTCTTATTTTTGCTGTTTGACGGACCAGGAACATCCAAATAAACTTTCTTTTTGGCTTCTGGAGCACCCTGCTTTTGTCTTGGTGCCTTTTTACAGAGCCAGAAGCAGCGTCTAACGCAATATTCCTTTTAACAGCTGTAACATCTTGTTTTTGTTTTCCGCCATTTTTATTGGTGTACTAGTCAATATCTCTTACATTTGTTGTTTTTGTCCTTGCATATTTCTTTATTTTTACTGCGACTGTTATGGGCCGGATTTCTTGCAATACATTTTCGTTGGGAGAGGTTTTTTTTTTTATTTTCGTTCGCAGGGATATTTTATTTATCAAATTCATTCCTCGTAGTATTTTGTTCATTCTCATTCACATTGGTACCGTTTTTATTTTGCTCATTGTCATTCACCTTAGTATTTTGATCACCGTTTATATTGTGGTTAGTGCCATTTGCTGATGATGTCATATCTGCTGCATTCACTTGATGAATCTTGGAAGGCGCAATGTTTCTATCACTAATAATGTACCAGTTGAGTGCAACTTGCACGGAACCCACTCATTGCATTAGATGGTGTAGATCCTTTTAAATACGCCCCAGTAAAAAGTCTCGCAATATCGTACTGATCGATGATTCTGCCCGGGTGTTCCTTTTGAAAAGAGTTAACTTCAATTTTAAATTATTTTTTTTATTGGTCTTTAGGCTGCAACATCTAATGGTTGCAATTTATGAGTCTTGTGAGGGGGAATAGATAAAAATATGACATTATTTTTCGTTGCAAAATTTAGTACTTCGTAACTTTTATGTAAATCATGGTCGTCTAATATTAACAATGCCTTATGGTTTTCAATAAGACATACCTTTTGCACGAATATTTGCAGCCAGTCCAAAAACTTTTGAGAGCTTATCCATCCACTTCCAGTAGTAGTTGCTTCTGCACCAGGAGGACCACCATATAGAAGTCGTAGATCAAGCCTCTTTTTTTTCTAAAAAAAAATAAACAATGGCAGGATGAATGCTCCTGTGATATTGCAGCAACTAATTACTGTAGGTAAAACTCCTTTCTCATTGCTGGAAACAATACCAACCTACTTTTTACCATAGGTAGATAGGGGGTTTTATCAATGAAGTCCTCACTCCACACTGGTCTATGTTAAAAATCATATCAGGTGCAATGTTGGGTTTTATATTTACAGCTTCTTGGTTAAATGCTTTCGCTCGAGCTACATAAGTGGGTTGCGGTGGTCTCAAAGTCAATAATGGGCGACGAAGCTTGAAGTTTTTGAACTGCTCTTTTCCAGCTATATTTTCAGCAAAAAATTCCAGATTGTCCTTTCTTTCTAGCAAATTCTCCAGTTGTGTACAGAAATTCTGTGTGTGTATGGCCATAAAATAATGATTCCATTTTTTGAACATATCTCAATAGCTCTTCTTCTTTTTCGGTGCAAACTTTAATTTGAACCGTCCTAATTTCATTTTTGAGGAAGCATTTTTATTGTGACTGTGTAATAATGCATAAGTTATACCGTACATTTTACTCGCTTTCAATATGGACGTCTTTTTAGCTTCTTCGATAGCTTTTACTACGCTTTTTTCAGACCAGTTGGCTCGGTCAGTCTTTCTCTTATATTTTTACACCATCTGCAACAAAAGATAATTATTCATTGACACAGCTTTCTTACTTGCACTTTGATTACCAACAGACTATGTATAAGAAGTTCACGACAGTACTAAGTACTCAGTTCATGATAGAAAGAAGATGAGTATGTTAGAAGGAAATTATCTTGAGAAAAACGATTTTTTTTGCTAGCACTTCAAATAATAAAACAAAATGTGGCAGTTAAGGAATAATGGACTAATTGATACCAGAGAAGTCAATATCAATTATTTCATTGACTATTCTTTTCAAACCCGCAGGCAGTAGATCGCTGCTTCGGACTGGCACGTTAGTGAGCTAAGCAACCGTCTTCTCATATGCAATAAGAACTAACTCAGAACGAACTTGAATCTGAAATCTTAAAACAAAAATCTGTAGAACGCCATTTTACGGTACCGTTAATTGTAAAAACTTTAGCGCCTATTTCTGATTTTCGAAGGAATGGAGTGGAATTGTGTGAGTACTACATATTCTAACACACGTGTTTCTTATTACAACCAACTTATTTTGGAGGTCATGTACCACTTTGAACCGAAAGTTTGACTGGAACTCGTTGGGTAAAGAAGTTTTCATGGCTGCCATTGAATGAATTTAAAAAATAAAGAAAGTAAAACACTTGCCACTCATATTCATTGTCGTACAAAACTTTAACAGTGGCCGCTCCTATAACATAAATAACGGAAATGCTCAGTACCTGCAAAGCTTTACCAGCACTGTAACGAAAAGTCTGCTGCAACTGCTTCACGTCAAAATCAACCTTATTTTGTGAATTTCATTTTCAGCTGAAAGCTGCGTTAATGCGAACAAGTTACAGAACTTGGAAAGTTTAATCATTAGTTATTTATTTTCATTTGTAGATCTTTGGCATATTTGGTTCGGAAATAACCACCACAGTATACAATATACCAAATCTAATTCACGTTAAGGTCAACACACCTTGTAAATCTAGTTTCGATCCCAGGACTGCATTGGATGTTGTAGAGGTAAAAAAACATTCAATGCTACCAGCCACTAAAGTTTACCAGATTTCAAAATCCACGAATTTTTATTTTTTTTCACTACAAGATCATTGCAAGATGGCACCACTACCAATAAGTTGATCACATTTTGAAATTACTTTTATTAGACCTGGTTCTACCAAAAGACTATATAATCTTTGAATTTCCTATTGATCTGATTATCCGATCGTCAGTCCTCGTGATCACAATTTTTTGGGTGCTCAAAATAGAGGTGATTTGGTGATGAGATGCCGTTCATATGCTACGCGTAATTTTGCAAATTTCAATTTGACAGGAGCGAAAAAAAAGATTTTGAATAAGCGAAAATTTTCAAGAGAGCCGTTGGTTTAAGATTTTTTATTCACGTGAGTGCCGTTGCTTCAGGGTTGCCCACACACTCAAGAAAAGTTGGAGACATGCATAGTTTTAGCCAACAATAATACAGGGTACTTGTACTATGCAAATTTCACGATTATTTTATGATTCTCGCAGAAGTTATAACAAATCCAAATTGAGGAAAAAATACTTTCCTCCTCAATGCCATATAGGGTTTAAAATTTCTTTATCATAAACAAGCATAAAATATCAGTTTTCATTTCCAATACTTGCTGGTTACAACGAATTTCTGGCTAAACCCGACTTTGTGCCGCCACAGCCGTTAGACACTTTTACCGATTGTGTTTTTTTGTGCTTTTGTAATTGTATGTTTGTTTCCCAGTAGGACCACAACCATCGATGACTTTTACCATGCACTCTTTCATTAGTGTCTACGAATTCCAAAATAATGGATTACAATGTAATGTGTAAGTAATGCAAAAAAGAATCATTGTGGTACAGAAATCCATGTGGGTTTATCTACTAATTACTTTACTGCACAAAGTAATGCACAGTGAAGGGAAGAGTAAAGTTGATATATGTACATACTGGAATGATGCGAGCTCAAACGTGTTTCGGTTTAATTGTTTTATGCGTTTCCTTTGCTTGGTGTTTTTTGTAGGTTATGCGTTTTGAGCCATTCAAAAGTAATTTACCTGCGAGTGAAGTGCTAGAATATTTAAAGTTTTTTGAAAAGTTGTAAAATAGTGCTCTGGATTGTTATTTACAGTGGTGAGTTCAAGAATAATAAAATTAAAATAAGAATGTAATTATATTAACACAAAAAAGCGTATTACCCGCCGTCATTTAAAACGTTTCGTGAAACGTGAACAGGATCGATTGTTACGTACTTTGTAAACGTTCAGTGCAAATAACGATACTGAGGCATTGCCAACAGAAAATTTTGACATTGGTGAAGACAGTCAACATAGCAAGAGTGTGTAAGTAGTCATGACGGAAAGGACGAAACAACAAATATAATCCTCCAAAGGTAAGTTTCGGTGCACTGTTGCAAATACTGAAGGAAGAAGGCATGCATCCGTTCCATGGCATCCAATACTTAATAACTGCCATTGCATTGAGGCCAACTTCCATTACCGGCATCACTTACGTCCTCACTGCCACTTCATTGATGGCGTCATCAACTCTCGGAGCGATTATCGTTGCTTATAATGACATCGTAATGTTAATTTCATCAGCGCGGTCATGCAAAAACGATTCGACTATGATTACTGGGAATAATTACTGCAATACTGCAGTAAGCATCCCTGGTCTACTGGGCTGTTTATCTTCAGTTTGTGGTCTATTTGTGTATTTTTTTCTACGTTTTGTTGGTTATTCTTCAGGTATGCACTCTGAGCTGATGCTTGATGAGAACCAGTGCATACTTTCGAAATCATTTAGTTAAAAAAATTCAATTTTAATCATCCCACAAAAACAATTCCATTTGAATCTGCTTTCGGAGGCTTATTCCGCAAAACGATCCAGTTTCCCGTACCAAATATTCTTTGCTTGGATAAGCGTTAGAGCCGATATACGTTGTTTATTTTTAGTTTCGTGTGGTTTTGCTCGCCACAAGTATGGTGAGCACACACCATCAAAATCTATCTAAATTTGTTGACAAATAACTTCATCATCATCATCGGCGCTCCAACCAGACTCCGGTTCTTATCTACTTCAGCAAATTTTCCCCCCGGTTTCAATTGCGAGGCGATGTCGTCCAATTATTTACCCCTAAGCTATGAGCGTCTTGGTCAACACCATCCCTACATCTCAAAATGAACCAATAATTTTACGTCAAAAACCTTGTGTGTGACATTCTCAATTTGAATTGTGAACCAGGGGTCTAAAAGAAACATTTCATGTATATTCACCCACAATGACTCTGAATTTGTTTAAATGAGCGCAGATTGTTGCAGTCCAGCTTTTTCGCTGAACATCTTCGCCAACTTAATCGCATTATATCTTAATATATTTGATCGCATCATATTTACCTGCCATGAATTCATATTAACCTATACTATCTGTTTAGAGTACCATCTGAGAGGAAACATGAGCAAGCGAGTAATTCATGCGGATCATTTCGAACCAGCTTTTCAATCATAGAAGTTTATTTGAAGTTCATTTAAAATTTTCTAGGTTGCTTATTAAAATAAAGGTTATTAAAATACAAAAAAAAAAGTTTTTATGTATTTTTACTTGTATACATACATAATTGCCTAGCAATATATCATCACATTTATCAGCTTAAAGAACTTTAAACTACTGCGTTCACATTCGTTTCTTCGTAGACCCTCTTCAAACCGATTCCCGAAACAAACGAGCGAATTATACCCAAAACATATTGACGCATCATCAAACTCTTGAATTTTACATTTAAAAACCATAGCAAGATTACCTCACCAAAGCAACAATTTCATCGAAGCCACGAAAAACATCCCTGCACCATCCCCAAATTGTTCCATTCATACACACTTTCTACTTCGACGAGCGACGACCAAGATGCTTCAAATTGTCTCCTCACCACATGCAAAAAAAAACGAACATTCAATCTTTCGAGTTTTCTTATTCTATCCGAAATTGAGGCAAAAGAGGGCGATTATCGCGTTTCGTACGACTTCTAACAGTTCGAAAAAGAGCACATCCTTAATTCGGAAGACACGCAGCCAGGTAAGGATCGGGTACTCGAAGCTTTCTTTCATTAGTAGAATGGGAAATGTCTATGCAAAGCTTCAAAGTCAACCGTCAATAAAAGAACGAAAGGAGCAAAAGACGTGCATCGTCCTGTTCTCATCTTCTTCCAGAGCCACCACCTTCCAAAACCATCGCTACTGCCTGCCGGTGCGAATCCACACAAAAGTGAAAATCAGTCTGTTTGGAATTTAAAATTAAGTGCTTCACTGAAATATACATCAGGACATTGTTGCTGGAGAAAAAGAACGGAAACGATTTTCCTATAGACGTTTTCCTTCTTTGCGAATTTTTCCGTGACGGAACGGGTATGCAAGAACGGGGCTCAGCTCAATTGAACCGCTTTGGATTCGTCTCGCGAAATGACGGAACTTTGTTGGGTGCACAATCTCCGGGGGATGGGATTGATTGCTCGTATGGATGTTTGAGTGTGAGTACACAGTATGCGTTTATTTTCTTTTATGATCGTGTTATTCAATATTTATGCTATAAAATATGGAAAACGAGTCATATCTGTCTATAAAATGATTTTTTATGGTACATGTTTTTTCCACTTTAGTCATGATATCTCCGGTCGATGTCGTTCGGTATGGTACGGTACGAGGCAAAAAACGGCAGGTCGAAGTCAAAGGCAAACGATTTCACCGAACAGGAAATATCTGAACGCACAAAAGATATGCTGCTCTTGTGTTCGATGTCATTTGAATAGGAAACGATATGACTATGACAGTCAGGACATAGATACGTAAGTACAAGGAAGATGACATCGTTTTAGCTGCTTTTCTGAGTGACTTCTCATACTTCGGACTGTTGTTGTTGTTGCCACAGCCTCTTACCGAATTGTCCCAATGAATTCTATTTCATTTATTGGCGGGCGGGTGTTTCCTTCGAGAGGGCTGAATCGCTTTTTCGAATATTTTTCTTGTCATATTACGAAATGAATGGATGGATGCCGGTATGAAGGATGAGATGAACATTTGAATATGTGCCTATTTGGTAAATGTAATTTGGAAAATGTTCTAGTCTTGATATGTCTTTTTTGACAATTGAAGAGTCATTGAACTTGATCAGGATAAAAAGGCAGTATGCTTTGATTATAAATTGTTTGGCTTTATTGTATGGGTCGATTGTTGTTGGGGTAGTGAAAAGAAGGCGAGGGCTGTAATCTACGTAAGTGAATCTTCGACAATACGTTTGAAAATGATTTGTACTAGGTAATATGTTTTGGAATTTGGAAAATCTAAATTAGATATTTAAATTAATGATTTGAAAAATCCTAAACTGATTAACAGTGCTTATGTGGCAAATGTCTTCGTAAGTTTTTCCAAAAATTTCAGATCATATACATAAATAAAACCCTCTATTGAGAGGCTCGAGATGATATGGGCAGGATTTCGTGAATTTGCCTTATAGTACTTTCCTGCTGACACCGGCAAAATCGTTCTCAGTTTTTTTTTTTTTTTCAGTTTCCGAGGTATTTCTGTGAAGTGAGTGGCACCTAGACTAGCCCCATTCTCTCGTGAGCGAGTCCGCCCAAAAGTACCCTTTATTATCTCAGGTGGAGATAAAAGATTAAAATAGGTTCAAGCAATAGTAGTAACATATTATTTTCTGATACGAAACACGGGTACAAAAACTGTATCAACACAATACTGGAGCACCGAAAAAGTTATTTTTAAGGCCACATTTATAGAGTTATGTGTATTAAAGTCTTTTAAGCATTGATTTTTTGTGTTGTCAACCATAGGAGAGAGAAACATCCTAGAGTCATTTGAGTTTAGGTCGAACTTCAAATATCACCTTGCATACGATTCTTTACAAAAAATTTAATACCAAATCCGAAAATTGTGGCCTTTTACATATGTTTTTTTTTGTGTTAAATGTGCAGATGCTCTGATAAAGTTTCCTAAGATTTTCCTGGCAGATGTGAAAATTTCCTAGATTCAGAGGAAAATTTCTTAGGCTGACAACTTTCCTTATATACGAGAATGTATCAAAACGTAATGATATAGCACTCTAAATTTAGTTTCTTACAAAGCTTCAGGACTTGTTATGTGTGATCTTATCGAGATAGCATTGCTCTACTTATGTAGCCTTTTCTTTTTTAGATTGTATCCTGTTTGAAGCTAAAAAGATTCGATATTAAATTATTGGTAAAAGAAGGTTGTGAGTTAAAAAGAAATACATAATCACTTGCCGAAAGTTTATGGGGACGTTGTAGTGGATATTACTTTAAGTGAAGAATTTATAAAAAGGAGAAACAAAATTTACAGATAAACCGAGAAACGGCCGGCCGACAACATCCGCCACAGATGCAAATCGAGCACGTTCTGATGAATTGGTTTGAAATGTTAGATGCGTTGCTGTTCAGAGTATTGTTCATGCATATGACTTTGCCTAAGGAACAATTGCTGACTTGATATATCACAAAGTTTGTGCTAAATGAATTTCCAAGCAATTGACTGATGATACTCGGAGAAGGCCAGTGGAAGTTTGCTAAGAGTTCTTGGGCGAGTTTGAAACGGTAACCCCGGACTTCTTCAAGAATGCTGTCACTAGAGATAACGCCTGGTCATACCTGTATGACCTAGAGAGTTGATTGCAATCTAAGAAATCTCGCCACAGTGGTTTTCAACGTCGTAGAAAATTCAAGCCTACCAGATCAGCACAGAAGTTTATCGCAATAGAGCTGTGGCACACACAGGGTTTTATTATTGTTGCAGCCTGCTTCCAAAATCAACAGCAAAACCTATGTAACTACACTTAAGAAACTCAGGGAAGCAATAAGAAAAAAAAAATCACTGAAAAACGTTCGTTTCGTCTGGTTTCATCTGGATAATGGATGCCTACACACGTCATTTTTCACAATCCAAGCGATCGCAAAAATGGATTGGTATGTAGTGCGACACGTAACTCACAATCCTGATTTGGCCCCTTCTGACGTTTACATGTTTAAGCCTATGAAAGACAACCTGCATGACTTCAGATTCAATAGCTTGAATGACGTTAAAACGGCTGTGAAATCATAGGTCAAGAAGCAAAACCATTTATTTTTTCACAATGATCTTAAACGTGAGGGCAAACGTTAGAGAATCTGAAGTTACTAGTCTAAACAGCAACATTGTGTAGAGGGCAGTTCAGACTATAGTTTGTAATAATTTTTGCTGTTGTATGCTCATTAATAAAGTTTCTATGGACCATGAACCATTATTATTTGAAAAAGTGGTAGAGAAGAAGAAGGAGGTGAATAAGTTTATACTTTCTTTATCTTCGCCTGTGGCTGGTTATGTAACAACAACACCAAAACAGAACAGAGCAGAAATGATGCTATGATCAGTAAACTAGAAGTTGTATCAGAATAAGTGGTCCGTTTTACAAAATGAGAGAGGTATCATATACATCGGCAGTCCTGTGTCAAATAATTCAGTATCAAGTAGAAGAGACCAAAGCTTCAAAGCCAGACTGAAATAATGTGATGGTAATGGTCGTAATTCAGATATCCGTGATATACGGAAGTTGTTTTCAGTGAGTCCGAATTTTGTGCATTTTTGTCTTGTTCATGGTAAATATTTTAAATACAAAGAAAACAATTAAAATCAATTGTTTTTTATTACTTTTATCTGGGCACCATAAAGTATTTAAAGTCAGCTGACTGTCATGTCATTGTAGTGATGAACTTTTTGCTGCTCGATATCTCTTATCTCATCTATGCGGTTGGTAAAGTGTTTTCTTCTCTTTGGCTTAAATTTGCTAATATATGTTTTTTTAGTGAAAAGTTCCATTTCAAAGCTCAGCTGATTGATATTCTTTCATTCAAAACTCTAAAGCATTATGCAATCCTGCGAGTCTCCCCATTTTTTAGGGTTTCTCATTTTTTTCCATTACTTATCTCATAGACATCACACACGAAAAATTGTAAAAACAAATATGAAAAATCAAAGGAAACAAATCATTTTTCCATATTTATTACCCTCATTCCAATAATTCAATTTATCTATTTATCCTCTTTCTCTATAGCCCCCCAAAAAAAGTCAATCCCCCAAATGTGATTTCATATCCTGTCTGTCATACAATTTACCCTGAATACCACGCATAAAATTCTACCCGAAAAAAACTCAAATCAAATAAACCATATAAAGAAAAATTTCAACCTGATTTTCATATCAATATCCTGCAAATCACTTGACCAATTTGCCACTATACAATTTATTTCTTTTCTTCTCAGTATCGTTGAAATTTGTATACACTTCAAATCGGGTATACAATGATGAATAGACAGGCCAGACAGATAGATAGACAGCAATACAGAGGGACATCAAGTCCTTCAGCATAAGGTCATGGACGGTATTCAAATCGTTGCCGAAACCAAGAAAACATGGAAAAATGACTATATAGCTTTATACAATGACTATACTGGTAAACATCATATTCCAAAAAATTGCTACTTTTTTATCGTTCTTGCCCTTTAGAAGAGCTGTTGGTGTTTGGTGATTTTCATATTTCGCTGCTGCGGCAGTTGTCTATGGAAATCATGAGTTGAAGATTTATGTGAAGTTTTCGACCATATTGAATTGATTGGGTCACTATTCATCCTTGACTTCATTCGTAGAACGAATTGTAGAGGATTTGTGTTGGGAAGAACATTGTAGCTCATGGATGTAGCTTTGGTTTTCCTTAAGACGAAGAAAAGCCATAAAGTGAAATAAGAAATCAGATTATTCTTTTGGGGGTGATTTTTGTGTTCTAGTGATGTTGAGGGTCGAATTTGTTGTTTGTTTATGCAAAAGGATATTTTTTCTACAAATCATTGAATTTGAGTGATATGTCTATCAGAAAAGGATTGGATTGACAACAGGAAAATGTCGTTATGGTGAGTGAGGATACAGATAATTTTTTCAAAATGGGCTACTTTCAAATAATTTTAAAAATTTGTTCATGTGAAGGGCAAACCATTTGATAAAAAATTGAAATGATTTTTAGTGTTCTTAAAAACAATTGGAAAGGACTTTTTTCTTGAAATTGATCACTTAACTATTGAAAAAAATACTAGCCAGAAGTTGTGTTATTTTTAAATAACATAATCTTGCTGAAACGATTCCAAACCGAAGAGTTCTGAGAAATCTTGTAGACCTAATCTGATAATTCTCTTCCCTTCTAAATATTTTACTAGAGTCTTCGTATTCTCTTTGTTCCTTTCATTGCATTATCTGTAAAACTCATTCTGAAACATACCCTTATTCAATTGTAATCCTATAACAGGTGTCACGTTCAAACAAAAATATGGTCTGTCAAAATATAAATTAGTATTCATAAAACCTGCAAGAAAAAGGACATTCTGCATCATCATCGGTAACCTTCAGCTCACACGCCCTTCAACCATTCTTCTTGCAGGCAATATTCAAATTTCGCAATAATACTCAAAGAACACACGAAAAATATGATACCAAGAAATAGCCAATGGAGTTTTTACAGAATCTACTACATTTCCATCCCCATTCACATTCCAAGCTGTCAAGCGACGAAAGTGTGAACAGAAACTGGAGACCTTATAGAAATATTAGTAATACACCAAACGAACACTTGAAAAAAATGAAATACGTATAATTCTATAAAGAAAACATAAATAACGCTACAATACGAAACGAAATGACGATTCGAAAAAGGACAAAATTGTATTTTGTAAGTCCTCCTTGGTGCGTATCTCTCACAAGGATATCTCGTCAGTGCACACATTTCGTTCATTTGACTGTGGGTCGTTTGTTCGTGCTCGGCACAAACACAATATTCTTTCGTTTGGTGTGTTCTTTTTTTTAAAAATTCTATTTGGATAATTTGGCCATCTATCTCGCGTAACTGACAAAAAAGCTTAAATAAATTAAAGGAAAATTGGAAATGTAGACAGCACGAGCCTGGGTACGAGTGTGGTGTGGAAATTGAAGTCATACGAAACGAAAATTTGTGTATAAATAAAAACGAAGCGAAAATAATAATAAACGTTTGTGAAATGTAACAAAATAGATTGAAACCGAACAGGACAAGGCTTTATTTTTTCGTTATGAAGGTGACGGGGGGTGACAAGAGCTAAAACGTGGATCTTGTTGAAATTGTAGGAACCGAATTATGATGGCCGCCTTTTGAGGATGATAATTGTTATGGAAAAATGCATGTAAGATGTACTGTTGACAGAATTGTAATTGTATACGTTTCATCAAGGATAAGGATTAGAGTTGGGGCTGAAGATATGAGTAAAAAGTTTGATGCAAAGGATATACAGTTTATGATGGAGAAGATCAATCACGTTTATTTCGAAAATTTACATAAAGGTTGTGATTTCAAACCCTTTATGATGAAGCCAAACAAAGAGTTTTTAATGTTTGTTTTTTAGTGAGCGACTGTGCTTTTTAGTTCAAAGTTTATTGATTATTTTTTATAGTTTAAAAAGCACAATGGTTACAATTTTAGACCTAAACCTACCCGTTTTTTCTCTAATCATTTTTCCAATCATTGGGCTCAAATCCTGAAGATAAATTCTAAAAAGTCTAAAATCCCGCTACTATCTGCTCTTTATCTGACCTTATAATTTAAAACACCATTACCAGCCAGTTCCGAAGAATAGCATTCTGTCCATCGGTCAACAAAATCTTTCTCGCTATTTGTGGTGCTTTTTGGCACCCTACATTCAGGAAGACCTGGTTCGGCATTCGCTTCTACTTTGCGTTTCTTTTCCGCTTTTTTTCTTACAGATTGGTAGGAACTTTTCCAACATAACCAAGTCCACTCTGTTCTTGAGCAGCACAGCCGAAATTCGATTCACACTGGGGTGCCTGCAATTTTTTCGAAAAGCAGCTGAAAACTTTGCCTGGTTGGTAATGTCCAGTAGATGTGATTTTTGTACCAATTATGTTTTCAAAGTATTTTTGCAAACCATCCTTTTTATTGCTTGACCAGCCAGGTTCTGAGTGGAACTTCATCCCATCTCCTGGATAATCGTTTAAGCTTGTGCTACATTGATTTCACTGTCCACCTTCGCTTGCTGCCTTCCCTCTTTTTCCATATTATTGCATTCTGCCTTCCTTTACTTCCTCCAAGCAGCTCGTTCATATTATTTGTAGTTAATTACTTGTAGTTAATTATCCGCTCCTCTTTTTCTTGTGAGGATTTGGAAGAGGGCATCTTTTTTTCTGACACGGTCATGGCCAGAATTTTAGCAAGTTTGAAAACTAGCTGGTCATGAAATTAATCTTCCACTTATCTTCTGCTGCAACCAGAGTTCTCCATTGCAGTCATACATGAGACAGGAGCATGCAAAATTTCATTCTTTGCCGTAATAAGTGAATCCAGTACGAGTGGATTTCCAGAATTCGTCTGGCTGAAACCTGCAGTATGATTCACCATCATGCTATTTCCAGTGAGTGTAGTGTAAAATCTTATTATACTTAAGCCTTTCCACTACCATAATTTGAACCCATTCATTTTTGATTGTTTGGTAAGCATTTTTGTCAAAAGTGCATTTTTTAAGATGAAGTACAAGATCACTACAAACGAAATTCGTGTCAGGCCATAAACCTATAAAATTGACAAATCAAATCATTTAAAAAAATGTTCTGTACGAAACGCGAACTTGTATGATATTTATATTTATTTTTAGTTTTTGAATCGGCTCTGCCTAAATCCATAACTGAGTTTATCTTAAATGCCTGTCGAATAGTGGGCTAGTCTTTTTAGTGGTAGGTAGAAACAATTCAATTGCATTCTGTTGAGGCGATAGTTGAGGCTCTCAGTAGTTATCACTCGTGTCAGAAAAATTTAATCACTACGATGGTCATTAGATATTTACTTATAAAGCTTAAAATAAATCTGACAGCACCAAAGCACACTTGGCAAGACATATGGTAGACGAAACTTATTTTCGAAGCCTATTCTGGCTAGAACTGTGTGATTTGGCATGTTTTCTAATCCCGGAGACAGACTACAATCGAGTTCAGTTTCACAAATATCCAATGAGCTTTGAGCTTTTAAATTTACGTTGATTGATACATTAGAGTAAAAGCACAGCAAGATTTGCGAAACGAGATCTGATTGTAGTTCGTCTCCAGTATAATAGTACTGAAAGTTACAAAAGAAGTTTGTTAAGGCAGTTCTGAGGCAGACGAGATCCAGGGAGGGTCCTGATCAGCATGGTTTCGAAAAGAGCCGCTCTACTACGACCAACCTTATGATATTCACTTATTTTGTCACTTCTACCTTGGATTGTCAACGTCAAGTTGATGTGATGATCTGTACGGACTTTTTGACGGCTTTTGATTCTGTGAACCATAGCACGCTGCTCAATAAACTTGGTGTTTTCGGTCCCCTCCTTTCCTTATTTTCCCACTATCTTCATAGTCGTCTTTGCTGAGTCACTTTAAACGGTTCCTTTTCCTCTCTTATATTTTCCACATACGGAGTTCCTCAAGGTTCTACCCTATGTCTTTTACTTGTTATCTTGTTTGTCAATAGCCTTGCTTTTTATGTGCGAATGACTTAAAATTATATAGGGCAATCAAGTCTGTAGACTATTATCACCAATTGCAAACTGATTTGATTGCCCTAAACATTTTGAAGTGTCACTAGATGTTATTTTCATATCAAAATACTCTTCATGTATTCACTTATTTCTTGTCTGGTGTTTTCTTATCAGTTGTCTAGCATTTTAAAGACCTTGGCAAATTGTTTGATTCCGAATCGAAATTTGATGTTCATGTGATGAATATCACGATCAAACCTTCTAGGATTGCTGGCTTTGTCATACGTTCTTCGTATATGTTTACCGACATATCCACATGTGTTTATTTATTTGTCTCCTTAGTACAAAGTATTCTGGATTACGCGTGCCAAATCTGGTCTCCTTGCTTTCATCATTTCTCTGACACCATTCAAACTGTTCAGCGTAGGTTCAATCGTTCGTTGTTTTTTAAATTCAGCATTCCCTATTGTTCTTGCTCCACTTGTCTTTCTATTGTTCATATGTGCTCGTTGGAATCGCCTAGATTGTTCCTCGATGAGTGTTTTCTTTTCAAGCTTTGCCAAGGCTTTTTTTGGTCACATCTTGATCCCCAGATAGCCAGACGTAAATCTAGTCGTCCTTGTCGATCTTCAGAGGATTTTTCTGCTCCGATTGCTCGTACGGAAAACTATTTTCATTCGCTTCTGCTGCGTCTTCGTAGAATGCACAATGCTCTTAAACTTTGTATGGTATTGAAAATGTTATCTTGAATTCCAATTTAACGTTAAGTTTTGATTTTTTAATCTTCTCAATTTTGTTCTTGTTACTTTAAAATTACTTAGTTCTTTCTTATGTTTCTTATTTTTATTATCTCTCATTTTCATTTTTGATGCTGTAATTGGAGGATACTTGTAGCGCAATAGATAATAAATATATAAATAAATAAATAAGACTAATGAAGAAACTTTCGGTGGAGGCTGAAGAATTAACTGTGTGAGATTATTTCAAGGACTAACCTCGAATATTAAGACTCAAATCTAATAGTTCAAATCACTTTTGAAAAAAAAACGAGATGAAAAGTCTTGCGAAATGGATAAAATTTGAGGAATTGGATGTTTCCCAAAATAGTTTTAAGTTTTCAAAGTTTTAAGATAAAATTATGTTTTCATGAAACCATGCTTATATCGCGAGAAATAGAGACAAAAATAAAATAGTCCCAAATAAAGCCCTTGTTATAGGTATTTTTCAAATTGTCAGCAAAATACAAAACCGTTATTGAAACAGCACATAACTTCACTTTATGTTAATTACGAAAAAAATGAGCCGAATTCACTCTCAGAAACACTGCATTGCTGCTATTCAAACGTTTTGGAGTCCTTTATTCGAACATTCACGACAATCAACTGGCAGACGGAACACAAGCGTCCAACATTCTACTAACTAGTTAGCCAAGCAACCAAAGCGATCAACCAACCAGCAAACGAACGAACGACCGAATGAGTGTAAATCGAGATAAATTGGTAGTATTAGCGAAAATGGTGCAATATGGTGATGGCGGTGAGGTACTTAATTGTGGGAACAACATGCATGCAGATTATCCACGCTCAGTCCTGTTAGATCTACTGATTTTTATTTATTTCTATGTTGCTCTTTCATTTGGTCTCTCCTTGCTGGAGCACACATGCTAGTTTCGGGATTTTTTTGTATGGATTGCGCGTTTGGTTCTTGATTTTTTTTCCACCAGTTTGATTCGGTTTTTGCCTATTTCGCTGGACGCGTGCTAACAAATTGGTGGCTGGTGTGTTTCCTGATCCAGTGGACATGCGAATTGAACGGGAGACTGGATTTGGTGAAATGACTGGATTTATACACTGAATGAGGTCGGATAAAATCTGCAGAAAAAACACGAGCTTAAACAATTAGCAAATAGGCTTTAGGGAATTAGGAACATTGTTGAATGAATGAGTGAGTGCAGTGGATATTGGTGGTGAACGATTTGGGGATTAAACTTTTTTCAAAAGAGTTAAGCTGAGAGGTGGAGTAGCGATTGAAAAAGTGATATGGAGCTTGGGAAAAGGTTAATTGGTTGATTTTCAAAGGTTTATCAAATCTAGATTTTTTGAATGATGTTCTGCTTATAAATGCTTTGATGGGACTGCGTTGAATGTTCTAAAGATGGGCATAAGTTAAATGGTCGTAATTTTGATGCTTAAATCAAAGACATATAGATATTTACAAAATATAAATTAATAGATATTTCAACCTTCTCTCATCCTTCTCAAACGATATATGCTCATTCAAATATTAACGAATTCCTTCGACAGCTGCGTACCTAATCATAATGAAAAATTTAAAATTTAAAAGCAATACCCACTCCACCACATATCTTTCACCATCTAACCTTTCGCCTGGAGAGACATAAATAATCGTAATGAACTAATCAATATTCACGAAAGATTTTGACAACCGCACCGCACCGCGTTGTGTAATTTCGGCGTATACTTAATGGCACGCATACCACCCTTTTCACATTCAATCTGCCCCCAAATGCCATTTCTATCAAAAATCAAACAGGACTTTCATCGTCATCGACCAAAAGCATCTATATCCATTCAAAACATCCTTTCTTGCAGTCGCAGCCCATCATCACCACCACGGAGGGTTGTAAAAGTACAACACGTTGAACTGAAGGAAATCAATTGTATTACATATATTCTCATCATATCGCTGCGTGCGTTGTCTTGTTCTTCCCGTTCGACATACACATTACCTCATCTTGCATACATATTATGCTTCGGCTTCATCTGGCGATGATTTATTTAGCACTCATCATGGTTTAATGTCTGCCCAAGGAATACTCCACGAATAATATCCTCTGACATACATTTCTCATATCCATTCATTCCGTTCATTTTGCCCGTTCGTTCGTTACATCGAAACCGAAAACCATTGCAAGCCATTTACTCATACTCTCCAACCATTTCAGTTCGTCGTCATCATAATCAACCCGAAAACCACCCCTACGGTGATATTTTCTAATAAGTTTGGGTTATAACCTCGCGACAAGGACGCGATGATGACTAAAACGACATCGTACACGGTACTCAGTGCGTATATGCTGGAAATGATATGCAAAACATTTTGGTTGGTTTCATATTTTCAGTTAGCATCGATTTAGTGATCCCTTTTTAAAGGACTCGCCAGAATCGCGCTCAGGACGTATGAATTATTTGAATCCATTTATAAAAATCAAAAAAATACTCACTGAAAATAATATTGATGCTGAAATGGATATCGGCATTAGATGTGGTTTAACGGATTGACAGGAGCGATTATGGCAAAGCTTTTGAAGGATGTGTTTTTTGAATGGCTGATTTCAATTTGATTTGATTCTTCAATTTTCAACCGCACAGTATTACCATATTTTTCATACCTACACTAATTTATAAATATATATTGATCTGCTTTCCATAAATGCACATTTATACCAAGCTTCGATCGCAAACTCCGAACAGTAATAACTCCACGATTCACGAATCATCTGAGTATTTCGCTCTCGGCGAAATCCATTCAATTTCTTCGCTCTTCATTTATTTAGCAGAGTAACTCCTGTACCCACCAGTACATACATAAGTGCATCCCAATACCTACTCCTTCACCTTTCTAATGCAAACACATTCCTCTTCGCGAATCTATCTCAATTTTGCCATCGTTTCTCGCATCATTCATTCAATTATTAGTGTTTTTGTTATGTCTTCTGCATTTTCAGTTTTACCTCCGAATCGGAATATGTATATACGAGTATATCGAATTTATTAATTAGCATTACAAAATTCCGGTAAAGAACAATAGACAATCACTGAATATTCATATCGTTCAACGTCTTTCACAGCTTCACCAGTAGTGGTAGATGTGGAATTTGAGCAGACATCCCTAAAATTGCTGTCGGCTGTGTGTTTGTCAGTATCCTATGAATTGAATTCGTTTGGTTATTTGTATGTTTGGTTTCGTTGCATCGCGATAGCGGTAGATTCCTTGGTATTTCCCAGTGAGTCGTGGGATTTAACGTGATTGAATTCGTTAGTGATGCAAAATACATCGAAGTATGCAAGTACAGGATGAGGAGAATTAACAGCAATTGATCAAATCAAATCAAAATTAGAGGAAAGGAACATGACCACTTTTGGAGGCTCCTTCGAAGGATGTTATATACTTACTTTCATTTGTAAGATTGCACTAAGAATTTGTTAAGATATATCACTAAGGGCTTATTTAAAAAAAAAAAAAACTTCCGACATTTCAACTAAACATTCAGTGCATTCGCCAAAGTGTTGAAATGGACCCTTCAGCATCAACCAAAAGGTTTTAACAAATGACAAGAGCAGAGCATTTCAGCTGAACTGAGGTCTAGTAGAGAGGCTACCAAAGGAAAAATGATAGCCCATCTAGAGAAAAAAAGAAAAAAAAACATTATTTGTGCCTGGAGCAGGATTTCCCAGATATGGCTGTAAAGGCCCTTCTAATTAATCTAATTCACACCTGACGGAAGCTGATGAATCGCTTTGCTAGCCCTCCAATCAATTAGGTAGAGACCGTAAGAAAAAAAGAGCTTCGTCCGTAAAGGACTTCAAGGCTCTCGGGCATGAGCTGATAAGCCAGGCTCACTCGAGTCACGATAAACAGCGTTTGTAGTTTTTAAGCTCCTCTCTGGAGCTACTAAAAACTACACACAAAGCAATAATTAAAATGAATACTTCCATTCTAGAGACGGACCTGTATGGAGGCAGACGGACTCCAGTCTCAAAAATTGTAAAAGCCTACACCACCCTATGACTCCAGCTCAAAAAAATAGCCGAAAGTCTTTCCCCAGACATAAACAGGATGTTGGTGTTGTAAGCTTAGTTAAATGACTCTCCAGTGAATTCACTAAATATAACAGTACGGAGTAACCATCTTTGGGACTATCTTGTGTTTTGTTTTATATGCGGTTACGCTTCTTTTTTTGGTTAATTTATGAAATTTTTTCCGTATTTGAACCTTGACTGCCTTTTACTGTCAATATAAGCGTTATTTTGTGTTATAGTAGTTTTTTTTTTGTTGGATTTTGCTGGATGTGTTTTATATTGAGGCGCTATTTTTTCAGTCTACCGTATAAGTATTTGGCTTTCATGATGGTTTCTAGATATAGATATTACCAAACTTATTTAAATATGTTGGGGCTCAAATCGTTGCAGCAAGTTGTTATTTCACCTGAAAATCCACACGCATCTTGACATACCTATATGTACGATGCCTTAAATTTGCTTCAGATTGAGGTAGGAACTCCGTTACAACATCAGCTTCAAATGTAAAGCTAACGCTCTAATCAAATTTCTCGGAAACAATTTAAATGTATAATAAAGAAACCTTGAAGGAGTACCGAAGAACCAGTACGCAGATACACAATATCAGAGAAGGTTTTTCATGACATCAGTAATATCAAAATATCTATTTTTCCGTACACACTTTGCGAATTCCAGAAAAAAATACTGCACCAGATCTCAAACGAAGATAAATCTTTCTTGCGCCACCTGGAGGTGCTTACTGTATACTCCTTTCGGTCGTGGCCAAAGCCTTTGAGTTGTGCAATGATTACTGACCCTGGAGCGAACACGTTCGTCATGCTGCTGCTGCTTACTGATTTCGACAGAGTTTCAATCAAAACATCAACATCAAATAAAAAGAAGATAAAACATCACTTCTGCGTTACCGCGTACTTCAGCTCCATTTATTTTCATAGTGTCCGAACCACTCTCGACCACAACCGAAACCGATGTCCGCACGATTTGGTCAGTTTCACCTCGTAAGGAAGAAACATCAGTGAATGTTGAAATGTCAATAATAGGCAATTAATAGGATAAAAAGGGATCCTTTCTTGCTTAACAGAGGGCAAAGAGTAGGCAACGAGCTAATTTCTGAAGATTTGGGATGGATGCTCAGGGATACAATTTTATGGCAAAGGGGGTGGGGGGAACTTTGCGGAGCACACTTTCCCATCTAACCTGGAGTGTGGTAGATAAGTTTGTTTACATGTTTTTTATGCGCCTCTTAAACATAGAAAAACAAATTCACAGCCATGCCAAGTTGTAATCAAAATCGGATAATATCAACATGTCGTCGAGAAAGAGGATGCTGTTTGTAGCAAATGTTTAGATCAATATATCTCAAAAACGGTTATGGTTACAGGAAAAGGTTATTTTTCTTTTGTTGGAAATTTTCTAAACTGCAAATTCGTCATATATTGTTTTTCTGAAGGCGTGACCGTTACTGAAATATTTAGGAAAGGACACTTTTGGTGACCTTTGGCCCCGTATAAAAAGTGACGCAGCAGTCGAATCGATGGGGGCTTTTGACATTTTGTTCAACATGCCAGTACCAAAGTTCACACCAAAATTCAGCTTTCCCCTAATTTTTCCGAAGCACCATGTTAAATTTCCCCGGACTATGAGGTAAGTGAAGCTACTTGCCGTTTTCCTATATCACCGATGACTTAGTACAGTTGTCCAAAGCAAAATACCTCATGCTTTGTACAACTGTAAATCTTGAATCATTCACATGCGATTTGGAGAATAGTTTCCTTTAGTATAGTCATATCTGGGCAGATAAAAAACTATGTTTACTATTTCTTGCAGTTGTTACTTATGACGCTGTTGTTACTTATGACGCTTTACAAATAGCTTCAGCCACTTTTTTCCAGCCAAACGGATTCTCCATGTGATAACGTTTTGCAACCATAAACGTCATTTTGCGAACTTCGTTTCTCGTCAAGCCATGAAACTTACCCTCCATCTTTGAAATATATATTCTACTAAAATACTTTCGAGATGAACACCTAACACAGATCTTTTTTCGAATGAAATAGCTGCGGCTTCTTCTGGAGACAGATCGTTTTTCCGACTTAAGCGAAACAAAGGAGCTCTCGGTCAGTGAGGTAGTAGAAATAGAGTGGACATGCCCATAAGATTTACTTTGAAAGGGATGGTAGTAATTTTTTTCCGTTCATTGTCAAATCTGGTCAAATCCAAGTAGTTCGCCTCCAAATTGACTATGAACGGAATTCCTGCTTTCACATGCTTTGTGCGCGAGAGAATCGAAGGGGCTAATGGTGGAAAGTTATACCGTTGATGTCATCTCCACTTCTACTAGCTCACTGATCTCGGTACAACAAAGTGTTTTCCAGCTTTTGAATAACCCATATTTTTCTCTCTAACCATTTTTATAGCTTTGATCATATTATCTGTACTCCATTCTTTGCATTTGTTCTTTAATTTAGAGACTGTCCTTCTGAAATAAGCAATTTAGGATAGTTTTCCAATCAGCTGTTGTTCTTGGATTCAAGTTTGGAATGGTATATATTTGGTCAAACGAACTGTCCATATTTGGAATTTTTAAATGTATTAAATCAATTTCTAAATGTATTATTAATTCATATTTTTAACGTGAATAAAATTAGAAAAAGCTTTTAAACTTTGGAACAAACATTTACACAACATATAAAAGCAATAAATATTATTTCTATGTAAATTACGAAAAATACTTCATTGAAAGTTGTCTGACAGTGACGAAGCAAAACACTATCACCGCGGACACAGCACTGGCTAAACTAACAAGTTGAAGCCAGGAACCTGTACGTTTAGTGATTGAGAGAGATAAACAATCACTACTTCTTGCGTATCGGAATACTTTTTTTCGAGAAATGCCCTTATTCTGTATACTATTCCACATTTGATTACTGTCATCTACCTAAATATTTTCATATAAGAATTATTATTAACTTTAAGAAGTATTTCTATATAAAGGCAATCAGTGAAATTACCAATATATGTTTATACCAAATGATTAGTGAAAATATAATTAATACTTTTATAACTTCACACATTTTCTAAATAATTAAATTCCAGTGCGTATGATCTTTCCAATAGCTGATGTGTGATGGAGTGAGGAGCATGATGTTTGGTCACTGACCTTCATTTTATCAGCTTGTTTTTCCCTCCAATGACCTAGCCTTGTGTCTTGTCAAAAATTCTTATATTTCAGCAGACTTCGAGCTCAATCGTTACCATGTGGCAGTAATGCGGCATTCATAATAATAGCTTCCTTCCAGAGTCTAGCATCGGCTAAATGAATCTGGCTGGTACTCTATGCTCTCAATATTTTTGTCTTTTTTATATAGTCTCAGATCATATTGAGTCCAAATTCTGCCAAAAAAATTACCTTATTTCTCAACTCACTGTAAACTGGAACTTCAGTTTAGCCAAAATGAGGCCTGAAAAAATTCTCCCACATCTGCAAATTTCTGATTTTTTCCTATATTTTTCCCGCTGCAGACTAAATAAAAAAAATTCAATGTATCATCATTATCTCATCCACTCTGAATTCTCTTATTTTCAATCATAGCGTCAAAATAAATCCCTGCGAAACTTTACAGAAATGACATAAATTAACTTATCAATAACCACCTCATTGAGTCCGATGCAAACAAACACGAAATCCCCGAAATTCTAACAAATTGACTCAACTAACCTCAAAACATTTACCATGCAGATATCTCTAAATTTCAATCGAATCCTTTAAATTCCTTTAGATTGGAACATCTCACTTAACACACAGTACCCCATTTATCTACTTAGCCACTCGACAAGACCCCCTTAGTCTAGTATTCAAACAGCTCCACGAGTGGATTGATTGATTTTCAAATATTTATCTTTCCTCAAATTTTGCCTATCAGAAACAACAGACACAGGACAGTGTCGGTCTTCACTGACTCCAGCTCACAACGCCCTGCCCGACCATCCCGGCATCCTGTCAGTAATCCCCGGATCTGTTTAAAATGTTGTCAGTAATTTTTCAGTTATCCTTTTATCGGTTGCGGTAGATGCTGACAAGACTTCGAGTCCTTTCTTGTTCATCGCACGCGTCCTACTGCCGCTGTTCATCTGTTTGGCTGAACAACTCTTACTCCCCAGGGTCGATGTATTTTCACATGTGAAAAATTCCATTCTATCACTCACGCTCCCATCCCCGCCAGTTTTCGGCTTCCGTATCGGCCAGAAAAAGGGATTGTTTACCGAAAATTCTCGTGGCTGCACGCAACTCTTCAGCCAGCCAGCATCCGTTCTTTTGCCTGATGTCCTCCAACATGACCAAAGACACATCGGGGGCTTCGAGTGGAATTTTTCAATACATGCTATACATGTGAATCAGCCAAAATGTTCGACATAAAACCAAGCGACTGGGATAAGAAAAGCGAAACGAACCCGGCCAGCATTTTATACGCATAGTGGCGCATTCGGAATGAAGAGAATTTTCATTTGATCGGGATCGAATGGGTCGGGGGACGACAGAAAGGATATTGCCTGTTATTCGAGTTGATAGCTTGTTCGGGAGTTGGTAGTCTATGGGTCCATACCGCTATCGTTATCGTCAAACACACATATGGGCGGATGCGGGGGAGGTGAAATATATGTACGTTTGAAAAAACATCGAGTGAAAATTTACATAATCTTCCCTGAAACGTGAAAATAATGGCGTTACGGGGATGAAATAATGTTTACGAGTGAAGTGATCAGCCGTGTGTGTGCAAGCTGAGTTAAGAAGGAAGTCTACTCGCTGCTCACTACACGACGCATTGGATTCATATAAGAAGCTACGGTCGGGGAGTCGACACTGAATAATGACAAAACAAAAAAAAAGCTAACTCAATGCCATTAAATATTTACTAACGCATGGTTGTACTCAAATATATCTTTGTCCTGTAGAGACTTCGGGAATGGGACACATACCAGGTTCGATGGAGTAAAGAAAACATTGAAATTTCAACGATGTTGAAGACGATGAAAACGACGATGACGACAAACGTTTGCGAATGGGTCGCTGGAGGTATTGGCGAAGAAAACAGCCGCTGTATGGAGAGAATAAGGACATGTGCTTCCATTTTTACCTTTGGCCAAAGTTTTCGTTGTCATCTGGAGGTATTCGAGAAAGGTTGAGGAATTTCGTGTATGCTCTTCGGTATGCATAAGAAAATGCTTTCATTTAGGTTGCTTCTGCTTTTGAAATTTATTATGTTTCGTTAATTGCGTATCATGATAGGATAAAGGAGTGGCCCGAGAGTCATTGAAAAGATAAAAACTCGATTTTTGTTCACTTGTGTTGTTTCTAATATTTTGGTCTCGTGTAGCGAATTTTACTGCACACTTGCAAAGCTGGCATTATATTTCAATTGCGTAAAATTATTTCGAAATCCTGATTCACTTTGCACTTGATTCGAGCCAATAAAGCCAACTGAAATCTAAGAATTCAGTCCGAATCTATATATTTCACCAGATTTATTTATTTATTTACAAACCAAGCAAGGTATACACTGTCTTAACAAAACTCTTATTTAGTTACCTATTGGATAAAATCATCCGGACTAGATGATTATAATTTTTCAGATAGTATTGGTTTAGATAGTCTATGAAGTGAGTGGTCAGATCAATCTTGAACTTAGATATGGACACAATTCAGAAACGACACTTTTCAAAACTGTGTTACCCTCCCGGTCTAGGGGGGGTCGAGTTCCGGCTCGGCTCGTTTGGGTCCCGGGTGTAACTCGTCGGAGACGGGTCGTGGGCGCCACTCACTCACCCAATATTGAGCCGAGAGCCGCTGAGTGAGGTTCGGCTCACCGGATACTCCTGGCGAACAATCACCCCTCCGCTACGGGGCGATACACCTACACGTCTATATATAGGCGAGCGAGCACCTGCCACAAGCTGCCTATTTCGTCGACCACCACTCAAATCTGTTTTTTTTTCTTTTGTGTGTTGCCGGAACTACTTGTCCCAATCAATCTACTTGTATATTTTTATCTTCTCTTATCTTAGCCGACTATGACACAATAAAATGTTTTCGTTCAGATTTTAGTAAATTAATACATTTTAATTTAACTTTTCTTTTTTTGGTATTTGAACTGTTTCTAATAAACTTTTAATCGAAAATGTTATTATCAAAGAAATAAATCATGAAATGACAGCTTCTACCGCGTTCGATGGATCAAATAATAACTTAGCTTTCCTTAGACTCATGAATATTTTTATCTTGTCCAAAACGACAACAACTGATAGCATTTATACCGACGACGTAGCATTCATTAAGAAGATGTAATTTCGATTGCGCTTCGCGTAAATATTCAGTTACACAATTTCAATAAATTTCATATTTCATCATAGTTAAAAAAATAAAAATTAATTTTTTTTGTCTTCTCACTTACGTAAAAAAAATGCCTTCCTCATTGCCAAATGTGTTACACTGTATTATTCGCAATTCCCTTGGCCAAAAAAAAGTCCTGCGGTACTTCGCTGATACTTCGCCTTCGCACATGCGCCTTCGCTGAGCCAAATGGAGAACGCCCGGTCACTTCAATTGCACGTAGTAACAGGTGGAAACCACGCAAAACTGCACAGGCGCCTTCGCACATGCGCCTTCGCTGAGCCGATTGGAGAACGCCCGGTCACTTCAATTGCACGTAGTAACAGGTGGAAACCACGCAAATCTGCACAGGCGCCTTCGCACATGCGCCTTCGCTGAGCCGATTGGAGAACGCCCGGTCACTTCAATTGCACGTAGTAACAGGTGGAAACCACGCAAATCTGCACAGGCGCCTTCGCACATGCGCCTTCGCTGAGCCGATTGGAGAACGCCCGGCCACTTCAATTGTACGTAGTAACAGGTGGAAACCACGCAAATCTGCACAGGCGCCTTCGCACATGCGCCTTCGCTGAGCCGATTGGAGAACGCCTGGCCACTTCAATTGTACGTAGTAACAGGTGGAAACCACGCAAATCTTCACAGGCGCCTTCACTAAGTCGATTCGATAACGTCCGTCCGCTTCCACACATGCGCCACATGCGCCTTCACTAAGTCGATTCGATAACGTCCGTCCACTTCCACAGCCAGTTGTAAAAGGAAAACAGCAAGCCAAGCAAAATTACCACATGCGCCTTCACTAAGTCGATTCGATCACGTCCGTCCGCTTCCACTGCCAGTTGTAAAAGGAAAACCAAAGCCAAGCAAAATTTACCACATGCGCCACATGCGCCTTCACTAAGTCGATTCGATAACGTCCGTCCACTTCCACAGCCAGTTGTAAAAGGAAAACAGCAAGCCAAGCAAAATTACCACATGCGCCTTCACTAAGTCGATTCGATCACGTCCGTCCGCTTCCACTGCCAGTTGTAAAAGGAAAGAACGCTCCGAGCTGTTCTTCCCATTCTGTCCACGAATAGCGGTTCTCCGACACGTACCGCTACTCTCGCTGCTCGTGTCGAATATTCGACATATTCGACCTATTCGACGTCTTCCACCTGTTCGAATTTCGAATCCATCGTGAATGTCTGCTGTTTCGACTCACTCCATGGAACCCAGCTGATTTCGGAATTGTGCAGGTGATTGTGATCTAGTGCGCAGTGACAGATCTCGGGATGTTTATATTTTGAATTGACTGAATTGAATTGAATTTGAATTGATTTGAGTCGTACGGTGGATTGGGGTGTTTCGCGTATATGCATCCGTTTCGCGGGTGTTAACATACGGTGGTTCGTCGCGTTGCGTCCTGGGAATCCGGTGGTGGCGGGTTGTAGCGGGGTGTTGGCTGGCGAAACGGTGACAAAGGAGGACGACTTGGCAGCTACCGGTCGGTGGTGCATTCCTTCAGATAAGTATTCCTTTCAGCTTCGTGTTTCCGGACCGATTCTTTGTGGTATTTCTCGTGCATTTCAGGTCGACGTGAAGAGATCCACCGCGAGTCCCTGGCGAACGCCTCGTTGCCCGGCGGTTGGCGAGTCATCGGAAGTTCCGTGGGAGGTTGCCGGTAAGTATGTATGGGTAGGTGATTGAAGAACATGAAAAATTTATATAGTTCTCTTTCAGGTGATGGCTCACCCGCAACACAGCCAACTCCGAGATTACCAGCGAGTGGACGCACCGACCCTGCTTCAGCCACTCCGTCGACAGCGCGTCGCTAAGATTTAATTAGTTTAATTCTTAATTTAGTCTTATCTCTACGGCATGTAAGGTATATCTATATACTAAGTAGCATTATTTTAGCTTAGTGCTAAATCATCGACATCCGACTAGTACACGACACAAGTCGGATGCGACATTCCAAACAACATTTGTTAGCCTATCAATTTGAGTGGTGGTTTCGCGGTTTAAACATGGGCAACCCTTCCCGGGAAGGGTTGCAATTTTTTTTTTCTTTAATGGCAAACGGCTCGGCATTGCGAGGTGTACGCCCGTACATGCTTGTCGATTGGTCGTTGTTTAGGCCCCGAGTTCTTGTTACAACGTAACAACTCCCCCCTTACTGGAAGAGGATTTCCTCGAAATCCGCTTATCTGCGATATAACTAAATTTGATAGCTATTAAGCAAAGTAGGTAGCGCCAATCAGTGCCTGAGGTAAAACTGATAATCCTCATATATTTCCCCCATGGAAATTATTTCGCCCCGATTGCCTAACCCTATTTATATAAATACATACGTATAGATATATCCGCATACGCATCCGTACTTGTATATCTTATTCCTACCCCCGGCACCTTACTTTCAGCTTGGTTATTGGGATTAGTACTCTCGCTACCTACCTTTGGCTATCTTCTAAGAGAGCCTAACCTGAGGGGCTTGGTACTCCACCCTCCTATGTTGAGTTCGTGAGAACCGAGCTCGTGACTAGCCCCGGTTATCCGAACTGTGACCGAACCTTAGTTTATGAGCCCTCCTGTCCCTACCTAACTCGGCGATTGATCTCCGCTCCTTAACCTGAATCACCACCCTAATTTCACGCTAAGCCTACCCCAATAATTTTTCACTAATTAAATCCTAGTAATTCAGTGTCTTAAGCTAATCCCTTACTGATACGAGTAATTAATTTTAACGATCCAAGTAATCTTGTGATCTTAACCAACGCCTAATGACTACCTGTAGCGAATATTAAGAATCCAAATAGTTCTGTGCCCTAAACTACCACCTTTTAATTACCAGTAGTTAATATTATTAATTCATTCTATTATCTGATTAGTCTACCTAATTCCCCTAACTACCTCCTAGTGCCTTACTAATCTACCCCGAACTCCAGTAATTTCTCTATTCCTGCTATAATTTTATTAATCCAACTAGGTCCAGGAAAATTTTCGAAACTAATTCCAAATTCCGTGGGGTGTTTTTAGATAAAACGCCACGAATACAAGAGGGAAGGAATGTGCGATTGAGCGATCGGCTACCAAGCCATTTGAATTAAGGCCAAATTCCGCGTACCAGGATCGCCAGTGCCAGCGACGCGTCAGGTGGACTCACCTAACTCATCGCCGAGATGATTTAGGTTTTGAGCTTTTATAGCTTAAGGTATTCTGAAAGCGACTTTTCTGTGTTTAGTCCTTAAGGGAAATTGTTAGTGTTATGATTACTAGATAAGATTTAGATTCTAAGGCTAGGATACCGGTCTGCCTGCCGATACCGCGTCGCGCTTGTTACTTTCCCACCGTGTCCTTAGTGTACATACCGCTTCAGGTCTTTCGCGTGCCAGGTCCCTGCGCTTTGACCCTTCTCGTCCACCAACCTATACGTCCAGCCGGACACGCGTTCGCCGATCCAAAAGGGACCCAGATATTCAGGCGCTAGTTTCGCGGAATAATATTTTGTCGCGTCCGAAATGGTGAAATTCCTTCGCCACACGGGATCCCCGTCTTCATACCTCGCATCTCTTTTTCGCAAGTTATAGCGTCTCGTACTCTGCCGGGCTGCCTGTTGCATTTTCTCCCACACTTCCTGACGTACTTTCGTGAGTGCCTCCGCTCTGACTGTGGGCTCTAGACCCTCCTGTCCCCCTTCGGGTCGTTCCTTACTTTCGTGGAAAGTTACCATCTCGCGTCCAAAATTGTAGAAATATGGTGTGATTTGGGTCACTTCGTGTTTGTAAGTTCTTAACGCGCATGCTATCTTGGCCAAACTTCGATCCCACTCTCGGTGATTATCAGCTACATAAGAACGCAACATCCTTTTTATATCCTGGTTCCTTCTCTCGGCCGGATTGGCCTGAGGATGGTATAACGCCGTATATTTGATTTCGGTTCCGTATGTCTCAGCTAATCGTTGAAGTAACGTCCCCCGGAATTGGACCCCATTATCGCAAACAAGCCACTTTGGTGCTCCGAACATTAAGAACACTTGCTCTTCTAGCACACGACACACCGCTACTGCTGTCGCCTGCCGCAAAGGGAAGAGCAGGGTGAACTTGGTAACATAATCCAAGACGGTTAGAATCGTGGTATGCCCCTGGCTGGACCGAGGTAATGGCCCTACCAAGTCCACGCATACCATCTCCCAAGGCTGCCGAGGTTCTCCGCTTCGAGAAACCATGAATCCCGCGGGAGCTTTCCTTTCGACCTTGTTCGCCTGGCAGACCTTGCACTTTAGCACATAGCTGACTACGTCGGCGGACATCTTGGGCCAATAAAACCTTGTCGCCACTCGACTTAGTGTGCGACTGGCCCCCATATGACCTGCCGTTGGTTCTTCATGACACCGGTGAAGTATGGCCTTCCTTTCGCTCTTAGGAACGACTCGTTTCCACGCCCCAGACCCCTCTAGTTCTGGATATCTCCCCGGCACATGTTTCCACAAAGAGTTCTCAGCCACACGCCAGCCCGCGAAGCGTTCTGGGGCGTTTAGCACCCTTTGCTTCATCGTCTCGACCCATGTATCCCTCACAGTCTCCAGCATTGCCACTTCTCCTTGAGGTAACATCCGTGATAGCGCATCTGGTACCAGGTGCTCTTTACCTTTCCGATGTACAATATCGAAAGGATACTGCTGTAAGCGTATTGCCCACCTTGCCAACCGTCCTGTCGGGTCTTTCAGGTTGTTCAACCACACGAGTGAATAGTGGTCCGTGACTACCGTAAACTTGGCCCCTTCCACATAAGGCCTCAGTTTTTCCACTGCCCACAAGACCGCCAGGCACTCCTTTTCGGTGGTTGAATATTTCCACTCAGACTTCGATAGCGACCGGCTGAGGTAGCAGATTACCTTTTCACCGTCTGCCTGGTGTTGGGACAATACGGCTCCCAGACCCACATCTGATGCGTCCGTTTGGATTGAGAAGGGGAGGGTGTAGTCCGGACAGGTGAGGATGGGTGTGGTCGATAATTTGATTTTCGCCTGGGTGAAGGCGGTTTCACAGTCCTGGGTCCACTCGAACTTCTGGTTTTTCTTTAGTAGGTTCGTTAGTGGTGCCGTCATCGTGGTAAAGTCGGGTATAAACCTCCGATACCACGACACCATACCCAGGAACTGCCTTACCCCCTTCACATTCGTAGGCGAAGGGATCTGCGACACACTCCTGACCTTGTCCGGGTCCACATTCAGCCCCTTCTCGTCGACCACATAGCCCAAGTATTTGAGCTGGGAACGGCAGAACTCACACTTGTCACGGGATACTTTCAATCCAGCCTGTCTTAGACGCCTGAACACTTCCCTCAAAATTTCCATGTGTTTGGCAAAGTCTTGGGTTACAACGATAATATCGTCGAGATAAGTGAACACATAAGGTTCCAAATCGGGTCCCAGAACCTGATCGATAAGACGTTGCCAAGTCGCCGGCGCGTTCTGTAGCCCGAAAGGCATCCTTTTAAACTGGAATAACCCTCGGTGTGGCACGGTGAACGCGGTAAACTTCTTGGACTGCTCCGCCATGGGCACCTGCCAATAGGCTGACTTTACATCCAGTGACGATAGGTACTTTGCGTCACGTAGCTTATCTAGAGTAGCCGACACGTAGGGTAGCGGGTACGCATCATGTTCCGTGACTCGATTCAACTTGCGATAGTCTACGCAGAATCGATACGTTCCGTCTTTCTTCTTCACAAGGATGATAGGTGAGGCCCAGGGACTCGACGATGGTTCCACTATCCCATCTTTGATCATCTCGTTCAATTCGGCATCAATATGTTTCTGTACGGCTGGAGACACCGGATAGTATCGTTGCTTGATTGGAGGTGAGTTGGTCTTGATTACATGTTCTACTCTCCCGGTGCAACCGATGCCATCCCCCATGGACCGAAACTCCCCTTCTAGCAGATGACTGAGCGCTGCTTCTTCTATTCCCGTCAAACGACTCCTCGACTTCAACTGTTCGGCGGCCTCTCCCTCCAAGGCACTCAAGAAGCTCCAACTCTCCTCACTTATTGCCAGTATTAACCCAAACCGCCTGACAAAATCTACACCGAGGATGAGGCTCTGCGGGATAGCCGGTACGACCAGAACTCGTAGCCACTCTACTTTATTCTCCAATATTAGTGGAACTACTACTGTCCCAGCAATCGCACACCCCTGGCTGTTAGCCAGGCGAATAATCTTCTGGTCGGAATCCATGAGTTCTACACCCAACTCCTCTAGGGCCTTCCAACCTTCTCCACCTAGTACGGTGTGTGACGCGCCCGAATCCACCAGGCCAAGGAACTTCCGACCGTGGATATCCACCTCCAGGTGCGGTCGACTGTCCCCTTGCCTTTTTGCCAGCATGTATTCTACTCGTGCCTCTTCCGCGGCCCCACCTCTATCCTCCTTAGTGTCCAGACGGCCGCCTACTGGACACAGCGCCCGTTTCCCGATGTTTGCATTGGGAGTCCCCTCCCCTCCAAGCCTTCCTGAGAAGAACCAGCTGGACGTCGTTCACTCTGCGGATTCCGTGCGTTCCGTGGTCTATTTGAAGAGCCTTGACAATTTGGACAAGTCGCCCTCCGGGCGCCCATTCGCCCACATCCGTAACATCGCTGTGGTTCTCTACAGTCTCGAGACATATGCCCACTTCCCCTACAATTCCAACATTGAAGGACATTTCTCTGTAGCACTGCTAAGTTCTCGCTCTCAGCTCCGCCCACGTAGGCCAAGTCTGGTTCTAGAAGTCGGTTCGACTTCCTGATGGGTGGTGGAAGATAAGCTTCCACGGAGATTCGCGTCGCCTCTAAGGAGCGTCCC
This sequence comes from Nemotelus pantherinus, assembly GCA_963978885.1. Taxonomy (NCBI): domain Eukaryota; kingdom Metazoa; phylum Arthropoda; class Insecta; order Diptera; family Stratiomyidae; genus Nemotelus; species Nemotelus pantherinus. The sequence goes on from OZ022263.1 coordinate 178,881,056, forward strand.
ACTCGGATTAGATCAGCGATCGTCTGCACTGAAGTAAGGGCCAATTGTGTTTGATAGAATGGCGACAGGTTTTTGCGAAGAATCTTTAGTTTCTCTTCTTCGGTGCAAGGGGTGGCTCGACGCCGGAACAAACCCTCCATAGCCGACACGTACACCCCGATGGATTCTTCTGGACCTTGCGTTCGTCTACCTATCTCCGTGAGCAGTCGGTCATCATAATCCGGTGGTAAGAATTCCGCACGCATCTCGGCTACCAGTTCCCGCCATGAGTGCACTCGTGTCCGGTTGGCTCGGTACCATACCAGTGCCTTCCCTTCAAACATTTCGACCGCGGATTGGAACAACTGCCTCGTGGTTACTCCCCTGGCCTCTCTCAGCTCCTCCACTCGCTCGAGAAAGGCACTCAAGGACCCCGAATCTCCGGTGTAGCGCAAACCCCATTTGGAAACCTCCTGACCCTTGTACACAGGCATAGAGGACCGAGGCGTGGAGAAGATGGGATTCCCTAAGTCCTCCGCCGCTTGGACTGGTTCCCTGTTTCTGGCCGCTACTGGTTCCACACCGTCACCTACGCCTTGAGACTCTCGCTCACCAGCGCTGCCATCGTCCTGTTCCGCGTCTGTCCCTACATCTTCACCCTCTCCCTCGGCTTTAACTAGGAGCTCTCCCATAGCCATAATCAGTTGTACCCTCAGTTTGCCGGCCTCCTCACACATATCCTCCCCTTCGGGCTGGGTCTTCTGCAAACGGCGCATACCGAACTCGATTTTCGCCTTGATTTTAAGAAACTCTGACGTCTGTGGTGTCCCTGAGAACGCTGCGATCAACGCGAGAATTTCGGCCAGTTTGTCCTTTACGGCACTGATGTCCTCTTCCAAAGAGTACGGATATTCCTTCACAGAAACCAAGGAGGTTTCCATGGACGCCTCCGCCCTCAATGCTACTCGAAGAGTCTTCCGCATGGCTTCAACGGTTCCAGACGGCTGACCCCTAATTTCTAACTCGTACGTCAGCTCGTCCTTGTTAAGCCGGTCTATAGGTATCTTCATTTTTGACGCCATCCTGGCTGTAGATCCCGATCAGTTCTAAAAGGAATACCCTAAGACTAACTATCAACTAAGAAGGAAAACAACCTAAGTATATGTGATTAACTTTCAATTTTTTTTTTTTTCTTTTTCAATTACAAATTCCAAATATGTCAAACAAGGTGTTCCTCCGTGCCAGGTTACTCCCGTCTAATCGGATGGCTCTATACTCTCACCGCCTGGTCACCTCAGATTCCGACGGATTTCCTGCTGCTGCGTCTGAGTCCCGTCCTGAGTTCCACACTTCGGTTCACTAACACTTTACACGCATTCGACTTTAATTTTTCACAAGATTTTATTTTTTTTCTTTCCCGGGTGTCGGCACCTACGTTGAAGGGCCAACGTTCCTGTACCCCCGTAATATGATCGCGATTGGATTAACGACGTTTTTGGGGCCCCACGTTGGGCGCCAATTTGTTACCCTCCCGGTCTAGGGGGGGTCGAGTTCCGGCTCGGCTCGTTTGGGTCCCGGGTGTAACTCGTCGGAGACGGGTCGTGGGCGCCACTCACTCACCCAATATTGAGCCGAGAGCCGCTGAGTGAGGTTCGGCTCACCGGATACTCCTGGCGAACAATCACCCCTCCGCTACGGGGCGATACACCTACACGTCTATATATAGGCGAGCGAGCACCTGCCACAAGCTGCCTATTTCGTCGACCACCACTCAAATCTGTTTTTTTTTCTTTTGTGTGTTGCCGGAACTACTTGTCCCAATCAATCTACTTGTATATTTTTATCTTCTCTTATCTTAGCCGACTATGACACAATAAAATGTTTTCGTTCAGATTTTAGTAAATTAATACATTTTAATTTAACTTTTCTTTTTTTGGTATTTGAACTGTTTCTAATAAACTTTTAATCGAAAATGTTATTATCAAAGAAATAAATCATGAAATGACAGCTTCTACCGCGTTCGATGGATCAAATAATAACTTAGCTTTCCTTAGACTCATGAATATTTTTATCTTGTCCAAAACGACAACAACTGATAGCATTTATACCGACGACGTAGCATTCATTAAGAAGATGTAATTTCGATTGCGCTTCGCGTAAATATTCAGTTACACAATTTCAATAAATTTCATATTTCATCATAGTTAAAAAAATAAAAATTAATTTTTTTTGTCTTCTCACTTACGTAAAAAAAATGCCTTCCTCATTGCCAAATGTGTTACACTGTATTATTCGCAATTCCCTTGGCCAAAAAAAAGTCCTGCGGTACTTCGCTGATACTTCGCCTTCGCACATGCGCCTTCGCTGAGCCAAATGGAGAACGCCCGGTCACTTCAATTGCACGTAGTAACAGGTGGAAACCACGCAAAACTGCACAGGCGCCTTCGCACATGCGCCTTCGCTGAGCCGATTGGAGAACGCCCGGTCACTTCAATTGCACGTAGTAACAGGTGGAAACCACGCAAATCTGCACAGGCGCCTTCGCACATGCGCCTTCGCTGAGCCGATTGGAGAACGCCCGGTCACTTCAATTGCACGTAGTAACAGGTGGAAACCACGCAAATCTGCACAGGCGCCTTCGCACATGCGCCTTCGCTGAGCCGATTGGAGAACGCCCGGCCACTTCAATTGTACGTAGTAACAGGTGGAAACCACGCAAATCTGCACAGGCGCCTTCGCACATGCGCCTTCGCTGAGCCGATTGGAGAACGCCTGGCCACTTCAATTGTACGTAGTAACAGGTGGAAACCACGCAAATCTTCACAGGCGCCTTCACTAAGTCGATTCGATAACGTCCGTCCGCTTCCACACATGCGCCACATGCGCCTTCACTAAGTCGATTCGATAACGTCCGTCCACTTCCACAGCCAGTTGTAAAAGGAAAACAGCAAGCCAAGCAAAATTACCACATGCGCCTTCACTAAGTCGATTCGATCACGTCCGTCCGCTTCCACTGCCAGTTGTAAAAGGAAAACCAAAGCCAAGCAAAATTTACCACATGCGCCACATGCGCCTTCACTAAGTCGATTCGATAACGTCCGTCCACTTCCACAGCCAGTTGTAAAAGGAAAACAGCAAGCCAAGCAAAATTACCACATGCGCCTTCACTAAGTCGATTCGATCACGTCCGTCCGCTTCCACTGCCAGTTGTAAAAGGAAAGAACGCTCCGAGCTGTTCTTCCCATTCTGTCCACGAATAGCGGTTCTCCGACACGTACCGCTACTCTCGCTGCTCGTGTCGAATATTCGACATATTCGACCTATTCGACGTCTTCCACCTGTTCGAATTTCGAATCCATCGTGAATGTCTGCTGTTTCGACTCACTCCATGGAACCCAGCTGATTTCGGAATTGTGCAGGTGATTGTGATCTAGTGCGCAGTGACAGATCTCGGGATGTTTATATTTTGAATTGACTGAATTGAATTGAATTTGAATTGATTTGAGTCGTACGGTGGATTGGGGTGTTTCGCGTATATGCATCCGTTTCGCGGGTGTTAACATACGGTGGTTCGTCGCGTTGCGTCCTGGGAATCCGGTGGTGGCGGGTTGTAGCGGGGTGTTGGCTGGCGAAACGGTGACAAAGGAGGACGACTTGGCAGCTACCGGTCGGTGGTGCATTCCTTCAGATAAGTATTCCTTTCAGCTTCGTGTTTCCGGACCGATTCTTTGTGGTATTTCTCGTGCATTTCAGGTCGACGTGAAGAGATCCACCGCGAGTCCCTGGCGAACGCCTCGTTGCCCGGCGGTTGGCGAGTCATCGGAAGTTCCGTGGGAGGTTGCCGGTAAGTATGTATGGGTAGGTGATTGAAGAACATGAAAAATTTATATAGTTCTCTTTCAGGTGATGGCTCACCCGCAACACAGCCAACTCCGAGATTACCAGCGAGTGGACGCACCGACCCTGCTTCAGCCACTCCGTCGACAGCGCGTCGCTTAGATTTAATTAGTTTAATTCTTAATTTAGTCTTATCTCTACGGCATGTAAGGTATATCTATATACTAAGTAGCATTATTTTAGCTTAGTGCTAAATCATCGACATCCGACTAGTACACGACACAAGTCGGATGCGACATTCCAAAAAACATTTGTTAGCCTATCAATTTGAGTGGTGGTTTCGCGGTTTAAACATGGGCAACCCTTCCCGGGAAGGGTTGCAATTTTTTTTTTCTTTAATGGCAAACGGCTCGGCATTGCGAGGTGTACGCCCGTACATGCTTGTCGATTGGTCGTTGTTTAGGCCCCGAGTTCTTGTTACAACGTAACAACTGTTAAATACTTGGGATGAACTTTGAATTGGCTTCTTGTCAACGTTGCAAGTGCAGAATTGGCATTCATTCAGTAAAAGTGTTTGTTCACCATATTTATTCAAGTGGCAACATTTTTTGAAAATGGAACAGATTAGCCTTGAATTATCTGGAACACAGAGTTACTTAATAGTAAGCAGCAATATCAGCACCAGAAAAACGAGCGAAGCAACTGAGCGCATGGAACGGGCTACGTCTCAAATAATGAACGCAGTTACTTTATTCTAGCACTTATTTCTCGAGGGGCTACCACACTTGTTTCCCTAAAGATAAATTACTTCAGAAAAAACCCCCACAAAAAAGAGGAACCTTAAATTTCACACTTCGCGCAAACTGGGACATGATAGTGGACAAGTGAAGCTGATTCTAGTTTTTGTAGAGAAAACACTGCTAGGTCACAAAACAAGGAAGACTATGGTCAAAAAATCTTAAAAAGTAACGGAGATTGGGAGAAACTAATACCTTCTTGTACCGTCAATATCAAAGCAGAAAGCAGTCACCGATAGGTGAAAAAAAACATAGAGTGAAGAAAGATACGGTAATGATGATAAAACAAACTAACATGGTGATTTCTCAGCAGATCCATGCAATAGGAAGGTCAAGTTAATCAAGGTTGTTGGTTAGATGACTGTCAATTGGGGAAGTTTGCCCAAAAAACAACCAAAGACGCATTTGAGGCCCGTTGTGATACCACGTTTATATTCTTCCTAAGCCACTAAACTCTTAGAGTTATTTGGTTTCTTTATAATACCTAGAATATTTCTTAATTCGATAAAGGATAGATCAACCAGACTTGAGAGGAAACTCACCCCCAGAGAGGCCATTCTCTTCCTCGCAAGAGCCAGTCACTGGAATATGAGATGATGAACGAGCTCCTCCTCATCGTCTAAGTTATAGCTTTGGAAGAAATCGTTGAGGCAGTAGCAAGTAAGAACCGCCACAACACAATGGAGCTTAAACTCAACAGCGATCTGTGACCTCGGCTTAAACTCAACAGCGACCTGCGATTGCACAAGATGATTCTTCAGTTCAGGACTTCTTAGCGTCCTCAAGGTATTTTTGCCTAATGGCTAGTTTTACCAAAGCATAGTTTTACCTATACAGAAAAGGCATGAGACCTCCGGCAGGAAGGTGCCAAGCTTTGAAAGTTCATCGGCTACTTATTTGCCCCGAACTCTTCTACGCCCAGGTACTCAAATCTAAAATTGGGGTGACACATGATGCAGACGGTAGGCTAAAACTCACAAAATGCCAGGATACAAATATTGCCAGATTTGGCAATGTCATTCAACTGGGAACATGTTTCCAATATTTTGTTACTCGGCAGCCTAAATAATGAAGGAAAAGTGGTAGCAGCAGTCTGGAAGAGAAAAATTGATGGTGTTGTAAATGAATAGAAAAATCCGTAGTAGAGAAAACAAAAGCACTGAAGCTTGTTATAATGGGTGAATAAGAATTGGCAGAGTAAGCGCTAGGAGATTCAGTTGCCTAGAAGTGGTACATTATTGCAAGTGAATGAGCTCTCCGACCATAAAAAAAATTGGAAGAACACCAGCTCAGAGCAATAACTGATGAATCGGTAGAACGACTAGCAAAAAGATGCCACGCTGAATGATTTCACTTGATGAGCAACGGCAAGGCAAAAAATAAGCTATTGATGTTCTAAGATCAAGAGTGTGCGCAGTTATCAGAAAAATAGCTTGTAGCGCAGAATAAGAATGTTTGTGGACGAGATTAGTTTTGATGAGCTTACACCTAAAATATTTCATGCCTCGAAGGCATTGGCTGCGTTAGGGACTGAAGAGAGGATATTGCAGGAGTATACTTAGTACACTCAGAAAAATTTCACCACTTCAAATTTTTTAGAATCAAATTTAAATCAAAAGTTGAAACACTTTTAAACAAAAAACGAATCTTATTTGAATTTTCACATTCAATAAAAATGATTCCACTTTATTATAAAAATGTTATTTTCATATCAAAATTTTCATCGTTGTATGAAGAAACAAATCATTAAAACAAACAAGACACACTTTGATACAGCGTTATTGAAATGAGGTCAGATTATTTGAATTAAAAAGAAACGTATATGGCGCCAAATCAAATTTGAAAATTTTTGAAATTTTCGAAATTTTAGCGCTGAAGCGAAATTTCAGCGCTGAAATTTTAGCGCTATTTAAATTAAAGAGAACCGGTTCTAGCAAAACGGCACTAAGTGTAATGTAGCTAATACCGCGCTCGATTTACTGAAGGATAAATTTGAAGACTGAGTCCTCTCACTACGAGGATTTCTGAATGACCAACTGGGAAAGCCTTGTCGATGCCGACAATTTGCAGATTTGAGTTTATTTGGAAGCCAACATTCGTCATGCCATTATAAGTAAGTATGCCGACACAAATGTTGAACAGGGTGGTCAAAAATAAAACTGATCGCGTGCATTAGTGTAACTTTTTCCCAAACTAAACTATATTTCCAAGCTTCAAAGCATTTGTTTTTTTCAGACTAAAATCCTAAAACTTTTAAAGAAAGACTCACTAGATACTAGCTCAATCGTAAAAGCTGGCTGGTGAAAAAATAACGCAAAACAAAAATCCTGATTCTAACGTTGAATTAGGAAATATATTTTAAAAATGAGATCTAAGTAATTACCGTTTTGGTAGAGAGTTGCAGCTGATTACTGCAAATCATGCAATTTGTAGATTGGAATCAGTAGCTTCAAAATGCATTTGTTGTCATTTTCACTCCCCGGAATATTTAAATTTGGCCAATTAGAATATCCCAGTAATATAATTTTAGCTTTCGTATTAAAAGAAGATGTACTAGGTGAAACAAAATAAAACTTTTGAATGAGAAAATGTAAAACGTTTTAGATCGAAATTGAAATATAAGTTGATTTTAGTTTAATCACTTCAAAGTTATTAGAATATCTTAGCCTTGAGGCTAACAAGTGAAACAGTAATTTCTCTTTTAGTAATCCAATTACTATTTAGATTTCTTCATTCTTATCCGAATTTTCTTACTATGTTCCTGTAAATTTAACTGTACTAAATTGACGAGATTTAGCGCAAAGAAATGGTTTGGGTTGTCTTTCATACTTTTAAAGTTGGGGGAAGTGAGTTTTATAAATATTGATTTTAAAAAGAATTCATAAATTTGAAAATTAGCTCTCGACTCTCTAACAAACAAAATCTACTTGTGTCGAGAAAATGTCGCTAGTAGGGCACATACCTGAATTTGGTAGTTAAAAGCTAGAAACTAGAATCAATGAAAATTATGACCCGCAATATCTTTAATTTCACGCAGGCTCATACTCATGACAACATCACAATTTATAACTCGCACATCTCAAAGGCGTATGATGAAAATTCCTATTTCGTAACATTACATAAAAATGGTCTGTATTTTCCTAAATTTTTATTCCTTAACAAAACCTTAATCAATCATTTAAATATCCTAGAACTAAAATTAAATACTCCGGGCAAACTGCTTCTATATTTTCTCATTTTTATCACACTCAAAACTACTCGTAACTACTTTGAGGTCCATTGTATCAGCGGTCATCTTTTTGTCTCGCTCAATTTTTCTGTAGAAATCATCGTCTGGCTGTCTGGGATTGGTGAAAGCAATAATTTTCCGGACAAAAGGCGCCAAGAGATCTTGATTCATTTCGCTGGGTTTGTTTGGGCCAATTAAATAAGAAGCCACCAAGGAAATTGCAATTGTACTGAAACAACCAATGAAAGTGTACCACAAATATGAAACGTGATAGATGTGGAATTCGTTGGGATCGCTAAAAAATATTTCAGATTTTTAAAAATTTTTCAACATTTCTGAAATAATTGACTTACTATTCTGGCTCTATTAGAGGGGGCTCTGTCACATTGTATGCAAGCATACTCATAGGTTCTAACGGCATGAAAGTGTACTCACAGCCAGATGTCGAGACCGGCTTTGGCTTGAAAGCTAGTTCTCCCATAGCAATAGCTTTTTGTGCATTTGCACATATCCATGCCATGATTCCAAGTCCAGCTGACCCTCCAATTATCGCACCCTAGCGAATGAATCCTTAAATTCTTTTCTGTAATTTAATGAAAATTTTACAAACCTTTCCTTCAATCCATGGTATCATCACTCCCATTGTGAATATTCCTAGAAGCGGTCCATTTGACACGGCACTCAAACTGATTGAAAGCTGTAGGACTGTTCCAAGTTTCTCAACAACAAACACAAGGCAGACACAGATTGTTCCAAAAACAACTACTACGCCTCTCATAATGAAAGAAGTTTGTCGGTCGCTGAGTGGATGATGGCAGAATACTTTGAAAAAGTCCTCCAAAACAACGGCCGACATTGAATTCAAACCGGTGGATAGTGAACTGAGAGCTGCACTGAAAACACCAGCTACAAAAAGTCCAGGTAAACCAGGAAAGTCTGCCAGACTCTGAGTGACAAGAAGTGGTAGAAGTTGGTCCTTAGCAGTAACGAGCTGTAATTTAAAGTTTGAGTTTTAGGTTCATAACACCTAAAAAATAGCTTACCTTAGTAGTCAGAGGATCACAGTCATAGTACGTGGCATAAATTAGCAACCCGCAGTAACAGCATGTTACCACAATTAATAATACTCCAACGACAAAACACCAAAGAGCCCTGTGAAAACCAACGTAATTTTAAAAAAAACAGTAAGTATATGCAACGTACTTTTTGGCGCTGGCTAACGTCGGAAGCGATAAATATCTTTGAATCATATTCTGGCTAACTGCATTACTTTTCAGCCAATGAACACATCCGCCTATAGTCACGGCCCAAATGGTGTGCCGTGACTTTAAATCGAAGGCTAGACTACATGAATTGAAGAATATTAGACATAAAATGATTTAAGGAAATTTACAACTAACTCAGGTCCTTCGATTCGTCCGCTATCCCAAGCTCTATCCCAAACAACCCCAAGTCCTCCGACATCTATTGTTGCTTTAATAATAATCAAAGTCATAGATCCAAACATTATTAGAGTTTGAATAACATCAGTCCAAACAACAGCTTTCAAACCACCCTGTAAATGGTTTTGGGAACATATGCATGGACATGTAGAGTGCAAATGGCAATAATAAAGTAATTTACAGTATTCTCCATGATACTTACCACGCACGTGTAGAAGATGCAGACTATACAAACTATCGGTGTAACGAAGTGAACATTGACTCCAGTGACTTGATTGAAGGCCAATGCGGGAACGTAAATGACGATTGGAAGCCACACCAACTAGAATTTATTGTTTATTTATTTGTGTCCTGAGTTATTTATAGTTTTTTAAAAATATTTTTTCCATAAATTTTTATTTAATTGATATTGGTGATATCTTTTCAATGTTTTGGAATACATTTTGAAAGCCTGTAACCAAGCAAAAAAAAAAAACTTCCATCTTTTTCAAATAGTACTTACAGTTCCAAGTGTAAATAAAACAGATCCAAAAAGTCGCATCTTTTTATCGAATCGTGTTTCTAGATACTGTCAAAAATATTTAATAATATATTAATTCATTTTTAAAAAAGTTATTTAATTTAATATTATTTTTGATAAAAATAGTACCTGATATGTTGATGTTAGCTTTAAATCATGAAAGACAGGCAAGTAGACATACATCATTATGATGCCAGTTGTTATAATACCGCATATAACGAATAAATATTGGGTGCCGTGCAGATAAATTTCTGTTGGCGTACCAAGAAGTGTTATACCTGATACGAAACTGAATGAAAATGAGAAGAAAAAAATATATGAGAACGAAATATTTAATATTCTATGTAAAAATTCATGTTTTCAATGAATTGAAACTTACATCGACCTTAATATCTAATTATAATTGTGAACAATTGCATTATTTGTTGAGTCTATCATGTCCACATTCATAATAGTTTAAGCAAGTGATTGTGATGTGATTTTGTTGTGTTATGCATATGTTTCTCCAGACGACATTGAATTCTAAAACAAGTTATAAAAATGTCTGGAGTCTAAAATATCATCGAAACTTAAATGTTTTGAAAATATTTTTTGGAACTTGATCTCCATTTGATGTGTAATGTTTTTATTTCTGGATACCAATTAGTCGCGTGTAGATGATTTTTTAAGCAAGAACGATGTTAGTTAAGATGTTAGTTTCTTAGTAATTTATGTGCATTTTAAGTGTTATATGTGCAATCTACAGCTATGCTACTTAATTTTCGCCTTTTTAAATGCATTGTTGTGAAAGTTTAGGAATGTTTTGAGCTGCAGATAATTAAATTAAACAAGAATATGTCAGGATTGAAAGAAATAAACAATTATGAATTTGGCATAAACTATTGGCATTCCGAGGCACTCAGCAAAATTTTGTTTAAAATTTTCAAATACCCTCATATAAGCCACTGAGTTCTTCCTCCCAGAAACATTTCAAAAAGATACATATACCTTATAGAAAAGACAGACATTTTGACAAACTCACTGTTTTGTCACTAATAACAAGTTAATTATGGCCCTTCAGCGTGAATTACGTGGCCAGATGAAGCCCGAAATTACGTAACTGACTTAAATTCGAGCATAAAATGCAAGCAATTTTGGAGCCAAAGGAACATCTTAGTTTGTTTCAAGCTCGTTTTTACCACAGCGTGTTGAATTAGCAAGACCGTTATAGGGCTTTTAAAATAGTAAAAGATTAAATGAAAGACCACTGGATAGCCTTAAATTGATGGAAATGGTAAAAACTGGCGCCACGAGCCCATACTTATTTTTGGAAAGTAATAATAGCTAGAATGTTAATCGAAGTAATTCATTTTCGTTTCCCTCTTCGCCTCCTCCTCACCTTGGAAATGAGACGTTCAAATCTGGGTTGATAGTTATCCATGAGTAATTTTTTCTCATGGGATACCCTCAACGTACGTGTAGACGATCACAAGTTCCATACATTGAAAGGATTAAAATAAGCTGGCCACGTAATTATCAGAGCGATATTGAAAAGAGTTGATGTCAAAAAAGAACGCCTCCAGAAATGCATCAATATTAACGCAAACGACATGTAAGGTATTGGGTTTTAAAATTGATTAAACCAAATCTATTGCAATACAAAGCAGATATGTCACAAAATTATTATTTCAAAAAACTAATGGTCTTCTGATGTCTTAAAAAACGTCCATTGTTTTAACCTCCCTCTGTGTTTCTTATCAGTTGCCTCTATTGTCTCATTTATTTGATTATCCTACATCTTAAAGGTGCTTATGTTTTTTTTGGAAGATTTTGTGAATTGAGGTGTTGTATATGTAAAGAGGCAATGCTAGTGGATTATATTTTTTATGAAGATCAATATTGTACGATACCATATCTTTTAGTTACTTGACGATTACACGGAATGAAATATTTAAAATTATTTTGTGACGATTTTTAATTATTTTTCTGTTTCAATTTAGTCGTTGTGCTTAATACCACTGCTGGCATTTCAATAGATACATAGTTGTATAGGTCTTCCGTCCTATAAATGTTGGACTGATAAATCTCCCCGTTTTGTAACCTAAGCTTGGATTTAATTCCTTGCATTAGTTGTTTTCTCCACCCTTAGCTGGATTCGGATGTGTTGTAAACTATGGAAACTATGGGATATAGCTTCTTATAGCATTGAAGAATACGAAAACTTCATTTTTCAGCGAATCGTTTGTCATTAAGGCTCCCGTACACTGGAGCGGTATTAAGCTAAGTAGAAATCAATAGGGATCCAACCAATGTCCAACTAATGTCCGACTAATGTAACGTCAAGATCATATAGTTAATCCAAATTTTTCGGATCAGTTGCACAAATTTATTTACTATCATGGAAAGCTAATATTTGTCTTATACGGGAAAATCCTACTATCGGATATACATGCCAAAAATAAGACATTACCGAGATGTTACATGTACATTTTAAATGTGTTTCAGTTGTTAAACATTAATTCTAAGTGTATTTTATTTGTGTACGACTTGTTTAGTTGAAACACATAATTAAATAGAAATGAAATTAAACTGGACCAAAGGTCCTTGTGAAATATGTGAAAATTTTCTGGCAAGCAAATTTTATAACATGGATATAGTCATGTTTATTGATTTCAATTTTTAGCAGCAATTTGCTAGATACAATTTCAAATGCGCTTTTTACCATCTATTCAGGTAACCAAGGTCGCTTATCAAAATATCTTTCGATAGTACCAATTTTGCTAAATAAATGGTCTCATCAGGTAAATTTTAATACATAGACGCCATAACCAGAAATGATGCTACATGGTTTAATGCATGTTGCTTGCAGACGGAATAGTTTTCTGATATCCAGAGTTCCATATCATTTTCCTGCGAAGGCTGGAACGCAAAATATTCTATAGCCGTTTTTTCGGCCGTAATCATCGACGTCAATAGCTATATATTCGGAATTTAACCAACTACAGCTTGGGACACAGTAAAAATTGACTTCATTTCTGTATATGCTTCTTGAATATTTAGGGCCTCTTCTACCATTAATAAAATTTATGCTGCTGAGAACTTTTGTGCCTGAAATTGTTGCACATTCAATTGTCTACTGCGTTTGTATTTGATTGCACATTTATGAATTTTTCATGTGGGGACGTACGCCTCTCAACGCATTCAAAAACCACTGCAAAAATGTTCAAGTAGTGTTTTATAAATATAACACTACCAAAAAAAGTTTAAACAAGGGGGCGAAACGATATTTAGAGGTGGTTGTAGGAAAAAAGACAGATGGGTACTTTCAAAATAGTTTTTCTAAACCTAAGTACTCCTGCTCTCTTTTGCTCTTCTACTTTTCTTTTCGTTTATTATAAAAATTTAATGAGCCATTCACTCTCTTATATGCTGGATATATTTCGATTTTTTGACAGATATCGGTATTTCAAGGCTATTTTGTATCGGCCTTAGACGAATAGACACTATGGATTAGGGCAGATTGCTCTAGAAGTATTGTTATCTGACAAGAAATTAAAATAAATGTAGCTTTTAATTGAAAATTTGGGCTTTATATCAATACATTTGAGTTCGCAGCCATTGTAGCCATTCACTTTTAGTCAATTTTACTTAATCTATAATGGAAAGAGAAAAACAAGCTGCCAAAAAAAATTTCATCGGACTAAAACGTAGTAGCACTTGTTGTGAGATCTGAATATTCACCAGGGTTGAAATATGATTCCAATAAGTAGTCGTAGCTCTGCTTGTAAGAGTTTTTTGGCTCAAACAAAGAAGCAAGCTAAACAAAAAGGGCTAAGAAAGTTGCGAACAGCAATGCTTAGAGCATATAATTAAACAGCTACTGAGCGTGTTTTTTTTGTTTTCTGGGATACCAAAAAGTCATTGATACTTCGGAACCGAATACATGGAAAAATATTTTTTTTTCTATTTGAAGGCAGATTAAATAATACTTCTTGTTGCGTAAGCTTTCAATTAAGGGTTTCTTTCCAACATGAATAAAATCGGTTTCTTTCCAACAAGAATAAGGTACAGTGGTTTTTTAAGCAAATAATTTAGCACATTATGTTAAGTACTTTTTTAGAATAAATTTCGCGAGACGTGGATACGAAAGAAATTCTAACATGATCTAAAAGCATTAGCTTCTCTTTGTAAAATTAAAAAAATTATATTCACTCTACAATATTTTTCAGACGAGCTTAGAAACTAAATGATTGGTTATGTTTAGCATAAATTTCGGTTTTTTTTTTGCGTGTGAAGCATAGCACGAAGATTCGCCAAACAAAAAGTTCAATCAAACTCTCACAAAAATAGCAGTTAAGTTATGGGAAGTCAAATATAACTTTCATTTTTGTGGTGAAATTACTATGACAGCTGTAATCAAAAATCACAAAATTAAAATATATGTAAACTATTTTCACGATGCAGGAAAGACAAATAATGAAAAATGTAAAGTTGACACAACAATGTGTCGTTGATCACAATTTCCACAATTCGCATATTCATAAAATCCATTTTAAAAAATGCTACCGGTAAAAGAGAGATTATTGCTCAAAAATGTCTGATAGTCATTTCTGTGGCTTTAATTACGCACTCATTTTACGTGAAAATGCACTCTTTCGAGACATATTACTGGATATCTTTGCAGGTGATTGCTTCCCTTTCGATCCCAGAAAAATGTTAAACTCTGACATGAACAATAAACTAATAATCTTCGGAATAGGTACAGTGCATTTGTGTGAGCTTTCATCATGCACATTTATATAAAAAATATCTCACAACAACTACTTATTTTATTATATTTTACACCAATTATTACCATAGCTAGTAGTTTGCTTTATTCTTGAAATTTATAGCTGAAAAAAAATCTTCAAAAATTTAAACTATAACATAACTTGAACTAATTTTCGAACAGCCTCAAGCTATATTTTACTGCAATCATCAAAAGTACTCACCTTGCAATCAACGACATTGCAACAGGAAACACTTTCATTTTTCTACCACCAACTAAGTAGTTCGATTCATCCTCTTTGCATTTTTTCGGATTTTTCTTCACAAAACCGAAATAAATGCCAATCATTGCACAACTAACCAACATCAACAAAAATACAACATAGTCGGGCCAGCCGAATCGTTGTAAAGATATTTTCACATCATCCACGTTAAGACCACTCATTTTGTATCCTTTTGAACTATTTGCACTATGAAAACTTTTTTTCACTAAACTTTTTTTTATTAAAATCACAGTTTTTTTTTTATATTTTTTTAGCCTTTGATATATTTATGGACTCATTTTAAAATCAAGGATGAATTTTCAAGATCATAATGACTCTGATCACGCAAATAAATTTTAGGGCTGAAAATTTATATCCTCCTATCACACCGTATTCTATCTACCACTTCTCGATCCATTCTGACCAAATCACCTACCCAACTGAAGACTTATGTATAATTTCACTGAGCGCAAAGTTCTCCAGGGATTGGTGAAATCAGCTTAAGTAGCGTATGTACATATACATTTAGTAAGATCGTTTAAGTAAATTATCCAGCTGCGCTATTTGAATTAATCCGCATCAAAAAGCTGATTTCATATGCATACGTGTTACCGTACATAACCATCTCAGACACTTGTCTTCCTTATATATCAATCTGTAGTGCCTGCGCTCACAGCTCAGTGTTATCCATGTGCATAAATAAAGCTATCGCATTAGTAACATCTTTCTATTGGATAATTGAGCACTTCACTAAACCAGTGCTAACGACATTTTTCGTTGTTGCTATCATTGTTGTAGTTGTTTCATCCCGTTCAAAGATCACTCGTGTAACACAGTTGCGTCTTACTGGTTGATCAACTGCAATAAAAACTGAAGTCAGTTGTTAGACACGGGTCTCGACCGGGTTAGAGTCTTTTTGTGCAGATATTTTAAGCGTGAGGGCGGTTTCGCCATAAGTAACCCTATTGTCATGTGAACAATGCATGATGCTATTTTTATCAGTGTTCTACTTATATTTGGCTTGATTGGATCAAATCATGAATTGTTGGGCAAACTGAAACTGCTGGTTGCAATAGTTGCCGGTAGAACTGAAGCCATTATTAGAATGATTCTGTGTTTTAGGATATGAATACAGATTGACTGAGATTTTTCATTAGTTTTAATTTGAGAGCTTCTGAGAACATAAGAAAAATATGAGATTTCATAATTTTTGGTACCTTTTCTATACACTTTTTTAATTACTGGCTTTATTTATCAGCTAGTGTAGACAAATAATTTAAAAATTATGGCTATGTAAATTTAGCCCACACTGGGCGCAAGAATATTTTATGAAATATTATTTCTTGCGTAATAATTTATTGACAATTTTTTGCAAACGAACCAATAATCAAATTGGTTTTTTACAATTTTAGCCCGTTAATCAAAATTAGTTGGCCCACATACTGATAAACAATGACTAATACTGTCATTTTCCCTATAGTCTTTGTTTCATAGGAAAAAAAACACGCAATATGTAATTCAAAAATGTTATATTCGCTTATTCTACGATTATAGTCTAAATGTAAAAAAAAAAAACTGATACTATTTATCATGATCATCAATTTCCAACACTTTTCCGAGTGTTTTCAAATTATTTGTACTCGAATGTAAATCACTTATGTCCGTACCAATGGGATCCATTCGCAATTCACCTCTTTTCTGACCCTGATTCGTCTTTCGAATTATAACTCGAACAAATGGTGCCAAGAGCTCTTGTTTGATTTCAGCTGGTTTGTTGGGGCCCAGGATAAATGAAGCTGCTAGCGAAATAGTTATGGTAATAACTGCACCGAACAATGTATACCATAGGTATGAAATGTGATAGATTTGAAATTCGTGTGAATCTCTAAAATTACAAAGCTGTTTAACAAATTCAAATAAGCAGTCAAAAACTCTTACGCATTTGTTTCGATAGTTGGTATTTCTGTGGTGTTGCCGACTAACATATTCAATGGCAGATGAGGTATAAACGTGTAGCTGCAACCACTTGTTGATAGTGATTTAGTTTGAAAAGAAAGTTCTCCCTCTGCAATGGCTGCTTGAGCTTTCGCACAAATCCAAGACATGATCGCAAGTCCTACTGAGCCTCCAATTATTGCTCCCTGAAATCAATTTACAGCTCGAAAATTAAACTCATTTGTGTAATTAAATCTTACCTTTCCTTCAACCCATGGAACCATTACACCCATCGTAAAAATTCCTAGCAAAGGTCCATTCGAAACAGCACCCAAACTCATTGACAACTGCAAAACTGCTCCCAGTTTTTCTACCACAAAAACTAAACATGCGCAAATAGTACCAAAAACCAGCACAACTCCCCTCATTATGTACGTGGTTTGCCGTTTGGTTAGAGGTTTTTTATAAAATCCCTTAAAAAAGTCTTCTAGCACTACAGCTGACATCGAATTGAGGCCTGTTGATAATGAACTAAGTGCAGCACTAAAAACACCAGCAGCAAATAGTCCAGGTAGTCCTGGGAAATTTCCTAAACTTTGCATGACTAGTAGAGGAAGCACTTGATCTTTGGCTTTGGCAAGCTGCAATGGAAATAATTCAAATGATGTCAAACCTGTACGAAAACTGACCTTTGTTGACAGAGGATCACAATCATAATAAGTTGCATAAATAAGAAGGCCACTGTAGCAGCAGATACCAAGCAGACATAATACACCGATGATGAAAAACAGTAAAGCCCTGAAAGTAATACTCTATTAAACTTGAATCCTCAAACAGGCTTACTAATAAAAAAATGCTTAAATACCTACTGCCTTGCTCTGTAGAGTGTTGGTAACGACAAATATCGTTGAATCATATTTTGACTTACTGCATTGCTTTTTAACCAGTATGCGAATCCACCAAAAGTCACCGACCATAAACTGTGTCTTGCTTTTAAATCAAAAGCTAGCCTGTAAAATGTGTTGGCTTTAGATAAATTTGAAACTTAAAGTTAAATATTTAATACTCGGGTGCTTCGATTCGTCCACTTTCCCAAGCTCTTGTCCAAACATTTTCAATGCCGCCAACATCCGATGTACCTTTGGCAATTATCAACCCCATTGCACCAAACATCAGGAATGTTTGCACCACATCAGTCCAGACAACAGCTTTTAGACCGCCCTATTAAAGAAATCTCACAATGCAATCGATTAATTTTCAAAGTATCGTTCTCGGTAACAATATAGGGAATATATATTTTTAAGCAGACAATTCCCACTCAAAAATATAACTTTGCTGTCTTTGACGCATTTTATTTTGAATTACTAATTTCAATTATTATCTTTATATATTAATTTTTGATGTTTTGGAAGCAGTAAATCAATTTTTTTAATTTACTTACAACGCATGTATAAAAGATGCACACAATACAAACGACTGGTGTGATTAAGTGAACATTGACACCTGTAACTTGATTGAAAGCTAGTGCTGGTACATAAATTACGATTGGCAGCCATGCCATCTGCAAAAAAAAAACACTTTTTTATTTGTTCTTTAAATAAAATTTGAGTTAACTCACTGTTCCAAAGGTAAATAAAATCGATCCAAATAGTCGCATGCGTCTATCGAATCTAGTTTCCAAGTACTGAAAAAATATAAATCGTTGTAACCAGAGTAAAGTAATTATCAGTTAAGACCACTTTACTAACTTGATACGTTGAAGTGAATTTTAAATCATGAAAAACAGGAAGATAAACGTATGACATAACCAAACCCATAAGTAGAACTCCTATAATGGTGAACATATATTGCGTTCCAAAGAGGTAGATTTCAGTTGGTATACCGAGTAATGTTATACCGGAAATATAACTGGAAAACAAGAAAAAAAGGAATAAATTTTGTTTTCATGCCATAGTTTTAAATCCAAGAATACTAACAATTTTCACATAAAATATAAAGAAAGTATCTTAAAGTATAAAAAAAAAATTAATGTTAAATCATATTTATTTATACTTATAGTTCTGAACATAGCTTAGTTTAATGTATATTTGAATTGATATTGTAAAAAAGCGTTTGGGAGAAAACATGTGAAGTTTATAAATTCTATCAGAAAAAAAGATAATGTTTGCTAACTTGTTGCACAAATAATATCATCACTGCCCATGGATCACTGTGAATCACTTTTCTTATTTTCTGTCATTTATTCTATTTATCGTCGTATGTTTCCACTTTTAAAACACAAAAATTTTCTCATTTGATTTATGGGACTAATTTTTTTTTACATATTACACAAATTATCTGTAGAAACAGGCTAATTCAAATCAATTTATTTTGACCATTTTTTACAGAGTAGCTATAAATTTCGTGCTTTGAAAATTTTTTCACAACTAAGATTATATTTTGTTTCTGTTTTTCACTGTCAGTGAAGCAAAGGTTGGCAAGTTAAATAAGCATAGACCAAATTGTATCATATTCGAGAGGGCCTTATTTTCTTAGCTGAAATCGACGTGAAACAAAGTGAAATTATAGGCAATGTGAAATATGGATTGTCATTTGAATGCCAGTAAGGAAGAATTAATGTACAATCCTCAAATTTTTCCGAAGATAATGTGGCTCAATTTGTGGACCCGAATCCAGTCTAACTATCTTTCGGGCCAATAATATTCCCCTTTTACTGATGTTCGACGAACTTTAGTATCAAAATCGGTTTGGCCAAAAATTCATATTTCCATATATATATATATATATATATATATATATATATATATATATATATATATATATATATATATATATATATATATATATATATATATATATATATATATATATATATATATACATATATATATATATATTTCAAAAAAATTCAGCGACTATAGGATATAAGATACATTTGTGTATATGCAGGATAGGTCTAAATCTCACCAAATGTCAATTATCTTTAACCCTTAGAGCCGGCGGCCATTTAAGTGATATTTTTAATATGCCTTATATTCTGCCCACATATAATTTTTGCAAAAATTGAGTTAGCGAAATGAATTTTGAATGGTTGTAAATGTGTAATATTTTAGATTTATTAACCCCAAGTGTGCGCTAGGTGCCTAAAAAGAGGTCGGGAAAATTTGAATTTTTTTATGAAACTTTTAGAACATACTAATATTTTTAATTCATCAATTTGTTTTGCTCTTGATGAGCATGTTGGCAGCCCTGTAGCTAGGGTAGGCGCTGAAAATGAATACCTTTAAAAAAAAGCAACTTATATATAAATATTATGCTTTGTCTACATAGCCAAAGTAAAACATTTGAAATTTTACACAGGAACAAAACGGTAGCCCTTCCCCCAATTTACCTTTATTTTTAGCATCAAAACTTCTGTTCACGAGAACTCTCGACCCAATTATCAGATACAGTTGAAGTTTACAGAATGTATTGCTCTTAAGTAGAACCAGGTCTGATGGATGCGATTTTGTAATTTGGGCAATTCTGTGCCAGTGGTGCCATCTTGAAAAATAACTAAGAAAAATAACTGCTTTTGGCCCTATAAATTCTGCTGCAGTCACCATATTTTGACGAAATTCACACAGTAGTTAAATCTTACTTTGAGCCACGTTTTACAGAAATAAGGTTGAAAAATTTGGCTGGAGCTGCCAGTTATGGTGATTTTCGTGTCTTATGTTTTGCAAATTCGCGCAGGAAAATAAAGCACTTTGCCTTATAGCTTCCAGTGCAGTCATGGAATCATATCGAAATTCATATCAAAATTCATATCGCAAATTAAACTTATTGTAGACAATACTCAATAGAAATGTTGTTGGAAAAACAACGATAGGGTTGCCAGCTATGGTTGCTTTTGTTTGTTTTCGGCATATCTTTAGTAAGCGATTTTATCATAAAATTTTCAAATCGTAGTAATCATGTTATGAAAATAAACAACAAATATTACGGTCTAAAAAATTTGATAACTTTTACGGGTGGTAACCCTAAATTTCTTTGTTGCCCTATAACTTCCAATGCAGTCATCGGAACAATACAAAATTCGTAGAGTAGGATGACTTGAACGTCAGGTAAATGTGACAAAGGGCTAACAGCACGAGGCGTTTTTGTTATTTCCCTACCAATAAATGCTTACATAAGCATTTAAAAATAAGTAAATAAAATAACTAAACAATGATAGCGTTTGCAGCAGACGTTTAGTCCGCGGACTATACACCAAATTCCATGTAAATCATTTAGTCCACCTGCTGTAAAAACTCAGTACCCGACCCAAGCAATAGGTCAGTACACGATTTCAAGCGATCTGACCTAAAATAGGTCGTGCACTATATTGCTGTAAGCATACCCGACCTAAGACTTGATTTTTGCGCGACTATTAATAATATATGTTCGTTGAATTTAAGCTCACCACCCTCTCGTTTGACTCACAATCATTTAAATAATCATGCTTGAGAAACAAATGTAAAGCTAGTCAAAGTGTATGAGCTAAAATCAAACTAAATGACAGCTGCCACGTATGTATAAACGAGGACTAAATTTAAATTTTAGGTCAGGTCGATGTAAACACCTTAGGACTAAATTCACTTAGTTCGCGCTATAGCTCAGGTCACATTTGGTCCAACCGCTGTAAACCCTACCAATGTTTAAATTTTCCAAAGTCTGGACATTTTTTGGATGGCAACCCCAAACATCTTTCTATCGCTGTAACTTTCGATGGAGTCATCGAAATTAAATTGGCTTAGGGTATATTATTGCTTAGGGTGTCCTTAAGTAGCTAGTGGTAGAATATGCACTCAAAATCTGCACAAATCCTCTACTGTTCTTCGAACATTAGTGTTTCTAGCGGTTCTGATGCGCTAGTTCATTTTTTATTTCTTGCGTGATGTACATAAACAATGACTCCATTTTGGCGCACATCTTGGGTTAAACCTTTTTGGTTAAAAACTTATTTCTGAGGTGAAACAGGGAAAGGAAAGCAACAGGTTTCGGATGAAAACTTGCAAAACAAGAAAAACTTACATTCGACTCATTCTCACACAATTTATCACATAAATAAATTATTTATGGGATAAATTGACAGGCAGACCCACATTTCCAGAAATAGCCAGCAGAAAGAGTTCGATTAAATTCTTTTAAGAGGGGATACGCTGTCGTCAGCAAAAAAGACCTGAATTTTCGGTAAGAGAATGATTCAGAAACGCATTTCAGGTAAATTTGTTTGGCATTTGCATCTCCAGCTGAGGTATTATCTAATGTATAACCTTTTCATTGTCTCTTTTATTACCACCTTCCACAATCATTTTTATTTTTTGACGACCAAAACAAAACATATAGAATATTTTTACATGGCATAATTTTCAAATTTTCATCGTCATATAAAACTGTATGTAATAAGACTGACTAAAGTAAATAAAGTTAGATAATGTCGACACAAATTGATTTTTAGTAAAAACATACCCAAATATATGGGACAAATAGGGGAACGGAAATTTGTCGAACTTTTACTAAATTCTTTTAATTTTCTTCATAGTACGCATTGAGACATTAAAGTATGAGATAAATTCAATTTCTTCATGTTTACAATTCAATATCTAAGAAGCAAACGAGGCCTCCACAAAAATTAAAATTATATATTAAAACATTTTCAAGTATCTATTAACTAGATTTTTCCAAAAAATTATTTTTTGTATGATTGTTTTTAAATATTCTAAACGAAAGTTTTTTATGATATTTTGCGATCCAATTTCTAGTTAAAACCATATCCCACTTTATCTTCTGTTAGCAATGCGCATATGTGATTTGAATATAAACATTTGGCTTTGAGACCTTTTGCTTCCAGGCTATGTGAAACTTCTACAAGAACAACCTGAGAAGTGTGGCAACTGACTGCTAGATGGAACCTCAAATTTAAAACCATTTTCAAGCTGCTAAAAGTATATTATTTTCAATGATAGCTGTCAAATCTTGAGCCAAATACATCAAGCAGTTTTTTTGGTAATTGTCGATTAATATAATCAACTTTTTAATTTTTGTGAAGAATAAAAAAAGTTTCAAACCATAATAAGATAAAGTTTATGGTAGAGCTGTACCATCATTTGAGATCGTTTGATTTGAGTGGATTAGTTGTGTCAGTACAAAAAATGGTCAACTTATCCAAAATATGCTACCAATAATGAATAAAGTTGATTGGTCGTCAAAAGAAATTGTGTAAAGTAGTTAGTTCAATAACTATGATTCAAATCTCAGTTGGACGTGTTAAACATATTTTAGATGAAAATCTACCAATGAGAAAGTGCCAATCGACAGCATTTGGTTCACATCAGGAATCTTTAACTATAGTTTAGCTCAATCGAAATAGTTTCATAGCTTTGGATAAAATTTGGAGGACCTACTACACGCTAGAATCTAAAAATGGAACGAAATAATAAGTTATAATAAATAATAATACAAAGAATTCAGTCCACTCACAGAATTTAATTTGTCTGCAGAGTTATCAAACCATTTTACAGGCTTGTTGCTTAATATTATTGTATTCATTTCTCGAGTCTATTCTATTCGATATTTGCTGGCTAATGCTTTAATTTTTTTCGATGCAAACTCAAGTTAGTTTCAGTGTATGATTTCATCAAAATAACCTAATTAATAAATAAATAGATTTGTTTTGGACATTTTGTTTTATTGAAATATTTCCAAATCGCTACTGGGAAATGTTTTCAGGAATATTTTTAACAAAAACAGATTCTGGTTATCATCGGGTCTAAAGTTGATAAGTGCCAAAAAAATAAATCACACTGAAAATCTAAATACAAACAGCATTTTTCACTTAACCCTGGATTCATAAACAGGTGTCTCCCAGACACCTTCATGTCGTTAAATTCTTACAGAGTGCGGCGCAAGGAAGATCAAAGTGTGTGCGTAGTCATACCAAGAATGTTCTGAGTTTTTTTTATCTTGATTATGTATTTTAAATATAAATAAAAGTTTCTTTTTTCAACTAATGTGTTTTTTTAAATTAATGATCATGGCTATTCAATAACTGACCCTGAAATAAAAGGTGTCTGACAAACATATGTTTATAGACGGTCAATATGCATTGATCAATAATATTGAATGTAGCATCAATACGCTTCAATATAGCTTCAATATGTGAGCCATCAATACGATGCCTGGACATTCTTTGACTGTACGCTGTTAGTTGTGCTTGGAAAATTTGCGATCTGCTGTGCATGTTTTTATCTTTATAACCTGTTTTTCTCGATATCAAGCAATGGTGTCCATTAGAGGTTTAGCTTTTCTTGCTTTGACTTTGGCTGCAGGTAAAATGAAATAACGAAACGAAAAAAGAGAAATGCGCCAGCCAAAAGAATGGTACAAGCTGAGAGATCGCTTTACATACGAACATTCGCGGAACTATCTTCGAATCACAGAACTAGAGGATTATAAAAATTTCCTCCAAACAGATGAAGCGAAAATCACGTTCGCACCGTGGCAATTGGCTTGCATCGGCCATCACGTACATAGGTGGTCACAAGAGTCATACCAATATTGATCAATATGCCTCATGAACGCCAATATGAACATCAATATAGCTTCGATCAATACACTTCAATATAAATTTACATCAATATGCTTCAATATGCTAGCTATCCTAAACAATCATTATAGCCCTTCAATATGAATTGGTCAATACATATTGATCAATAATATTGACCGTCTAGGAGGTGAAATGCTAGGGTATTACATGACTGATGACCTTTTTGTGCTTGCTTCTTTCAACTCTTTTAAACCGCGATTTCATGCAATTATCATGGTTTAAAAAAATCTATCAAGTATTATTCATTTTCGATCGACCAGTGTATATTTTTCCTGCAAATCCTGTTCATCTAGTTTTCGACTGGAAGAATTCCGCCATTTTGTTTGTTTTTCAAGTTCAAGTATTTTATGTAGGTTTTTTTATAATACAATTATAATGCTCAGATAAAGATTGATTTGATAAAACTTACCATTAGTTCAAAACGTTCAAAAGCAAGTTTTTTTTAAATTAATTAACGATTTAGAGTTATGATTTTTATTTCGCTTCCATAAAATTAATTCTCGTAATGTTTTGAATTAATATGTTTCATCATATTTCTCAGTCCGAAAATTATTTTAAGTTCTTGGCAAAAAAATAATAAATTCTTTGTTTGCATTGTTCACATTAAAACAATCACACTGAACTAAAATATCAAGAAGGCTTTCCTGCGCTGACTAAACTTCTGCGAAGTGCCGCATTTTAAATCACGACGAAAACTATTTCCAATATCCGAATAAATGGAAAAACTAAAAACCGACAATATGTTAAGAGCTTCCTCAATGGAACCCCCAAAAAGTTGTGCAAGAAAATTTGTGCTGAACGATTTTTGGGAAAAAAAAACTCGAAAAAGTATTGAAAATAAATGTTCAATTTCTTCAGCGGAGTTCTATGTAAATAAACTTATGTATATATAAATATTGTCTCTAAAACTTTCCATGCAACAGTCATACCTAACTACATATTTTTCCAATTGAACTGTTGTACTCTGTGATTGCTTTCTGTTAAAATAAACTATACACTTTCATTTTGCAAAAAGTTTGAAAAAACAGGCATTTCTAACCTTAAAAATATCTACAGGTTTTCGGAAATTTTTCAATTCAAATTTTTCAAATAAAAAAACTCTAGCGCACCTGAACCGCTAGAAACACTAATGTTCGAAGAACAGTAGAAGAATCGTGCAGGTTTTGAGTGCATATTCCACCACATGAGCTGCTTATTACGGCCAAGCTGTTTCAAACGCCACGTTTTACTTTGGTCTCAAGAATGCATTATAACTCATATGGTGGAAGGTTTCAGATATTGGCATGAATTTCAACGTTTAGAGAGCAAAACACGGGCTAGCTATATTCGTTATGAGTTGCTTATTTCACAAAATTTTGAAAGCAGCATCTCATATAACATCAATGAAGAAAATGATCAGTGCCTGCAGCACTGTAAATGAAGTTGGTATTTGGGTCTGCGATCCGAAAAATTTGCAGAACTTTGAGAATTGAAACATTGGTTATTTGTTTTCATTGTAAATGTTTCCGGTATGAATACTAACTGTAAGCATTTATTGATACAAAAGTAGCACAACCGACTCGTGCTGGCAACCTTCTGCCTGTATCAAAGCAAAGAATATATCACATCTGCTTCACGTTGGTATATTACGTTCGAAGTTATACAAGTATAAAGAAATTTAGGGTTACCAGCAGCGAGTTTTTTCAAATAATCGAAAACTTAATATTTGCGGTTTATTGACACTACAATATCATTACCTTTTGAAAATTCTACGATAAAATCACTTAATAAAGATATTACAATTAAACACAAAACCATCAATAGCTGGCAACTCTATCGTGGGTTTTCAACCAAATTTGGCCCCAATAATTTTTATAATAGGTTCCAATAATTGTATGAAATTCGTATTGATTTCATGACTGCACTGGAAGTTATAGGGCAAAAAGTTTTATTTTCCTGAGCAAATTTTCAAAACCAAAGACACAAAAATTACCATAGCTGGCAACACCAATCAAATTTTTCAACTAAATTTCCACCAAACAGAAATTAGAGTAAGGTTCAATTTCAACTAATTCACATTTCATAGGGCAAAAAGCAGTTTTTTTTCTCTGTAATTTTTCAAGATGGCACCACTGGCACAGAGTTGTCCACAATTCAAAATCGCTTCTATCAGATCTGGTCCTATTTAAGTCCAATGCATTCTGTAAATTTCAGTTGTATCTGATTTTTGGTTCGTGAGTTCCCGTGAACAGAAGTTTTTGATGCTAAAAATATAGGTTAATTGGGAAAGGGTTACCGTTCTTGTCCGACATGAAATTTCCAAAGTTTTACTTTGAACGTGTAGATAAAGCATAAAATTTGTATACAGATTGGTTTTATTGTAAGAAACGGACATTTTTGAGGATATTCGATGGTTTGAATGTTTTCACTTCCAAATTTTCATTTTTTCAAAATTAAGACACCAAAATTATCATAGCTGGCAGTTCCAACCGAATTTTTCAACCAAATTTCTATCAAACATGGTTTGAAGTAAGGTCCAGTTATTGTGTGAATTTTGTCAAAATCGAATGATTCAATCAGAATTTATAGGGCTAAAAGCAGTTATCTTTTTTAGTGATTTTTTCAAGATGGCACCACTGGCACAGAATCGCTTGCATTTCAAAATCACTTCTATCAGACCTGGTCCTATTTAAGACTAATATACTCTGCAAATTTCAATCAATTCTGCTCATCGGATCGTGAGTTTCCGTGAACAGAAGTTTTTGATGTTAAAAATATAGGTAAATTGGGCAAGGGTTACCAGGCGCGCCCGATATACCATATCAAATTTTATTTTTTGTCTATGTAAACAAAGTACAAGATTTACATATGACTGGCTTTTTTTTGAAGAAACGGCATTTTTTCAAGAGAAACGATGATTTGAAGGTTTTCACTTTGAGTGCCTGCCCTAGCTACAGGGTTGCCAGCATGCTCATAAAACCAACACAAATCTACAACTAAATAAAACGAACATGTCCTGAAAATTTCGTAATCATGGAATAGCTCTGTCAAAAGTTATCGTAATTTAAAAATTTTAAAATTTTCCCGTTCTCTTTTTAGGCACTCAGCGCACACATGGGGTTAAAAAATTCCAAAATATTATCCAATTCATATGTAAAACACGTTCAAAATTTATTTCGTCAACTTTATTTTTGCAAAAATTATTTGTGTACGGAATAATAGGTATATTAAAAATATCACTAAAATGGCCGCCGGCGCCAAAGGGTTAATAATAATTGACATTTAATGAGACCTGGACCTATTCTGCATATACACCAATGTATCCTGCACGTTTCAGCTCAATTGGATGGCACGTTCCTGAGATTATCTCACTGAAATTTTTTGATTATATATATATATATATATATATATATATATATATATATATATATATATATATATATATATATAATATATATATATATATATATATATATATATATATGGAAATATGAATTTTTGGCCGAATCGATTTTAATACTAATGGTCTTCGAACATTAAAAAAAAAAATTTCACGAATCTGCAGAAAAGTTGGTTGGCATGTTTTTGAACATCGAAAGGAAAACGAAAGAAAACTTTCTCATAAAAGGCTCTTATTTAAGGTCATGAACCAAGTTAATTTCTTCTCAACTCATTCAGAAACCTGCTTTTTTTCTACAACCTTCATCAATCTTAATACTTAAATCTTTATCATAAGGTTGAGTGTCTAAGAATTTGAACTAATTTTTAAGATAATATCTAAATTTTATGATATAAAAAGAAGCTTTCAAATATCAGTAATGTTCTTGAAAACCCCATTTATCGTCTAACAATATCAAAGGAATTCCTCAAAGCACATAGTCCATTCTAAAAAATATTGCAGAAAAATTTAGCTGCAGAAAATCCAAACCTGTTCCGTAAAGCAACAAAAGTGCTCACAAAATGTCAGAATTCAAAAAAAAGAAACAACATCAGATTCAGAGATTTCTTACATATAACAAACAGCACCCGCAAAACGCATAAATTTAGCAGTCTTTCGAAAAAATCTGGAACAGGTTTCGCAAAATCAGACTTTTCCAGCAGTCCTCTAAATGAAATTTAAAAGTCATTCATTAAGATTAAAACATTTGGTTGGTTTTTATAAACATTTAGTAGTGATTCAGATGTGTTTGGAAAAAACATCAAAACAATAGCAGAATTTTCGGGAAAAAAAATTCAAGAATGTAGAGCATTATTTTCGTTAAAATCCATTACTCTTTGTAACAAACCAAACTCTTCTCGAAGTGAATTCACACGAAATTATTTAAGAGCATGTACAAAAAAGTAAAAGTTGTTGGAAAAATTAAGAACTTTGTCAGCGAAAATTTATAATATTTTGAAAAGTTCAATCATTTTTCGAATTTATACAAATTAAAGTGATGCATGTGCTAGACCTTTTTATATATTTTTTCGTTGCTTTTCATCTGCGAAGGATTTTTTGTTGCATAATTTGTGCTTTACATACAGGTAAAGTTTATTGTTATGTTTTGCCGCAAACAGCGCAGTAATTTTAGACAAAAATACCGTTGTGGTAAAAAATACAGGTGATTTTCGAATGAAAATATGTTTATTGTGTGATGCGAAACACAAAGTGAAAAGTGCATTATGTTAATATTGAAATTAATCTTAAGTATGAACGAATTCTTGTTAAAAATCAAAAATATCACGAGGTACCGACGACCTATCCCATAAAATTTACGTAAAAGAAAGTTTGACTTATCTTCGACTCAAAGAACACCGAGCTATTTCCTATACTAGTTGGCACAGATTGAACTTTTTTCGCTATGTACTATGATTCCAATATTGCTAACAATTTCAATTTTCCTTTCCTTCCACCACCAAATCAATTTGCCATTTTAAGTGGACAAAATGAGACTTTCTAATAATCTACCCTAATTGTTAGAAATTATGATTTACAACCAGAGTAAGAAAAATTCTAGAAGCTGATATTTTTGTATGAAATTTATGATCATTGTATATTACTGTCGATTTATATTACTTTCTTATGCATCAAATAAATCATTATAAACGTCAATGATAACTTCCGAAAAAGTGATTAGCTTTTCAGCTTTTATTAAATATTTCCAAGCCGTATGAAACCTAGTTATTTACCTAGCAATCAACGACATTGCCACTGGAAACACTTTCATCTTCCTCCCACCAACTAAATAATGTGCTTCAGCTTCTTCACAATTTTTGGGATTCTTTTTGATAAAACCGAAATAAACACCAATAAGTGAACAACTACACAACATAAACACGAAAACAAGATAATCCGGCCAACCGAAACGTTGTAGGGATATTTTCACATCATCAACATTAGGACCCGACATATTGATCGAATTCGATATTTTCACTGTTCGATACACTTGGAGAATAATAGTAAACGCAATTGAATGATGTAGATGGAAATTTAGAATAAAATGGAATATTTATTTGTTTATGGTCACATTATTAAGCATTAATTAATGAGAATTTCGATTCATTTTTAAAACGTTTTGTTCACGATCATATCGAAAAATTTTTGGAAGAGCTTTCAAAGGATTTAACCGAAACTTTCTCAATCGTTTTATGTCATTCCCCACGATCGACTAGATCAACACTGGTTCACCACTGTTTCGGTGTAACTAGATTATCCGATCGTTTATCTGCCACTTATCTGCAATAGACTCCATACATATTGAAGCAACCATCACTTTCATCTAATCGTGTCGTGGTGAATCCATTCATCCACCTCTGATATAAACTAGAGTGTAGGTTGGATTTTTGCAATGAAACCTCTCTGTGTTCCAATTCTATACGCGAATCTTCTATGTCGCACTAAACGCAATTTTTGGAGCGCGATGCCTTCTTCATGCACAAATGAAACTCAGACCTAAAGTCGTCTGCATTCGACAGCCATTAAGTTTTCATGTAATTCAATTTGAAAAGAGTTCATACTGTATGTGTCAATTTGGAATTTTTCATTAATATTCGCGATGTAGGTGTTTTAATTGGCTGTTCAGGATGTAGTGCAAGTAGAAATTGGCCGTGAGACTGATTATAACGTCCGGTCGATCACGTGTGATAGATGATGACAGTCAGTAAGAAGTTAACGATTCAATTTTCTCTCTTCAAATAGTAATGACTTTTTCAGGTTAGTTATTTCAGTTTCCACTATCAAGTTCATCGTCACAAACTTTCATTTTTAACAATTTTCTTTTAAATAAATAAGAACACACAATTTTTAATAAGCTGCATTTTAAGTTTTTCTTTAAAAAAACTCCACTAGTCACAATAAATATGCTAACTTCAATTAAAAATATATATGTTTATATTGAAGTTCTCACACATTATGAAACATTCAGTTGATTATTTTATTTTTACAACCCAAGCCATATTCAAATTTTCAACAGCTTGAACAAATCTTTTTTTTTTTATTTTCAATTTGAAAATTAGTCGAAACAATTTCGCCCAAGTAGCTATTATTGAATAATTGAAGCACTCAATAAATTTGTTGTAATTCATTTCGGTCTCAATTGTTGAATGACACTCACCAACAATTGGATAATACGAACGGTGATTTTGACCTAAACAAAATAAATGCGTAGATTGAAAATGACGCAATTGTAGAGAAGAAGATTCAGATTGTTGATAACAAATTGTATATATTTTGTTGCGGTAGGGATTTTATGATGTATGCTTTTATTTTTGTGCTTTATGACTCATTGATTTTTTGAAAATATTTCATTGTTGTAAATGGGATGTTCACGTTGGCTGTGAAAGGTTTATTGTGTTTGGTTTCACTGTTTACATGTTTGGAATATATAATGTGACTAAAGTTTTAGAGCTAGATGAGAAAATTTAATGGATCCCCTTCCACTAATATATACTTCTGAAATTTGTTTGCCATATTTAGCATGTCTTCAGCCAAATGACTTCAAATAATAGTACTTTCATTTACTATAAAAGCATACTGGAGAGCACCTGCTCCCTCTAACCTCTGCAGATTCAGCTCAGAAACGGCAAAGGTTGGCTGAGCAGAAGAATCAAGGCAGGCAGGAATCCAAAAAGCAGAATCTAATGGCAATCCCTTCAGGGATAACTTGGCCATTTAATAAAATGGCCAAAGAGTGTTTTTTGTTTGGGCAATGTTTGATGCCAGCAAAGGAGACTGAATCATCTCCCAAGTTAAGGCAGGCTTTATTCGAAATCTACTGCAAGCTGCAGAAAGCCAGCTCAAGTCCTCCGCTTACGGTGAATGACGCGGGCTGGTACAAAGGAATCAGGCTGGTTGCGTTCGGAGACCAATGATTGGCCGATTTCTAGAAGTGAGCAATATCTGAGCTGGAGGAACTCTGGCCAGGCACCAAGATGCAGGACATGGATTCCTTGTTTTTATTCGGATCCAGTGAAAGTCATGGACATAGTTCGGCTTTTGAACCCGGACCTTCCTCCGGAGGATCGGAGGGGCTGCGAAGATTGGCGAGCTAGTAGACAGTCGGCGGAAGGCCCTTTTCATCATTAATGAAGAGGCACTGCCAGTATTGGATGCCCGATATGGAATTTGCAGGTACGGGGTCGAAAAATTGGCTCTACGAATTCACCGAAACGACGGGCTAAAGAGCTCGGTTTCGGGAGATTCGATAACCGTGAATCGTGACTCAAAACAGGTGGCTCAAACGGCACTGGAGCCACTTGAAAAAGGGTCTGCTGCCCGTCTGAGGGTGACAACTGATGAGGTATCGGGTGTTGAATCCCTCTTTGCTGATGAAGTTAGCATTGGAACTATCTTCAATTTGGGTGGCTTCCTGGACCTCATGAATCTGGAGGCAAAACAAGGTGTTGGGGTGGCTTCTATGTCTGAGGAGGAGGACCACATCAATAATGTATGATTGTGAAGGTACTGCAGGTTAGCCTACACCATTTCAAACCAACATCAGCTGCCCTGTTGCTCCGCTCTTCCAGGACAGAGGAGGAGCTAATCCTTATCTAGGAACCATGGATTGCCAAAAATCCGGATAACGCAAAAATAGATACAGACTGATAGATAAGCTACGTGTCTGTATTCTTGTCAAAAAAACCGTTAACGTCCTTGTACTGCACAATTTCTGTGACAAGGATAACATGGGTGTCACAATGGACATTGATTAGAGATTATGCTGGTTTAGTTCCTGTTACATGGCACACGATCATGGCACTAGTCCTCCTTGCGATATTGACAAAGGTGTTGTGGCTGAAGCCATGGATATTGGTGTGCCTCTTCTTCAGGGGGCTGACGCTAATGGTCATAATGAAGTATGGGGTAGCTCCAGCACAAATGGCCAAGATGAAAAGCTTTTTGACTTCATCTTTTCCACGACCTTTTCATCGCCAATACTGGCAGCGAACCAACCTCCCTTACCTCAAGTCGTAGGGAGGTTCTTGATCTTACCTTGGTTAGTGGATGGCACTCACACTTTCTTCGTGGCTGAAGGGTTCTACAGAAGTGTTCTTTCTGTGGCTATGGGTACATATTGCTCAACGTGGCCGGCCGCATCTCCGCTAAGCAGGTATTGTTTATTAATAGAAAGAGAACGGATTGGAACTAATTTAAATTTCTGGTCCGACCCTCACTAGAAACTGCTCCATGAATTGGATCAGAGAGTTTACACCCCCACTAGTTCTCTCAACTTCGTATCTAGGGCAGCCTGTAATCCACCTGCAGCCAAGAGAAATCCCAAGCATCCTCCCCCCGTGGAATATGCAGATCAGCAAACTGTGAAAAGAATATACGAGGGAGCTCAATAGCTCGAAAACGAAGCTGAGGGCTTTTAAGCATGCCATATGCAAGGAAAAGAGGGCTTCATGGAGATCTTTCTGTGGAAAGGTTAATCGCTTTCGTAAGGTCTTAAGCATGACACTGAATGCTATGGGGTGAATTATGAACCCTGCGGGTATTTGGACTAGTTCGAGCGCAGATATTCTAAACGTTCTAATGGACGAACATTTTCAGAACAATTACTTTCCTCTAGAAGCTGTGCACCAAACGAAGCAAGCTTGCAGCTCAAAGCCTTCGTTTGATATATCAAAATCTCAACTGAGGTGGGCTATTTACTCTTTCGAGCTGTTTAAATCCCCAAGCCTTGATGGCGTCCTTGCGGCTGATATCCAGTAGTCCATGAAAATATCGCTACCACCGCTCAAAGAGATTTATAATGCTTGCCAACGTTTCTCGAAAGCAGGGAAAGTTTCGCATTTTAAGCCAAAGGACTATTGTCCATAGGTCTTAACTGTGTTTTGCTTAAGATTTTGGAAAGGATGATTGACTACCATATTAAAAGAGCAATCGACCCTATGTTGCTCTCTCAGTCACAGCATGCTTAAACCAAAGGTAAGTCTGTTGAATCTGTTCTTCATGTCATCATTGAGCAAGTCGAGAAATCTCTTGCTCTTAGGGAATCAAGGGGGCTTTCGACAACGTAAAGTCTGAAGCTATTTTTGAGGCACTCTCAGTGCTACATGTGAATGAGTGGCTGATTTCTTTTATCATGCAGCTTCTTAAGAATAGAGTGGTAATCTCTTCTTTGGGGTATGTTCGCGTTAGATGAGAGGTCAGTACGGGCAAACCTCAGGGTGGAAACCTCTCTCCCTGCAATGAAATATCACGTTGAATACTCTTCTAATGAGGTTGGACCGTACCGGCTACAAAGTAATTGCTTATGTGGATGACATAGCTGTAGCAGTGTCGACAAAATATTTATCTACGCTATCGGAGAGGCAATATCACTCTGTTGACATACTTTTACGTTAGAGTCGTGAGTGGGGCTTAAATGTGAATCTTAACAAAACTGAGCTAGTGCTGTTTACAAGAAGGTGAAAAGTTCCTTGCTTTGATTTATCTGAGCCAAAGAGTTAACTACTTAGGGCTCAACTTTGACTCGTAGTTGCTATGAACATACAATATAAGAGAAAGAGCGCAGAAGACTTTCAATACACTTTACTGCTGTAAAAGAGCCATCTTACTTTTGCTTGGCTTTATACTGCTGTGGTTGAGCCAATTCTATTGTTTGGGGTGGCGTTCTGGTGGCAAGCTGCTCATAAGGCTACCTGCAAACGGCAGTTTGAAAAGTGTGGAGAATGGTTACACTACTGGTTATAGGAACGCTCCGCTCCACCCCTACTAAGGACTTTTTTGTGTTGCTTCATTGGCTGCCAACCAATCCACTGATTTTACAGCAAGCTAATCTTCCTACTGTGAGACTGCATTGTATCTCAGCATAGAGCAGAACAGAGTTCCGCCATGCGAAGATTTGGCCCGTGGGAGCTCCCGCTCCAGCGGGTGTTGGCTATATCACTCCGCAATGCCTACTGGATTTCGAGATCACAACTCGCATTCTTGTTATGAATGAATAGCGTGAACGTGTTACCCTTGAGAGTGCGCTAATCCAACAGTACACTGACGGGTCAAAGTTGAACAATAGAGTCGGGAGTGGTGTATGCTCAGATGAGCTGAATCTCAAGCTGCTTCCTCTCCTACCAGACCACTGTAGTGTCTTTCAGATGGAGGTTGCGGCTATTTTTCAGGCTATCGACTGGTTTCTGTGTAATCGAATATTCGGGGTCACGCTAGGAAGTCTTGGACAGATGAATCATCCTGTGCGATAACAAGGCAGTCCTGGGTATCCATGGAACTCATGGTGCCAGGCAGCTTTTAGGCTTAATTCGATGTGCTATTCGTTGCACTGTAGGCGTTTTTACGAGCCACTGCCTCATAGGCCAGCATGCGCAATGATTGGGCGCAGTGTATAACGATTCCTGTCGGAGTTGTGGCTCTGAAGACGAGAAGGAATCTGTCGTTCATCTCACGTGCCAGTGTCCAGCTTTGGCAAAGAGAAGGGTGGCGGCACTTTGTTTGCCTTTTCTCTCAAATCTGTCCGAACTATACCTGGTTCGTCAAAGAAAGCAGATGGTTCAGTTCAGTGAGTAGGAGAAAATCATAAATTATTGTGGCATCACAACGGGTCTCTCTTATGCCTATGTGTGTCGGCTGTCAGGGCTTTGTAGATCAGCAGCCACCTCAACCTACCTTAACAAACTAGACATGTTATGTTTGTACTTTAACGTAGTTTTTGACAGTACGGAC
Organism: Nemotelus pantherinus; assembly: GCA_963978885.1. Taxonomy (NCBI): domain Eukaryota; kingdom Metazoa; phylum Arthropoda; class Insecta; order Diptera; family Stratiomyidae; genus Nemotelus; species Nemotelus pantherinus. The sequence continues at coordinate 178,916,574 of OZ022263.1, forward strand.
TACTTTCATGATAATTTTAAATGCTCTTGGCGTTTTCACCGAAATTTCCGCATCCTATAAGTGGTAAAATATTGGTAACGTGCTAAAACCAGTTAGATTTTACCTTAACTAACGATAATATTAAGAAATATACTTTCAATAAGATGCCAGAGAAAAAGAGTAGGTAGCGTTTACACTTTACTAGAAAGTTATGTGCAATATGACCTACCGGTCTTATCCAATGACGAATGTTGCTGAAACAAGATATGTTCTAAAATTATGGACGAAAATATGGAATAGTTTCCTATCCTTTTGTTCAAAAAGTTATGTCTGTTACAAATGGCAGCTCGTAAGTGTCTGAGCGTCAATGCACTAATAAATCGTGAAACAAACGAACAAATTTACCATGCTACATCCGGCCGTGAAATTAAATTTGATTAACCTTCATTTGACTAACATCATCAGTACAGAAAATGTTTTTTTATTATCGTTCATAATTTCTTGACTCCAGACGCAACATATTCTTCCTACTTTGCAACTTAGGAAAATCACTTGGACATGCGAAGTAGTCCCTAGCTGCAATCAGTAGATACTATTGTCCCACCATATTGCGGAGAAACTACGGCCAGACAATATGACAAATTGACTAACCAAGGTGTACTAACACCAACAGCAATGATGACGATATAGATTGAAGAATAAGTGGATAAGCGTGTACTGGGGCATAGAGTGCTTGCTACATACAGACTGGAGCGATAATATTGCAGAATTGAAAGTTTCTTTGGAGGGCTTACGTAATTAAATGTTTTGGTAGATTTTTCCTTCGAGTCATCAATTGATCTCAATTTGAGTGTCAGAGGTAATTTGATGGTTTTGAGAGTGTATTTTGCTTTGATATAATTTGTTTAATAAAAGAACAGAACATTTTTAAAAAGCATCTGCAAAATGGTTAGTTTAAGCCGGAAATAAAAATTAATTTGGTAAATACGTCATTTATTAAAAATGTATTTTTACTTGTTTCAATACATCCAAAAAGAACTCAAAGATTCAACTTCCAAGAACACTTTTTTCGCCAAATATCCACTATAAATATTAGCTTATAATTCCAAAAAGAATATTTTTTGTATAAAGCTATGATTTCTGTTGATCTGTTCACAACATTTTGTTTTCATTTAATACAGTTTTTGTTTCTGCTAAAAATCATAAAAATCAAAACCAAAATAGCATTCGAAACTTTGTTTCACTGGCAATATCGTTATGAAAAATTTGAAATATTTCAACCTTTCCTAGAAAAAAATACGACAAAATTCTCCACACATTAAAAAGGATAATTCTGCACAGATCAGCTCACCGAACCGTTTTCACTATACTTCCTGTCATATTTCGTTGTTTTTATTGTCGTTGTCATGATTTTAGCCCCAAGTGAACAGTAGGACATACACTAAACTAACCCAGCCACTTTATTTTATCATATTCACCATCATTATTATTATTGTCATCATCACCATTGCCATCATAACCATCCACATCTGTCCGAAAAACTAATTTGTATGTTCGCTGTTGTTCTGCGCTGTGTTTCTGATAAACTCTTATTAATTTATAAATTAAAACGTTTTTCGTTAATCTCACAGGACACAGGACAAAGTTGTCATTCTCTTAGATCTCACTATGCCGATGGGCTTAGTCCGAAAGTTTCAGCTAGATGATGTACATTTTTCAGTTCTTCCGCTGTCATAGTCACTGTTGTTGCATCATAAAAAGAGCCGTAGTGAAATAAATGTTCGGGATTGTATTCAGCTGTCGCGATAGTTGTCGCTACCATAAATGAAAATCTTATGATGATATTATCTCAGTAATGTTAAATGAATTTATGAAAAATATACGGCAGTATGCATCCATATTTGACACAAACAGCCAGAGTAGAGTGAGGTTAATTTGAATTCCTTCAGGCAGTTTCTGGGGATTTCGAAAGAGTGATTTTATTTTTGGGTCTGTTTTATTAGGATCTAACGATTTGAGCAAAGCATTGGTATTATCTGACTTTCTTAGTGGAGAATAGGACCAGGTAATGTTACCAACACGTGATTCTTCCATCGAATATGGCTCAAGCTTATTTAAGTGGAAATCTCTTTATTTGTAAGGAACCATAATAAAGGACGATACTCTGAATCAAGCTAAAACTTGATCGAAAAATTAACAACAAAAAATGTTGTTTTATATTATAAGAGGCACTAAACACTAGCCATCCTGCTTTCGGCAATTGATATTTGACATACTAGAAGCTGACTGATTGTCAATCACTTTTATTACTATTTGGCCGTTGGCAAAAAAACTTATTGATAGCATACTCTTAAAAGTTATATGAATCTGGAGACAGACTACAATTGAATCTGCTTTCGTAAATCTTCAATGAGCTTTGAGATATTATATTACCATTGCTTGATATACTAGGATAAAAGATCGATGAGATTCAACCATCCATGGTTGAATGCAAACAATTAAAATCGTTGATTGTTTATAGTATAAATAAAATATTAATATAAATAAAAATACTAACATAAACTGAAGCTTGAAATAATTGCCAGAATTTAAAATCCAATATATTTTCTCTTCTTCTTGTTTTGCCAGTTTTTACCTTAAATTTGTTTCTTTAAATTGGAATTGTTTTTGCAGGATGATTCAAATTGAAATAAAATTTTATATGCATTGAATATTTTATTTGACAAAGTGGTTTCGAAAGTATGCACGGATTCTCATCAGACACCAGCACACAGTGCATACTTGATTGATGTGACCATTTTGCAGTTGGAAAGAATTAATTTTTATTTATGCTAGTTGTGACAAATTTTAACATCTCCGACTTATTTCCATCGATATAGTTTAGTTGTAAACTTGTACTTATTTGCCTTTAGCAAATCTACACAAAAGTAAATTTTTACCCAGAAAGTTTTTATTCGGGAAGTTAGAAAGCAGACCTCACTTTGTATTAAATATACAACGTAGAGCTGAAAGCATCACAGCATTTTAAGTAGTAATTTTTTTGCTAAAATAATATAACTATTTTTTAAGAACGGTTATCGGGCAACCAAGTGCGTTTTCTCAAGCACCTTCAACGCTGATTCTTTGCTAGGATAACCGGAATTTTCACCAAGCCAAGGTCTAGTAATTTACGACAGCTTGTCTAAACACGATTACCTTGTGCGCAGAGGTGCAGATGTATCGGAGATTCAAGCATCCAAAACTATATAAGGCTTTCTCACTCTTATACTTCAAACTAGTTGATCATCCAGAGCTTAGTTGATAATCGGACAAAAGAAGTTAATACTGAAGCAAATATTCCGCAGTGAGCTATCGTATGTATCTCTCGCTTTCTGTTCAACTAAAGGCGCAAACACATCGTACGAACTTCCAAAACCTTGGGTTTTGACTGAGCACTGATCTACGGATACTTGACTTGGTCAAAAAATGAAATGCTGTCACGGTCAGCACATGTTTCTCTCAATCCTTCAAACACAAAGTTATAAATCACATATTCGCCACTGGTAACCTAAATGTGTTGAGACTCAGCCGAGTATTTCCCGATAAGTTCGTAGTAGATGAAAAGACTACTCAATTTGCTGCTAAAGCTGGAGAGGTATCACTCTTTCAACAGCAAGTGGGTGTTTCAAATAGGAATAGTGTCCTTGTGATGATTATAATCTGGATAAACTTCCGATTTCTATTATTGAACCCTTCTGTGACAATCCACAAGGCCAAACAATTGCCTTCACCATGCATCTAACTAAAGCCTACCACCAAATTTCATTCACGTTGAGCAAATATTTGTCAGGCCTTAGCCCACATCCGTTATCACAACGGGCCTCTCTTGTGCCTATGTGTGTCGGTCGCCAGGTCTCTGGAGATCGGCAGCCACTTCAACATAGCCCACATCAGTTGAGCTCTTTGAGCTTACTCGAATGACTTTCGAACTTAAAAGCATGGGACAATCGTTTCGACGATTTATTTGCAGCCCTATCCAGATTAAAATGTTGCTAGATCTACCTCAGTGGCCTTTTAACTGCTTTAACTTCCAAAGATGGACTCATTGTTTACCGGGAGCAAATATTCAAAAAATTTCGCACCCTATTTCAATCATCAGCTGGGATAAAAGCCACTTATTGTAAACTTCAGTTATTAGATCGAGCTTATGTGACCTGAGCTGTCAAACTTTCCAAGATGATAGAAGACCTATTGAGATTTTTTGAACTGTTCTACTTCTAGCATCATTTTGCTCCTCACACAACTGAGATGCAATTGTGACTCAACGCTCATCTCTGCGGCTATAAGACATACAGCGCTTCAATTATCGACGTATCACCTGAGGCAAGCAAAGCTCTCGACCCATTGTCTTTCCTGGTTTATTGCCTTCCCGAATTTCAGTCGATTACGCCTCCTAAACTCAAACTTCGAGCTCGGACTAATCGCAAAAACTTCCCGAATTTCTGTTGGACCAGACTTTCACCCTGTACACTGACTATAAACCATTCCCTCTGGTATTCAAATAAAAGCCAGGAAAAACCGCACCTGGTTAAGTTAGAAATCTAAGGTACAGTAGTGAGGCGACTTTTGGTACAATAATGAGCTGACCGTGGCTACAACAACGTTCTTGTCCTTCAATACTCTTGGGTCCTCTTGGTCCCGTTACATAATCTCAGGGGCACACTTATTGTATTACATACACAGCCCCTTGTACTTATTCGCCTTAAGCAATTCCGTTGGCCACCATTATTGCCAATGACTGTGCTTCTACTCTACTAAGCACTTGTAATACTTAATTTGGAGCTCTCCAATACTTGTTTATCGAAAACCATTTGAGTCAGCTCTCCAGGCTGAAATCGGTCGACTTTTGGAACTCAATTGCAACTGTTCCGCAGCTTACTACCCACAGATAAATACATTCTTAAAAAGATGGCATTGTATTTTAAAATCATGGCTCACAACGATGCACTCCGCTGGACTCAAAAACTGTTCATAAAGAACTCTGATCTGAGAAGAATTAGTGCGTCATCAGTGCAACTGCTTTATGAAGAGAGCTCGGGAGATCAACAGAATTTTTTTAAAGAAAATTTTAGGAAGACATGCTGAACTAAATTCGCCTGCCAACATTCGCTACTATGACAACACTGCGGACGGTTGAAAGAACATATTACACAACACGGAAGATATTCATCTTCAGACAACTCGACTTTTGGTCTCAAGTCATTGTTAGAATTGACTTTGTTCGTTCAGAGTTCCTGCCACCGTGTGGGTAAATTTAAAGGCCAAGCGAAGCGTGAAATTTGCTATCAGCATACTATCGGCATTAAGAACAGTTTTATTAAAACGGATACTACTAAAAAGTATTTATTTAATCCATTTAATATTCCTTCATAAAATGCTTATGTCAATATTGTTTTAGTTATCGCTTCTATAGCAAAGAATCAGCGTTGAAGGTGCTTGAGAAAACGCACTTGGTTGCCCGAGAACCGAATTCGTGGTAGTTAAAGAAGACTTGTTTAATATTGTGTTGCCAGTCCGCTCATCAAGTGCAGGACTATGTCTTTCCGCAAGTATCACAGCAAAAATTGTGTGAGGGCCAGCAGCAAGCACTTGTAGTTTTACTTCGGCTACGTTGTAAAATCGAAGACCTCAATAAGAACTTTGGCGATTAAACCATCCGTTTTGGCAAGTATTCTAAAGTGGACTTCCCGCAAAAAAGGTTTGAATAGCTTGAGCCTCCCGACTGCTTCATTTGCCTAATTAGTGTATGTTTCCGAACCAGTAGCATCTGATTAAAGCTTGGCCCAACAGATCAGTGCGCCAAATTTATGTAGCTCATCCCATTAAACGTTAATTTTTCAACAAAGAAAAAAGTCAAATGCTCGTAAACGAACGCAAAACTGTAAACTTACACCGTAAAAATCATCCCCATCTATCTCGAGCACATGCTTACCGTAATTTTCATGAGTCTTTTACACTGACTCTCACAACAAATCCTTGCGTACACCGACAATAATCCACTGGACGACTGTTTAGTTCGTCGTTAGAGGCAACCGAAATAAATATAATAAATATATAAAAGAAAGTGAAATACTTTCAGTTCCACAACGGTCCATATGTGTAAGAGTGAAGTTTCAACCTGACACAATTTGTGGCTTTTTGAATGACAACCATTCGCATATCCATTGCCATTGCGTTTTGTTTCCATTCAATGGAAAAGAAAGTTTTACGATTTTTTTATTTCTTCAGTATGAAACGACTGAAACATACATACCCTATTCATGCATTCCCAGGTTTGTTATGTTTGGAACTCATTCAGCAGTCATTGACAGCTGACTGATAGCAAGATCGTAAAACATTCGAAGCTACGGAAGGAGAAAATAAAATTCTAATAATTCTTTGACGGTTGTGTTACCAGAATGCGGTAGTTGAATGAAATTACATGAAAGGACACTTGTTTGGTGTCAGGTGACTTAAAAGGATCTCTCAAGAACTAATTATGATAAAAGTAGTTTTTATAAAGTAGTTAGCCGCGAATATCTTGAAAAATCCTGTGTTTCAGAAGTGCGTTTAAACAAATATAACTTAGATTTTGTAGCCTTCACATTTGAGAGCTAATCAATTTCATAGCTTAAAACGAATATCTCTAGCAACTTTCGAAAAAATAATGTTTCTCAATGCTCAAAACGACGAACGATTTCTTCGATTTCAAACAAAAACCCCTTACTGTACTCTCACATACATTAGTAAAACCAAAATTTCCATCCACGATTTTCCCTGCCAAATATCAACTAAAAGGCCATTGCTTGACTTGTGACCGAGAAAAAATATTAAGATGTTCTCTGAAACTCCTGATGTGAATGTCAAAGGTTGGGTTCTAGTCCTGACTAATAGTAAATATAAAAAGAAATACACAATAAATATTTTATTCGAAATTTACTACCTTGGTTTTTCCTTCACAACATCCTCTGCCATAGCTCTCATAAACCAAAGGCGAGGGAAAACGCACGGTAACTTTGGTCCCATCTAATGCTGGTAAAGTTGGTGTACAAACAAAGCTCACCGAGTATTTAGTAGCATTTCGCCGGTACGGTACGTTGGAAATGGCGAAAAAACCGGGAAAATTTAGCCATCTATTCAGCCATCCATCCAGTCAGGCAGCGATCCATCCATCTATTTATCCATCCAACCATCCATCCATCCATCAGTGTGTTACGCCAAAACTAAAACGTGTAATACACACGTCACACGTGAAGAAAAGTGCATGGATCGTTAACAAGGGATGTGTTCTATGTCGAAAAGCAAATTACTCGCTTTAGCTCTTCCATATTTTCTTTTGCGAGTAAAATGTACGTAGTACATACCAAGGCTCGAGTATAGGATATAATACGACTCGGAATAAATATATCTTTTTTCGGAATAGTCGAGCAGCTGATGCTTGGCAATAGTATCCATTTTACGATTTTTTTATTATGATGGAATCAAAGTATTTTCTATTATTTCCAGAGGCATGAAAATCCACTTTGAAGTTACTCGTACACACACTTAGTTTCGAAGGTGACGTTTTATTTCTTTTGTTTTTGCAATAGATGTTGGAGCATGTGTCCAGAACCTGGGGTTATTTTAGTGTAAAAGATAGTAATGTGGTGACTAGAGTTGTAACGGATTAAAATGTTGGATTAATATTCTGGAAAAAAGTTTTTTATGTGATGATGTGCCAAACATAAAGGATTAAAATGTCGAAATTGTCAAGTTGTCAGATTTTAAATCTACAGCAAATCAGCTCCATAGCAGAAAAACTGCAAAATAGCACTTTTTAAAAAATATTGCACTCAACAACAATAAGGATGTCAGAAAAAGATTTGTATCCGGTACGTAGATATTGCCTCTCAATATAGGCAATCGAAAGCATATAAATCTGAAGACAAAGCATTTCAGTTCATTAGCCATGTACCAGTTATAATATATGGTTTTCACAATATTAATGTCATATTTAATTATATATATAATTATATATTATAATTATCACATGGATGTCGCAACATACAATTTAAAATCCCATTAATGTCTTTTTAAAATAATGAATCAAGATCGTTAAAAAAAATATAGTTTAGAATTTAAAATACCTAAAAAAGATTTAATCGCAAAATGTATACCCTTATCATTTTTAATCAATCTACAAAAGCGAAATCGAGATAGCTCACGCTTATTTGACAAAAAGTTGAATAAATAAATAAAAATATAAAAAAGAATAATTCAAAATTGGTATGATTTCTTTTTTATAACCCTATATAAATTTGTATTAAGTCCTATATATTCCTTGAATACTTGACCAAGAATGACTATACTTAATAATAGATAGATAATAGATAATAATTTATTCAGCGTCTTTTCATATATACAAATCTCTTAATTCTATGTTAAATTTAATAAATTAACCTATAAATTTATAATTCAATTACTTGAGGATGGTGCCTAGGCTTTATTTCCTCGTTCAAAACATATCATTTTTACAAAATATTTTAAAATATATATTTTCTTAAGATTAGTAATTGACAGGTTTCCTTTTGCTGTTGCGCTGGACTGCTCTCGATGTCGATTTCGTTCGTTTCCTATTAATTTCCTCTGGGATGTCGTTGATGATTTTTCGATGATCCTCTATTGGATTCAGCCTGAAAATATATAAGCAGAAGTCTCGTTTTCACGAGGATTATGCGTAGCCGCTAGGTTCCAGTAAGCCTCGAATGGTGAAGGGTAGATATTGCAAGGGACTTCAGAAGTGATTTCGGAGAGATTACGAATTTGAGGGTTAAGGTGGTTCTGGCATTTCGCCAGGAATTTTTCGCCGAGTTCAAGAAGGTATTTCTGAAGAGGAGGCATGTTAATTCCTTCATATAGCTCTGTGTTAGAGAAATAGCAATTTTCTGATTTAAAATACTTTCCAGTGCAAGAACGAAGGACTTTCCTTTCAAATTTTGCCAGTTTTTCTCTATGGCTTTGAGATATTGTCATCCAGATTGGGAAACCGTAGCTCAGTATGGGCCTGATCAGTTGCCGGTACATAAGAAGCTTTGTTCTTTGAGAAAGAGGGGACGATTTTTTTAACAGAGGATAGAGTTGATGATAAGCATAGTGAGCTTTCACTAGCGTATTTTTCCTATGAAGATGAAATTTATTTCTATCGTCGAAGGTGATTCCCAGGTATTTTACTGATTTATTTACTTGAATTTCAGAACCGTTTATTCTCAGCGGCATTGACTTCTTTTTGGTGCCAGATGGTTTGATTAGAAGGACTTCAGATTTTGCAACGTTAAGTTTGATCCCCCATTTCTTGTAATAATCACTGAGTGACGTGATTTGTCTTTGTACACGAATTGTGGCGTATTTAGGATTAAACGCTGAAGCGTAAGTAAGGGAGTCATCCGCATACAGAAGGGTTTTGGCCTGATTATTTTGTTCACATGGCTGATCTGCAGTAAAGATATTAAAGAGGATGGGGCCTAGAACTGAGCCTTGAGGTACACCACTAGAGATTATTTTGGTTGGAAAGATTGCCTTTCCTATTTGGACGAAGAAGTGCCTGTTGGTGAGGAAACTTTGTATTATTCTGACAGTGTCAACTGGAAAATTGTGTTGTATGAGTTTAAAAACGATTCCATCTATCCATACAGAGTCAAAGGCTTTCTCAATGTCTAGAAAGCAGGCAGTGGTTGATTGACCTGTTTGAAGTGCCTTTGAGGTGTCACACTGAAATCTGAGGAGAGCATGAGTAGTTGAATGTTGAGCCCTGAAACCAAATTGGGCAGAAGGTATAATGTTTTTTTCTTCAATGTGAGGCTGTATTTTCTTTAGAATTATTCTTTCTAAAATCTTTGCTATGTTAGAAAGAAGGGAGATAGGCCTGAAATTACTCACGTCGTTTGAATTTCCTTTCTTGGGGATCGGGAATATTTTTGCGACTTTCCAAGGGATTGGGAAGTAACAATTGTTAATGCAGTTATTGAGAATAACTGCAAAGGCACAGTAAGCACTGATGGGAAGGTGTTTTAGAACACACATAGAAATGTTGTCTGGGCCAGAAGACTTTTTGTTGTTGCTTGTTTTGATAATTGCGGCCAAATGAACGGGGTTAATGAATATCTGCTGGTCAGTGGGACATATTGCCAAGTTTTCTGTTGTAAATGGGGACAAATGTGGAAGACTATTGATTTCCAAGAAGGATTTTATAGCGCTTTCTACTTCAAAGGAAAGCTGTGGGTTTTCAAAATGATTCGAAGAGTTGAAGGTTCTTTCGAACCGATTTGCAAAAGCTTCTGATTTTTGCTCATCTGAACTCAAAAGTTGATCGTTGAGTGAGACTTTCTGGAGAGAAAATGACTTGCGGCCAGTAAACCTATTGATATGTTTGAACATATCTGGGCCTGGTTTCACTACCCTTAGTGCTGCCTTAAACTTTAAATCCTGCCAGTTTGTTACAACTTGAGCTATAGTTGCTGACATGGTTTTAATTTGCTCTAACACTTGTCTGTATTCGATGTTAGCTCTATTAAGGTTCCTGTGATAGATGCGATTGAGCCTTTTTCGAAGTGTCTTCCGTTCTTCGAAAAGGTTTTCAATGAAGGGTGGCACGTTTTGATACTTATGGGAGCGAGGTGTGGTTTGCGTCTTGTAACTGTCTATAGTGGATTCAATGGCATTTGAAACATTTATTATGAGAGAATCGATTTCTGGATTCAGGAGACTCCGATCTGTTGCAAATTGAATTTGTGAGATATTTGCGTCAATTGTTTTAGCGAAATCTCTCCAGTCTATTGATTGATAAGGGAAGTGAAACAGGGGTTCTTGTAGGACTATAGAAGGTTTTGAAGAAATGTGGAGAGAAAGTTCTACTGCCATGTGATCTGATTCAGCAGTTTTAGTCGTAATACACAACCGATTTGTATCATGATCGAGAAGACTTGCGGATATAATAAAGAAGTCAATGAATGAATTACCTCCAGGATGGGTTGGGTTTGGAGATGGAATGATAGCCCAATCAAGTTCTAAGATGTTATCATACATCCAAGAAGTCAATACCCTTCCATGTGCATTGACAAGTGAATCGTTCCAGTTTGGGTGTCTGCTGTTGAAATCGCCTCCGAAAACAACATGTGAGAAGTTACGAGAAAAGGTTTTAAGTGTAGAAAGATCTAATCTGAAATCAGCTGATCTGGCAGTGCACGGGACATATGAAGCACATAGGAGGATACAATCGCTATTCTGCAGTGCAAGCCTACTGGTGCAGACATTCACGGTACTAAGTGAAGGTGGAGTTACTTCTACAATATTCAGCTTTTTTTGAAAAGGATTGCTGTGCCTGAGCCGTTATCACACCTGAGAAGGGTGTGACCTGGGAATGAAGGTTTATGGCGAGAAGTGAGGTGAGTTTCAGAAAGAAACATTATATCAGGCTTATATTCCTGTAAGAATTTTAGAAGTGCAAGCCTTTTGGCATGCGAAACAAGAGACCCTACATTTAAACATGTGATTTTTAGGTTCATGGTGAGCACATGCTGAAAACAAAGCTCATGAAAGCAAGATTTTTTTCTTGCTTGTCACTTATTTTTCTGAATTTGGGAAGGAACTCTTTTACTTTTTTTATTAGGCTGAATAGGTCCATACCTGTGATCTCCATGCTGTCTTTCATGCAGAAATCAAAAGCATCCTGCTCAGCCACTTTAGGTTTATTCGCGTGTAATGTTTTTGATTTTTGAGGCTGGGGCTTACCAGCGGCTACGCTGGCATATGAAATGTTATTTTTAGTAAATGTACTTACTGATTTTTGTATAAACTGCTGTCTTCGCGTATTTTCTTCTCGTCTGGTTTCCATTTGTTTTTTTATTTGGGTGAACGTACTGCAACCTCGGTAATTTGCTGGGTGTCCATACTTCCCACAGTTGACGCAAAACGCCGGGGACTCCTCGCTGGCGTCATTTTTTCCACGCTGGCACTCTCCTGGCCGATGAGACTCGTTACACTTAACACATCGATACTTCATGCCACAGTTTGTGGCAACATGTCCGTATGCTTGACATCTGAAGCACTGCGTAATGCCTCGTGGTCGAAGTCTTTCGAAATGAACCTTCTGGTTGAGAAGGTATCGGACTTGGGCTAGCTGCTCTAGTTTCCCGTCGGCTGGTAACTGCACCAGGAACATGTCGAGTTGAATCCCTCGTTGTTTGGACCTTGATGTTTCGAAGCGTTGCACTTTTTGCCAGCTAGTGCCTGGGAGCGCTAACTCGAGGGCTGCCTTAACTTCTTCCGCGGAGAACGAATGGTGAATGCCTCGCAGAATAGCTGATTTCGATTTCTCGTCTCGTGGTGTATACGTGAAACATTCAACACCATCTTTCTTTAGCTGCTGGAATATTTTCTTTGGCTCCGTCGTTTTAATGATCGTTTTCCTGCCGCGATTGGAGATTTCCAGCTCTCCTACCTTCTCTCTGATGCTCTGCTTGAAGTTCCTCACGTTAAGGTTCTCGCACACTATCGGAGTTTTGCTCTTCTTGGTCGTTCCGGGTTTATCGAAAATCGTTGTATCCTTCTCTGCTTCCTCCATTGGTTGACTCGTTCGTTCCTCGTCCTCATCTTCGTCCATTGATAGAACCTCATAACGATTCTTTTTGCGGCACGATGCTACGGGCTCGGTAACCATTTTTATTTTGCATGGTTTCTTCCTTTTTCCGCTCGATTCGACGGTAGTATACCCAAGGGTATTTGCGCAGTCCTTGTGTGCGCGGCTAATATCCTCAACCGTATAATTAAATTTTTCCATCATAACTTGATGGAGTTTATTATACGCGATGAGGATATTCTCATGTGTTGTCCTCTCGTCCTTCCCTCGCGAAACGATGCAATCAAATTGCATATCGCTCGCCATAAGCGAAAATAAACCTCTTTCTATTCAGTTTATTTATAGAATAATTATAATAATCCGAACAAAATTTACTCAAATAAAAATATTCAAAATATTCGCAGTCCCTGACGAACAGTATTTCACAATTTGAAACAACTATGAAATACAATTACAAATCAAAAACCAGTCTGAATATCCCAAATACTACCTGCTCTCAGCAACCGTCTTATTCATCCGAGTGCTGAACACAGAATGATGAAGCTTTCAGTGCAAATGCGCTGAATGACTATACTTCGAGATCTGTATTTCATATATACGAAACTATAGAGGCCAAATCAACAAAATCGACCGAAAAAACTATATAAATACCATATTTCCGATGCCTAAATACCATAATTCTGAGAGTGTATTTTTTCATATCTGTGTGGGAATATCGCGTTCAATTTGCAAGTAGTAGGTATGAAAAATATTTTACTCAGAGTATTTCCCGTCGCTTCCTGCAAATTTCTGTTACCTATCAGGTAAACTATGGATATCCTTCTAAAAAAACCGTTCATATTTTCCGGTGATCCCGCCATTGGGACATTTTTTCGACCTCTTCGTGATAGCTGAATTGCTGCATGGATATTGCGTCTGGCATTGATGAAAACAGGTAGTAGTTAAACGGGTTCAAATCTGTTGAGTACGGTGAGTGGAGAAAAAGTACTCAGCCAATTGCAGAAATGTTGTGTTTAACCGATTTTGCTCTATGATACCCCATCATAGTGGTGCAAGATTACTTTTCCGTGTCTTCTGGCCCATTCTGGTCGGTCATTTTCGTATTGTCGCTTGGGGAGGAAGGCTGTAGCCGGAGAACTACAAAGCGAGTTTTTTACGAAGGGCGATCTTTCTCTGTAATTGACCATACGTGAATCATCGTGTCGAAACTGCGCTTGTATAATCGATTTGTTAAGACACAATTTGTGTTGTCGAAATCAAAATTAAGTATTTCAAAATAATAAATTGAATTAAAACTGAGTTTTAAAATGTTTCAAAATAGTAAATCGAATTAAAACCGAGTGTTTAAAAGTAATAAATAAAAAAATGTATAATTAAATAAAAAGACGAACCCGATGGCCAGTGCCGATAGGACAGGGCCAACCCCCCGGTTCATGAAAAAGTGAACCATTGAGCGCAAAAAAAAAATTCTGGTCGTTTTTCTTTCAATACATTGTGTGAATTGATCAGTTGCTATCTGTGGCGATTGGTAGTCACAGTTTCACCTGGTTTCGGAAATTGTTGCTACACGATACTCTTCTTATTTATGCTGACCAATTGATCACACCTTTGCACATGATTTTCAATAAATCCCTCTCCATAGGTGTTTTTCCATCTCTCTGGAAATCTTCATACCTTACGCCTATTTTCAAAAGTGGTGATAAACGATCAGTCGATAACTATCGGGGGATTGCTATTCTATCTGTTATCCCCAAACTTTTTGAGAAGTTAGTTTGTGAAAAACTTACTCGCATAATCGACCCTCTTTTAAATGAGCAACAACATGGATTTCGTAAGGGTAGATCGACTTCTACTAATCTCATGATCCTGGTCTCTGATGTGCTCTGTGAAATGGAAAAAGGAAGTCAAATTGACGCAGTCTATACGGACTTTAGTAAGGCTTTCGACCGGGTTGACCATCAAACTCTAATATACAAGCTTCGCAACTTCGGTATATCAGGGTCTCTTCTTGATTGGCTCCAGTCTTATCTTCGCGATCGAACTCAGCTTGTTAAATTCCAGGGCCACTTATCTAAAAGAGTTTTCGCATCTTCTGGAGTACCGCAAGGCAGTCATCTAGGTCCCCTGCTTTTTAACATCTTCATTTCTGATCTTTCTGAGACATTGCTTGGTATACCCCATCTCTTTTATGCAGACGATTTAAAAATTTACCACAGCGTAAACACGCAATCTGACGCAATTCTTCTACAATCAAAGCTTCAATCTCTCGAACAGTGGTGCAATGAGAATCATTTGAATCTTAACATTAACAAGTGTCATGTAATAAGCTTTTCCCGTAAGAATACGATCAAAAAGTATTCTTACTGCCTTAACAACACCATATTGAATAGGGTTGATCATATTCTAGATCTCGGGGTAGTATTGGACAACAAGATGCGGTTCAATCTCCACTATGACAAAATCCTTGCCAGGGCTAATAAACAGCTCGGATTCATTAAGAGACGTGCTAAAGAGTTCAAGAATATATGGGTTACCAAGTCATTATATATCACTCTGGTGCGTCCTTTATTGGAGTATGCCTGCATAATATGGAACCCAGTTTTTGAGCTACATAGTGAGAGAGTAGAATCTGTTCAGAAACAGTTTTTACTTTTCGCTTTGAGGGACCTTTATGATCCAAAAGACTTCCAACATCTTCCTTCTTACAAAACCAGACTGAGCCTACTTAATTTAATGCCTCTCTCTTCTAGAAGAACACTGTTAAGTGCATGCCTAACCTTTGATATTATAAGTGGTGCAGTCAATGTTGAAGCTCTCTCCAACAAAATTATTTTCAACGACCAACCAAGACGCACTAGGCATGCAACTCTGCTCAAGGAGTTCAATCACCACACTAACTATGCATATAACGAGCCCATAAATAGGTGCTGTAGAATTTTCAACTCTATAAGCAGCAACTACGCTTCGGGGATCTCTAAACACACTTTTAGAACAAACTTATTAAAGACCCTATCAACATCCTAATCCCACTTAATTTGCCCATCAATTTAGCTAAAATCAAAATAAAATATATTAAAGTAAAGTAAAGTAACTAAAATAAAAAGTTGTGTTGTATTTTGTTTTCTACTGTGTTGGAAAAAATTTGTATGTAATTGTTATGTTGTATATTGAATTGTTAATGTATGTTGCCTTGTTTGGTAAATAAATTAAATTAAAAAAAAATTATTTCACCAAATGCACACCATTGTCTTCGGTAAAACTCGACTTGATGCACCACAGCCCGACATCACTATTTGATCGAAATGTCGATTATGGTTGGTGCCATTTTATAGCTTTATAAAAAAAAATTTGGGAAGCCCGACATCGTATTCTCCCATTTCCGTTATCTACGATAAATACGAATTGAAGCTTGGGCCGGCGGCAGATCGTACCTCTGCATGACCCAGAATGTGTATTTATTGCATGCTGAGTGATTGTGACGCTCATTGGAAATTCCAATAGCGTACTCTCGCAGCTATTAAGGGAAATTTTCACTCTTGTATTAAACACTTTACTTACCTGTGATGATTTGAAATTCTCCGAGATTGACATCCTTCCGTTTTATATAGCACACTACCCATAGTCGATGTATGCTCGCTAGTTCTTTTCCCCTTATTTCTACGAGTGATGCTCATTGGCCAGTCATGGACTTATGGAAAACACCTTGCAAGCTGATTACATTTTCATTGCTAAGAATGTTTGCTTCATAGTTTCTGTCTGGAATGCATTACAGCAATTCCCGTTGGCTTGCTAATATTTTGTATGCACACATAAAAACGTGTATAATGCAAGTTAGTATTGCGTTAGTATGTTGTATCTAGTATATATATGCAAATAAACATTACAGAAATTTGATCATTCCATTTGCGACCAAATTTTTATGTGATAGTTCACAAATATCTGAGAATCACACAGGTGAGTTCAAGCATTTGGAGATGATTCATTTGGGATGAAAATGTTCTTGGATTAAATGTTCATGTACCTGCACATACGTCAAGTGAAAGCAAGGTACAAGAATTTCATATAATTGTTCAATATTTTCCCATACCAAAGATGCTCCTCTAACGACGGTTTCGCTTGTTTCACACATTCGTATCTCAACCTCAATTTAATAAACAGAAGGTCGAAAATTGGACAATTTCTTAGCTGCCATTTTTAATCCATTCTCTTTTATATCTGTGATACAAGTTAACGTCAAGATTAAACAAGTTTAAATAATCAATTGAATACATGAAATGTTTTTTTTATATTTGTGGCAACTTAGATCGTTCAAAATTGTTTTTCTCCTAGCTGTTCGCTGAGCAATGTCATCTTACAGACGATAATCTTTAGGTTTTGACAGAAACCTTGACCGTTTAAACCATGTAACCAAACCAATGATCTCACTATACCAGTACCTCTTATTGTATTGGTTAATCACTGGATTGATGAGAATCTATTCCTACGAAAGTGTGAAATAAAGTGATGACGATTAAACCCATCCAATAGACTATTAGCGAGTTAGTCCAGCTGTGTGTTGCAATGATCTTGACTTCCAATTTTTTGTTACTCGAGATACCATCTGTACGCAAAGTTACAGAGGAAACTAGTACTACTTATGATTCGGAGCTGAAGAGATTTACTTTGATGTCCCTGATATTATGTAGACTACGTAAAGTAAATAGCTGCTCTTTAAGCGTTTTTGCTCGTACCGGAGAATGCATGACGGCTTATAACAGCACTTTGTATTTGCAGATATCTTGAAACATGAACTCTTTAAAGCGCTTTCAGCAAATCAAAGTCAGTATGGGTGGAGCTCTGGAGGTAGATATTCGTCCCACCTATGCTTGAGAGATCACAGAATACTTAAATAGAAAGATTTTGTGGTTACTAGCCGAAAAAAAAAAAAAAAAAAAAATACCAAACTTAGAAAATTGAAACATTAATTACTTATCTTCATTCTAGATGCTCATCACATGATAATGGTAGCAACCGTTGATACAAAAAAAAAAAAAAAAAAAAATATAATGGTGATGGCAATCTTTTGCTAACACCACAGCCAAAATCATGCCAACTCTATAGCAGGTAGAGGCTAACTTATCCCGTAGATTTCATTTCGATTGAATCTGCGTTGTAATTTACAGTGGTAAGAAAAATTTCAAGGCTACCACCCGCCGATTTGAAGATTTTAATTTGGCTGTGTAAACAAGCATTTAATTTATATAATTTATATTGTCTTTGTTCTGGAAAAAAAAAAAAAAAAAAATTTTCTTTATAATAATTTTCTTCGAAAATCAATAAAGATTATATGAAATCATGAATTTTGCAAGTGTGCAAACTTAAAATAATTTGAACATTAATTTCATGTACTGCAGAGCTTATTACTGTTTGAGAAAACTTTTCGAAAATAGAAGTTCAAACCTTTTTTCGATAATACAAAGCAAAAAAACTGAAACTAGTATAAATATATATGAATTGGTCTTTGATTCGTTGGACTCCAGTCTTTAATTTAAATTCATTTTATTCTGCACTGAATATCATGCATAGAGCATTGCAATTACACATGATTGGCACAGAGCAAACTTTTGATAACATCTTGCATGCTATTTAAACCGTCATAAATTATTTATCTTTGCCACGCTATACTCCAAGATACAAAGTTACAGACCCATCCCCGAAAAAAAAGCCACAATCAACTTGCTTTTCAGCATGCAATCGATTAGAGCATTTGATAATTTTAATAAAAACTAAGTTTCTATTCAAATATAAATGCGAAAATTAATCACTTCACGTTTATTTATTGTTTTCATAAAAATGGCTCAAATCGCTGAATTAATTCGTATTTTATTACTTGTGTATTGCATTTATGCTGTTCAGTCGCAAGTAAGTTAACCAAATCAAATTTGTTTTCGAGATTTAGATTCTGTATGGAATTCCCATTTATAAATCTTTAAAGCGAGCAATTGAAATCCACAAATTTGAAACAATGCCAGGATCAGATGCAGCTTATATTGATTGGGGTAGTTTACGTTTAGCACGTGCAAGAGAACGAAAAAGTTTGGCAGTTTCCGGAACGTTTTATGTTTTACGAAATGTTAAAGACGAAGAGGTAATTTTTTGTGTATTGAATAATTTTTGAACAAATTCACTGAAAAAAATTATTAAATCATCGTCTCACTTTTATTTTCGATCAATTTTACTATTTTGAAAAAGATAAATTCCAAAAAATTTCGTTTCAAATATTAGACGAAATACATTCAGACTTTAATATTATTAATTTGTTTATTATGAAATTCCAGTTTGCTTATTCAGTCTATGGAAAAAATCCCGTAACAAGACAATTTCCAAATAAACCACTTATACAGCGTTCACATCCGTTCTGTGAATTTATGGAAACTGATAAGTTGTTTTATCCAGATATAGTGAAAGCTTCGAATCTTCCCCCACCTGGAACGTGTCCATTACCAAAAGTAAGTTTAGTTGATTAGAGGAATATTTTTGGTGATTTTTGGTGATTTTTGGAGAACAAACTTCAAATCATCATAAGTTACCATAAATTTTGATTTTAATTTTCATTTCAAATAGAATGATTTAATTCAGGTTTTGGAAATAAAAAATTATCGCATAATGATTTAAGAAATGAATAAAATATTTGAGCAACATGAAATAAAGACAATCGAGCGTAGGACTATACTTAGTTTAAAAAATTGCTTCATAGGATTTTAACATAAAAAAGAAGAAGCATATATGTGATTGGAGAGGAAACTAAATGTAATAAATTCCAATACATTCAAACATTATTTTTTTTCTCAAATAATCTTTGAAAATCATAATTTTACTATTCCTCGATATTTCATTTAATTTTCATGTTAACCAATTGATATCATTTTCAATCAAAGGGTAACTACACCTTGAACAACTACCTGGTCAGTGAGGAAAAATTGAAAAATCTACCATCGGGCGACTACAAAATTATCTTATCTGTAACGAAAAATAGAAAATTTATTACTGGTATTGAGTGCTTGGCTAGTTTGGGCTGATAAAACAATATTTATCTCAATAAATGTTTGGAGGATGCAAATAATTTTTTTCATTTTATTAAATACATAATCTCCTGAATAGGTGACGGTTTTCGAAGAAAGATGATCCTGAAAAAACATTCACTATCCATTCATCCCCTTGAATTTCATCTCTGTTCTGCAAATCTCCTCGAAAACATTCCGGAAAAATCTTAATCTAATTGCAGTTACATTCGTATTCGGTTCAGGGACAATAAATAAACTCAAGTGGATTAATATATCATCGGCAAATATGACAAAACACACACATTCCGAACAAGACAAGGATACACTACCGTTGAAATTTTGGTGAGTGGACTTGAGACACAACGGGAAATAAGCTCTCAACTCGACGGTCTACCAACGATGAGTTGCAAGTGATACGGGGTACGTTCAGAGTCTAGGAGAAAATTCGAAATGTGGAAAGTTAGTGTGGCAAAAGAATCGCATTATTGATAGCCAGCAGGAAAGCACAATTTATCAATATTAGAGTCAGGAACTAAGAAAAGAAACTATGGAGAATCTTAGGATAATATAAGAAATAGCTTGAAATTCAATAAGGCAGTATTGTTCGTAAGGTTGTGGAAAAGTGTGATGTACAGTTTGTGCTTTTAAAATGGATTATGACTCAAAAATAGAAACCAGCAAGTCAAACTTGGCCAGTCGCTAAATTGGTGCGTCAGGAGCCCTTTGTCAGAGATTCTGCCTCTATCGTTTACTGTCGACTTCACTATGGAGATCAAACCATGTTCCAGAGTGAAGCAGACTTATGTGAAGCAGACTTATGTATCTGATTGTAACTCAAAATACAAAATGTTTTACATGTTTCTATCAAATCGAAAAAAAAACAAGCTTAATATCTTAAAATAAAATCATTTTTTTTAAGATTTTTTTTAAAGATTCTACTGTAATTATCTACAGAAAACCCCACAAAAAGCATGACCAACAAAACGATACGTTTGTAGCTCAAACAATAATTTTTCCCTGCATGCGTCTTTTAAGAGTCCATAAATTACAATCCATTATTGAGCTGTATTCGTTCTACTGTCTACTTGAAACATACGTCCTGTTCATTGCACACAAACCAATGACGTAAAAGTGTTGTTTTTTTTTCTCAATAATTTTGCTCGATTCTGAACAGCGAGACCAGTAAATCTGTACGTAGTCCTATCGAAACAATAAGGCAATAAATTTTCGATACTATAATTCATTGGTAGCGGAACATTTTATTAAGTGGATAGGTATTGAACGGTATAGCTATTAGGAAGAGGCGTGCAAAACGTTTCAGAGTCTATTAGCAAGAGAATCGAGAACGCTTTAAGTGCTGGAATGGTTTTGATTGTGATGGTTTATAGTCGATAAACATGCTATGGGTTTCAGAAATTGGGGATGAGAGACATTAGTAAAATATTTTTACTTGCGTTTCAGGATTTCTGGCATCTACCAATCAAGATTTCCGATAAGCTATCAAATTCTGCACATGCCTTAACCAAACGGGAGATTCCTTCAATTCCAAGTCATTCAATCAGATTACATCTGCACTCCACCCATTGAATGGCTCCTACGCAAGCTTCGTTCTCTGATGTTACTAAGAGTCCTCCCAACATCGTTGTTTTCAATATAATCGATACCCGATACTCAGTAAAAAAGCTCCAAATTTTTTTATTGCGTTCCAGTGGGTGTTCTCTGGGAAAGGGTTTGTCCCGGCAGAACACAAATATATGGGCGTTTTTATTGGTTTTAAAATGCGCATACTCGATACTTGACCAAGTAATTTTTGCTGGGCAGGAAAATAAAGAATCGCGGTATAAATTAGGTTATATAATTTAATTAAAGGATTCCGAAGGTAAGACTTATATATGGTGGAAAAAATAAAAACTGGGAAATATTTTCTAATGATTTTTTTTTAAATCAGCACAAATACCTTAAAATTGATCAGAAGTTATTGTGAGATAAATTAATTTCACATTTTATACATGAAATTAAAAATTATCTTGGTATTATCCTTTCACAACTATAACCGTCTAAAGAAGCTATTACTTCTTAAGCTCTGTTATGTTTGAAGCCGATTTTGGGCCCTTATTTGAAAGTATAATTGCACTGCGCCACCTGAAGAACCTACTTTCTCAAATAATCTGACATACTTAGAGCAAGGCAATAAAATAGACTGAACATGCTTGACCGTGACGGGGACAAAGACAGTCTGATCCAGACTATAAAAAGTCAAGTCCGGAGATTTTAAAAAAGATTTCTTGAAGAACTAAGGAAAAATGGACAGTATTTTGGAGTAGCTGTAGCTAAGGAAAATGACCTATCTCAACAATGGCGTATCAATGTTAGTTAAATCGAGCGGAACAATCGCCTGCTTCAAAAACTTGCCGAAGCAAAAACTACCCAGAAACAAAGCGAAATTCCAAATTAGACGAACAAATACTGTTGCGATGCTGGAATGATTCAAACATATAATGAAAATTCAATTTTTTTATTACCAACTGATAAATATGAAGTTCTGAACATTATAAAAAATATGAAAATTAAAAGTAGTGGTGTGGATATACCAAGTCTATTAGATCCCTTTTCAATTTTATCGTTGAGCCACATATTCACATAATTAATTTATGTATTGAAACATCTGTCTGGCCGGATGTGTTAAAGCGAGCGGATGTAATACCGGTTTACAAGTCTAAAGAAAAGCACAATATGTCTAACTGCAGAGCTATCTAATAAATTTCCAATAAAGCCAAAATTCTTGAAAAAATTACTAACCACAGATTGTTGGAGTTTGTTGAAATTCATAAAATAATATGAAAAAGACAATTTGGCTTTATGAAAAATTTAGGAACCAACTTTGCGCTTCGCTTTCTAACAAACTTATAAAAATAAACCAATATCGGCAACTTTTTTAGATTTGGCAAAGGCATTTCATTGGACTAATCTTAAGATTTTGTTTGATAAACTTTTTAAGTATGGGATAATAGGTAATGTTCATCAGCTAATTTGTCCCTATTTACAAAACAAATTGCAGCTTGTCCACGTTAATAATGTTTTGAGTGATCATTGCTTAGTTCACACGGGGGCACCTCAAGATACAGTTTTAGGACCATTGCTGTTTCTACTTTACGTTTATGACTTATTAACCAGTATGCCGGATGATGTAATTATTTCAATTGCAGATGATATACCTAGATATTATATCCATTGGTAATACTTGGAAAGAGGTTGAGACGAACATGAAAAAAATATCTCCTTCAAGATAGTAAGTGGATAGCGTTAAATAAGTTATCTTTAAACTTGGAGAAGACTGTACATATGACATTTGGGAATCATTGCCGTAGTGCTCTTGAATTTCTAAATGTTACGGTAAATGAGAAAAACATACAAAGGGTGGAATCATGCAAATGTTTGGGTATCATGTTTGACTATAAATTGAAATGAGATAAACACATTGAATATGTATTGAAAAAAGAACAAATAATCAACTTACATTTTTTATAAACTTTCTAAAATTATGCAGACTGACATTCTACTGATAATTTACTATGCTTTATTTCATAGCAAAGTAAATTATGGACTAATAACATTGGGTGGAGCTTACCTTTACCGCTTAAACGTTTACAAAATCATCAGAACAAGCTATTAAAAACTATTCATAAAAATACAATACCATTAAACCTTTGAATTTAGAGCAACCATTCTACTTAAATTAAATTATAAAAAATTAAAAATTACAAACAGTTAAATTAAATAATCTTCGAAATTGATTAATCCTCTATTGCTAGTATTTATCGTTTTAACTAAGTTGCACGAGTTTTATTTTGAATCAAATACAAGTATGAAAAAACAAAATAAGTTAATCATGATTGAGTAATACTTTGATTTTAATCCAAGAATTTTTTCGTTTGGCGTTTTTTTTTCAATTAGAAAACTAGAATTTCATATAATTTGAGATCAAAGTGGGTCCATCAAATTAATTGAAATTTTATTCACACAACAAAAAAAAATTTCTAGAATTCGCAATCAGATCCATGATTTATGAAATATGTATAAAATATATATCAAATACTCTAGTAAATTACATGGCAATTCGCAACTATGTGAGAGTAGCCATACAACTCTCTATAATACGTGATCATTAAAAACACCGGAAAATTACTTCAGTACCAACTGATATTTTAGAATTCTATTTAACAAGCACTCGTTTTCAACATATGTCTGAATAAACGTTCCATTATGTCAATTTCAAAATGTCTAGTTATTTTTGTTTTGTTTTTTGCTTTCTTACCGTTCATGTTTCATTATTATTTGCCTATGCTAAACTTAGGATACACGTTGGACATGAAATATGTTTCTGTGTATCTAAGCACTTGTTTTGTATGAATGTTACATTGATTCAAAAAGGACTATGGTCGACTCCTAAGGACAGTATCAGATGCTTTTAGGATTGTTATTTTTGTTAGTAGTAGTAGCCAGTAGTGTTAGTATTGCTTGAATTATGCTGACGATATCAATGAGAAAAGCTATCTATTTAGAAAGCATATTTCTTTCATATGAAAATTTTTGCTTTGCCAGGACTTATTTTTGTTGCTGTTGCTGTTGTTTTTGTTCATGCTCATGCATTTGTTGGTATAAATTATAAATTTAAGGGATGTTAGAAATATATTTGTTAAAATTTCCTTTAAGTTGATTGACGCTCTACCATACGACGGCCTCACTTTGAATCACCTGTTAGTTTTTTAGTACTGCCAATTTGACATTGGTCATACTTTTTTATATATTTTTCGTTCTAATTTCATATGGGTATTCGAATAATATTTTTCAATATACTGCGCTTATGTTTGTAAATTCTCTGCTTCCATTGTCTTAAATTTATCTCCGGATCATTAAAAACAAACCACTCCAGCTCACTCCATCTACTCCAATCAGAGACAGAACAGCAATGGCTACAAGAACAAGTATAACAAAACAACAAAGGTATTTGTCTATGCAAAAGATATTTTTTCTGCACTAACAGATAATTATTGTTGCATTCGTTAGGATTTTGTTTTTCGTTGTGCTTGTTGTCCTCATATTTCGAGGATATATTTTGCTTATAGGTGCATTCTTTTTTTATTTTTGCTGTTCATCACTCACAGTATGACGCACCATACAGTCGAGTGCATGATACGATATGTGATATGGTATGGTGTATATTTTTTGTCTACAATGATAGTACCTACCTGTGTATGCTTGGGCACTTGTCAAGCAAACTGAAGTGGTGACTCCTTAAAAATCTGAAGGACACAAAGATGATAGCTAGAAATCTAACAAGCACTAGAAATACTCTGTGCACAGAATCAAAGGATTTAGGTGAATGTATTGCAACATGCATTCGAATGAAAATGTTTCGGTACGTATATGTATGGAGCTTTAAGTAGAAATATGACGAGCGAGAGGTTTATATTTGGAAAGATACTTCACAAGTCAACTTGTATATTTTCTGTATAGCAAAAGACACATATAAGTGATGTGTTTGTTTGCTCTTGAAGTTTCTGTTATATTACCTGAAACGTTTCGTACGGATATTTATGATGGCCGAAATGCTCTAGTTTCTGGATTCTGTTCGGAAGCTGTTGGTTCAATGCAGATGGATTTCTAAAATAATTTAAAAAAAACAATCGAGACAAATAAAAAAAAATACTAATATAATGGACAGATGTATTTGAAAGTTTTTCAAGTGCATCCCATACTAAAATTATTGACAATCATCATTGGCTCATCGCAACATCAAATTATTGATCTACCTTAACAACTGGGAGTAGAGAAAGTCTTTGTTTTCAAAGTTTTAAGGTCTGCATAAGCTATAAAATCAAAGATCCGGACCTTTTGTTATTGCATTTCCTGCTACCGCTACTGATATGATGGGAATCAGCATTGCAGCTCACCAAAATTTCAGCTTTCCAATCTCTTTAATTTAGCGTACTGGACCTGGTCTTTTAGCTCTTGTGTTGGCGGTGGCAGTAAAGAGTCAAATTAAAGGTAAGCTGAAGCAACAATCTTACGTTTTACTCAGATATTTTTTTCCGTATTACACGATGACCTAGTGGTCATCCACCACTTACCAGCGTAAGTCATGGCTTGCAATTGGTCTGAACATGATGGCATCTAATAGATTGGAACAAAAGAAGAAACCTTTCACTTTCGTTAACCTTTCATCATGAAATGTGTTTGTCCCTTTGACTGAGCTGAGCCCGCAAATACTGCTTCCTCAAGTTCGAGTCGGTGTCAGTTTTGGCAAATTTTCTCTTACAAGAAAGAACGATGTCGTGGCATGCTGGACTTTATACATTCAGAGATAGAGTAGTTCAGAATTTATACTGCAGGATTAATTTGCAAGGCAAGGGTTATGACATCTGTGAAAGATATTTTTTAGAAGAAATCCATTGGATCTCTATGTTTCCCTCTTGTAGCATATCCAAAGACAGTCACAAGAGTAGATGCCTCGCATTTTCTTGATGTGGATGAATTCAATTTCAAATAAAATTGGCTCAACATTATACGGTATCTTACTTTAAACGCCGTAATGAGCACGTTATAGCTATTACTAAGTTTGACAGAACCCGTTCAAGTTGTTGCCTCATTTTTGTTAGCTTCCTTGAGTTCGTCGTTCTTTTTTAAGAAGGCATGTAAAGTAGTGTAAGGTCTCAAGGGATTCTTCTCATTAAAGTAAACTCTATGTAAAAATAAATGCGGAGCGACCAGCAAGGACAAAAAATAGAAGCAGGAGCGATAGATCTCTCACTTCGAAGAACTCCTGGCCTCAGTCACAGCTTCCAGAATAGTTACCCTTTAGTAGCCGAGGGCAGCACAGTCCATAAATCAAAGCTGAAAAAAATTAAGCTCGTCACCAAAAGCTAGGGATACGATAAAAGTTCAGGCTAGGAATAAGTATCCGAGAATCGGTTTCATTAAGGACAGAATGTTAAATAGCTTTACTTCGATATAAAGTAAATTTTTTTACAACTTGTACATTAGAATATTTTAAATTACTGTTTTCGGCGTTGAATTAAAAAAATTGCAAAAAAAAATTATGACCCGTGCAAAAACTTTCAAATGCGTCAATTCCCCTTTGCCTAGGAAAACAAAGCTAGTTCTTGAATTCAGTCACGAATTCTCTTCACCATCATGCACGAATAACACTAGAAAAACTGATATGCTCTGCAGTTTTTTTATTGACGGAAAATTTATTTGATTCGTTATACCCGAGATAGGTAAATCGTGTTTGTCTATGCGAGCAAACCATCATAGTTCGCGTCCTACTCCCGTTCAACGCTAACTTGTTCTTTGCAACATCGAAACGCACCACTCGACTTGCATATCCACCAAATCACTGAGTATAGTTAGGCAGAATACTGCATCCCCCAGACTGGGTTAATATTGTCGGTCAAGCGTTTTCTACGTGAAAAGAAAAATTGGTTTTTCGGTTTTTTAGCAACTATCCTCCGGTGTTCACAGTAATTTTTTGTCTACTTCTTTTTCCTAAGTGGAAGCCAGCAAGCTGGATGAAAAGCACGAATGAATGTAGTTTGCTCGGTTTGCCCCGCTAGTT
Source organism: Nemotelus pantherinus (assembly GCA_963978885.1). Classification (NCBI taxonomy): domain Eukaryota; kingdom Metazoa; phylum Arthropoda; class Insecta; order Diptera; family Stratiomyidae; genus Nemotelus; species Nemotelus pantherinus. Next base: position 178,943,845 of record OZ022263.1, read on the forward strand.
TACTACGACAAGCGTTTTTCATTAAACCGATGGCGATGATGAGGACGACGACGACAACGATGTCGACGGCGATGGACACGGACAATATATGGAGAATAAGTCCTTGTATTTACAAGGGTTAATCCGCGCTGAAACACAAAATACAGTGGGAAATTCGTATGGGCTGTTCTGATACTCGTAACGGTGGTAGCGGTCGAATAAAAAACACCCCGAGGATAGAGAGCCTTTGGTTGCAGTCCAGCAATATGAAGAGAGTTAATGCCAACAAAGCTGATTTTTTCACATCTCAAGAGGGGACTGAAAAGCAATGACAGAGGTAGGAAAAAATCGTCTAGAATGCAATTTTTGAGTATTTTTCGAAAAAGTCTGAAAATCTAATTGGGTGTACTAGAATAGAATGCAGTGAATGCACAAAGTCCATGTTTATTGCTGATTTGATTTGGTCACCGAAAACGTACTCGATGTCGACATGGTAGACTGAGCAGATTTTAGAAGTGAATATGGAACGTAGGCAAAGAACATTGGTTGCATACATAAAGAGAAGAAAATTACGGCTTGGATGTTTTGTTTGTTCAATTTGTTTCTCGATGATGTTTTCGTTATAGTTTTTGAATAGACACCGTTTGCATAAAATTTCAGGTAATTTACTAGGACGCACTGATTTTGCGGCGCCAATTTTATTGTAAAATATCGTTATGTCAAAAATTGCAACTTCTTTATGTATACGAAAAATGATCAAATAAGCTGAACAAATGCAATTGTCACAATTTTAGTTTCTGTGTTGCTACACTAGTCTGACACCTATATCAGTTTATTGTTCTCTGTGGCAAAGATTTCACGTGCTTCGGTACGTTCGGTGATTTTGAACTTTTGATAAAAACGGTACAAAAAATTTGCTTTAAATTTTGGTTTAAGAGTAGAATAAAGTTCAGCGTCACATTGAAAATGTTGAGTGGTACATTTGATAGCTCTTCTATGAATATAAAAAGCGTTTACAATTATTAAAAATATTTCTAAGAGGGCCGTGAAGGCGTTGTATATGACAGCATACAGCCGACGGAAAAAATGAAAGAAATTATTATTGATAATCGCTGAATCACTATCAAAAAAATTTTGAATGATGTCGGGATATAATTTGGCGCATACCAAGCAATTATGTCAAATGTTTTGGGCATGAAATGAATGGCAACAAAGTTTGCTCTAAGATTGTTGAATTTCAACGAAATACAGCACTGAATGAACATTGCTGAATAGTTGCAGAATGAAGTCAACAACGACTTGGAACTGTTCAAACGAATAACAACTGGATATGGCGCATGAGTGTGTGGGTTTGACATCGAAACTAAGGTACAATAATTCCACTTTAAGGGCCGAGAATAGTATTATAGCTAGGTATGGCTGTGATACATTTAACGAAAATAGAATGGAGCTGCATAGATGGTCACATTAAGCCGTCTTGCTTTCTGATTTTGACTTGACATGCACCTTCAAAAGCGGAAGCTCTGATTTGAGCTACGATTCACGCTGACCATGAATGATCTTTTCGGTCATCTGTAGGACTGACGAGAGAAATATTGTCGGAAATATTTCCGGAAAGGTTTCTGGACATGTTTCGGAAATGTTTCCGGAAATATTTCTGGTCATGTGTGGGAGCGCCCTAAAGGTGTAGTTTATCATGAGTTAATACCACCAGGTTGTACGGTCAATAAGCAGTACTAACTGGAAACTCTACGCCGCTTGCTTGAAACGATCTGTCGAAAGTATCCAGATTTGCGGCGTAACAATTCACGGCAATTGCACCACCATAATGCACTTCCTCACACTTTAAAATAGTTCGTGTATTTTTGGCAAAAAAAAACACAGTTTTAATGCCTCAATCTCCGTACTCATCAGAAATGGCTTCTTGTGATTTCTTCTTATTCTCAAAGCTAAAAGAAAACTCATGAAAGGATGACATTATGCCAGCATAAAAGAGATAAAGAGAGAATCACTGAAGGAGCTAAAAGCCGTACGCGAAATTGCCTTCCAGAAGTGCTTCGATGGTTGAGAAAAGCACTGACGTACATATATAATCTCTGATGGAGAGTACTTTGAAAGGAACGTAATTAATATCATGAAAAAGTAAAATCAAATTTGAACGAATATAAAATCCTTGCGAATTTTTTGACACACCTCGTATATATACATATTTAAAATCGTTGGTCACCGCAAGCGTTTCAATGCGTTCAAAACAGAAAATTTGTTGGCAACACCAAATAAAACCCTTAATACCATCAGACCTTCTGAAAAAATTTAAGTTTATTGCTCTTTTTACTCTCATCCCACAAAAAAAAAACGAGCAAACAAATTACCAATATTTTCAGCACTAGAATTGATCAACGGATTATCATATAAAAATAAAACTCACAGGCTGCATTGGTCTTCTATAGGACCTGAACCAGGTCTAATAAGCTGCAGACGATTCTGTGAAAAACTCTCAACAAAATATTAACTTTATTACCTCTAACTTCCAAAGCAGTCATCAGTATCAAACGAAATTCACACACTAGTTTAATATTACTGTAGTCACAATTCGTTAGAGTTTCGGTAACAAAGTTAGGCCAGGGGTGTCAGCACTGGTCATTTTAATTATATAAGTAACAAAATATCGTACCATTAAATGTTCAAACTATGTTCTTCATCTGTGATGATACCAAAGCGCAAGGTTTGTCTTTTTATATTGGAACACAGCCTTGCGGGACAGGAAGTTAGGAGGAGAATTGAAGGAAGGGCTGAGTTTGGCGAAGATGCCAATGAACGTTTCACTTAAATACTTGTGGCTTGAAGTCGAAGTTGAAAATATCAGACAGTAGGCCGTTCTGAATTTGTATTGATCTATATGAGCACTGAAAAAACACATAGCGCCAGGTGCCATAATTTATGGACTTCTGGCGCAATCGTGATAAAATATAGCACCACACGCTATAGTACACGGCAAAAAGTACATCGGAGCAGAAGCTATGCTTATAGTCCTCCACGCCATGTACTATAGTCCTCCACGCCAAATACTATAGTCCTCCACGCCATGCACTATAATCCTCCACGCCATGTACTATAGCCCTCACCGCCATATATTATAGTCTTCCACGCCATGCACTATTTTCCTCCACGCCATGTGTTATAAGGTATGTTCCCGTACTTTCAGTCACTGAATTTTCCTGAATCATGTGTTGGTGGAAATTCATGAAAGTACTGGAACGCTCTCATTGCATTTCCTGAAAATTGATAACCAAGAGTGTCAGTTTTCGGTTTTTGCAAGAACAATAGTGATTATAAAGTCAACCTAAGCGGTGATAAATTATCGCCACAAGAATATTCGACCTACATAGCAAAATTACGCAAAAAATATATTGCTTGCTGCGCACATTCGAAAATATTTACTCGCAACACACCGTTTCAGTATTTTTCAGTACTGAAATTTCATCGTACTTACTGAAAGAGGGGAAATTTTCAGTTTTCAGTAAAACGGAGTACGGGAACGGCTTCATTGAAATTAATCGCGATTAATCGCAATTAATCGTAGTACGGGAACAGAACTTAACTGTTTCACGCCATGTACTATAGTCCTGCACGCCATGTGCTATAGTTCTCCATGCCATGTACTATAGCCCTCTAGGCCATGTATTATAGCCTCCAATGCCATGTATTACAGCTCTCAAAGCAATGCACTATAGCCCTCACCAGTGCTGCCAACTCTAGCTAAAAGTAAGTATATCTACTTACTTTTTCCCATCATAACAAACCTACTTACAATGCTTCTCGATCTACTTACTTTTTCCTTTTATAACCTTTCTACTTACTAACCTACTTATATTTACCAGTGAGGTAGTGGAAATGGAGTAGACATGCCCATAAGATTTACATTGAAGGAGATGGTAGTAATTTTTTAGCTACTCATTGTCAAATCGGGTCAAATGCAAGTAGTTCCCCTCCAATTTGGCAATGAGTGCTACGCATTTTTAACATGCTTTGTGCGCGAGAAGATTGAAGGGGCTAATGGTGGAAAGCTTTACCGTCCGCGTCCAGGGGCTGAACAGAACAAACTTTTGCTTGCACACCGTTTTCCATTAGAAAGTGTGTCCTTCACCGTAAGTTGTTTCCTACTACCTCACTGGTTCTGTTCTCTTTTTGGCAGCGCACAATTTGTCATTTACTTTCATGGAATATTTTCCGCGGTTTCTAAGTACAATGGCATTGGACTCTGAAATTCTTAAACGATTTACATAAGTGCGGTCGTACGAAGTTTACTGCTATTCTGATGAATATTTTGGGGGCAAATTATGTGGATAAATTGGCTGGAATTTTAAATAAGTCTAAATTTTCACTCATTATAGATTAGGCTCCTGATATTTCAATACAAGAAAATGTGTCTACCACTGTTTCCATCTCTGTGATTTTTAAGCATGTGAAAAGCTACCAGGATATATGGGAAATTTGGCGAGAGACCTATGTAATTATCTGAGAAGATCCAAGCGCCTTTCAAACTTCAAGTCATTGCAAACACTTTTTGATATGAAACTACTTCGATTTCTCTTCCCTTCGCAAACACGATGGCTTTCACTAGAATGTGTTGTATCCAGTTTAGTTGACCAATTTGATTCACTTCAGCTCCAGATTATTACAAAATCTTAATGTAATTGTTCTTTAGAAGAAAGTGATTGGAATTAAGAGAACACAGAAGAATTTTGGACTGATATAAAGTCAATTACAATAGTTGATCAGGGTGCATTTGATGCATTGTGTGCTTTTATATTCAATATCTTAATGCTTCCACACTTTTTTGCTTGCACTGAGATAATATTTTCTCATGACAGTCTAATTAAAACTAGAAATTATTTTTGTAATGAAATAATTAGAGGCTGCCTGCAAGTAAAAGCTCTGTTGAAAATGAATAATTCAAACGGTTATGATTTTAAAGTAACGCCTGATATAATTAAGAAATTTTCCCGAAACATGTATACTTTTATAAAAATAATAATAAATAAAATGTATCTGATCTGTTTTAATAAAAAAATCATACCCGATATTTAAAGAAAATTGAAACTATTTTCCTACTTACCGTTTTTGCTGTTCTACTTACTTTTCTGTGGGAAATCTACCTACTCGCCGGATTTTTAGTTGGCAGCACTGGCCCTCACAGATATGTACCGCAAACAAAACGTGCATGAAGAGAAACTAAGTATATATTTCAAAAGTATACACTTATACAATTTGTAACTAATACCTTCGAATTTGAGTGATTCAATTACGAAACCATGCATGCAGACATTTAGTGGTATTATTGCGATGTTATAGTTCACTGGGATACTTATTGACGGATTTCATTTGAAATGATTCGAAAAAGCACTTTAATCCGTTGACGCACTTCATGCAAACTAAAGCATCACAATAACACCCTTAAATACTTGCACGCATGCTAAATATCACATATATATCTCTATATGATTTTTCACATCACATAACGAGCAATAACAAAATTCGCGCACATATAAAATTGTCGATGAGGCTGTTAAAACCCCACTTCTCCTAATAGTCTTTCACCTTTTGGAACATCACTAAATTATAACAACTTCCACTTATAAGGTTCGATTTCAAATGGCACTTATTTTCGTCTTACAAATGACTAGAGAATACCGCCTAAATCCTAGTACACTCCATCAGAACAGTTTTATTACCTACCCCATTTGAAGGCTTTTATGACACATAAAACCTCAGTTGCAGAATATTGAAATTTCCGTGAAAAAAGGAATTCCTAAACAATAAACGTATTTATCATCTGTAAATTGCATCCTTACGGAGAAAGGAAATGTAGTGCACTGATTTTCCTTTACAGGTCTATTACGATCTCCACACTTCACTACCGCAAACAAAACGTACATGAGGTTCAAATAATATGACAACTGAAGCCATATTACATGGCTCATGGCACTATGTAATATAGCGTAAAAATAAATGCTGCGCCATGTTACACAGGACCACGCGCTATGTAGATTCTGTCATTATTTCGCTGGGAGCCATATTACATAGCTCAGAGTACTATGTACATAGCGTATGGGACCATAAATAATGCGCTATGTTACATAGCTTTGGGCTCCATGTGGATTTTTTTCAGTGAAAAAATTGTGAAGTAAGAACCTGAGCTGAAGAGCATGAGGATGGGATAGTATATCAAAATCCATAGTAAGAACAATAGAGAAGAGAATGGTAGCCCAAATTACGTGGATGTGTTAGGGTTTCAATACCTGAAGTACTGGCTATGTCACTCATTAGCTTGATAGCTTTGCGCTGGACTTTTTCTAATTCAGATTAAGCAGTGTGGCCTGCCCCAGCCAAGTCTTGGTCTAATGAACGTCTTGTTGATGTGCACTTTGTTCAACGGACAAAGTATTATATTCTCTTTCGGAAAGAAAACCAAAAATTGTCAATGCGGACAATAATAAAAGATCAGCTTAATTTGCTGAAGACAATAATACCTAAGCTTAGGGAGGGTGGATCAGAGAACTTACACCATCAAAGAAAACAGTTAGCCAGGTAGGAGGAAAATTAAGCTTAAATTAGAGAAAGCAGCATACAATTCTGGACGCATTAAACATAACGCGGTTCGCTGGACCCCAAACGAATTTGTTTAATAGGCCCAGGTTTAATGCAGTTAACATGCAACACAAGGAGTGATACCGCGACAGTCGGCCACTGTTCCAAAAGATTACGCAAAGTCAAGAGTTCTGTCGCTGGCAAAACTGTGAATCGAATTGAAAATAAAAGAAAACAAGTCATTTATAAATAGAAAGAAGAGAGTTAAATAGAGAACAGCTCCTTGCTGTACTTTGGTAATGGCAGTGTTGATGTCTGATTTGCGTCCATTTAAAACCACTTGAAAGAAACGACCTAAAACACTTGACTTAGCTAACATGGTTATATGAAATTCCTTCAAAATATTTAAAAATCCGGCCATTGCTTCACTAAATACATGAAAATATTGGTTCCATCTCTCAGTAAGAAATGTAAGTAAGTCCCTAGTCAGGCCTCTAGAACGAAAGCCATACTGACTATCATAAATAAAATCGTTCGATTCAAAATATTTCAGTAAATTTGTATATCAGAGAATATCACATACCCTAGACACTACCGAAACTAAAGCAATCGGTCGTTAGCTGGAGAGGTCACAGGCTTCTTTTATTTTGGGTATTAGCTTAACGTATGCAACTTCTATATAAAAGGGAAACCAAATCAAAAAGTCCAAAACAAGTAAAATAGTCCACATAAAAGCTGAGCGTAGGTAGAAGTATAAAGCTTAAGTAAGAAGAAAAGCAACAGGTCCAGCAAATTTCAAAGCATTAAACTTAGCGGCAATTTTCACTACATTTCTTGCGCGGAAATATAAACTAAAACGTAAAATAAATTGATTGAAAAAAAATAGTAAATAAATAATAAATAAAATAAATTGATTAAAAGAGCCCATTCGAGGGCTGGCAGGATTCAGCGAGGAAGGTGGCAAGTGTAAGTTTGTTTCGAAAATATCCGCAGAGAGGTAAATTTCACCCGGAGACTAAGTATGTATCCGTTATCACATTAAAAAGACGTGGCACGGCGGAATTGAAAAAAGCTATTGCTGATTTATTCTTGTGTTGCTCTAAACTTTTGAAATTTATCTACCTTTTCATAATTCTACGGAATGCGCGATGGATTTTATCTTTTTCATTTCAGTCATTTTTTATATGTTTTCTGATTTCGGGGGATTTGGGAATACCCTGATTCATGGACAAAAGATATCGAACGGGCTAATAAAAAACATGTCAGGAAATAGCCGTGAACAAAATTATTGAAGTTACTATGAAGTTATTATTGATTACTGAAGTTATTATTGAAATGAATTTGAACAACGAGGGCATTGCGCTGCTCTATAGGCTAACTTTGCTTTTATATCTGAAACTTTGATATGTTCAATATAGAATTAGATTTGCTCATCCGTCAAAATTACTGTCAAGTATCAATTAACTTGACAAGACAATCCCCATGTTATCATTCACGCAATTATACAAAAACGGCTAACTAGATAGAGAGAACATATTGTATTTAAATAAAGTTTGCACAGCTGATACAACCACTTGCCAACCGCCTCAGTTTGTATTCATAATGAATTTATTGTTCGGAATAATTCTACTGGCGGTAGTCGTTTTGGCTACAGATGAGGTACGCCCGATCAATCTTAGTCCGATGGATCATTTAACTATAAACCTTTTAAAAACTTCTATTTCAGGACACACAGAAAAACAGCGTTGAACTCAACTCTAGAATTCGAAGAAGTGCTTTTTTGCTGGAAAATAGTCGCGCTGCAGTGCCCAATGCCAAAGCAAGCAAAACCTCATCAACTGTAAATCCTAGAGCCAGTAATCGAGGACCTAATATAAATTCGAGAGCCGCTAATGGAACGGGCAGTGCCAATACCAATGTAAACAATGAAGCAAGAAATATGATGCTGCGAGCACTCAATGCTACAAGAATCTCCGGCCGAAATGTTCAAACCAATAGAACCCAAACTACTCAGAGAAATACACCAAGGCCACAAAATCAAAATACTGCGAGGCCAGCTAACAGGTCTGGTTGATTGCTGGTGAATAAGTCAATGAATCTGTGCTTAAAAAAATGTTTTATTTTTGATGTTTCAGCAATAAAAAATTAAAAATTAAAATGAAATTTAAAACGGTTTATCAGTTCAAACATTTTAAATATATATAAAAAAAACTCTGTAAGTCCTGTTCTAATCGCCTTCAAATGTTTGCCACTTGCTATATTTTTTCTTTGCCACTTGGTATATTTTCTAGCCACTGGGTTGAATGAGAAGGCATCGTTTAAGTTCTAAGCAGCTCCAGCGGTGACTACCTGGCACGCCTGGGGATGGTGAGTGCAAATGTTCTTCTTCTACTCAACATCTAAGCCTGATTTGCACTACACTTCTTGTCGGGTCTTGGAGTTGAAGTTGGAAAAACTTCACCCACAATCAATGCATACAAGTGTCTACGAGATCAGTTCTATGCCTTACTTCGCCCTCTGATTTAAGGGGAGAAGTCCATGTAAAAATTTAAAAAAAAATCGATTTTTTCTCCCCATTCTTTGAAAATATAGTATGTTTAGCGTGTACCGACAAGAGGAAAACTTCTTTTTTAATATTTACAAAGTTATAGGTAATATAATCGAGCGCGCTGGAATGCGGAGTCATACTGTACTAAAACTGTAAACGCGATTATTTCGAAACTGTATTTTTAAAAACTGCTCGTGCTGCAACTCAAAAAGTTATTGACCGATTTCTCTGAAATTTTGAGATGCTTTTTTCTACATTAGAATAAACCTAAAATATTTCTCGTTACTGAAATTCTTTTTGGGGGTCAAAAATGTGAAAAAAATAGCCCAAAATCCGAGCTTATTTTTGAAGCGCTTATTTTATATTCAGTTTTATGCTTTTTTGTTAGTACTATAAGTTTATCCTTCCCGATAATGTGTTATAAAAAGAAACCAATTTAATTTTTTTGTTTCAAAACAATGGTTAATGTGTGATAAATGGAACACTTTTGGACGTCGCGTCGAGGACTACAGACGAAAAGTTATCCTGAGCCGCCACTTTGAAAGGAAATAAATTTATTTTTGTATTTTTCTACTTTAGAAAGATCAAACAAAGATATGTTAAAAATTTAAAGCAATGAAATTATTATGTCACCCACTAAAACATTTTTAAAATATGACTTATTCTTAAATGAGTCTACTAAATGTGTCGGCTTTGCCGGTGACACAGCTAGGCTGGTGATAGTGATAATTATATTACTAAGGAAACGATATACTGGTCCAATAATTATAGTTTGAAGCTCAATTTAAAAAACAAAAACAAAAATTGAACCTGTGAATCATTATCTTCTCTTTCTGAAACTTGAAAATCATGGTATCTCTGGTCCTCTTCTCTCCGGATTCACTTGCTAAGTTGCTGATCGTTTTTATGACTGTCAATTCCTGTACATTTATTCCATACTTTCCTACCTCAGGAGTCTGCAAGTTTGAATCCTTGGCCTTCAGTTATTTCTGCTGCTTATCAACGACCTGCAGTCTGTATACGTTTTCTTTGACTTTAATATGTTGATAGCTTCAAGATTTTTAGAGTAATCGAAACGTTTGACAATTGTTATCAGTTACAAAATGATCTCGCTGCATATTACAGCTAGTGGATTCCTAACCAACTTACACGAAATGTCGCGCATAAAATTGCATTTATTATTTACTTTTATTCTGTTTTAAATACCTCTCTGCATTTCGCTGTCAATATCAAAAACTTTTGTGTGGTGTTTGATTCGAAATCCAAATTTGATCAGCATATAATGTCTATATTGCTAGAGCTTTTAAAATTTGTGGGTTTATTCTTAGATCCGCCAAGCTTTTTCTTGATTTCTCTGTATAATAGCATTTTTTCCTCTTATTTAACCCTAGTATTTTGAAATACAGTTGTCAAGTGTTGTGTGTTCATATCCAATACCTTGTGGATTCAACCAACTTAAATTCACCTCAGTGGAGGCTTGCCGGTGTATGCAAAGAAAGCAGTACTTCCCATTCCAAACCACTTTACATAAACAAATAAATTATTTTACAAGCAGTACTTAACAATCAATCATTTTTGAACATCCAAAAACAACACTTTTTTTCGAAAGATAAACTCCATAGCAGTCCAACTACAGAGTTTTGAGGGTAAATTTACAGTGACGCAACAAAAAATCAAGCGTTTTACTCAAAAGCTCAAGCGATTTGGAGCATATAGTTCATTGCAGTGCATTGAGATATACTACACATAACACTGAAGTGATCCTGCTTCAATGCTCAAACTCATGATTTTCGCATAGATTTACTTAGACGTTATACCTACATGATACAAAAATTCTGCAACGAATATACACAAAAAGCATTACGTATGCTGCTCAGTTCACAGGGTTTTGGTAGATAAAGAAATTCAGAAAACCCTTGCCCATCCACTTGCTAGACAACCCGAATATCTTTGTAAATGAATGAACTTAAAACGCTGGATTGTCATCAGCGTCTCTGTTATGTTTCTGTTTCCCCTCATGATTTACATATTGTAGATTTTCTTCTGCTTCTCTTCTTATGAGTTGTCCTCCTTCTGAATTGATGCATTTCATGCTTTGTTTGCATGGTGTATGTACAAACTAATGTGATGTCCATGTGGAGAATAGAATTTGTACGAGTTACATTGCTTCGTTTGCATTTTTCCCCAACAACCGTTTGTTGTTTATCTGTTTTGGGTTTACTTTCAAAAAATTAGTTTCTTGGTTCAGGTGCTTTGGGCGATATGACCATTTGATTGCTTTGGACGCTTTTGTTGATGTGTTTTCTATGTTGAATTTCTGGAGTGCTTTCCTTTAGCATTGATAATTTACATTAGGTGCGATTTTTTATGTCTTTTTCTCAAAAAAATGTACCTTTTATTTTTATTTTCACTTATATGTTTTGTATTGTCAGTATTAATGCGGTCGGTTAAAGATAGATAAAAGGGTAGTTTTTAAAGTAAATTTTAACATAAAATTCATTAAAGTGCAATCGTATTGAATAGGTTCTGTTTTGCAAAGTTAATATTTACTCATTCAATATGTACTTTAAAGTGGAAAACCAAAATTGCTGAGATTGTGCCATAGCGGATTTACTGCGGCAGTCTTTTTCTTCTAGATAGATTGAGCGAAAAAAGTATCTTATTGATTCGAGGCAACCAATGCACTATTAGGCACTTTTCTTGGAAATTATATGGGGAATTTATTTTTGTTGTGGTACTGTTATGTTTTAGATATACTATGTACTCTTGTAAATGATATGTGCTCTTGTTAAATTTATGATTATTCTTTTTGCAGCTTCATCTACTCACTTCCCATTGTTCTCCTACTGTTTCTGATTTCTCACCTCCACCTCACGTAGTCCCATCCTAATAGAAGTGCTCTAGACTCTCTTGTGTTTTGAAATGCCTTTGCTTAAAGCAAATAAAACCCCAGAAAATTAAATTGGCTGGTTAGAGAGGGATTTTTATACATATGTTATAGATACTAGAAGCAGGCATCAAGTCTAAAAAGACTTAAAAATTAACGAAGTTAGATATGTACTGCGATATCCATAATACAGACAGAAGAAAACAAAATGGCACACCAAAATATCAAATTTTTTTGTTCAGATCGATGCACACCTATCTAATTTAATTTGCTAAAAGATGCATTAAGTCCTAAACTTGGAGCTATTAAAAAACTTTGACCACTTATTTATCCTGTAATATGTTTTAAACTTATTTTTTTTATAATTTAAAAAAAAAATTATGAAATAAGTAATTTTTCTTTGCTATCAAATAATATACATAATTTAAACTTTTCTGAGATTGCTGATCTTAATGAGTAGGAAAATCACTGAAACAAGCTATTGACAGCCAATTACTAACTTTTAATAGAAATATGGCTAGCATTTAAATATTTACTTGATTTTTACACGACATATCAACAAATTCAATTGTATAGTTTATCTATAATACATATATATCGATATATTCTGTTTGCGCTTCCCGTCTCAAAACCACAAGCTGCCACTGGTGCACCTGCTCTTTCTTTAACAAATTCTATATCCCATTTTATGATTATAATCATCGAATATCGATATTGCAGATTCTTTTTCTTGAATCATGTAGAGTTTTCCTTGACGAGTGTTTCCTTTTCAAACTGGATTACTTTCTTGTTTATTTTGATCTATGCAGCCGGGTTTCTATTCGACAATCTTGTCAATTGAACAGATTTTCTTTCATGTTTAACGTTCCGCCCTCGAGATCTGGTGCTTACTTTTATTCACCGTTGTTAAGTATATTTAGACAAGCTTGGTTCTATTCCGTCGACATTCTTTGGACACAAAGACCTTTTTGAAAATTAGAGTCCTAAAGTATCATGTCAATTTTTGAACTTGTTCAGTATTGATTTTTTTTAATTTTATTTATATTGCATCATAATCTTTTCATTCAATGTGTTGTCCCACTGTTTTACTCTATTTCTTGGATTTTTTTTTCTAATCGGCTGTTGGACTTAAGTCTATTGTATTTGGCAATTGACAAATGAACAAATCGAAAAAGCACCACAGAAGGATGGTAATGAAAGCACTTTTGAAATCGGAGAGATCGGAAATGTAAACAAAGTTGACCCACAGGGAAGGACGATTCGCAGTTTGAGTTAACTGCCCTGACCGATGTTAAAAATACTGTAAATTAATCTGCAGCGCAGTAAGTGGGCCTCGGTTGAACTGCTGCTGATACTCTATGAAGGAATGCTTGACGTGGCACTGATTCAGGAATCTTGGACCTCTGCGACAAGCTGGGTTGCACGGCTGTGACTGGGCAGCCCAATATTTTCTTCCTTACTGCAGTATCAAGAATAAGACCAGCTATGCTGGCAAGAAAGAATACTGCCGCTTATCTTAAATTCAATTTCAGCAAGGATCATCTAACTTTCACACCATGTAAGGGGGACAAACAGGAGCATGTAGTCCTAGCTTCCGTCTACATGGTATACGATGGAGCCGTTTCGTCGGAAGGGGTAACAAAACTCACCAAGGAGTCTCTCAGAAACAAAAAGTCGCTGTCATTAAGAGTGGATGCCAATGCGCATCACACCGTTTGAGGCAACAAGGAGATTTCAGACAGAGGTAAGTTTTCACTCAGTTTTATTATTAATTGTAATTTAGTCATACCAAATTGGAGAAATTTCCCAACTTATAGGGGACCTCTCAGCAAAAACGTGCTACACATCATTCTACACAATTTGCCCACGAGCAATTGACATTCTTTGATTATTCTTTGATCATGGAGATATTAACTTCACTATAAAATTTAGCTCGTTTTGCATTTTTGGACCGTTTTACAATCCCAATCGTCTGTACCTGGTTTCGAACCAGCGGCCCAGGCACTAGAAGTCAGTGTTCTATCCACTAGAAAGGCAAACTATTTACATAATCTAAGTTGTATCCACAACAAAACAAAAACGATTTTTTGTGCAATTATTTCAACCTTCAAACTGATATCACTACATCTATCAAAATTTATACATTCTCTGATTCAGGTTTATCTTTTTTCTCATCGATACGTGATCTAATTTCTTTGATAGCATGTTGAGTCGCATTCATCAACTGATTCGTTAATTCTGCTAGATCCTGGCGAAGTTTTTCGAAATCAACTGTTTGATTCAGACCCTGTACAAACTTGGCGATTGGATCTTCTGGAGCTGTATTTCCATCTGCTGAGACCTACAAGAAATTTGTCACAAATCTTATTTTAATCTCAACTAGAAATCAGAAAAAAAAGGATGTTACCGTATCCTGGACTGCAACAAATAGGACAAGCACTAATAACCCAAAAGCGAATTTCATGATGCACTGGTAATTTAACTACTCTTTGGTTGAATATACTTTCGGCACCAAAGTACAAGCTGATTCTATCTATCGTCGAAGCTAATATGACACGAGTGGTCAAGAAAACTAACAAACATTGATAAATGATTTGAACTGCTTATCGCTTTTTTCTTCCGCGAATCCAATCAGCACATACTGAATGAGTAGAATATAGAATAAACCGACAAATTGACTGCAGTGATAACTTGAATATTTATTCGACTGAGCACTTAGTTCAGGGCTAGTTAACCATGGTTGGGAGCGTTCGCAATAGCAGAGTGAACAATCTAATTGTTGCGTAAAGCTAAAGTAAGAGACAAAAAATAATTTTCCGGATTTTTTTTGGATTAGTTACTTCGAGGCCAATTGTATTTTTTGGAAAAAACGTTCATATGTCATTCAGTAAAATCAGTTTCACGTTTAACTTCCAAAGCGTTGCACCAACTTCATAAGATTTGAATAAAAATACCACCAACCAGGCACATGAGAACACACAAAATAACCTGAGACTGCCTAACTGCATGTGAAATGAAATTTATAATATTGTAAATAACGGGTTAAGGCAGTATTCTGGTCTAGAGGCTTGATTTTGAGGTGATTTTGCGGACGCAATGAAAAAAAAACCATAAACATTTTTGGGATATATTTGTTTACCAGTCTTTTATTAACATTTTGAAAGTACAAAAATGTATTCAAAAAAAAAAAAAATTAAATTGATGTAGAGACAGGCCGGCGAAGTGAAGGCTAAAAAAAAAACTTGTGTCATGGTTGACATGATTCCAACCTGCCTGGTGGTCCGAAACATACATTTTAGGTGAATTCTGTAATAAGAAGTATGTGAGATTCGTCTGACGTAGGCGATTTGAAAATTTTTTTTTTCACAAAATGGCGTCCATGTAAAAAAAGTCGCTTTTTGCCTCATTTTTTCAACTTTGGGGATTTTTAATAAATAGTAGAAATTTTTTTTTTAAAAGTCCCTACGTCAGACGATAACCAATAGTGTTAAGAGGGTTTGTGCAAAATTTCACGTAAATCGGTTTATTGAAACTAGAGATATCATTGTCAACCGTATCGGGAAAAGTAGTTCCGAGAAAAATGCGTTTAAAACTTGGAGTCTCATTTCGGGCATTTAGTTGGCGTGTCAATAAATAGCTCCAACTCCAAAAATAATTCGAATTTCTGAAAATCCTTTTAAAAGATTATTCTTAAAGGTCTAAACTTTGTAAATATGCAAACAAAAAAAAATCGATTTGATCAAATTTCTAGACCAGAATACCCCCTTAAGAATATAATGAATATAATATACAAAAAGCTTATGAGCTTGATCTACTCGTAAAAGTTTGCAGCGGAATGATTAATTTACTTCTTGTTCGTTATGTGTTACATGACATCAATTAATTTCGATACAAATAACATCAGCGTTGGCGAAAAATTCTATATTACATGTGAGTGAAGATAGCATGATTATTACATAAATATGTTCGTGATGCGATTAATTAGAAAATGGGAAAATCCGGAGGTTGATGCTTGCTAATATTTAAATGACCAGTGTAGCGATCAGTTTTTTTTAGATGATAAAAATACCAGTAATAGAATGGCTTGTCACTTTCCTTTACATAGTTTACCTGCATCATTTTACTTCATTTCTGAAAAGATATTGAAATCTTTGATCAAAGCTAAATGTTCTTCGCCATAAATCGTTGATACCGAGTCAATTTTGGGTGCGAAATTCGATTTTTGAAAGTATTTAAAGAGTTGAAACTAAACCACTATAGAACATCAGCTATTTCAGACCATTGTTGGCGAAAACATGTTTATTATTTTTAAAGTTTACAAGGAATTCAATTCAATTGGGACAAAAAGCTTATTATTATTCCTGAATCAGTTGAGACTCTTCTTGAAAACTCGATTGTTTTTCCTGCAGTCTAGCCCTTATCTGGGCAATAGCATTTTGTGTAGCATTGAGAAATTGATTAGCTATATTGGCAGCAGTCTGACGAAGTGCATCCACATTAATGGTTTGATTGACTCCAGGAGCTAAGTTAGCCATTGAATTTTGTCCGAATGCATAACTCGTAAAAGGATGTGTTGCCTAGGAGAAGAAGAAAGTATTGTCAAAATAAATTATCATAATTCATTATTTGATATGAATGATTAAAATAATAACCTTCTCTTCAACAAGGATCAACAACATGAAAATGGAAAAACCAGCAGAGAGCTTCATGATGACAATTAAGAGTTTTCAATTTTTCACAAATCACTTGTTACAATCAACTACGCTATCGCCGGGATCAAATCGATTTGAAATATATCTTATTTGGCAACTATTTGATCATTTAATAGTATGTCTATTTCACACCTTTCCATTCACTGATCCAAATAATAATATTTCAAGGTCTGATTGCTCGTTGGCTTGAAAATTCACTAATATCAGAGATCTGTTCCACCCGAGCATGACCTCACGAGTAGATTTTTGTAGACATTTGTTAATAATTGATTTGCATAAGCCTGTGAATCTCATTTACCTTGCGAAAAATTTTATATATCTCAATTAGATACTAATTACACACGTAGTAAATTGCATTTGCTGTGAGCTAAGTACTTTTTTAACATATCCAGTCAATGTGTCTATGGTAATTGTTTCAGACTAAAAAGAGTTAGTAAAGTTGACACGTTATTTTGATTGATTGACGGTTAACAAGCAGGTGGTATTTTAATAATATGCATTTTGATATATTTTTTAATAAATTGATGTTTGTATATGGGAATAAATAAAAAAAAATCTAGTACAAAGAAGCCGCTAGAATGACTAATTTTCAAGAGAAGGTGAATTGATTTTGCAAATTCGAATGTATTTTCTATTAAACGTGCAACTATTGCAACCAAACTTGATTGAAGGTAATATACCACTTTGTTCTAATCACCGCATTTAAAGCCATAGGGTAGAGACGTTTACAATTACCGCTTCTATGAATTTCCTGCTGTCAACATAAGGTTAAAGATATTTTCCTGAAAATAAAAAAAGCTTATAACTAATATACCTATATCTCCTGAAAATGTTGGTTCAGAAATTTTTTGTTCTCGTTAAATGGGGGAGCACCCAATATAGTTTAACAGCCATGGTTAAGACGGACGTGATAAAGTTTGGAGAAAACGAAACACAGAGCTTAACTCTATAGGAGTGCATGACAGCATCTGGTGTTCGGAATTTAGTTTTTATCAAATTTTTTATGGATCGATATGCCCATTTGAAAAGAAAATTGGATTTGGAGAAATGATTTGTCTTTCACCAAAATAATGACCCTAAAAATACTTCATATGTCGACAAGGAATGGTTATTATACAATGTTCGGTTCGGAGCCAGTAAAATTCATCAAATCCGAAGATGATCTTGATTTTTTAGTGGTAGAACAGATGATAGCAAAACAATCATTATATTTATCCCAGAAATTAATAACATACACTTTACTGTTTACATTTTACTTTTTGCGAAGACAACTTCACTGCACAGATTACATTAAAAAAGCTTGTAGACAAAATTTACTGTACGGGCAATTTTTAACAAGAGTAGCAATAAAATTTTGCATATATTTCATAAAGAAACTCGATAGCTTTAAATCTAATTTTAAAAATGTTGGTATTGGTAGTGTATTTTTAATTCTATTCCCCGCTAAAAATGCTAATCATGGTTATAACAGCACAATTTCTGGACAAATCACCTATATAATGTACAAATGGTCATTGAATTTTTAGATTCTTTGGCCGATGCAATACGCGGGGACGAATTAAATTGTAATGATCTCAACGATTTCATAGCAAAAGTTGATACCGTTGAAAGCAGTTTCAGTATTTTTCTTTCAAACATTCGTAGCATTAGTAAAAACTTCGATAATCTTATTTTGAGCTTATCTTCTATAGAACATTTTTTTGATGTGGTAGCTTTGAGTGAATGCTGGAACATCACAAGTCTACAATCCCTTCTAATAGAAGGCTATTCAGGTTTCATGACTGAACGTGTGATAAACCGGAATAGTGGAGTTGTTGTTTACATTAAAAACCAATATAATGTTACAAATATGGAAGAGTTGGTTTTCACTGGTGCAACAGCCTTAGCACTTGATATTAACTTAGCAAACAATGTATTCATTAAAATAATAACTATATATAGATCACCAAATCATTGCAGCATAACCTTTTGCTCAGAACTAGAGAGCTATTTTAAAAATTACAAACGAGGTGGTACTATTATTTTGGGAGATATCAATATCAACTTGCTGAATGATATCAATATTGAATATATCAATACCTTAAATGAATTTGGCTTCACTTCGCATAATAACCAATGCATGCGGGGAGACAGTTGCTTGGATCATATATTTACCAATCTCAAACAAAAAGCGTTTGACGAAATAAAAGCTGCGGTCATTAACACCGAAATCTCTGATCATAAGAGTACAGTTCTGTTTATAAAGCTTCCTCAACCATCAAGTTCCAAGGACATACCCAGAATTAAACAAAAAATCAACTACGAACTCTTGCAAGATAAAGTAGCTAATAGATCATGGAATGACGTTCTGTCCAGTGATAATGTTAACACCTGTGCAAATTTAATCCATGAAGCTATATACAGTAGCATTCAAGACAGTTTACACCCAATACGGAATGCTATTTCAAAATGTCCTAAACTGAAACCTTGGATAACTCTAGGATTGGTTAATTCGACAAAAAGACGAAACAAGTTGGCAATTGCATCAAGGAGAAATCCGCACAATGAGCAACTAAAACATTATTATAAAAAATATCGAAATAAGCTACATAATCTTATTTCTATAACAAAAAGTAACTATTTTAAAAAAATAATGCAAGAAAGTGGTGGGAATGGAATAAAAATTTTGAAGGCAATTAATTTAGCTAGAGGAAAAAACCAAACTTTTGCTCCAATAAACGCTTTATTACATGACTCTAACCTCTTAACTGTTAGTGAAAATGCTGCGCAAATAGCAAATGTTATTAATAGCCATTTCTGCAGTGTTGGAAACTGTATGGCCCAACAATTACATATAAACGTTGATCAAAATACATCAGATAATCAGGCTGTAAATTTCCCTACGTCCAATTCTATAAACCCTGTTACTGAAAAGGAAATTGTTCAAATAAAAGATGAGATGAGAGGAGGATCAAGTCCAGGTTTTGATGGCATTACAGTCGAATGTCTAAAAACAATAAAAGCATATGTAAGCAAACCCTTAGCATATTTATCTAACTAGAGTTTTGAAAGCTGCACTTTCTCAGAAATATATAATAAAACTGTTGTTACGCCTATCCATAAAAATAAAAGCAAACTAGATATCAATAACTCTCGTCCGACATCCTTGACTTCAAATGTCTCGAAAATTTTAGAAAAAGTTGTCAAGAGGCGGTTAGTCGCATATTTGGACATGCGTCACTTCATCAATGAGAACCAATTTGGTTTCAGAGCAGAGCGCAGTACGCAAGATCGCAGATTCACTAGATAAGGGATACAAGTTTCTAGCAGTTTTCTTAGATCTTGATTCTATACCACACGCACTTATAACACGTAAACTAGGTGACGCAAATTTCAGTCTAAGGTGGATAAAATGGATCCAAAGCTATTTGGTAGATAGAAAGCAAAGAGTGAAAATAGCAGAAACACCAAGTACTGAGCTCTCTTTTGAGTACGGTGTTCCACAAGGAACAGTTCTTGATCCTATCCTCTTCCTTATTTACGTAAATGATATTTTCTCACAGCACATAAAAGGCCAGCTAATATCATTCGCTGATGACACGGTTCTGTTTGTGAAGGATAATGATTGGGAAGGAGTGAGGCTAAAAGCAGAATATAGTATTGCATTGCTCAAAGATTGGATGAGCTGCAACTGTCTCACTCTAAATATTCTGAAAACTAATTACATAACTTTTGCTATGACGCGGCGAGGCCTACCTCAAAATTTTGACATAAGAATTCACTCAACTAGTTGTGGGTCATTCTGTCATTGTATGCCAATAAAAAATGTTTCCCATACTAAATATTTAGGAGTTACAATTGACCAACATTTGAAATGGGACCACCAAGTACAAACCTCGATAAATAAGTCAAGAAAGCTGATATCGCTTTGCTTCGAAGTTCGATCTTTTCTAAACATAGAAGCCTTACGATCATTTTATTTTGCTTTAATCCACTCAGTACTGCAATATTCAATCATCGCTTTGGGGCGGAGCATCGCAAAGTGCGCTTAACCCTCTAAAAATTTATCAAAATACGTTGATGAAAAGATTATTACAAAAACCTCGCCACTATAGCTCGGAACAATTGTTTCTCTGCTCTAATATTCGTCCAATAGACAAAATTTTCAAATTAAACCTCTTGATACAGACCTTCAAGGATCTAGTAGCTAACAAAATTCGAATTAATACCAATGCAACTAGAAGCGGTACCGATGATACACTCATACTTCCAAATCGTGTAACCCATATGGGCCAAAACCATTTCACGTATGTGGAAATTAAATTATTCAATACATTGCCAAGGGAAATAAAAACAATACGAAATCTGAAAAAATTTAAGAGCGAAGTTAAAAATTATTGAACTAATATACCTGTTAAATCTATGCCTATTTCTTTTCCTTTTTATTTATCTTTATTTTTGTTAAATTTATGCGTGTAATATTATATTTTTTTCCTATTTCTTTTGGATTTATTAGCTATTATTGATTATTTTTATGTTAATAAGTCAGTAAGAATATTTAGTTATTTTTCGATTATTTTATTTTGATATTGTCATATTTTGTGTTTATGAATAAAAAAAAATTGTTAGCTGACTCCTCACCCCTAACACAAGGTTTATCGCATCTAAATTATGAAAATAAACGCACTATTAAAACAAAAAAAAAAGGTAAAAACGACGCTGCAATTACCGGATGCTAATGCAATTGAGCATTTGTGGGAGCACCTTGACCGACAAATAAGAAAACGCGAGATAAAAAGCAAAGATGATTTAAAATGTGCGGTTAAGGAAGTGTGGCATAAAATTACCTTCAAGGAGTTTCATGGATGCCTTCAAAAATACCGTTATAAAAGCCAAAGGATACTCAACAAAGTACTAGGATTTTTTTCTAAAACGAAAATATCGCAAAGTGCGTTTTTTATTCACAATGTACTCGTATACTAATAATAATAATAATAATAATAATAATAATAATGGATGCTTTATTGATGTGTTTGAGTTTCACAGATATTCACAATATGCATATTCTAGTGTTTAGACAGAGTCTTTACAGCTAAGTTATGGTTTTTATACAAAATGAAGTATGAAAATTTATAATAGTGCGTTAGAGGGTTTTACGAAAAATTAGCTTAAAACCTAATGAAATGCTTAGCCTAACCTAAATAAACTTAAGACTATTGCTTAAAACTAGCTTTAATATTAACTGAACAAATGATTGGAGTTTGAGGAGGACACCATTGGTATAGAAGAAGTGTTATGCCTTATTAAAAATGTTGAGGCACAAGTCTGAATCATTTGACGAATTGTTCTAAGTTTAGCCATGTTGTGGAGCATATATGCGGAAGAGTAAAAAGGTTTGTTGAGGATTTTTTTAAGACACTTATTTCGGATGATCTGAAGTTTAAGCTTGTTAGTCATAATCATTGTCATAATCATTGTCTTTGTACATTTATACCAGGTTGGGCAGCCTTAAAGAATTATTGGTAAGAAGACTTGCTTGTCAATAAGTAGTTTATTTTCAGTTGAAAATTTCGATTTTCTGTTTATCAGTGGGTAGTTTGAAAAAATGCACTTTAATATTTTAGATTTAACCATTTCCGTGTTTTTGTTGAATGTTAATTTGGAATGAAGATGCAAATCGAGGTATTTTATGTCTTTCGACCACGAAATTTTGGACCCTAAGATATTAAGCTATGGGTTTGGAAGATTCTTTGCCGCACGTTTTTTTAGAAAAAAATACAGCCTGGGTTTTTTTCAGAATTGATTTGAATTTTCCACTTGTTGCAGAAGTTGCTTATGTGTTGAAGCTGAAGCTGCAGGTTGTTGACTATGGAATCTGAATTGCCACCGTATCAGCGTACATAGCAATATTGCAGTGGGGAAGTTTTTTCAGATCGGACATGCATAAGTTGAAGAGGGTAGGACTTAAAACTGATCCCTGAGGGACTCCAGCAGGAATTTCGTACTTGTTTGAGAAAGACTGTTATTTGACAGAGTAAGATCTAGACGATAAAAACGAGCTTATAATCTTGCAAAGATAGACAGGGAATGAGTACTTGATTAGCTTATAAATAAGACCATCGTGCCAGACCGTGTCAAAATCCTTTTCTATATCCAAAGCAATTAGTCCAGTGGATTTTTTCATGGGAAAGCTACCTTGAATGTTTTGACGACTCTGAGCAACTGATGAGTTGTCAAAATGCCAGGCCTGAACCCAAACTGAAAGTCTGGGATGACTACGAAATTTTGAAGATGCTGCTGGACCCGAAAAAGAATAACTCTTTTGAAAAGTTTACTCAATGTTGGTAACAAACTAATTGGTCTGTAGCAGCTAGGTAACTGAGGGTTCTTACCTGGTTTCAAAATAGGAATAATAGTAGCATTTTGCCACATATTGGGGAAATATCCTAGCTTCAAGCAATATTTGAAAGCGAAAGAAAGTAAGATAACTGCTTTTCTTGGCAGGTATTTTTAAAAGGATGTTAGGTAATCTATCAGATCAAGCAGATGACTTAACTTTTAAGCCTTTGAGAAGGGAACGCAATATGAATTTTTATTTTTCACTCTTTAAAATAAATAAGCATTGGAATTTGAGAAGAATACAGTGAACTATGGGGAGTGTACGTACTTTTATAACAATCTGTAAACTCATTTTACCGCAACAAACCTTCCGAAATTTCGCCCTAAGCTTAGTTCGGTCTGATGCACGTACCACAAGAAAACTATCTATGAGCTTGATAATACGAGTATGTGTGTAATGAAAATGTGATCGTATCCCTGTAGCTTCAATAAGTCATTCAGCATATGATTCGTAACTACTTCCCCTGTAGCTTCAGTAAGTCATTCAGCATCCGATTCGTAACTACTTCTAGGTAATGGGAACTAATTACCAAGGTAATCACTTCCAATATAATTTCTGCATTACATTTAACTCATTATGTCATAGCAGGTAATGTGTTGTGATTGTATTCTGTACTAGTTCCGGAAGCAGTTACATTGGAGTGCTTTCAGAAGTGATGATAGAAAATCAGTTCAGTAAGTGGTGTGCTGTAATACATTACAGAAGGGGTGATATGGTACGTTGATATATAGTGAAAACTACGAAAATTGTAAATAATCATCTCGAAAATGTACGAGTATGCGTGATGGAAATCAAAGTCTAATTCGGAGTGTAACACACCAATGACCCTGAATCGTTTAGTTGAAAAATAAATAAGTACAAAGTTTTTACAAAATATATAGACACAGATTTCATGGATGAAAAAAAAACAAGTAAAACAGGAAATATCGCTATAAAGTTAATAAATTTTATTTATCAAAACAAGGATATAGAATCAAAATATTCCAGCATTATTCAAAATACACTATTTTAAACCTATATTTCAATAGAAAAATCGAACACGCGTTTCACTTGCACAATAAAACTCGCACTTTTGAAAAATACCTTTTTTCGTAACTGCGTTCATAAGAATTGCGCAGTATTTTTACAAAAATTGCGGCTACGCATCCTCACTTGCTCGTAAAAATAAGCAACAAGTTACCTACTGCATTACTTTTTAAGAAATGTAATGCAGTGGGTAAGTTGTTACTTGATCGCTTACTCGACAAACTCAATTACATTGTTAGTAATGGAGCTTCATGAATAATGTAGTACTTCCAGAATCAATTCTCAAGTAACGCCTTGCCATTTTTCCTACAGGGTTCTAGGTAATGGTAACTAATTACCAAGGTAAGCACTTCCAATATAATTTCTGCATTACATTTAACTCATTATGTCATAGGAGGTAATGTGTTGTGATTGTATTCTGTACTAGTTACGGAAACTGTTACATTGGAGTGCTTTCAGAAGTGATGATAGAAAATCATTTCAGTAAGAGATATGCTGTAATACATTACAGAAGTGGTGATATGGTACGTTGGTATATAGTGAAAACTACGAAAATTGTAAATAATCATCTCGAAAACGTACGAGTATGCGTGATGGAAATCAAAGTCTAATTCGGAGTGTAGTACACCAATGACGCTGATTCGTTTAGTTAAAAAATAAATAGGTACCATTTTTTTATAAATTATATAGACACAGATTTCATGGATGAAAAAAGACAAGTAAAAGACAAGTAAAACAGCAAATATCACTATAAAGTTAATAAATTTTATTTATCAAAACAAGGATATAAAATCAAAATATTCCAGCATTATTCAAAATACACTATTTTAAACCTATATTTCAATAGAAAAATCGAACACGCGTTCACATTACTTGAACAAACTCGCACTGTTGAAACATACATTTTTTTCGGAACTGCGTTCATAAGAATTGCGCAGTATTTTTACAAAAATTGCGGCTACGCAGCTTCACTTGCTCGTAAAAATAAGCAACAAGTTATCTACTGCATTACTTTTTAAGAAAGGTAATGCAGCGGGTAAGTTGTTACTTGATCGCTTATTCGACAAACTCGACATTGTTAGTAATGGAGCTTCGTGAATAATGTAGTACTTCCAGAATCAATTCTCAAGCAACGCCTTGCCATTTTTCCTACAGGGATCATAATCATTGTGTTTTTACATCAACACAACATTTGGTACTCTATCAGGCATTCATCTGGGCCATTTATTGCACTGCTAATTTCTTAGTGATACAGATTCTGTCCTGCGAATATTTTTTACCTTGGCAAATATTTTTATTTAGAAGCCAATATTTCTCCAGAAACTAGATATGTTTCAGTACCTCCACAGACATCAATATTTCGAGCATGATGTGTATTCTTCTTCAATGCCAGCCTTAGTTTACTGTAGCCTAAACGTTTTATTTAAACTGTAGCATTTATTATTTATGTATATTCAAAAACTAATCACCCTTTTAGTTGCACTCTTTTAAATTATCAAATGGTTTTCTTTATCTAGTTTTACTGCTATTAATACACACAACACGCTTTTGTGCCAGTACTGTTCCGTATGCATTTCAAAATTAATGAAATAATGGCTCGAATCAGCCTGAAATATGATTATGCCTTGAGGTAGAACTATAATGCAATTAAGTGAACTTTAAGTAGCTTAAGTGACAGTACGGTTGCATAGAAAACAAGCGGCATACCCATAATGTACTTATCTGCCGTTTCGTTAAGTTTCGTTCAATTCGGGCCACTTAAGTGGCGTACGACTGGGACCGTACATCAATCAAGTAAATTTGACAGGAGGTATGTGTATCGACTACGACCAATAGAAGGCACGTAAAATATTTGAATATGTTTTCGTAGATCGCTTGCTATTTTTGCAGGAGGTAGAAGTAATGATCGTTCATATGTGGAATTGTAGAAGTAATAATAGGTATGTGAAATATTTGAATATTTTAGGTCTGTTTGCGTACTTTCAGTCACTGAATTTCACTGAATTTTCCTGAATCGTGCGGTGGGGAAAATTCATGAAAAGTACGAAAACGCTCTCATTGCATTTCCTGAAAATTGACCAACAAAAGTGTCAGTTGTCGGCATTCGGGAGAACAATAGTGATTATAAAGTCATCCTAAGCGGTGATAAATTATCACCACCAAAATATTCGTCCTTCATAATAACATTACGCCAAAAACCATTTGACGGTTTTCAGTATTTTTCAGTAGCTCAGACCCTACTGAAATTTACTGAAAGAGGGGAATTTTTCAGTTTTCAGTAAAACGGAGCACAAAAACGGCTTCATTGCAATTAATCGTAGTACGCGAACAGACCTTTTATTTGTAAAGGTTATTTAATTGTGATCATGGTTCCCTTCTTGTCTATAAATCAGCATAGACAACGTATATCGTCTCTAAAGCTTATCAAAGCAGAGAATATTGATACGGGAAACTCGATCGTTTTGCGGAATAAGCCTCCGAAGCCGAATCAAATTGGAATTGTTTTTGCGGGATGATTAAAATTGAAATATTTTTTATTTTATTTGCATTGAAAATTTTTATTTGACAAAGTGGTTTCGAAAGTATGCACTGATTCTCATCAGACACCAGCACACAATGCATATTTGACTGATGTGACCACTTGCAGTTGGAAATCATTAACTTTTATTTACGCTTGATTCGGCTTCGGAGGCTTATTCCGCAACACGATCGAGTTTCCCGTATCAACTATTCTCTGCTTTGATAAGCTTTAGAGACGATATAAGTTGTCTATACTGATTTATAGGGCACCATGATCACAATTAAATAACCTTTACAAGTAAATTATATCGATGGATATACATAAGTCGGAGATGTTAAAATTTATCACAACTAGCGCAAATAAAAATTAATGATTTCCAACTGCAAGTGGTCACTTCAGTCAAGTATGCACTGTGTGCTGTTGTCTAATGAGAATCAGTGCATGCTATCGAAACCACTTTGTCAAATAAAAATTTTCAATGTAAATACAATTTTGTTTTCAATTTTCCATCCCGCAAAAACAATTCTAATTAGACATTTTATTGTTAAACAGTTCATTGACAGTTTACAATGTAGAAAGTAGTAATTAGATGTCTCGAATATGATCCTGCGCGACATAGTAAAAACAATAACAGGTATCTAAAATATTTTTTCGTCGATCAATTAAATGCTATTTTTACAGGAGGTAGGAATAATGAGTTTCAAACATAATTTCAAAGAGAAAACGCGTTGAACAACATACGAAATAATAAATTATATAGTAGTTTATTTACTTGTATCTTTAAATTACTTACTTTTAAAAATACAAGTACATAAACTACTTAAAATGCCGTCTCACAGCTTTTTTTCATTCAAAGAATAACCACACACCATGCTTCAGCTGTCCACTATTGAATATTAAACTTCAGCAGTAAAGACCTTGTTGATTAAATATATTCCGGTCGCATACCAATATTGCTCAAAAAACATTTCTTTCGTACACTTATTTGAATATAAGCACAAATTAAGAGCCTGCACCAAGCCCATCTTTATAGATCTAATAATCTACAGCAAAGTGCTGAGGTTCAGCTCAGCTACAATTTTCTACGATTTCTTGCAACAGAGCTAGCAGGCTATGAAGACAACTATATTTCAATTGCAGCAAAAATCTATTCAAATATATTGCGTAAACGCTCACATCAGTTCATCTCATATGCCTCCAAATTCAAATTCATATTCGCCACTCTGACGGCAGCTTCATGAACCTTCACTTAATTCTATTATGGGCAAATTGACCGATCGACTTCAATTGAGTGAATTTTCGTTCAGTTTCAGCGCTCACTTAAATTCACTTAATTGCATTATAGTTCTACCTTTGGTTGGTATTAAGTCACCTCTTTATCGGGGCTTTCCACATGTTTAGGCTCTCGTATGCATCTAGTTTTCGTAATTGCTGTAGCTCCTAGATCAAATAAACGATTTCTCTTGTTATGCTATGCTCCTCCTTCAGGATGCATTTTGCTGCAACCATTATTTTTTCGACACATACATTTATAGCTGCTGTATTTTGAATATATTCGATTTTCGAGCAAAAAGATTTTTGGGTCTATAGGGGACGTTAAAAGCCGAAGAATAAAGGAATTGACGGGTGACATTTTTTGGGCAACAGTCAAATGTGTATGATGTTTATTTCTGGCTATGCGTAGGCTTTTGGCAGATATCGAATCCAAGAAGATAGTATTTACTTTACCAGTACAAATCAAAACACAAATCATTGAATAGCTCGGAAGTACTAAAATGTAGATAGAACGTTTACGCTCAGTGGGCAGTATTGTTCAGGTTGGTAGTAAGTTTCAAGTGCATACTTCAGAGTCTGCTTTTCAAAATCTCTACTTTTCGAGTATATTCTGTTGTAGGCACAAAATCTAAATTCTGCAGCTTTTTTCAGTACATCTTCAGCAGACTACATACCTATATATTTTAACAAACTCGTCGTTTTTCAGCGAATGTTTAGAAAAATTTAATTTAGAGAGTGCTTCGATTGCTTGAAGCTTTAAAGCGATATTTTACGATCCAGAAATGGAAACCATTTAAACAAATGATTTGAAATAATATTTTTCAGAATTGAAAGCCTTATAAATCCTCATCCAATATTTCGCGGAAAAATTATAAAATAAATAACTGAATTTGTTTGTACACTTTTGGTTCTCCTTATTTTAATAAAAATCCATACAACTTGGAAATTTTATCCTCCTGCTATATTACTATGTCCTTCATTTCTTATAATAGAAAAGTCAATATTTGTTTCGACCGTTTATTTCGAAATTATTTAATGAAACTTATAGTAAATTCACTCGAAAAACCAAATAGGACTTTCCAACTATTTTCAGATTCTCTTTATACTCAATTTAGAAGTTTCTTTTGGTAAAAAGCAAATATCAGAGACTGAAATAGAATAAGTTCAAAAGCGATCCAGATCAGGGTATGTTTAGTAATTCGTTCGGTCGACAAGGTACACATAACAAAACCCTACCAACAAGCAGTTATTTCACTCCATACACACACAAAACACTACCGTACCGTATTCTCCAATTCAATTCAAAGTACAATATCTTCATTAAATAAAGACCACAAAACAGTGTTCATTTTGAATTGAGTTCCTGGTCCTGTTCGACGATGATGATGGCGATGATGTTTCACCCCTAGAATGACTTAGAAGCAAGTCTACAGCTAGCTTGCCCATTGGACCTGGGGTGGTATGGAAGTTACAAAAGATTGCTAGCGATGGCAAACGGGAGCCTGGTCAGTTTCTCTAGGCCACAGCATACGTTACTTATTCGATATCGGTTTAAGAATGGGAGGGTATCAAATATTTCCTTTTTGATTATGTCCGAAAAGTATACTGTAAGCCATACAAGTGAAGTGTGTAGAGGTGGCAGGCTATCATATTTTTCAATGTTGAGAAGTTTTTGATTGTTTTTCAATATCATTCTGTGTTCAATGTGAATATCAAACGCTGAGTTTTTTTTTAGATAGCTAATAGTGTCATCGAAGTATGGGATTTAAGCAGAGTGCAGTTTATTATTTCTTCTTGCAATTTTTTCAGAAATATGTAAAATATAACAAAAACAAATCTATACATTTGTTTTATGAATATGTATTTATTTTCAGTACAAATTTTATGAATTTATTAATAAATTATAAAAGGAAAATAAGTTTATTCTCCTTTGAAAATGAATAATTTATTGTATATATTATAAATAAATTAATATAAAAAAATGTTTGCATTGTTTTTTATTCATTACTTACAGATATTGGTATTGAGAAGGCATTTTTATTCTCAAAAAATTTTATAATCTTTAAGTAGTTTATAGTTTCAATAGTTTTATTTGGCTAAGCTTAAAATGCTGAGATCAAACAAATATTTGAAATTTGCCGTTATTTGCTCTACTGGATCCAAAATATAACCTTCTTCTCAGAGCAGCACATATATTTTAATAAGAAATGCAATCCACCAAATAACAAAGGATTTTAAACTGACATGTAACGTATTCCACACCTGATACTCCGATTTCATAAAATATATCGAAACCATCTAACTTATATGTACTCTAACCTATTCATTCACTCGTTGCTTAATTGTTAAGCTCGAAATGAACGGAATCTTGTAAAGTTCATATCGCTCTTCGAAAATATCAACAATTGTCCCGAACAAATGTTTTCTGGCGGGGGATCAAAGGAAATTTCGAAATAGTTTTCGGTTGATGTTGTTAAACATTGAAATATCTCGACCTCTTTGCCATTTAGTGCTATTGCCACTACCACTACCGCTACTTACCGACCTCGCTGTACCCTGGCCGATTGTTGTCCGCCCGATTTGAACGCATTATCTACTCTCTGTGTGTCCTGTTACCCATCCTGCTCCACGAATTCCATTTTCGGTTCGATATAGAGAATTTCGGATTGTTGGATAAGAAACTTTTGAGCGTCGTTCGTGTGGCCGTTGGTTGTTCGTTCGACTCATCTGCCCGGTCCGGGTCTTTGGTGGTCCCGGTAACAATTTCAGGTGAATCCTTGAAGTTCTTCCAATGGAATTCACGAAGATTGTTTGTTGCTCAATTTTCTTCCACACACGCCCTGTGTGGCTGGAGACGTATGGGTGTGTGTATATGGGATATTTGGCTGGTTCCGGGGATCGGTATAAACCCATAGAATCTACTGATCCGATAGAGGAGATTGTAGTAGTTCATTTATTGCCAAACAGTTTAAATTTTAATTAGATGAGCATACACCTCGGCAAACCTAAGGGTTGATTATTCGAAAAGGAGAATTAAAGATCTATTATTTACCCGGTGGCGATTCGACGGAAAACTTTTCTGTACCGTAATTTAACGGTAGGTATGGAGAATATCTGATACCCCGGGGTATAGTTGTTTGCTGAAAAGATGAGTAAATTGTCTTTGATCATTGATGAGATGCGGTCGAGCTGTGTCGATGATTAGTGGTAGGATATAAGGTTTAGAGAATTGAAGAAAAAGGAGATGGGGAGGATTTGGTGGATGGTATAAATGAAAACTATCCGTTTCAAACTTTGACATGAAAAAAGCATGTATTTCCTTCTCCTTCAGTCTAATATTAAATTTTAATTTTTGGTAGCATAAAAAACTATTCGAAAAAATGTAGATGTTTTTCCAAAGATGTATCGCTCTTTGAAAACAATAACTATCTCAAACTATTTCAGCTTAAGTGTTAAGTAGATACAGCTTTTATTTTAAACAAATCAGAAAAATGATGTAAATCAGAAAAATAATGACACATTGCCTGTTAACATGCCTGTTAAAACTTTTTTAACCTTGTTTGAAATTTTATTCAATTCCATTGCTCGCTTTCTAAAAAAAAACTTCAGATTAAAAAAATGTAGCTGAACCACAACAGTAGTTGCTATTTTTGCGTCCAGAGTAGTGCAGAATAGCGGTAATGCACGCGAAACAACAACATCCAGAATACGAACAATTGTCAAATCAATGGAGTTCGTACTCGAGTACTCTTTGGAACGTATTTCAATAAGTCATGTTAACTGAAATAGTTGGCTGCAGCAATAAATTCCCAAAAATTTCCCTGTCAATCTAGCAACCAGGAAATATTAAAACGGATGAGTATGATTTAAAAGTCAGTGCTGTCAACAGATTTCTCATCTTATGAGTCGGAATATTTTTCGATTAAGTTTTAAAAAGAAATCAATCTGATACTAATTTTCTAGGTAGACATTTGTTATTTCGAAATTTAAATTTTGAACTGTTAAATGTCTAACAAACAAATTGCTTCCAACCAAGTAGGAGTGAAATAAACTTGCATGCTAGCCTGTATCGTTTTTTTATGCATGCCGGATACTAACGCCACACGAAATGAAAAAACACAGCTTGTATCAAAATATAAAACAATGTCAAATGAGCAATAATAGCTGAGTCCTAATATTGATTTAATTATTATGTTTAGAGAAACAGTTTGGCTAATCTTGTTAACATTTTAATCCTTACTTAAATGTTCAGTATCGAAAGGAGTGCTCAATTTTTGGAATTTTTTAATGATCACACAGAATCAAAAGCCACTGAATCGATGTCTGAACGCTTTCGTATAATTGAATGATTCAGCAGTTTGTGAGCCACTAGATGTGTATGGGTGGCTAGAGAGGAAAATCCATGATGAAACACTGCATGTAGTAGCCGCAGACACTCTGGCTCTCTGTTTAAGCTCTTATTTATTACACTGCCACGACAGTAGCTAGAGATTCAGTGGCCGTGCACCGAGTGTCTGGTGTGAATATTACCTTATCCTTTCACCATATTACTGTTTGCCGTTATAATGATTGAATCATCATCAACTGGTTTTGTACCGCCTTCGTGCAGTTTGTTTTCCTTAGCATTTTTTTTACCTTGATGTTTCTTTCTAATAACCCTGTCCCCCTAAGTTTTCCGAGCCAAATCTCCCTAGCTCTTGCGAGCTAAATGCCTATGCCTACCGCAGTCTAATGAGCCTGATATTATCAGTAAGTTCATGATGGAGACATCGCTCATATATTTCTTTGGTGTATAGGCGGCAGGATCGCTCATCTTCATGCCGGAGGCCAAATATCCATTGCAGGATCCTCCCCTCGGGCGCTAAAAGGAACTCACAAATTTTCTTGCTAGGAACTCATGTTACTGACGAATGCATGTAGAGTACAATGGTTTTGTCCATCAGGAGCCTAGGCGTCTTGTTGAGGCTTGAGTGGAATAGAAGAAGCTTTGAAAGACTGCAGAGGTCATGTTGTCTGTTAGTAGCCATAAGCGGATTTACTCATAGGATTTTAAGCGGTTAAGATTTTTAGCCCTAGAGAGGCGAATGTTTTAGCTTTTTCGAATGTGTATTTACTAATATTTCTCGAATGCTTCCTTTTTTGGTCCCTGAATTTGTGTTGTTGCCGACGCAACGTTCATCGTTTGGATGATTTTCGGTGCCGGAGCTGCCACCATAATATTTTTTTCTTTCAATAATGGGCAGGCCTATTTTTTTCACCATTTGCTCGATTTTTTTAAAGGATGAATCGCCGGTTGGGTTGTCTCGGCACTTAATAAATCTGTAACTAAGTGGACTTAACGAAAATGATAATGATGAATGGTAACGCCGTCATACTATGTAGCTTTTTAATCATACTAGATTACTTACTTAACGAAAATGAAATGATGAATGCTAACGCCGTCATACTATATAAATTTTTAATCATACTACATTACTTCGTTACGCAAACGAAGGCCTCTTCTTGCCGTAGACCATTGTTGATTGTAAATTGCCGAAATAGTCAGCCTTTTCGCTCTAATAACTTTGGTTGGAATATCGAAGTCTTTCATAGCCGTTTAGTATTTTATTCTGGCTATGCTACCATAACCTTAATCAGATCGTATTCTAAAAGCTTTTGCATCGACTGTTACGAGGAGCAAATTTGATTTTTTTCTATTTGAAAAAAATCTTCTACTACAGACTACCTACTTATAAAAAATATTCCATAATTTAACACAAAATTGAAAACGATATTTTTCAATGTAGATATTACCAAAAAGCTTCAATTTCTATGGACGGTTCTTATTGTTGAAGAATTTGTTTCATTAAAGCTGTAATTGATCCGGTGACAATCGACGGATAAAAGATCCTCGTGCCAAAATTTCTAGCAAGTTGTATTTGAGCCATATTAGCTTAAGCAGTTACTATCCCACATATTTGCGGTGACCATCAATAAATTTTACTAGATCATCTAAAATCGATCAAATAAAAAAAAATCACTAGTTTAGTAGTTAATTTAGTGCCTGATTGAAGATCTTTCTTTTAACAAAACCAAACAAAATGGCCGTCTCTGATATTTTACTCATGGAATTTCAAGAAAAAATTTACTAGTTTCTTGCTTATAAAAAAGCAAGTTTTAAAAACAGCCCTTCGATCAAGTGCTAGTTTTTTTTGTGTTTTCAATCAGCTGAATAAATTTCATTCAAGTTCAATTCATACTTCATTTTATTATCTGTGTTGATTTTTGCATCCACTAGAACAGGGCAGAATTTATTTTGGTCTTATTATATAATATTTATATTCACTGTCGTTGATGTCAATATATTTACAATCTGAAGTTTGAGCTTATTTATTTCTAGTCTCTGGCTGGTGGTCACAACATAGATGCTCCGATGACTTAAGGCTAAATGTTGAACTAAAGCCTTAGAAAAAAAAATTATACACTGAAAGAAAAACTCTTGGTTGGTTCAACTATTTTTAATAGTATTGCAACGATTCATTCAAAATCGTTAAACGAACTACGGAAAATAGTTATTTTTATTATGTTAATATAGTTAATTCAACGATATAAAAGTAGTTGGTTCTAGTTGTACAAAAAATATCGCAACGTTCATGAAATCAACTGTTTTAATTGTTTCATAACCACGAAAAACAGTTGATAAATAGAAAAATTTTCATCAATTCACTCAAAACTTCAACGTTTCGAACTATCAACTGTTTTTATGGTACTTAAACTACTTCGCAATAGTTGATTTCAGCAAACGTAATTCAGTGAGCAACGTCTTTGGAATTACTCTACGCAAAGTAGAATGGTTTCAACATTTGGATGCTTTTCATGCTCCGAATGAAATTGTTTATCAACCACGCGTCATGCTGCATAAAAGTAATCAACGATTTTCTTATGGTTGTTTTAACTATAGCCCTAGTTGATGCAAAAACAACTAAGGCAAACTGTTGATTTTTCATACTCCTCATACTCATACTCCTATTCTATCATAGAAGTTTCATATGCTACATGGCAAAATTGTGTTCGGTTTGCTGTTCGATATAGTTCATATTCATGTTATGCTGTGAAGCCTTTATATTTCCCTTCTTCTATTCACAAAATATAAGTCTTCTGTTTGCAGATCACTGTTATAAAACAGGGAGTCCCGAAAACGAATACGATTGTCCCAATGCCAGAATTTTTTTTAGCAGTTTCAATTGTTTTCATAGATGCTGCAGCTTGCAGCTATGCATATGAACTCAATTTCACGTCTCACGTCCTGTTTCTATTTAAGGCTTGGATGGATTATGTTGCTATGGTTTATGGCTTATCAATGCTCTTCTAATGATACAAGCATTTAGAGAAAAATATACCAATACATCGTTACCGCCTGAACCAGTACTATTTTGCACCACGGACGTTGTTTATCAACCACGCGTCATGGTGCATAAAAGTAATCAACTATTTTTTTATGGTTGTTTTAACTATAGCCCGTAGTTGACGCAAAAACAACTAAGGAAAATGGTTGATTATACCAAGATTTTTCTTCCAGTGTATATGGTATACATTTTTCATTTAGTCCTCTATCTTTACAGACATCTTGAAAAATAAGAGGCTGATATACTGAAACTTGAAATATTTGCAAATACTTGTAGGACCCAGAATAAAATAAGTGCAAGCATTAATCCAGCATTTGACTTTTCAGCCAATGTAAAAATATTTTTTCATTGCTTAAGCAGTGAATAAATACTTTTACATTATTCAATGCAAAAGTATTCATTCAACTAACTAAATTTAATTTAAACTTAATTAACTAGTCCAGAACACAAAACAACTCTAATATTGCTTGAAACATATTGTAAGCATTTCGAAATAAAAAAAAATTTTCATTTTTTTCATTTCGTTAATGCATTTCATCACTACAATTAATTTTTCAGTACTACAGGTTTCAAAAGAAGCAAATCACAATTTTTTTTAGTACCTATATATTTTCCATTTACTTTGGCTTAATTATAAATAACATATTTTTCACCGCATACTGATTTAATATATTGTGTAATTACTGCAAGAAAGCCATATTATAACTTACTAACTTTTTTCTGCTCTCCTTTTTCTTTTTCATACTTTTGAAATATGTCACCAAGATAATGGTGCTTAAAGGAATTAAATGAAGTTATGTGATATTTACGGGTGGCTGTGGGCCACCAGCTGTCTAACGATGTTGCTTTCAGTTGCATTTCACACTTACCCATGCTATTAATACGCTTAATGGTAAAATTGCATTTTCGCTAAGCAAAAGTTTGATTAAAAACTGTTATTTCTTCGGAAAATATATTCAAAACATTCTTTGATCTTTTTTTGCTTAATTAAAAAAATAGAGAACGTATATGAAAATCTTAACGGAATGTCGTCCTATAATGTCCAATGTCTTGGAAATTTAATTAGTGAAGATTACTTTTCGTCTGGTATAAATTTTCTTTAATCGATTGATCAATTATTTTCCATTTGCTTTTAGATTCTTCAGAGAAAATAATAAAATTTACCAAATAATGTTCAGGAATCATGTTTCACGTTTATAACGCTCCTGCTTGTTTCGCGGACTATGCAGACAAGTGGATAATTTGTAATTTATTTCACAAAGTATCCAAAATTTCACAATCAATTGTTTCCTTAAATTGTTTTTTGAAACGATTTGGAATCATAAGCCATAGCCAGTCAATTTCATGATCATATCAATCTGGTGACACAATACCTGTCGATTATTTATTCAACTTTGAACATAACTGTCTACACACTTTGAATTTTTTCCTTATAAAAAATCATAGCATAATCATACAATCCATCTAAATCACGCATTCGATGAGGAATCCCAGCTCCACTACTGGGCCCCGTTACTTCATGTAGCTGTCATAACAAATAACAGCCTATAAAAATAAACAGACCATCAACAGTTAATTGTGATTTAATTGAACAATAACAATAAGTCTACAACTGCCTCGAGTTCTGCCTCTCATTCGCCAGCATAACCGTTGCCGCTAGGTTATTGTTGATCAACTTGTCCATGGCCTAATAAATTCACTGATAGGACTTGCATCGGTTTCGAATCGTTCTACCAAAGTATGATGTACAGATAGGTGGAGCAAATTATTTGAAGGGCGCAGAGTGGGTGGGAGAAGGTAGCTTATAGAAAGGAAAAGTCGGAGGCTCGTTCGATAAAAATTTTTGTTATGCAAATTTCATCGAATATTATCGGCTGCAAACTATTCATACTTCTCAATGAGTACCTTAAAAGAAATACTTAGGAATGTGTGGTATCTGAGAATCTGCCTAAAAACCATGTAGAAATAATTGCGCAAAGCGATATTAATAATTAATTCATGTTTCCATCACTAACTGTATCTGTGTAAATAGTCAATGCAATAACCTCATCCACCAACTTTCTCATTTCCATCTTCCTCCCCAACCAAAGTAACAACGGTCACACATCAGACATGATACCGTTGTGGCCATTTCGAAGCGCAGCTGAGGTATGGCAAACATATTGACACCTGGAGGCTACTATTTGATGTAAACATAAATCAATTATCAACAATAATTACCTGAGGCAGATCAATTACCCTCCAAATATTTGTGCATACGTTGCGGCAACAGGAATCCAGGACATTTTGCAGCCCAAGAGCATATGTGTGTGCTGCATACGTGCTGCACCAGGAGTATTTGGTGTAGATACCTGATGATGTGTCGTGTGTTTGATTACAGGACCATGCTGATACATCCTAGGAGTGCAAGGACGAAAATTCACCTCGTCACTATGATGACATGAGTATTGACATAGAATCAACCTAATGGGATAATTTTGTTGATTTAACTGGCAAGTGTAAACGTAAAGTGCTGGTTAATCAGGTGTAACATGTCAGATGGCAGTGGTTGAATTGACATGGAGAGAGAGAAAACGATATGCACTTTAAGTTGAAACTAAGTTAGCAGTCCAAAAAGAGCTTGGAAGTTGAAGCAACATAAATTTTAATACACTTTTAAGAAATAAACGATATCTGTGACTTTTAACTTTATATATATTAAAAAAATTACGGAACATAAAATTATTGAACTATTTTAGGTTTCTTTGATAAACTTGAAAATCAATTCTGAAATAACAAAGAAAAAACTGGTGAAAACCTTAGCAGATTCCAAAGAAATGAACTCGTATCATTAAGTTTTTAGGCTCGAATTTTGATTTGGTCGGGAACAAGTCCTCTAAAACAACAACGAAACTATTGATTATCAGATATAATGCTTAGTAAAATTACAAAAAAATATGCCATTGCAGACAGTGAGTCTTGGCTTCTATGAAGCCTGATGACAATTACGGCAGATGCATAGTTAGTTAACATCGTGACTCCACTAAACAAACTATAAGAATTTTTCCGGGGTTCGAATTACGTTCTTATTACTCTAGAAAAGTTTTTTCTAAATTTAAAACTTATAGTGGCCTTCAAGAAATGTCTAGGTCTTTACTATTTGAAGAATGTTGTTATTTTTAATTTTTAAAGCTTTAGTTTGATTCCTTGCATTTCTTGCAGAGGTAGACACTAACACCCTTCAAAAGCACCAACAAAAAAATAAATAAAATCTGCTCCACGTTGATACCAACTTACATAGTGATCTTTAATTTGATTTGATGATCGCATAGGAAGTTAGAGGATTGAAAAATTTGGATTTTTTTTTGTCTGAAATAGTGTCAAAATTTAGAAAAAAACAGACTTTGTAGCTTATTTCTATCATAAAAAGCTCATCATATGCAAATTCGTAGACAGCATGTTTTGGTATAATAGTAAATCATTTGATTAAAAGTTACGAGTCACAAAAAAGAAGAAAGAAGTTTGAAATATTGGGAAGTTTTAAACCGTCGTTTGCTTCTCACTTTTGAGGATTCTGCGGCTGTGGCAGTTTTCTGTGTTATTTCGAAGCCAGCCAACTTCATTATTTTTTTGGAAGCAACGGTGACCCAAAACTGCCTCCTTTTATCTCAGTCGAAGATAAAAGACACGTTAGTGAAAATATCTGTAACACCACATGCGTTTCTCTTCAAGGGCTTTTGGACACAAAACTTACGATATCAACTTCAACGATATTGATGGAATGAAATATATATATGTACATGTCTGTATTCAGCTTTTAGCGCGTGAGAAATGATATATAGAAAATTGAAAAGTTGGCGAATTGAAAATTAGCCATGAAAAATAGAAACATTCCCTGTCCTGTAATAATATGTAAAACAAGGCACAGAGGGTAGAGCTTTGCTCCATAAAATACCCAAACATTCTCTCAGGTAAGAGCTAGTTTACCAGATTCCTGTAAAAAAGCATGTGAAGGCGGTCGAAAATTCGGGATAAATGCATTCATTTCAGAGGCAGACGTAATCGGAGGCAGAGTCAGTTGGGGTGTCAAACGCGACAATTGCTCCAAATAGCCGATCGGAATAGATTACTCAAATAGGTTGCTGCAAATAGAGTTCAATGAGCTGATTTTACTTGATATTATTTAATTTTTTAAATTTCGCCTATTCCCTTCCATTATCAGTGCAGTTGGATACAAACAGTTCTTAGCCTTGGGGGTAAACATTCAAAATAAAATCATAAGCTATTCGGGAGCAAGACAGACGTGGATCTGCAAAAAGAGATTAGGTAATGTCTTCAACGTGACCGTAAACATACACCGGACACATACAAGTGAATAAACTTGCGGTGCAAAAAATCAATCCCGGCCAGCAAGTATACAAAATGAAATGAATAAGGATCTAACAAAAACACTGATTTTACGACAAAAAAAGGGAAAGTCACCAAAGTTACTGTTGTCGCTTGGATCTAATGCCGGGTTTCCACCAAAGAGATAAAACAAAAAACACAGACAAAACATGTTTTTCTGAACAAAAACACGAATGTTTTGTAAAAACTGAACAGTTTCGCGAGCATTTTTGTCTCTGAAAACTGTTTTAGTAAACAAAACACCTTTTTTGTCCGTGTTTCTTGTTTTGTCTCTTTGGTGGAAACCCGGCAAAAGAGAGACAATAATGGTTGTTTTCATAGAATAAAAACGATGAGATTAAGCGAGCTAACACAGCATTTGCGTTTTGGCTCTTTTGGTGAAAGGTTGTAGCCGGAGAACTGGTGAGTGATGTGATTTTCTCCGAAGGACGGTTTTTCTCTGGAATTGACAAAACTTGAATCAACGTGTCTTAAATCACGTGTTCGTGCTCGTCGCGTTGTTTGAGACGCTTTGGTGTTTTGTGTTCGTGATTGTCTTGTGTAAAAGTGATATTGAAAAAAAACAATAATCGTGTAAATGTTGGCTGATGCCTGTTGGTCAGGAAGCCAAGACTATTTTGCAAAACGCAGAAACCACTTTGAAAAAAAAAGCTAAGACAGCATAGCCGCTACATTTTAAACCTATTTACTGTTATTTGAGCCTTTAGTTAGTTTGACAATGAAAGACAATAAAATGTCTATATGTTTTGCACAAAATTAATGAAAACTAGCAGATAATAAGGTATTTTGAATAAAAAAAAGACAGAAAATTAAATTGATAGATTCCCAAATGTTTTTAAAGGATAATGAATGTAAACAGATAGAATGTTGCTAGGAAGCTCAGCACCCAAATATATATGTATTTCAAGCTACACGCTAAAAAATCATTGTTCGACTCTTAATATATTTTACAGTTAATATATTTATACCAACAACATTTCTCCACATTATTATATTGATCTAGCAATAACATTACATTGGCCAAATATATCATTCTTATAATTGTATATATTGACATGCATGTGGTGAATTTGTCTGTTATTAGTAGGCCTATATTAGTAAACTAATATTTAATATTAACATGGAAACAAGTTATATTAACGTCTTACAATATTATACTGGTATACCAACAATTAATATTAACATGCCAATATATTATACTAACGCCTTTATTAGCTGTATTAGCATGTCACTATTTAATATTACCATCCTAACATACAATACTAGCATTGTGCTTTGTTGTTGGGGTTTTTCGGTCTAGATTTTCTTTGAAATGAAACAATTTGTAAATTTATTGATTCAGGGCACAGACGAAAAACAACGACTCACGCAAAAATTCAACTCAAGCAAATTAGCAACAGACGAGATTGTTTCATAACTACGTTGTATGTTTTTTAAGCATGATTTTTCAACGAGCTACTTTTGTGGAGAGCGAGAGAGAGAGAGAAAGGCACTGCGTTTGAACGCCTTCAATTCTGTATCTGTTTTGGTCAACAACAATTTCACCACCCTTGGTTAATACATTTATGTTGACATAGTAGTATATTTATGTTAAGATGTTAAAAAATTTTGTCGAAATATGTTCACAGGTGTTCTTAACATAAAAAGTTAACAGCCTTATTATATAAAATTAAACTGCAAATATAATATTGTAACTTTCTAATATAAAATATTGAGCTGTTAAAATTATGTATTAGTGACAATGCTCTTACTATTAACAATATCAAGATGTTAATATATTTATTTCGATCATTTTTTACAGTTAACGTATAGAACTAGATAATAAAGGATAGTATTTTGATGAATACACTTAGCTACAATAGATTAAACTGGATAACATAAAGTCTGTTCAGAGTAAATAAGACGAAATGCCTAGACAGACAGGCGCTTAAATTACTAATTTACTAATGATCATTTATACCTAAATTAGTAATTTAAAAGGTGCTGACACACAGCTCTTGCGCTAATGATGAATACTGTCAATGCTTGTCTGTAACTCAAATGAATTAGTTTTTGAAAAATGGAGAAATTGAATGTGTTTTAAGTGTATGTTTATGTACTCTTACTCTTTTATGTTCTAATTGATGAAGTTGGAGTACAAACCACGCAATAAGTACATTAACATTTTTGAATTTAAATCTGACATTTCAAAAACTTGTCTTCTTCCTTTTCAATGCGAAAAGCGACTTTTTACAGGGGGAATTTTTATTATATCGGGCAAATCTACTTCATTTAAGAATAAATTACCAAAGTTTGATGATAATTAGCGATTTGCTTAATGATTAATAATTTGGTCATTTAGTGGTAATTAGTCCAAATTCTATATGACACACAGCACTTAAATGATAATTTACGGCAAATGATCATTTCGCCTGCGCTATCTGTCTAGGCTCTAGTTAAATATCTATGAGCGGCTTCTAATACAATTCAACCCGCAGTTCCGTTGAGCGGAGTAAGAACATAATCAAATTAAAAATGTATTGAAAAGTCAAAATTATAAATAGCTATCATTGAATTCATGTTAAAAAGTACTTTTGCGCCCTATTTCTGGTTACTTTTTGGACTTGAACATAAGGTGGTGAGCTTATAAAATGTTTCCTATGTCTACATTCTACTTAAGTCTGCGACATTTTTTCGTTAAAAGGCACTAAATTTCCATCAATAATTCAAAAGAGCTGCTCGACGTTAAACAAGTGCAATCAGAGTTTCATTTACTTAAAGACTTGTTCTTCGATAAACTTACACATTATAAGATTGCTAGGATTTCTCATACAAATAAATTGCAGAAACTATTATTCGTAGACAATAGTACAGTCATACTATCTCCTACTTTCAGCACTCTCAACCTAACCTCATCTAAAATACAAGCCGAACAACGCTGAGTCAAAAGCAAAATAATGAGAAAATTCAAAGCCAACAATCTTAAAACACAAGATACAATTGACTTTCTTCAGATACCTAAATCTATACGGTAAATTCTCCTGGAGATACCACAAAATATCTGCTCTGGATTCGTGCTCTTAACTTATCCTTTCGACTATACAAACAATCGCAGCAAGGCTCCTACTACTTATCGTCCTGATTCCTATTTTATTCGCGATTTTACAATGCCAGGCTCGTAGCTACACGACTACCAGCCATTTCGATTTCTTCACATGTGCAAGCCGTATGCTTCGTGTATGCAACGGAATTAGATATGCTAACATCCTCCGGTAACTATCTACCTCACGGGAGATCCGCGCCTCCACTGACAATGAAAATAAGAACATGCACGTGAACAAGTGTGCACCTATGCCGCAAGTTAATTAATTCAAAGTCGCTAATTGAATATTATTTGTTGAGATAATAAAGATTGAAGACTTTGGAATTCCGCACATATGCACCTGGGTTTTTCGCATAGGGAAATTTTCGCTATCAGACAAGCACAATGGTTGCGATAGTGTACGATGAAAGTGGCGGATCTATAGTTTCGAGGGTGCTACGAGATAATGGAAATTGGCGCTGCATCGTTGTTTTATTGGTACCTTCGTAAATTTGCTACGGAAATGATAAAGTCTTAGGGTAAACAATGGGACCTTTAATATGTACTTTTGTGTTCTTAAGATATTCGTAGATACGGTATTGTCTTCGACTGTCTAGAAGTGTTCTTCTCCGTTGGTCTCGAAGTTGTTCCAATACGTTGAATAATTTGCAAGAAAAAGGCGTTAGATTCGATGAACATGTGTGAGATATCGAAGTTTATTTAT
Source organism: Nemotelus pantherinus (assembly GCA_963978885.1). Lineage (NCBI taxonomy): Eukaryota > Metazoa > Arthropoda > Insecta > Diptera > Stratiomyidae > Nemotelus > Nemotelus pantherinus. The sequence goes on from OZ022263.1 coordinate 178,987,319, forward strand.
TTTCCACTAAATACGGAAACATGAATTCCGTTTTGATGGTTTGAAGTTTTACTGATAATTAAATTTACCGTTTAAAACGCATTTAATTTTACTGAAAAACATTTTGAGATCGTGGCTAAAATTAAACTTAATCACTTTTGAAATTTCCATCAATTGAAACTAAGCGTCACCATCCCCACTTCGAACTTTTCCTCATACGAATAAAACCCGACTGCAAACATTTCGCAATGACATAATTTATGACCGTTTCTTCGCTTTATTGGACCGGCAAAGATATGCCGTTTAGATAGTGACCGGACTATAAAACTGACCCATTCCTTCAGTCGGCATAGCACGAACATATCCTTTTTCGAAATGGACAAATTTGTAAGTGGTAGAACAGCAATCAGCACTATAAAACTGAAAATGGACCGTCAAAGTGAGAGATTCGAAAGAGTCCGTTTAGTTTCAGCCCGTAACACCGACCGCATGTCTATACATCTTTCGATTTCTTCGGGAAACGGAAACTCAACCATAGCTGGGCTACAATCATTATGGTAACGGCAGCTTTCGGCACGTTGCCGGTACAAAAATAAGAATGAAGGAATGGATCAGCAATTTACGACGGGCCATGGACCCAACTGAGAAATATGCAAGCGAAATATCGTCACGGCTCTCTCACTCTCACCAAATGTATCCGGAATAGACGTAAAACTATTCAGAGATTATTTGCTAAGATAAATACGTAAAATGTGTTTCGGGACTGATGAACGGGGCCGTTACTCTTTTAATTGTTTCTATTAGTTTTTCAATTAAATGTTTTTTCTTCTAGGAAGTTTTAGGTTGTAGCGATGTAGATGGATGGTAAGTTGTGATGACCTAGAGAGTGCAATAAATCTAGTGGGCTAATAAGCGGGGAGAGATATGTACTAAGTGAGGTAGAAGTTAGAGAGATGGAAAACACGACAACCAGGAAAAATTGTAAAAGGGGTTCAAGAAAATTAAATGATTTACAGAGATGATTTCATTGGTAATAAGATTGTGGTGAGGAAGATTATTGTTTATTTATTTTTTAACAAAGCAAGTGTACAACAAATTAATAACAAATTTAAACATGTTTTCCTTAGGCTAAATCAAAATTATATTGATACGTAGCTGCAAACTTTTGTTTTGTTGTCAATTTAATATGGAAATTCTAAGGAAAGGAAAAAGATTTGATTGAAAAATTCAAAGAAGTGCATAATTTTTTTTCGAACATTAGTATTAAAATCGGTTTGGCCACAAATTATATCGCCATCCGATTGAGCTTAAATTTTCAGGATACACTAGTGTATATGCAGAATAGGTATAATCCTCACCAAATGCTAATTTTCTATAACCCTTTGATACCGGCAGCCATATCTGTGATATTTTAAGTATACCTATTACTCTCACAACAAACAGTTTTTGCAAAAACTGAGTTTGCAAAATCAATTTCGAGCGTGTTTTAAATGTAAATATGATAATATTTTGGATATTTTTAACTATATGTGTGCGTTAGGTACATAAAAAGCGATCGGGAAAAGTTGAAAGTTTTTCAATTGCGATAACTTTGGCAGGTACTGCAAGTGAAAATATTCAAATCATCGACTCTCCTGAAAGATTCTTACTTTTTAGAAAAACGGAAGTCATATACAAATCTTACGCTTTGTCTGAAAAGCCAAAGTTAAACTTGTGAAACTTTACATCGGGCAAGAACGGTAGCCCTTCCCCAATTCACCTTTATTTTTAGCATCAGAAACTTCTGGCCACGAGAATTCATCACCCGATAATTAAATACAACTGAAATTCACAGAACGTATTGGTTTTAGGTAGAACCAGGTCTGATAGAAGCGATTTTCAAATATATGAAAATCTGTGCCAGTGGTGCCATCTTGAAAAATCACTAAGAAAAAAAAACTGCTTTTTACACTATGAATTTTGATTCAGCTACCAGATTTTAATGAAATTCACACAGTAACTGAATCTTATTCCAAACCACGTTTTGTAGAAATTGTGGTGAAAAATCAGGCTGGAGCTTCCAGCTATGGTAGTTTAGTTGTCTTGAATTTTGAAATTTCGCTCAGAGAAATAAAGTTTTTTGTCTATAACTTCCAGTGTAGTCATGAAATAGAAACGAAATTCATTTAGTAGAAGGACCTTACTGTACGCATTATTCAATAGAAAGGTTATTGAAAGCCCATGAAAGGGTTGCCAGCTACGATTGTTTTTGTATTTTTTTACCATATCTTTGGTAAGCGATTTTGTCATAAGATTTTTAAATGGTATTGATCTCAAAGTGACCATAAACATCAAATATTAAAATTTAGAAAATGTGAAAACCTTCACGACTGGTAGCCCTTAATTTCTTTGCACACCTATAACTTCCAACGCTGTCATCGGTAAGCGGTGCATTGCCCTCGAAACACGTTGGAGCAAGTGTGAAATAAATACGCACTAAAATCTGCACGATTCCTCTACTGTTTGTCAAACATTAGTGTTTCTAGCGGCTTTGTTGCGCTAGGGTTTTTTTTAAATTAAAGTTTAGAGAGAGATGAAAAATATTATTTTGAGAAATTGTTAAATATTTTGCAGCATCTATTTATCGGCTCCCTGCTTTGTTAAACAGTGCGATTTTTATGCTCATTTGGAAGACGTAAGTGCTTAATCTTTCCAGGATTAGTAAACTTGATTTTACAGCGAAGGTATTCAAGCTTAATAAAATCCCCTATAGCATCAAAAACGGGCATTGTGTCTTAGGATCTAAAAAAGTGATACTTGCAGTAATAATATTTTCAACGTAGCTTGACTGTCACAGGACCAATACCCTTTTCCTTACACTTTTCGTCAATAGCCTAGCGAACACTATACACGATAGTGAGTATGCATTTCTGCTTGAATAATACAAACATACTCTCTGAAAAAAGTACACCTGGCATTCGTGTATAATATCTGCCGTATTGAACCTCTATTAGACCAGGGCCCCGCATTGTCATTATTTATCCATAGAACAAATTGAAATATTATGTGTCCGGAGATCAACGACATACTTTGAATATGAATATCGATTGGAGGTTAATTAAGAAGCACATCAAGCAACGTGACAGGAGAATTGTACATAGTGCCACAGACAACTAGGCAAACAGTCCTTTGTAGTGTGGTGTAGCTTTGAGAGATCGCTAGCTTAGCTCCATAACGCACCAGTCCGAAATAACGATCTACTGCCCGTAATTTCGAGTCCCGCCGTGCTCATGGTTGTATTTGTTCGTCTTGTGTTTGGGTTAACAGCTGGTGACTAACACATTAAAAGCTTTAGTGGACGTTCGACTTGGGACGGAATGAAAAAACTGCGGCACTTTAAAAGTAATGGAATAATTGATATCGGTTTTTCCCATATGTGTCTCCCTACTGCCATAGCTAAGCATTCGCTTCATAGGGCAAAATCCTGAGCTTTGGCATTATCATAGAAAAAAAAACTACTTTCAAGCGTACAGGAACTTCAGAATAAATAGCCACATAAAGCTTCAGGCCTCATTTGGCGACGAGAGCTCCTTTTTGCTGCCAAATACCATTCAGAGTTCGAGGAAGCTTTCTCTCTGTATGCTTCTTCCAGAGAAGTCTTTTTGTCAAATTTACTGCTACACATTTGACATCATCTGAAAGTTGAAGTCTTAAAACCTTCATTATTTGAAACACTAGTTCTTCTAGCTGTGTTTTGTTGGTAAATAAAGCAAGTTTCGTTTAACAACTGAAGGACCAAACCTTGAGCACCAACTGCAAATTAAATCCAATGCTCGTTTTATATTTCTATATACCACATTCAGTTCCTAGGTTAGGTTAGGTTAGTAAAGAGGGCTGCCGGGAAACGCGGCTTGCATTAGGCCACCAGTTTGGGCCCATTTGCCACCCTCCGCTGGCTATTTAGAGCTGCCAAGTGACCGCTTCGCCAAACTGGATCAGCTAACTCAGCGTGACGGTACCAGCCACCTCTGCTAACCCTTGAAAGTGGTATGCACCAAAAATTTTGAGGCGTTTATTATTTAGGGCCGGACAATCGCAGAGAGTATGCTCGATGGTGTCCTCTTCCATCTCGCACCTCTTGCATAAACTGCTGGATGTCAGTCCCATTTTCTTCGCATGAGATGCGGTAAGGCAGTGCCCTGTGAGCAAGCCGACCGTGGTTCTCAAGCAGTTCCTGCTGAGCTTGAGCAGTTTCCTGCTTTTGCTTGGGTCAGGTGATGGCCATAATGTCCTGGCCACCCTGCAGTTCAGCCTGTTTTCCCATTCGGACTTTAGTTTGGCCCATATGGCGGCATCAAGTTTGTTTGTGGCGTCCGCGATTGACCGAGGTACAGTGATGCAGGGGCAGTTGCTAGTTGCAACTAACTAGTTGCAGTTCCTAACTGCTTATGTGATGACGTCATCAGCATAAGGTTATTCACAAAGCCGTTCTAATTGCAGTTTCCTTAACAATAAGTCAATTGATTTAGTAGTAGTAATAGGAGACACACTCGAGGACATCACTTTGTTGCCTCGACTCTCAAGTAGCAGTTGGTTCCAGGTACCAATAGCAACTACCACTGCGGTAGGATGCTTTGTATATTGATCTCTAAGCTGCATGCAGTTCTATTCGCATTCGTTGTCCAAAAATATGCCTTTAGCATATTCACTATTATAAATCGCTTCCTCAACACTGGAAAAGATAGATTGAAAGTGTCGCTATGTGTTGTTCAGCAAATCTCTCAAATTATTTCAGTTGTTTGGCTGATCGGCCCAAAAGTTCCTTGAATCTGAATATTGTTCGCTTAACGCTATGTGTTGAATTATCTTCATGATGCAGAAGTGGGAATTTTAGCGTAAAACCCATACTGCCCTACTAAGCATAAATGTTCTATCTACATTTTAGTACTTCCAAGATATTCAATGATTTGTGTTTTTCTAAACGCTTCAAATGGATCGAAAGTTTAAACATGGATACAAAAACCGTTTAATTGAGTTTAATCTGAAGTAAAAGCTTTCACACTGAAAATAGTTTTGGAAGATAGGACTTTTTGTAGTAACATGCAACGAAAAAATTGCAGCATTACTAAGCATAAACGCTTTATCTATGCATTACTAGGTATAACGTTCTATCTACGGTAGATAAAACGTTTATGCTTAGTAGGGCACCAAAGTTAATGAAATATTTAAGAAAAAAACTGATTTTCGTGCTCTTAGGCCTTTAATAACTTCTTTTAGGTAAACGCTTTCTTAATGAGCTTTTGACGCAGTACTTCTAATACAAAGATTAGGATGGTCCCGTTTAGAAACCTTCTCTTACGTTTTTTCGGAAAGAAAGTGTATTACAATGGAGCTAGATTTGATTGCAATGGTTTGAATTAGACGAAAGCAAGCCAAGGACTGTTAATCGTATATTATGGTGGAATAAATGGCAGAAAGCTCTTTGTATAGCAGATGGTTATAGACTTGTTTAAAAAAAGGAAAGGAGTGCGTCATGATGAAAACACAGGTTTTGGAAACAAGAAAGATAAATTTTGGGAAGTACAATAAGAGGGTTGAAAGCAAGCGTGGAAATAAAGTAGAGAGAATCACCAAAGCTTGTATTTGGAGAGGAAACAAAAAATTGGCTTATGGCTCCGCATCCATTCTGTCTTATAAAAGAATGAATCACTATATTTTACAGTGCAATGAGAATGCGAGTCATGTGTAGGCAAAGTAATATACAAGGAATTAGATAAAAAAGACATTTCCAATATTAATGACGGCAAAGGTTTTGTCCCACCCCATGTTCTACCAAATTATCCAAACTTATTGAGGAAATACAGATTTATGTGTTTTTTTTAGATGATGATGTTTTTTAAATGAAACAATCGAATCAACGTATAACATGGTTGATTTGACTGTTTCTCATATCACTCCAATTGAAGACCGATGAAGTTTAAGCTACCTGCGAGGAAAGTCGAAAAGCTGTTTCAGTTTACTCTGAAAGTTCCACCAGCAAGAGATTCTGTACCCAAAGATAATCACAAACTCAAAAAAATCAGTATGCACTTGTGCTGCAGTTGCTTCCATATCCTGGGTGTAGAAGTTCGAAGTTTTTTTTTTATTTTGTACACTGAAAAAAAAACTCTTGGGTGATTCAACTATTTTTAATAGTATTGCAACGATTCATTCGAAATCGTTAAATGAACTACGGAAAATAGTTATTTTTATTATGTTAATATAGTTAATTTAACGATATAAAAGTAGTTGGTTCTGGTTATACAAAAAATATCACAACGTTCATGAAATCAACTGTTTTAATTGTTTCATAACCACGAAAATTAGTTGATAAATAGAAAAATATTCATCAATTCACTCAAAACTTCAACGTTTCGAATTATCAACAGTTTTTATGGTACTTAAACTACTTTGCAATAGTTGATTTCAACAAACGTAATTCAGTGAGCAAAGTCTTTGGAATTATTCTACGCAAAGTAGAATAGTTTCAACATTTGGACGTTTTTCATGCTCCGAATGAAATTGTTTATCAACCACGCGTTATGGTGCATAAAAGTAATCAACCATTTTCTTATGGTTGTTTTAACTATAGCCCTAGTTGATGGCAAAACTAAGGAAAACTGTTGATTTTTCATACTCCTCATACTCATACTCCTATTCTATCATAGGAGTTTCATATGATACATGGCAAAATTGTGTTCGGTTTGCTGTTCGATATAATTCATATTCATGTTATGCTGTGAAGCCTTTATATTACGTTGCATGACGCTATTTTGTTCAGAATACAGCGTTTTCCGCTGTGGCAAAACAGTGGGCTGCGGCAAAGCGCAGTCAAAAAATTAGAATGCACTGTTTTGTATGGTAACGCGCACAATGGCTGCGGCCGAATTTGCGGCAGCGGCAGAATTTGCGGCAGCGGCAGAATTTGCCAAATTTCTAATTTTGCCGCACCGCTAGCGGTGATACCTACCATAGGTTGGCATCACCACTAGGTTGAAGTAAATCTGATTGAATTAGGTTGAATGGTCTGGCCAACCTAATCCTCGTACAACAGGATTTAGCAATACAAAAGAAAAAAAAAATGAATTTGGTTGGTGCCTTGATTGCATTGACAGCGACATTGTCGCTGCATTGTGATACACCAAATTCAACTGCGGCATTCACGCCTCCCCTGCCTATATTTCGTACTATGTATATGGCTGGAATACCATTGTTTGTGGTTGCTTACTTTTTTTGCACCACGGACGTTGTTTATCAACCACGTGTCATGGTGCATAAAAGTAATCAACTATTTTTTTATGGTTGTTTTAACTATAGCCCGTAGTTGACGCAAAAACAACTAAGGAAAATTGTTGATTTTACCAAGATTTTTCTTTCAGTGTACAATAAAATTGCATTTTTGTTTGTCAATCTTCGCTTATGTTAGGTATGTTTCCGTACTACGATTAATTGCGATTAATCGCGATTAATTGCAATGAAGCTGTTCCCGTACTCCGTTTTACTGAAAACTGAAAACTTCCCCTCTTTCAGTAAATTTCAATAGGGTCTGAGCGTCTGAGCTACTGAAAAATACTGAAAAGTGTCAAACGGAGTAAATATTTTCAAATGTGCGCGGCAAGCAACATATTTTTTGCGTAATGTTGCTATGAAGGTCGAATATTTTTGTGGAGATAATTTATTACCGCTTAGGATGACTTTATAATCACTATTGTCCTCCCAAAACCCGAAAACTGACATTTTCGGTTGTCAATTTTCAGGAAATACAATGAGAGCGTTCCCGTACTTTTCATGAAATTCCCCACCACATGATTCAGGAAAATTCAGTAAAATTCAGTTACTGAAAGTACGGGAACAGACCTATTATCTCAATTGATTTTTTCATTTTCTTTGAATAAATACCTAAAGTGTATGCTTTTTCATCATGCTTCACGCTTCAACCGAGAAATAATTGAAATGATTGATTGACTCATCCAAATCAGTGAGTTGAACTGCATCGACACACCGAATTGAGTTATTTTTCCCATCACTACTTTCAATCAAGTTTTCAAGTTTTTGCTGTAACTTTTTCCATATGCATAATGAGATTATGACCAATATTATCTTGGCTTTTATGGCACAAGCAGTACATAGCATATTTTCAGTTAAATATATAGACTAGTTTGTTCCACATCAATTCAGACTTTGTCTACTTTTTGTGTTTTTGGTTTAATATTCTATCAAATGAACCTGTCAAGTCCATGTTTATGTATTTTTTTTGCATCTTTTCTGTTCGTGTCAACTCTTACATAATCATGTCGATTATTCTACGGTCTAAAGAGCCGAAGATGTTATTTTAATTCCATGAGTCATACAAATTCGCGAAATTCAACGCATTGAAAACAAACAATTTTCATTTTTTACGTTTTTAAGGAACATTGAAATTGTTTTCCAGCTCAATAATAATTGGAAGATATTACTATGATTCAAATGTAAAATTTATGACATTTTGATTGAGATGTTACAGGTGTACTTTTAATTTTTCAGATATTATATTTGAAAAAAAACGTTCGTAGTACAACATTCACGAATATTTTTTCTCATTTTTTTCGATGTCTGCTATCTGTAGAAGAAAAATCGGAAGCCGCCTGCTCATATTATTCCCATTAGTCATTTCATGTTCCATCTTAATTTATGGGCACGCAAAAAGTCTATCGTGAATACTCGTATCTTAACCATGCTCCGGGCATATTCTTCAAAACCTCGCAGAGCCTTTAACATACTTTCACATGCATGATACATGTCAATAACTTTCGAAAGCAACAAGAAAATAAGTGAAAATGCTCATCCACAATACAAATAACATCTCAATATCTTCCATCGCCAACTCTGTGGAGAAAGTAGCAAATTGCCGGCCAATTTAATTACCTCTTCGTCTTGAAAAGCATTCCGCACCAAACGTACTGGTCTCTGTTATCAATTGTTCGTATTTTTATGATAAAAGTACATTGACAGCATCGACTGAAATTCAGTCCAAGGTTGAGTGAAAGTCGGAAATTTCCCTTCATTTTCACTGCTTTGCTATAGTTCCAAAAACCAAAAGATTGAAACTAATCAAGTTGCTTACAGCTTGTAAGAACAACCGTTAAATGCAATCGACACTCAACCTTTATGATAACCTGTAAAATTACATTTGACCACGCATGGTTACGTGTGCGAATGTTTGACCAGCATCAGTCAAGGAAATGCAAGGAAAAATCATCAGCCCCTTGGTCAGGTCGTTCTTACGGGCGATTCGGTTTTATTGGATGACATCGAGCGTTCTAAGGAAAAACGAAGGACTATTAAAGGCCGAAGGGCTATGGCAAAGGAGACTATTGTAATTTTGTTTCGATTTCTCATTAGTCCCAGTCGGTCTCAACCGCAACCAAGAATTAGTGTTTCTGGTCCCCGATATGGTCATGCTGTAGTGGTTGATTGGCAAGGAGTCGCAACAGTGGAATTCCTTTTCTGCAATATTGCTCAACTTGGTCGGGGTTGCTCGCTCGGCCGCTTACCGGCAACATCATTAAGGGGTTGCTTTTTATATGGTTCCAGCAGTTCCGAAGAATGTATCTTGTTTTTTGCCATTTACATTGTAATAATAGTTTTTGCTGATCGACTATTATCGCAGGCATGAGAGATCCGAAACCTTGTTTCCGAGCTCGTACGGAACTAGGGAAAACTGATAAAGCTTCGACTTTTTTGCCCAACCGACGAAAGTTCATTCACAGCATGGGGATAAGGAAGATATTGGCTGGGTAGTTCGTTTCATGTTAATTGCAACTGTGTGGCGGTGGTTCGGTAGGATTGCCAGTTATTTTCAGCTAGTCCTGTTCGGGATTCAGGTTGTTCTGGCTTGTGTATCATTAAGTAGATTGAAGGAATTTAATGGACCTTGAATCGTTCGCATCTACTCCCCGAACATCATTCGAAATTGCAATCGGTTTACTATAACACCGACGTAGTGAATGATTGTTGTGACGGTTGAATTGTGTTGAGTGTGTGTTTGTGTGTAATGTGATGGTAGTGTTTTGTTTTCGGGTTTTTATTGCGTTTTGTTAATTGTGACGGGTGCAATAAAAATTGATTGAAATTTTGTTTAGTGGCGCGTAGGATAGAATGATATGGTATTTTGAAAGGCTGCAGATTTAGGGTTTGATCATTTTGAATTTCGGCACTCGTGTAGCTAGATTTTTGGAGTACTAGCTGAGTACGTATCGGACTCGATTTAAAATAAGAGAGAACTTTTTGAATATCTCATTGAACGAAGTTTCTAAGACCGAATAGGACTCAATTTAAATCTGAAGTTTGGCCGAATTTTAAGCTGAATATTCAAAACGTAAAATAAAGTGATTCAAAATGGAAATAAATGCTCCTTGAGTAAGCTCATGCAAAACCAGGCAAAGGTGGTAGGATTTTAAATTAAGTATGAAGAAAAATTGAAGAATTGAAGCATTAGCATTTTAATTTAATAGCTTTCTTATTGATTCTATGGTTGATGCTTTATTTACTAAAACTGGTTCCAATTCGATTTGTAATTACTGTTAAAAAAAATTTTCGTTTTTTTTTTTTCTTTTTTCATGTATCTTCTTACATGCCAAGAGTATTGAAGGTACTGGCCTATTTTTTTTTAAGATTTTTGAACAATTGTTACCTGAATATGACTTTGATTAAGTCTACCAAACCAAGCATGTATTCACATATCCTTAAAACTTAACTTTGGTGTTAAATCCAGCCCCTCTTAATTTGAGAAACAGTGCATCCATGAGTTGCAGCTGGCCAATTGTTATCAAAAAATACAATGTCTCATTGCAGGAATATTCTTGCCGAAAGGAGATGATCGATTTGTTCTCATACCCATCTGTCTATTCGCGGAAATTGTCAACTTTACTGCCCAGTTTATGAGTAAATTCAATCACAGCTTCTTATACAAGAAACAGTTTCAAAATAATTTTTTAGGTGTGTGTGGGTTGGGGGAGAGGCGCATTGGCACCTCTTAGCACTCAGACCAAAGGACCCATTGTACAATTTTTTAGGTACTAGTCTGTCAAATTTATAATACGCTGCTAACTATAGCTGCATAAATGTATCTCGGAAAATCAGTTTTTAGGCAAGAAGATCTCAAAAGTTCCCAATGAGACAAGGTCTGGCATCGAGCAATTTAAAATCCTCCGATCAGCGAAATTGCCTGCCCCATACAAAAGTATACATTGGATTGTTTGTTTGTTCAATGTTGCACTCAAATCACTAAAATAGTTAAAACTATTATAAAGAGTCGTTGTATAATGATGAATCTTTTCAGAAATTCTGAAAATTATGGTTCCTTTTGCCATAATTTTCAGAATCTGAAAAGATTCATTATTATACACCGGCTCAGGCCAACCACGAACTCTAAGCCAATGGTAAGAACGTGCAATTTTAAGACTGGTATCCAATTCAACTAGCAATACAAGGCAAATTGCTGCGAAAACTAGAATGAAATCAAAAACTTAGAACATACAAAGGACTATAAAAGGGGCCAAGGACAGATTAAATAGGAAAAGTGATGGCAAAAGGTAATTTTTACCGAGGAACAGCGTTTTAGTCTGGATTTACTTGATAACTAGTTTCATTATTTCCATGATTTCAGAAAGGATCTTATCAATAAAATCAGGCATCAAATGGGTATAAGGGAAAATAACAAAATTAAATTTAGGTATTTTAGGTCAAATGAAATGCAGATAATATATTAAAATTATAGTTGAGGAGCATGATAATGCGGGCGTGCATGCAGCGAACATCGTCGGTGTATATTTCACTGAGCGATACCAGACATTGATTGAAATAAATGGTGCAAGTCAAGCGGCATGGAACTCTTTTGACTAATGTTCGAAGAAGAACCATTAGTATTAAAATCACTTTGGCCAAAAATTCATATTTCTATATATATATATATATATATATATATATATATATATATATATATATATATATATATATATATATATATATATATATATATATATATATATATATATATATATTTATATATAGATATATATATATATATATATATATATATATATAAATATATATAAATAAATATATATAGATATATATATATATATATATATATATATATATATATATATATATATATATATATATATATATATAAATATATATAAATAAATATATATATATATATATATATATATATATATATATATATATATATACATATATATAAATATATATAAATATATATCATCAAAAATTTCAGTGAAAAAACCTCAGGAACGTGCCATCCGATTGAACTGAAATTTTCAGGATACATTGATATATACCATTTGCAAGTCAAATTCATCATTTTGCAAGTCAATTTAACACTTTTGCAATTCAATTTAACACTTTTTTAAAACAATTTAACACTTTTGCAATTCAATTTAACACTTTTGCAATTGAATTTAACACTTTTTTAAAACAATTTAACATTTTTGCAATTCAATTTAACATTTTTGCAATTCAATTTCACATTTTCGCAATTCAATTTAACATTTTTGCAAATCAGTTTAACGCTTTAGGAATGGTGATATTACTTAGCTTCGAGTGTGCGAAATGAATAGAAGAAACGACGAATGTGAGCGATTGTTTAATTAAAATCGGAAAAGTAGTATTACAAAAATAAGTAAACATTCTATTTTACCAATTTGTAAATTACGTATGATATTACTATTGCTATTATAGCAATTTAATCTTAACATTGATAATAAAAATATTTGTTACTGTTTGTCCTAATCAAAAATATTTTCAATTGCTAAAAAAAATTATGTACAAATTATCAAATAATTTCATTCTGACTTCATTTGAATGAAATGATACGCAAGTAATAATAAAAATCGAAAAAATCGAACAATAATTACCGAAGTCAAAATGAAGTAATGAAGTCAGAATGAAATTATTTGATAATTTGTACATAATTTTTTTTAGCATTGAAAGTTGTTTATTATCAATGTTAAGATTAAATTGCTATAATAGCAATAGTAATATCATACGTAATTTACAAATTGGTAAAATCACTCACATTCGTCGTTTCTTCTATTCATTTCGCACGCTCGAAGCTAAGTAATATCACCATTCCTAAAGCGTTAAACTGATTTGCAAAAAAGTTAAATTGAATTGCGAAAATGTGAAATTGAATTGCAAAAATGTTAAATTGAATTGCAAAACTGTTAAATTGTTTTAAAAAAGTGTTAAATTCAATTGCAAAAATTTAAATTGAATTGCGAAAATGTTAAATTGTTTTAAAAAAGTGTTAAATTCAATTGCAAAAATGTTAAATTGAATTGCAAAAATGTTAAATTGTTTTAAAAAAGTGTTAAATTCAATTGCAAATGGTATATATGCAGAATAGTGCCAAGTCTCACAAAAAGCTAATAATCTTTAACCCTTTGGCGCCGGCGGCCATTTTAGTGATATTTTAAATATACCTATTTTTCTCTCAAAAAATAACTTTTACAAAAATAACGTTGATGTAATGAATTCTGAACGTGTTTCAAATGTGAATATGATAATGTTTTTGAAATGTATAACCCTATGTGTGCGCTAGGCGCCTAAAATGAGATTGGGAAAATTTGAAAATTTTTGAATTGTTTCTGCGGGATGATTGAAATTGAAAATCTTTATCTTGAAAATTTTTATTTGACAAAGTGGTTTCGAAGCATGCACTGTTGTCTATGCGATTGTAGACAAGAAGGGAACCGTGATCACAAATCAATAACCTTTATGAGTAAATTATTTCCATTTATATAAGTCGGAGATGTTTTGGTAATTTACTGTTATCTACTAACAGTAGATAACAGTAAATAACATGCAGTCTCGTAAAAGCCGCAAATTACGCTTGTTTCGTTACATATTTCCAAAAATAATATACATCAGACTCATCTTCTTCAAAATAGAAAATTTCAAGCTTATAAATCCAAAGTAATTCAAACTGCTGACATTTTTGCGAGGTGAATATAATTTGTTTCTTGGGAACTATCATCATTTTTCTGGAAAGTAACATTCCTGACGAGACAGCCATTATTTTCAACATAAAATATGTTTTACCAAAAACCTTTAAAAAGAATATTTTCAAACATGTGGGGACGCACAAAATATTTAACTACTAGTTTCGTAAAGAAATCGGACATCTAAAAAATTGGAAAGCACCTACAATATCAGTTTTTTTTTCTCATATATTTCTGCTAAATACTCTTTTTTAAAAAAATTTTATGACTATTCCAGAATTTTTTAACATCATACCTCTGAGTGTAAATTTCTCTCCGCATAATGCCACTAATATACCCAGCTTGAAATGCAACAAACATTTTTGCCTCAATAGTCTATCTCAATGAGTCTAATAAAAAGGGCGCTTCTTAGAAAAAAAAATGCAAATGACTTATCAATTGAAAGCTTTGTTAGCCCCATAAATTCAAAAACTCCGCCACCCACACAAACGGTAGCTCCTCACTTAGTTACTTGTTTATTTTCCGAGCTCACAAAATTTTTCTACACTAAAACTCGCGAGTGGATAAACGAGCCTAACTGAAAGAATATATTGATCTTAAGTAGGACCAGATCGGATTGAAGTTATTCAAAAATATAGACAACTTTGTGATAGTGTTTTCATGTTGATGTATCGTCACGAAACAAATATTTTCTTGTCCTATTACTGGCGACGCAGTTAGTAAATCAGAACGGAAGTTTTGAAAGTTTTCTCAAAGTTGGATAACGAGTATGTGTAAGTCAATTTTTACAGATTTTTGATTGCAAAATAAGGAGAGAGTAGCATCAGACACGACAATCTTGGTCATTTTTACCTTACGAAAATAATTAACGTATTATCATAAGTAATGCATCTTTAATTTTTTTTGCATGCGGCAATCTTAAAAATCGTTAGTTCTAACTTCCGATGCAGTAATCAGATTGCAACAAAATTCACAAAATGAATTGATCCATACAAGTTGCGATATTGCAATAGAGTTGCCATGATGAAACATTTTCATTATATTGTTGTGTTTTTCGACTGAAAATACGCTTTGTTGAATCGATATTCTCAGTGTTTACGAAATAAAACAGTTTGTTTACAGCCAATAAACACACTTTTATTTGAAACAATAGCTTTTACAACTAATTCACTTTATTCGCAGTTCCACTGTATCACTCGCAGTAAGCTAACTCATTTTAAATTAACTCGCTTTGAAATGCACTCAATATCTGAAATGAAATTTCTGCATACCCTGCATTTTTTCGGCCACTTTAAGAATGTTCGATCGTGATTGAATGCTTTTTTGGGGCTCTATCACCCTATGAAAACTTATTTGTGTCTTGGCTTCTAGGAGTTTCTGGCATTTAAAAATGAAATTTTACAAGTAATTTGGTCAGCTAATGATTTAAGTAAAATCCACAGCACAAATTAATCATACCGATTCATCATTAATTTGAATCGGAAATCAGTAATCATATAATACAATACCGGATTATTCCCAGAATCTTCCGTGGAACCTAATTTCTAAAGACATAAGAAGACACACAATTGAAATGAATAAGAAGACATTTAAGTGTAGCATCTGATCAGAGCGTAAAAGTGATGAAGTTTATCTATTGAATATAAATGCCGCGTGAAATGTCAAAATGAAACGGTGGCTTACAGAATTCTGATGCCAACCAAATTCCGCGGAGTGACACACATGTTGGTAAAACCCATTATAAAGTTTGCGCACACGATGGACACACGCCTAAAGTGCATTTCCCCGAGTGTACGAAAAGTGAAAAGTACAGCAATTGAGGATGGAAAAATGTGATCGATCGGTGTGCTGCTAGCGGATCGAGTAGATCAGATTTTGGCTGACGGGAACTTTACATTATCAGGTGAGCTATCGATTCCGAACATTATGTAGGCTGTTCGCAGATCGAATATATGAGAATTTGGCTGGCGAGAGCTTTATTTTGAAGCAGACCTTTTATTTTATTTTATTTATTATCAGTAGTAAGAATAAATTTCCTCCTCCTCTTAATTTGCACATGTTTAAGCACTTCTTAGAAAAAATCAACACCGTAGTTACTGAGCCCACAAATCTCTTTATTTTGGGAGATTTCAGTATAAGTAGCCAAAATTGGACGCGTAACAATTGTGTATGGTACACTCCAGATAACAACCACTCGATAAATAGAGAACTTTTAACCAATTTTATGTCTCACAACAACTTAAACCAATTTAATGGTGTTCTTAACAGTTCGAGTAGGATCTTAGATCTCGTGTTTACAAACCTATCGGCTGTAGAGGTTGAAAAAAGTGAGGATATTCTAAGTAAAATTGACGAATACCACCCGGCTTTAAACATAAACGTGTCCTTTTCTGCGAACCAGTTCTTAACGCCGATGTCTTTTGATAAATTTAACTTTTTCAAGGCTGATTTTGATGCGATCAACTCAGCATTGCAACAAATTGACTGGTTGGAAATTTTTCAATTATCCGATTGTGTAGATGATATGGCAGGTATCTTTTATAGAACCCTTCGTGACATCATAAATAAATACGTGCCCAAGAGAAGAGTAAAGCCTTCTGGGTACCCGCACTGGTATACTAAAGAGCTCATCAAACGGCTGGCTGAGAAAAATAGATACAGGCTCAGATATAGAAAATATGGGAATCCTTTGGATAAACTATCTTTTGATCTGCTCAAAAGCACTTGATAAAGCACTGATAAATAGCTGCCATAGAAAATACCTGCAGGATATTGAATAGAATATCACACGCAATCCTAAACTCTTTTGGTCGCACATCAAGCATCTTCGTAGAAGTGGTAGTAATTATCCTTCCTCAATGTACCTCAATGGAACATTGTCTTCTGATGGATATTCTATGTGTAACCTTTTTGCATCACACTTCGTTAGCGTCTTTAACACCCCCCAACGATCATATGTTGAGTCAAGGACCTTCTCACACCATATCAACCTTTCTACATTATGTTTTGAAACCGAAGTCGTGCTTGAAAAACTGAAAAAAGTTGACATTAATAAGAGTGCTGGGCCAGATGGAATAGAACCAATAATTATTTATAAATGTGCTAACTCCCTTGTAAACCCTATTACTATGCTATTTAATAAATCCTTGAGCTCAGGAATTTTTCCCAAAATATGGAAAGAGGCAAGAATCGTGCCAGTTTTTAAAGCTGGAGATAGATCTAATGTGTCTAATTACAGACCAATATCTATTCTTTCAGCTTTTTCCAAGATCTTTGAATCGCTAGTTTGCTCAACACTTAGTTGGAGTGTAAAGCCACTTATATCTGATGAACAATTTGGATTTCTCAAGAAACGATCGACTGAAACTAATCTTGTGCATTATGTGGACTCTCTAGCACGTTCCTTGGATAAAAATGTACAAGTGGATTGTATTTACACTGATTTCAGCAAGGCTTTTGATAAAGTAGACCACACTTTACTTCTGAGTAAGCTTTCTGCACTTGGTATTCATGGCCTGTTACTAAAGTGGTTCTGTTCATACCTTACCTGCAGAAATATGAGAGTTGTTCTCTGTAGATATGAATCTCGTGAATACTATGCTACATCTGGAGTGCCTCAAGGCTCAGTTCTGGGTCCCATACTTTTCATTATTTTTATAAATGACATTGTTTCTTGCTTCAAAAATAGTAACTTCAGTCTTTACGCTGATGACTTAAAGTTTTTCAAAGAAATTCACTCTGAAGCTGATTCTCGTGCACTTCAGGATGACCTTTATAGAGTGGTTATTTGGTGCAAAAGTAACAAAATGGATCTCAATCTTAAGAAATGCTTCCAAATAACATTTAGTCGAAGTCGTGCTCCTTACATGTTTCAGTATTGCATAGATGCAAACTTGCTTGAAATAATATACAGCATCAATGACTTAGGAGTGATTTTAGATAGTAAGCTGCAATTTCGCGAACATGTTGAGAACATAACTGCAAGGGCCTTTAGGGTTGCTGGTTTTGTGATCAGGAGTACCTATAAATTCAAAAATAGCCAAACAAAAATTACTCTTTATAAGTCCCTAGTCCGCAGTATCTTAGAATATTGCTCTCCTGTTTGGAACCCCTTTTATAAATCTTACATCGAAAAGATTGAAAGGGCTCAAAAATGGTTTTTAAATATCCTATGCTTTAAAGAAAACATATTGACCAGAGTGCCCTCATATGGTGAGAAACTTCAATATTTTAAGCTAATGTCTCTATATGATCGCCGTAACCTCCTAGACTCTACTTTTTTTTACAAGTTAGCAAGCAACCTTATTGACTGCTCTCCTTTACTTTCTAAATTGAACTTTCGCACTCCCAGACTATCCCAGAGAGAACGTTATTATGACTCATTCTATTTGGATGCTTGGAAAACTAATCTTGGTGAACATGCTCCAATCGCCAGAATGTCTCGCCAGTACAACACTCTATCAAAAACCATTGGCGTAGATGTTTTTCGGAATAATGCAAATGATTTCAAAAACATTGTCAGAATTTTTTATCAAAATAATGATTAGCAGTCTTGTCATTTGTCTATGTTTCTACTACTTATTTTGATTTTTATTATTAAGCTCTTTCATTTACTTAGTTTCGCAATTTCCTCTTCATACTGGATTATTTTAATTTCCATCTTTTATTATTTATCTTTGTTTAATGATTGCTTGATTAATTTCTAATTAATTATTTGCTTGTTTTACGATGAAAGTTGTGCTAGCCTATAATTATGATGCGTAAGTAACATAAAATCTTAAATGCAAGTTTATTACCAATTTTGTATATTTATGTATCATGTTGGCTTTCTATTTTTCAAAATAAATAAATAAATTAACTTGGATTTGAAATTTAGCCTTATTTTATATTGATAGCTCTAAAAATAGAGTGGTGGAAGCGAAGTTGAGTTAGATTAAGAAAAGAAAGTTGAGTTAGATTAAGAATTAGATCCAGTCCGGTTAGTTTGATCTTGTTCAATAATTCAATTAATCGAAAATAAAGTTTGAAAATCGGAATATTAGATTGTTGATCGGTTTGTTAGAAGAGACTTTAAAATTTTGTAACAAAGGGGCGAAAACGTTGGGCCTGCCGGCGGAAGGTGCCGCAGTAGCTACGGAGACTCGAAACTCACTGAACGGCTCTAGATTCCCCTTTTGGGTGAGTGAGTAGCGCTCACGTCCATCCTCGATGAGCTTCCTAGGACCCAAACAAACCTAGCCTGAAGTTGCCGCGCGAAGCCGCGCTTGCCGAAGAGAGAAGTCACCCAGGTTACAGGGGAACATTTTATAAAACGAAGTCACCTATGCCATACTCCTATGGTTGCTGGACAATGTAATATCTCAGTTTTTAGATATGAAGCCTATGATGCCTTTCTGGCACTCTACTAAAAGATGCTCCCATTAAATTTGCATATGATAAATACCTAATATTGGAGACAAGTAGCAGCTCCTTGAATTTGAAAGAGTTAGCATATTAATTAGTCAAAGACGATTTCTGTCTCTGACTTGTGCTCAACTCGACAGAATTGGGTGTTACTGTCGATATCTCGCGGCTAATGTTAGAATATCGTATTTTCCATTGTATAGGGTGCTTTTTTAGAGGCATAGAAATTTGAAATAAAATAAAATACAGATAAATTGTTTTGATTGCCATGAAATTTGGTTATATTGGAAAGATAATTCTTTGCCATTTTTATTTAAATATGATTCCGGGCATGAGAGCGCCACAACTGGCAGAAGGAGTCTAAACGATAGGTCCGATTTTCGACCACTCCAACCAATAAGCGACTTGGACTTGTCGGTGTAGACGAGTTGACGTATCTCCACAAGAAATAGTCCAGCGGATCACAACATCTTCTAGGCCAGTTTACAGGTCCAAAACGAGAAATTAAATGCTTATTTCAATAAGTCGATGGTTACTCGAGCTGTCTGGCATGTCGTGCCATCTTGTTGAAACCAGAGGTCCCCTGCATTATGGCGAGTCAACTCCGGAACGAGAAAGTCATTGATCAAGGCTCTATAGCGGTAACCATTGACTTTAATGTTATTCCCAGCAGCATTTTTGATGATATATGAACCAATTATTCCACCGGCCCATAAAGCACACCAAACAGTGACTTTCTCCGATTCTAACGGTGTTTGGACAACCGCATGTGGTTTCTCATCAGTTTTGTTTATTGACGTAGCCATTCTACCAGAAATCAGCTTCATCGCTAAACAAAATAAAAAAAAACCACGCTAAACAGAACCGTTTTTTTCGAGTATGCAATATGCATTATCTAATGCCTGTTTTACACATATGGCAAACGTTTCGTCGAGGAACTTGTGAAATTACTTCCCTCCATGTCTTCGCATGTAAAAAAAACAGCCGAAAGTAAACAAGGGGACCATTTACACACTCGGCTCGCCAACATTTGCCATGTGTGTAAACGCGGCATTACATGAGCATCTACCCGTTACGCTACCCGTTACAGATATTGAAAAAGCTATTTAACTAAACTCTAAATTGTATTTTGTAACATCGACACAATTTAAATTAGTTGCGATAATAAGAATTATTTTTCGAAAAGAAAATTTCGTCAATTTTGACCTTTATACTGTGCTGATTTGCAAACAAAAATGATTACCATATCGGTGAAAATATTCAAAACTACTCTGCCAAAGTGATCACAATTTTCTTTTGCAGATACAAACAAAATCACTAAAAAAATGCGTTTTCAATGTTTTTGTAATAGTTTTTTTTGGCCAAGAAAGCCACATTAAATATTAATTTAAAAATGAAAAAAAAAAATAATAGTTGAAATTTAGGTATCTTTTGCAAAAGATTTAAAGAGCGGCTTTTCTTTCTGAATTTCTTTTCCATAAGCACGCATAGATTAAACATTGATTAATATTTTTTTGTAAAATTTGTTGAAGGACATTGAAGGGCCCTTCCAAAATCGGTGTGCCTCAGTTTTTGAATAATCAAGAACTATCTATCATTTGTACAAGGCTCTACTATGGTTAGCAGACACGATGGGCTCCAAATTGGGTCTTTGTCTCTGGCTTTGTCATTTTTCAAGAAACATATTTTAATTGTTTGACATTCTTATCAAATCAACATTAAATTAACATTGTTTTATCCTTTTTCATGTTTTCACTTATTTTCGTCAATTTTCTAAATGGATTTTGAGTGTAAAATTGATCTAAGTAAATAAATAAAAGTAGATAAACAAAAAAAGTGGGCAATTTTAGTTCATAGAGCATAACATCCTTTGCTACTGAAATGGAAATAATATCTTTTCATTTTGTACATCCTGCAAAGTAAATACCCAAATTATTTACAATATTTTATTTTTCGGCCTAAAATGTTTCAAAAATTTTTCACTCTCATTCAGCTCAAAAAACATCAAACGTTTTTTTTTAATAAAATATATTCCTTGGCAATATCTCTATGTTATATCTGAAATTCATTTATTGTTTTCACATCATCGTAAGAATGATGTTTTAATTAAATTTCTCATTATTCCTTATATTCGCAAAGAAAATTAATTCAAAGATATCAAAACCGATGGATTTTCCTATTCCTTTACGAAAATTAAGTCCTTCGTTTGCCTGGCCTTCATCACTCACATCTGCATTAAACATTATCGAGTAAACAACAAATAAACACGAGTATACAGCGCACATAAAACTGAACTCGACGCAAAAAAAAGTAATTTGTGTATTCACACAGATAATGAGAAGGACAATGCTCGAAGCGATATTCCTTTGATTTTTCACCGAAGACGAGAGCGAAAAGCGAATCTTATCAAGAAATATGATCAAAAAACAATCTAAGGAAAATTGAGAAAAATTAAAAGAAAAAAATTAGAAAATTGCGGAAAAATATCGTTTGGCTCCTGGAATACGGTCACCGTGAACTCTGGAAGGCCAGGAGCTGAAGCTGTAGTGGCAGCAGCTGTAATGACTACGGCAAAAGCAAACGGAAAATTTGTGATTTTTCCGGATAGAATCTTAAAGAAGGTTTCAGTCATATCAGGATATAATTTTTTTGCTTTTACTCAGTCGACTACGACTCATTTTCCAATTTCTGCTTGAGTCATTTGCAGAACTTGCTGACATTTAGCGCATAGAACACACCATGTAATCAGAGATGAGAAATACTGAAGAAAAATAATTTTCTTTTCCATTTTTTCGAATGGGAACGAACGGCGAACTAATTAAAAATAAATTTTCGCTTCAGTTCGTTCAATTTCGAATGTTTCCGGGTTGACATTTCGTTTTCTTTGCTTTTGAAATGAATGAAGATTGAATTATAACTGCTCGAATCTATGATGCAATTTTTCATTGCTATCAAGAATATTCAATCTTCGCTACCCTTAACCACAATCCTTTGATTTGTTTGCTTATCAATTTCAACAACGGGAAATTTATCAAATCCAGGGTAAGGAAATTGAATCTAATTTGTTAAACAAACAAAACCATGAATTTGGTTTTCCTCTTCGGACAAACTCGGTTTCCGTAAAACCCACTGTTCACCGCAACTCCTGGTCGGGAGTATCTTTTTTGACTTTTTCGCTTCGTTTCGCTCCCTTTTTTTCGAGGAAACTCGAAAGACTGGAAAATATGTATGTTCTGTGTGTATTTTTTTTCGTCAAATACCGTTGTGTGTTTTCTTTTCGATGGAATTGAGTAAACACTCCCGAAGGCTATTTTTCCGATAACACAACGATACGGTCGGGTCCAGTGAGGGGGTGGTTGTAGAATGTAAAAGCGATTCGACCCCGGAAATGTGAAACGCATTGAACGAGGTAACGTACCAGAAAATTCACTTTTATGCTAAAGTGCTACATGTACCGCCTTGGTTCATCACTCAATTGGTCATGGGTGTTGAAATGGGGACAAGGGGATGCGGATGGAAAGAATCATTGTGGAATAAATTCAGGACAAGATTTATTTGCTTAGCGGGAATTTTTTTAAATACGCATTTTTAAAAACATTGTTATTTATTTTTGGAGCCTTTTTTTTAAACTAGGATCAAACTAATTACCCCTAGATTTCCTAGACTTGCCAGCCTAAAAAAGCGTGGTGAATTTTAAATTTTCTCTTTGATAGGTACTTTAAATCCATAATACATCAAATTAAACCAATGGATAAATCAACAGAGACGAAAAAGCAAAGAATGAATTGAAAATTGACATTCAAGGTAGAGCAGGCTAGGAACATAATAGGCTGAAAGGTATCCCAGATCAAAATCTTCGCGAAACTTAACTAGCGGATAACTTTCAAAAGAATGCTCAAAAGGACTTTACCAAGTAGGTAGATCAGTGACAAAGTCATTTTATTTCTTTTTTCCTATCTTTACAAAAGCTACCATCAGCCATCGATGGTGGACACCGTCATGACTTAAGCGACTCCTTGAGGCATTGACTGGATGGATTTCACTGTTCTGTTTGATATTTTGTTGATTTAGGATTTACTCGTACTAGCGGTAACGGTTTGATTGATATTCGACGACGAAGACATTGACGACGGTACTGTAACGGTGATGCGGAATGTTGTCAAGGAGATTATCCTTTGGTAAGATGATGTTGGTAAGGAGACTTTTCTTTTACGTCTTTGCTGAAATTTTTCATCAAAGGACTTTCAGTGTAAACAATTTAGCAGTGACAAGTGATTATGTGGAAGACCAGATTGAACGGATGATAAATTGAAAAATACAGAGGGAAATATATTAAAGGTCGCAATCAAAGACATTGTCTGGAAGGTGCAATTTCGTTTGATGCCAGATAATTTTTATTGATTTTAAACAATTTTACGAAACATTGAAGCCGACTTGTCAGTTATTGACGTCGTAGAAGAAAAGTTATTGAATTAAGTTAGCATTTTCTAGGGGCGACAGGGGTTTCAAAAAGCATTTCAAGTAATGCCCCGACAACCCTTGTGGGGTCTAGAGATTGAGAGATTTCTTCACAAATTTACATTTAATATGTACGCGGGTGGAGGGTGATTAGTTCCGTGACTCTTTTCGTCCTTGATTTAATTCATGAACCAATTCAGAGATAAATTAACTCAAAGCTCGGTGCGTGGTCTCCCGTCCGTTTTGGATTCGAACTAGGGATACGAGGGGCCAATATTCATCTCACTAGATTACTGGAGGTTCTTAAAACAACACCATAAGGAATAAAACTAAAACAGATCGAAAACGTTTCGGAAAATGGGGTGGTTTCTCTGTAGAGTCATGATGCATGCAACAAAATAAAACCCTAGAAGATCATGTTATCAGACGTTTTTATTATTACTGTCAAGCTGAACTCTAAGAGTACTTGCTGCCAGCGAGTGTGATCCCTGTTTCTAATCAAGCTATAAACGATCAACTATGATTATACACCAAACTTTGTGTTGATCTTTCTGTAAGTCAAATCAGGTGAAAAATCGAACTAATAACTTCACATTCGGATACAAATGACACTTCATTGGGAAACGCACTGATGCCGAATTCCTTGTGAAACTTTGGAAATTTCTCATAAAATCTTGTGTGTCTGTTAATCAAGAATACGAACATGACTTTTCATTACTTAGACTTTGGTGTTGTTAAAGCTAGACAAAAGAGATGAGATATAAAAAATCTATAGACCTGCTCTATAAAGAAGTCTATAGACCTGCTATGCAACTAACTTACAGTTGTTTGATCTACATTATTATATACTCGCCTTAAAAATTAATTAGGGGACGCGTTTTCAGAAAATCTGAAAAAATGACAATCAATCTTAGACTTCAGGTCAGCAATAGACTTCAGGTATTTTCTTTTTGACTGCTTGTTCCTCTGCCAATCTGTCAGTAGTTAGATTTTACATCATCTTGTGGAAGAGAATCGATGAAAGAAAAATAAAGGATCGTGTAGAAAACAGGGGTTTTGTTTTATTTAGTTCTAATCAATCATGCAGAATTCTATAAGGCAGTAGTGGAAGAAACTTTGTATATTTTGCTTAGTTTCTTAGAGTCCGGCTACATTGCTTATAGGAATAATCAAAAAGTATA
This sequence comes from Nemotelus pantherinus, assembly GCA_963978885.1. NCBI lineage: Eukaryota > Metazoa > Arthropoda > Insecta > Diptera > Stratiomyidae > Nemotelus > Nemotelus pantherinus. Next base: position 179,012,364 of record OZ022263.1, read on the forward strand.
TACTAACAGCCTTAGTAGAATCTCCTTCTATTTATCATTCCCGTTTTTTGCACTGGATGTAAATTTTTTTTTAGTAATGTGTTGCTAGCTATCAGCTGATGGCTCCCCGTCATAGACTACTTTATTGAAGCGCTGAACATCAACTTTCATTGAAACAGGCACAAATTTCATAAAAGCGTTATTACTTAAAGTCGGAAAGAAACTATAAGAATACAATATGTGTTTGTCATTGATTTTTAGAGAGCGTCATTGTGCCATACGCTTAAACATTCACAAATTATTAGAGTTCATACATTATTGCTTCATCATCGGGGCACTACAGCCCGAATCGAGCCTTAGTCTCCTTAATACTTTGCCTCCATTTGTCTCGGTTCAGTGACCGCGTCCTCCAGTTCGGTGCTCCCAGAAGTGACCTGCTGTCAGCATTTATAGAATCCTCCCAGCGCTTGCGTGGCTTACCAACTGCCCTGGCTCCGCTCGCTGGCCCCTTGAGAGATCTTTTGGGGACTCGATTGTCGCTTATTCGTTCGACGTGGCCAGCCCATTGTAGTTTTTGCAGTCGTATGATGGTAGGGACTTCTGGCTCGTCATATATGGTATACAGCTCGTTGTTGTATCGAATTCGCCATCCATCTTCTTCCCGTATTGGACCGAGGATCCTTCGCAATACCATTCTCTCAAACGTATTCAAGGTTATTCCAGATGCCTGGGTCAGCGTCCAGGTTTCACTTCCGTAGCATAGCACAGGTCTAATAATTGTTTTGTAGATGCGAAGCTTCGTATTTCTGTGTACGCATCGAGATTTCAAAGTGGGAAACACAGAAAAAAATGTCTTATTGGCTAATTGAATACGTCGTTTAATTTTGTCAATTTCATTCCCATCTTTCGAGAGGCTCGTCCCTAGGTACACGAAGTTGTCTACGTTTTCAAGGTTATAGTCCCCTATCGTTATGTTTTGTCTTATTGGCGTCCTTTTTCTCGATTGAGTCATAACTTTTGTTTTTTGTTCGTTAATTTGAAGACCAACTTCCTTGGCGGTTTCGTCTAGAACTACAAATACTTCCTTGGCGTCGTTGAACGCACGTGACATCAGCGTAAGCTACTAGCTGTGTCGACTTATATAATAGAGTTTCTCTCGTGTCAACGGGGATTTTTCTGATGACATACTCAAGCGCTAAGTTATAGAGTACCGGAGCTAATCCATCCCCTTGTTTTAGCCCTGTATTCGTCGTAAACAAGTCGGCCATATTATTCTGAATCAGCACTTGTGACGTGGAGTCGGTCATGGTCATTTTCACCAGTCGTATCAACTTTCCTAGGATTCCGAACTGCAGCATGATGTTAAACAATGCAGTTCGGTTGATGCTGTCGTACGCTTGTTTTAAATTGACGAATATTTGATGGACATCAATGTTGAATTCCCAGCATTTTTCCAAAATTTGTTTGACCGTAAATATTTGGTTAGTTGTCAATCTTCCACGTTTGAAACCACCTTGGTGTTCACCGAAAATTTTCTCAGCGTGATGGGAAATCCTTTACTCTAAAATTTTTGTCAAGAGCTTGTACGACGTACAAAGTAGTGATATGCCCCTGTAGTTTTCGCATCGCAGTTTATCTCCTTTCTTGTGAATGAGACATATAACGCCTTTTCGCCATTCATCCGGCATCGTTTCTTGTTGCCAGATGCCTGCCACCAATCCATGGACTGCCCTTAAAATGGAAATCCCACCTGTCTTGAGGAGCTCCGCGGGGAAACCATCGATGCCCGGTGCTATGTTGGGTTTCAAGCGATCCATGGCTTGTCGGACTTCATCTAGTGTAGGAAGGTGAGATGAGGCACTGTCACGGTATGTGCCAATTAATGATGGCGATTCGTCGGGTGCGGGGGCATTTCCGTTCAGTAATTGCTGGAAATAGGACGCCCATCTTTCCTTCACCTATTCGGAGCCACTTATGATGCTTCCATTGGAAGCCCTACATAGGCTAGTTCGTGGTTTAAAGCTTTGTTTTAAGGGTGTTTTTTTTTTTTCTTTTTGTTTGGAACTCAACTCAGCATATGCTTTTGACCATCCCGCCGTGACGCTAATCTTTTCATACCTGCACCCTTGAAGTCGAAAAAGTAACAGCATTTGATAGTGATACACCTAGGAATTTAAACAATAGATTGTTCAAATATTCTTTTCTTAATACGTTACAAAATTTTTTCCCTCGATCATAAGTGTCAATGTTAGTTTTTGTGTAAGAAATAGTACCAGTAACAAATTCTTATGAGTGGTGTTAACATCGCATATGTGTCTTGAATCTCACAAGAAACTACAAAGAATATCTTGTGGCATGAGGTTTGCACTTAGCTTAATCGTATGTTTAAAGTTTCCTAAGGTAACTGACCATATTTTTATTTTAACAAAAACCACTACTAGCATCATCTTGTCGTGGTGTAGGAGCTCATGTATCCTTGAAGCCACACTAAAATTGTCTGGAAAGTGCCGACAAGACCCAACACATTGACAGCATTGGTTGGTGTTGAAGATGACCGGCTACAGTGATAGAAAAATTCATAGCTAATGAGTTTTTCACCTTGCTGCTTGTATCTTCCGTAGCTGCAGACTCCGGAAAGACAAAAAAAGCATCACTTGGACCCTCTTTAAAAAACATACATATGTCTTCTTCCAAAGGGGAGCTCTGAATGGGAGAAAACGGGAGCTCTGATTGAGCTAACTCGGGCCAATTCAAATGATTGATCGGCGCTTTAGACTCTGCAAACCTGTAGAGGCTCTTAGTCATGAGCAACTTAAAAAGCTGCACAAAACGGAAAAATGCGCGCAAATTAGGCAGCGAAATCAAAGTAGTAAAAACTGCGAGTGGAGAAACTCTTTGATCTTCTGAAATCTGTGGGACTGATGACTCTAAAGTATAGGGTGCCTATCATCTTTTTTGATTCATTAAAGGGTGTGGTTATAGATATTTTTTTATAATTTCCCAGAATAGATTGATAAATAACTTCGCATATTTTATGAGATCTTACTATGTGATCACTGCTACTTGGTGCTAGCGAAGAGAAGAAACCCAAGAAATGTTGATTGCGCTTAGTTCAACTGACTTCTTGTTGACGATGAGTTTCTTGTAGACGTGTCTAAATGATAGGATAAACATGCCGAAGTCAAAAAAATCTCCGTTGCTCCATCTAAATAGATTCAAAAGAAGTACATAGTTGTCCAAATAGCAAACCTAAATGTAGCAACGAGGCTTCCAGGAAGAATAAAAAATTGCATAAGCGTGGGAAAAATGGCAAAGAAAATACTAAAACGAGCTTGTAGTTGCAACATTAGAGCTGGCTGGACCACTTATAGAGTCTCGCAAAGACCATATAAATGTTTAGAAAGAGAAAAGTTCAAAAGAAACTTCGAAGCAATACGAAGTCCTGGAAAAAGACCAGTCAGATTAGCTGAGCTCTCTAAAAAGACGAGTAGTGAGTTTAGTAAATCCAAAAGGAAATATAATTATGTACGCGTTCATTATAAATAGTCATCCTATTCTAAAGAAATTGGTTGAATTTCAGCTTACTTATTGAGTTCATTGTTTTCGTATATTATAATTAATCAATTATCCTTGGTTGACGAATTGATCAATTATCCTTGAAAATGCCGAACATGCCGAAGTCAAAAAAATCTCCGTTGCTCCATCTAAATAGATTCAAAAGAAGTACATAGTTGTCCAAATAGCAAACCTAAATGTAGCAACGAGGCTTCCAGGAAGAATGAAAAATTGCATAAGCGTATATATTATATATATATATATATATATATATATATATATATATATATATATATATATATATATATTATATATATATATATATATATATATATATATATATATATATATATATATATATATATATATATATATATATATATATATATATATATATATATATAGGGTGCGCCACCAAAATCCGGACAAAAAACCATTCAATATTCCCGCGATAATACGCTTCAGAAAGATATCGCTTTCAGTGTCTGAATACCTTGTAGACTAAAGTTAATTATGTCAGTACGAAAATTGTCACCATGTCGGAAACAATCCCAGAGTTTATTCGAAGAGCCGCAATCATCGAAGGCCACCGCGCTGGACGGTCAGCGACGGAGATAATTAGATTTTTCGGTTACCCAAAATCAACTGTCTACGATGTTTTATCCAAATACACTGATAAGGAAAAGTACGGAGAGTGTTCCGAAACACCTGCAAGGAAGACCCACTCAAAAAAATGTTCGTCAAGAACCCCAGAAGCCATAAAAAGAACCCAAGAGCTTATCTCGGAGGACCCAGGGCAGTCTCTAAGAAAAATATCATCAATAGTCGGTGTGAGTAGTACAACAATGAGAAGAATAGTCGAAGAAGATTTGCGGTACCACTCCTACACGATTAAGATAAGGCAGATGCTGTCTGGAGATGCCAGAACCAAGCGAGTGGCTCGCGCCAGTCTGCTTATCAGTTCCTTAAAAAATGAAGCGGCGGGGCGGGGCGGATCAGGTTTTTCTCCGACGAAAAAATTTTCACTGTGGATGCAAAAATCAATAGAAGAAATGATCGCTGGCTTGCCCACGATCCAGAAGATGTTCCTGTTGTTGCTAGAACGAAATTTCCGGCGAGTGTTCATGTGCTGAGTGTTGTGTCTAGTGAAGGTGATAAAATGCCACCACATTTTTTTCAAAAAGGTGAAACGGTCACCAAAGAGGTGTACCTAACAGTTTTGAAGAACATAGTTAAACCTTGGATGGAGGACATTGCATCTGGAAGACCATATGTATTCCAGCAAGATGGTGCGCCGGCCCACACGAGCCATTTGGTCCAAAACTGGCTCTCGGACAACGTCAGCATGTTTTGGTCCAAGGAATTCTGGCCTCCTAACAGTCCAGACCTGAACCCCTTGGACTACTACGTGTGGAGCGTGATTGAAAGGATCACTAACAAGTCTCGTCATCCAAATTTGACATCATTGATGGTCGCTATTGAAGCAGCATTCACCGAAATGGACCGCGCCACACTCCAGAGGGCGTGCGAACGTTTTCGACCAAGATTAGAGGCCGTTGTAGCAGCTAATGGAGGATATATCGAATAATTATTATCTCCATAGATATATCGATTAGCATGTCAAAAGGTTTTTATTAAATAAAAAAAAACATGACAAATATTTGTAATGAATTTTTTGTTGAATTTGTCCGGATTTTGGTGGTGCACCCTGTATGTATATATATATATATATATATATATATATATATATATATATATATATATATATATATATATATATATATATATATATATTAGGGCGGGCCAAATTTTGTGTCGATTAGACCTGCCCCCTAAGATGATTATATGGACAATTCTAAGCAACTTTGCCGAAGGAACCATAGGTCTATCTCGATTTTCGAGTCTCCCACTTTTCAAAAAAAGATTTTTTCCCTATAACATCATTTTGATTCAAAATTCGTTTTTTTATTCATCGTTATATTATCTTTTTTATGTGTATATGGGGGGTTTTTGGGGTCGAGAAATTCATTTCTGATCTTTATTTTTACCTATAACTACCGCCAGAGGGCGTTTCATGCATATTTTAACTATTTTTCGTCTATTTTCCGAGAAAAATTACAAGTTTTTCGGTAAAATTGATCTTTATTTTATTTTTTTCAACAAAAATTCAACTTAAAAAATAAGAACATGTGTAAAAAATAAAAAAAAAATGAATTTAGTGGAAGAAAAGCGAAATAACTTATTTTTGAAAGTCTTTTTTGCTTTCAAGTCGGGGGTATTTTGCACGGCTTTCTGATGTAACTGCCATAACACTGTGTCGACTCTTTTCTAAAACACGTTTAGAAACGCTAGCCAGCAATTGAACATGTCTTTCCGTTGCTTGTATGTGTACCGGAATTCTTGGATCAGGCAATGGTGGATCATCGCATTCTAAATATTGTTCCAAATGATCATACGGAATGCTATACGTAAACGGTGGTTCGAATAAGACATCATCTCTATTTAAATCAATCATATTCGTATAATCTGTACAATTGAAGTTTATCAAAGGTTTTTGATAAACTCTAAGATGTGCCGGGTCGTACAGATTTCTTCGGTAGTGTAAAATTTTCTTGATTGCGATTTTTCGTGTCTCTTTTTTATCATCAAATAACATCGCTAACAAAATATTTTCGGAATGTGCGTAATATGAATTGTTTTTAATGACATTATTCACAACTCCGCGTAGATTTGTATCCAAATATTGTGTCCAACGAATGAATTTGTAAAATAATACACTACCGAAGACCACCGAATTATAGTACTTGATGTTGAAGTACATCGGCACATACACTTTCATTATGTATGTTGCCAAAATTTTCAAATTCCTTGATTGATTTTCAGTTGACACATACAACCGCAACAATCTATTCGCCTTGGTGAGCCAACGTGAATGTGCTATTGGTCCTGGTTTATTGTGAGATAAATCCGCAGGAACAACACCATTCGAAATTGCATTGGCCATTTTGTATAAGTACTTTGAATCGGTGGATAATTCAAATGGATCTAAATCAGGTGGCATGTTCATTACACTTATATTATATGTAATAGTAGTAATGATTCACGATTATCTCGAATTCATCTACAAGCTGAAAAAAAAGAAATGAGATGAATTAAATTTTACCATTTAATAATGGAAAAAATCGATGAGAAAAATGACAAATGATACATACCGGAAGATTTTCACAAGTTTCAATTTGTTTGCCCAACGTTCCAGTTGTTGTTCGTGGTCCAGTGGTCGATGATCTTTCCAAAGTGTCAAACAAATGACGAAATGGCAGCTCGTTAAAGTGCAGCATGCACACAAACCAATGCAGCGGTCTATTCAAATGCAATTCAAATCGACGCAAAATCCCATTTCTTACGCCAGTATTTGTTGGCTCACCATCACAGCATATGCCGATTAATGCATCGAGAGCAATTTCTTTTTCGACGAAGAATGCATTAAATGTCATCAATTTGTGTTCAGCATCTTCATTTTCGACTTTTGTGTAGCCTATCAATTGAGAATTTGGTTCCTTCAAAACAACTAGATGTGGTTCTTTCACCATCCTTGCATGCAACTTCTCATCGATTTTTTCCATTGTTAAAGCATCATTTTTTCGGCCGTCGAATGAAAATGCTATCAAATTGGATGCATCATACTGCTTACGAAGCAGTTCTTCTCTGCATTTGGCCTTTTCTCGACGCACTTTATTTTTATCCATGATGATAGGATTGCCATGTGCATCTTTTACGTCAATGTCTTGCATAAGAGATGTTGCGAGTGCTGCTGCTATTCTATCAGACACACCAAATCGATCACACATCGCAGCGAAGTTCGAAGCATCGTATCTGGGAGTATACGGTCCTCGTATCATTGGCGGAATATCTTGTGGATTTGAACTTGGCTGATCTATATCAGTACTTGGTTCATATGCTGAATGGCTCTGTTCAACGCTTGTTGGTATTATTGTTGACGTTGGTGCTGGCTCTTCAACTTCTAGCACGAATTCCGGTATCGTCAATCTTCTGTCATTATTTTGATCTCGCATGAACTCTTTCAAATGATCTGGAATCAATCCACATGAGCATAATTCTGCTTTCAAGTCACATTGACATTTGCCGATGTAAAATAATTCTTTTGTAGATTGCTCGAACGTTCTGAATGAGGCGATATTTGAATGTTTAGTTTCGATTTGATACTTGTCAATCAATGTACCCAATTTTCTAACAACACTTTGTTTGGTTAGAATTTCAACATTAAGTTGACTCCAAATTTCAATCAATTTGTCTGTTACGTGCGGTACGAATGTTTTATACGAAAACATTTTGTTTTGGAGTTTAGCACGTTCGGCCAAGAAAAAAAAACATCTTAAAATATCCTGTTTCGTTGGCAGATCGAGTCCACTCAAATCACAAGATGCACCAAAAACAGCAACATCGTGCGAAGGCAAATGCTTCAAATGACTTTCGGTACTTGTTGATGTTGTTGCGGTTTGAGATGTAGACGGCAATGCATTTGGATCCATTGTATAATTTTACTAAAAAAATTTTAAAAAACTGAAATTAGTATATTTCAAAACATTTGGTTCGAATATATTTTTTCCACCTACAAATTGGCATAACTCATATGTGATCAACAGCATTTACTCATATGTCAACCGACATTTCGCCTCTAAGGACCAGTTAATACATTATTCCAACGCACATTATTCCTACATGCTATACATATAAATACATTACAATGTATTACATATTTCAGAAAAAAGTAACCAAGCAAGAGAACAACATCGATGCCTATGTGTATTAAATTACAAAATTTTAACACATACCTTTTAATTCTTTTTGAATTTCACAATTATTCACTGGCAGGAAATTTATAATTCACTTTCACTGAAATGATGCTCAAACACTAATGAACTGAACACTCATAAATGTCATTGTGTTGTGCTCTTTCACAAAATATGTCGGTAATGATGTTTTACCGATGTTTTTTTTTAAATAAATGCGTTGTTGACTTGAAAGCAACAACACTTTGTCGCTTTTTTTCTCACTAAATTCATTTTTTTTATTTTTTACACATGTTCTTATTTTTTAATTTGAATTTTCATTGAAAAAAATTAAATAAAGATCAATTTTACCGAAAAACTTGTAATTTTTCTCGGAAAATAGACGAAAAATAGTTAAAATATGCATGAAACGCCCTCTGGCGGTAGTCATAGGTAAAAATAAAGATCAGAAATGAATTTCTCGACCCCAAAAACCCCCCATATACACATAAAAAAGATAATATAACGATGAATAAAAAAACGAATTTTGAATCAAAATGATGTTATAGGGAAAAAATCTTTTTTTGAAAAGTGGGAGACTCGAAAATCGAGATAGACCTATGGTTCCTTCGGCAAAGTTGCTTAGAATTGTCCATAGAATCATTCTAGGGGGCAGGTCTAATCGAATTTTTCGGCTCCATACAAATTGGCCCGCCCTAATATATATATATATATATATATATATATATATATATATATATATATATATATATATATATATATATATATCCTTGGTAATAATAGTCTATTCTTCCACTGATTTTAGAAATTGTATACTATAGAAGTAGCTAAACCGGTAGAAGTCCATACAAATTATATTAGTTTAATTGTCTATTTCAGTTGTTAGCAATTCTAGAACATTTGAGCCCTTTTCAATTTAAGCAGATTTATAATGTGAGTTAATCAAAATTTCCTTTTGATAAATGAATTTTGAAGATGTACGTACATGTTTAACTTTTTCTGCCAATCGAAATCATCTGTTTGCCATTAGTTCAAATTTCGAATTCTTTTCTTTTACTTTCGGTGTACTTACTCTGGGTGAGAATAAATCTCCGGGTGCTCCGAACGCTGATCGAACCTGCATCGCTCTGTGGTTGGAACTCTCTGCGGAAAAGTCATGTCCTTCGTGAATTTCAAATCGCTGTGCCTAGATGACATCTAACCGGCTATACTAAGAAGGAGAATTGCTCACGAAGGTCTGGATTTACCACTAGGCTGAGTAAGCTGGAGTCTAGGCCGCAAATTTTTGCACGCGGAAAGTTTTGAAACTGACAAATATTTGGAGGCGGAAAATTTTTGCGAACGAAAAATTTTGGAGGCTGAGAATTTGGGTGGTAAATATTTGCGAACCACAAAACCTACAAAGTTAAAAAAAAGTACCTAAAATGACCTAAAAGAACTAAAAAGAACCGACATCGTATATGGCACGGAAAACTGCTAATCGAGTCCCAATATAATAGCTGAATTTGATTCAATTTCAGCGGATCACATTTTGTGTTATGGCAATCGATGCAGCGATATTACGAGCTATCTATTGTCAACGCTTTGTGAAGAATTTATAAGGCTCATGACAAGAAGAGTTACCGACAAAATTGTTGCCGATATCTAACCGGCGAGATATTTCTCGATTGTTGTCGACTCAACGCCTACTCGTATGGCAACTAACGGTTGTCATATTATATGTACAAGGTAATGGTACTCCTGTCTGGCGGTTTTTGAGGTTCATTCAGAACGCGGGCCATAAAACTCTCGAGATCACATTAGCTTTTACCACAACGTTTGATAAATTTGGGATTGACGTTGCAAAAAGTCGTGGTCAGTCATACCTCGTCAGACTTGTGCGGGCATATTTCAGAAATATTCCCGAAATATTTCTGAAATATTTCCGATATATTCGCGTGCAGTCTCTGTCCGTTCCAGCTACACATGTCCAGGAAGTTCATTCATGATAAGCAGCAAAAATAGCTGAAATCAGAGCTACCGCTTTTGAAGCTGCATATCTCGTCAAAATCAACAAGTAAAACGGGTCAATGCGACCATCTATGGAGATCCATTCTATTTTCGTCATAAGTAGCACAGCCATACCTAGCTATAATACTATTGTCGGTCCCTCAAAAGCTACTTTTTCACACAAAAAATGCAAGTCTCAATAAACTTGCATTTTTTGTGTGAAAAAGTAGTTATTGAGGCATCACAACGGTATCACAGTGCCGAAATTTTGTCACACCTTGGTGACTTACATAATAGATTAACTTCAAATCGCGATAATATACAATGTTGCATACAGCAGAAAGAAGCTAAAAAAACTAAGCACGTCTGTATTTTACTATTCTTTCTTTACTTTCATACATTTCCGTATATTTAATCGTATGGTCTTCACACTTGTTTTCAGTTGCCGCCATTTTAAAATTGGAACTGGTACGAAAGAACTAGCGAAAAGTAGACCGTCTTTCAACATTTCCCCGCCAGTAGCACATTAGTATAAAATAAAGCACCATTAACATTCGCAAGCGTGTTTATATTGTTTACATATATATCTTTATTTAACTTACTTCCAAATTATTTTAACCATTATTCGATATTTTTGTTCAAAATATTTATTATTATTTTCAAATATTATTTTATTATGTTTTATTATTTTACGCTAGCATGTTTCATGCATTCTCTTTTTTTTTATATATTTATGGTTTAAAGATTCCATTAAAGCCCGACCGAATTTTGTTCATAAGAATGTGAAGAAGTTCAATATTCTGCGAATACCGATTCAAACTCAAGTCTTCAGATTTTCACTTAATATCTACTTTAAAATATAATGCAACCCACTTTAAATTGGTTATTATTTTCCCATTCAAACAATATGTCCTACTCATTAAATATAAAATATATACTCAGATTTATTAATGAAGATTACATTTATTTACAAGCATATTTTTCTATCCTATTTTTCTTGTGTTTTTCCTTCTATTTGCTTGGAAACGATTGTTTCGAATAATTATCATCGTCAGTCAGCTTTTCCAGCAAGAATCATCATCATCACGACCTCTGTATTTTGTTTAGTAAAATAAAAAGAAAATTGTTTGTGACACTGGGTTAGGTCTACTATGATGAACACGGAAAACCTTCGCTCCAACCAACAACAAAAAGTATGTCAAATTGTCATGTCACGAAAAATTAGTAGTTGAAAGGGTTCTTCTTTTGTCCGTTTTAATTCCCATGCCCGGGAGACAAAGACAGAAGATGAAAGCGATACGATGATAAAGTATGAACTAATACCTACGCGTGTCAGGAGAGGTCGAGTAGTAATTAAATTTCACAACCAATTTCTGCAACGGTATCAAGCGGGAATGGAATTCCTTACAATTAACAAGATACCGCGATACATCACGTGTCAAAAACAAAATTTACAGCCGAGACGTTACGTAGCCGAGACCATAAGATGAATTCACGATATCAATCGTAAAATTAAATCGTATTTTGAACAATACCATACCTAATTGCCAAATAGCCCCTTGCAGTCGACAAAAGTCCCCGATTAAACAAGAGCACAAACCAACAACCTCAAAAAAAACCTTCGTTGAAAGAAAAATCGTAGGCGAGCCAAAGGACACTCTTTCAGATAAAATTAATATCGCCCAATCAGAAAATGAGAATATTCAAATGAATTTTTTCATGTCCACCACCACCACCATCGTCGTCCACATCCTGCTGGCCCCATTGCATGAATTCCGGTCGACCGTTCGTCGACTCACATTCATCCCGAACGACGTGCCCGGTAGAGAAAAAAACTAGCCGTTATCCCTTATGACATGCATCAAAGTCTTTTACTCGCTCAGTTCTTAACTAGCCATCCTCTCGCCCACCCAGGACACGCACCCTCAACAACTCTCCACGCATACCGGGGCGTTGGGTATTTATCTGCTTACCCTCGCTCGGGTCGTCACTAATGGCAGCCGATAGGCATTAATACTTGCCGAACGAAGGACAACAGCAGCGACGACTCATGTTTTATGTCTTGTCCGTTAATTCTTATTTATAACTATCTATTTAGATGCTGGCCGCTTTTTTCCCCGAAATATCGAAAGCTATTTTGAAAAAACGCGAAAAAATACACACAGATAAAATATGGTAGCGAAAGCAACGAGTCAGTTGACGTCGAAGGACTCTAGTTGAATTTACGCTTGGATATCATATGCACGAAGATTGAGAGGTGACCCATTATCGCGCCGCCACCCCCTGGCAGTTCTGCCCACTGCCGGAGAGTAGTAGATTTTGTTCTTGTTTTGAGTTGGGTGTTTTTTTTCCAAGTGTAGTCTTAGCATGTATTTTGAAGGCCAGAGGGTATTCAGGATTTGAGTGAACATGCAAAAAAATATATATTTTAAATGAATACAAGATTAAATACAGAAAAATTGGATTAAATATGGGAAAAAATGAATGATTACGAATTAGAATGAAGATGAATGCTGTTTGAAGATTGGAAGTTTTGAGGGATGGATGTTTTTTCGCCCTTCAAAAGTGGCTCGTAGATATTTGATTGTGGATTAGGTGCGTTTGACTGTTATATGTAAAGTTTCGGTATTGATTTGAAAGTCTTTAATATTGATACATAAAACTATGACAATAATATCCAGTAATAATTTTTGTTTATTCCAGCGAAAAGTGCTCGAAAACTTCAAATCGCTCAAAATTCTCAAAGGTTCCAAATTTCTCTTACAAATAATATCAATTTAATTCTCTCAACATTAAAATACACATTCTTCGAGAGCGTTAACCTATTATTCATAATATAGCTAAATATATCCTTTGAACGAAAAATGGTTTAAAATATTCTTGTAACACAAATAAAACCGTCATATCCATAGCCCCAACAAACCACCACAATCTGCGTTTAATTCCTAGTCAAGCTCACTGACATCCAACAAGTTTTTAATACAGCATTAATCCAATGACCATTAAACACAATCCACCAAGCCGAAAGCCCTTATAGTACTACCAATCTCACCATCGTTACAGTGTGATCACTCTGCTCGACCAATCTTTTATTCACTTTCACTCGTGAGTACAAAGGTCCCCGCCTCTTGTATACATCACTCCACTTTTGCAATACGGTGGTCTCATTGACCAATAATTTTGGGATTAACTACCGTATCAGCTCTCCGGTAGATTCCGCCTCACTATATCCTGCACCCCATCCTTTTGATGTCATTTGCAGTTTAACAGCCCCATATCGTTCATTTCTTCGCGCAACATGTTTGTTTTTAACATTTCCACTTTTATTTCCCATCAAATCGACGTATTTTTTGTTCCCGACAAATTATATTACTGGCCCCATCACATGACAAGTTGGTCTGGAACAGTAGGATGACCTCGCGAAACTCAGATGCACCCAGGATGCTCATAGCTCGCGGAATTTGCAATTTTGTACGCAAAACGTACTGTGAGGGGCTCTGTCTTGCTGAAAAGGGAATATCAACGGGCAAAGGTACGGGAGAAAAAAATGTGTTTGCAGAATGGAAGTGAATTAGAGATTGACCACGAAATGAGCTTTTACGTGAATTCTCGTCAATGGTGTTTGAAAAGGGTTCGACATAACTGTGAAAAAAATGGATTATATGGAGTGAGTTTTATTAAGGGTAGCATAATGTAAAAAGAGTGCAAATAAGTGAATGAGTTATTTTTCTCACCTTTTTTGAAGATATATAGTTTTGCACAACATACGATTTGGCCAAACCAGTCACGCACAATTTTTGTTCGAACTAAGTAAACCCTGCAAAGCTGTGCGGAGCAAAACGAAAAAAATAAACACAGATCGAAATGTATTTGAAAATACAGAGTACTCAGCTTGCTGCACTATTGGAGATGGTACTAAAGTAAATTACTTTGGCAAAAATATTGCTTATCGAATTTCCTGGTTCAACCTCACATATGCAGCTAATGAGCGTCTGCACGATGCCCAGAATATTCAATGACATGTGCGAATCCTGTTTCCCAACATCTTCAAAATTATTTACTATTCAAATCTGTTATAAATGAGTATTTTTATTTATTTATATTTCTATGTTTATGTTGTATTATTTTTTTACAGTCATAGTAACACTATGCTTAGCTGATCAACGAACCAAAATAATAGTCAAGCGTGATTGCACTGGAAACTCACAATTTGCTTCTTGAAGCTTGGTCCACTGGGATCATTTTTCGACTGTTATTGTTTGAAAAAAATCATACACAAAGCGTCACTAAGGAATAAATGGGTTCCTAAAATGTAGGCTAATCTAACTGGAAAATGTAGCAAAATATGAAGAATGAATTGACAAACAGCATCACTGAAAATTGAATTGTGCTGTAAGAAGGGAAATTTAAAAAATATGGTGTGTAAATTTTTTTGGGGGATTTTTTGGGAATCCGTAACGTCATAAATACTATTTCCATCCTGATGACCAGGTTCGCTCAGACATGACAATTTGAATATTCCTGCCCCCAAGTTTTTCTACCTACTTGCACCTCTGATCATAAAAATACAAGCTAGATCGCTTGACAGCCTGTTCTCGCGATTGACCCACAGTTCCTAGTTTTTTTAGCTCCGCGCTCATCTCATCTTTTTATACTTCCTTAGTTGAATTTTTCGTTTGTTCTAACCACGTTGAGAAACAGATTGGTACATATGTAAAATATATAAAATAACCCGAAATTATCATTCTTTTGCGCATTTGCTTACAGTTTGTCAATTGGTGGAAATAGTAATGTGCTCAATTAGTGTTTATTAGTTTGTTTGAACCTGTAAAGGCTCCTGTGATTTTTGACAGATTTTAGTGGAAACAATAAAAATGGGAGAGTGCAAAAATATTAGTCTGGACTAAAAATCATCAACGATTAGTCTTCTAAATACGGGAAACTATTCCTATCGATAAATAGCAAGGAAAGTGAAATTGTCTCATCAAGCAGTGATAAGAATCAATAAAGCTGGCTGCGCAAATCAAAGCCAAGTCTGCAACAAACAGCGGAATTGTGAAAGACAACGGAAACTAACGCCTCGAACGAATCATGGAGCTCTCAAAAAAGCTTGCATGAAGACTTACCAGATTAGGGGGTAGATATATTCGTAATGACTTTGAGTAGGCGTTGGTCTGAATTTAACATTAAGTCCAGTAGATGAGAAAAAAACCCAAATTTACAGCTAAAATGCGACAATCCAGGCTGCAGTTTCCAAGAACTCATAAATATTATATCGTAACTCATTAAAAGTCCGTCTTATGTTGGTCAGCTCCAAAAGTCGGCTACCCAACCCTTTTTTTATCATAACAAGAACCAATTTCGTTCAAACACAATACTTGAAACTATAGCGACTAGCCATTTGATGCCATTTTAATGAATCTTATCCATGTTGTAAGACAAAAAAGGGTTGACAAATTTCTAGCAGGGCGTGTTTTGTAGCAAAGTGGTGGACTTTGCGAGCAATCACCCTAATTAAAATTTAATCTGTATGAACTATTGGCTCCGATATTAATATTAAAAAATTGAATTTTTCAGGTAGTGTTTACTGACGAGAGCAAGCTAGAAGTAGTGGTGGAGGGACACCAGTACTTTCAAAAAAGACCATTAGAGAAATACAATGAGGATTACGTCGTGAAAAGTATTAAACATCCACCAACAACAATGGTATGATCCTGTATTTCAGAAGGAGGGACCTGGAATGATCATCATCGTTGAAGAAACTATGGATAGCTTCCAGTATTTTGATCAGTTGCTGGAAACTATAATCCCATATTTTTACTTCCAGTAGTTAAAGTGGAATAGAATAGCTAATATGTTTGTGCAAGCTGGTGCAACCTCCCATCCCGCCCTATGCATAAACAATGGGCTATCTCTCTGTATTATTGCCGTTTTACCTAGGCCAACGAATTTCATTGACCTTAATTCTAAAGGGTTAAATTTGAAGTCTTTTAAAACCTCTAGTATATTCCTCTCCCAATCTTATCCAGGAACTCTTGAAACAAAGCATTCAAAGAGATAGATAATAGGAAAATAATATTTCAAAAAAAACTAAGCGGTCCGTTGGTTACACTTACAGATATACATATGTTTTGACATACAATCCACAGCTTTCCACAAACACTTTACACTTCAACACACATAAAAATTTCAACACACAAGTGGGCTAAGTAAATAAATGTCATTGAAGTTTTTTGAGAATAAAACATTGTTCCAAGTACAATACAAAGCCTGAGTTGACTATTGGGTAGAGCGCTGGCTTCTTATGAGTGGGGTCCCTGCTTCAAATCCAGGTTTGGAACAGGGACCACGCACTAAACTTTGAATTCACCTAGCACTGAATAGGTACCTAAATTAATCAGGAGTAAAGTGAGCCGTGGAGCTAATCACTCCACATTCGTATTCACATTGATTGTAAATTTGTAGTGAAGCTCTCTACCAGCTTTAACCCGAAAGTTGTCTTAGGATTACTTTAATTTACAAGTACAAAGTGTTTAATAAATATTCGTTGAATATTTTTCTTCCTTTATTCTTTTGAATTAGCTATTGTTGAGAAAGGCCTAAAAAGCTACCTTGAACCGGAAAATTGAAAAACGAATTTTTTATAAAGTTAATTACTTTTAATTTGAACGCCTAATTCAATGAATAAGGATTGTAAGTCTCATGAGCAGTATGGCATGTGGCACCATTTTCGTGAAAACTCGTATCGTCCGGATCAAAGTTGACATATTTTTTTGGCAATATATTTATGATTGTTCTGTGTGGACGGTGGCATTATGTGCCGTTCTCACGGGCCACTGCACTACTATGGTATGGTCAGCAGATGGGTACAAGGTTCAACAATTTTATCAGAGTCTTAGCTCAGATGATGAAAAGGAGTGCGTCCTCCATCTGATGTGTCAGTTTTCAGCTCTATTGAGGAGAAGAATGGCCTTGATTGAGCCATGTTTGATCTTAGGTCTTACTGATCTATCCTTTATCGATAAAATGAAATTTAATAATAAAACTTATTTTGGTTTTGGTTCTTCTTAGTTGCCAACTGATGGTAAATCCTTCACTCTCTGCAAATCTCTTCCATCAGGCAAATATCGCACAACACCGTTATTTCCCTGCTAGTTATTAGTTTTTATCCTATGTCTATATGCTCTGGTTATGTCCTGGTCCCGACTCGAATTTTTACTGTTTTGAACTCCAGAGCGCGGTGCTCTCATGTCTTGGACATCCAGTGGCACTAGTTACAAGCAACTAAACAACTAGTTGTTTCTAGTTCAACCGCTAAACATCGTGGTTTTAACCATTTATGGTCTTAATGAATGAGGTTGTGATACCGAAACGAATAAGAAAACTGCAAGATATGGTTAAGATGGCAATCGTAATAGATATTATAGTTGCTTCTCTTCGAAATTCCCATCTTTTCTACCGTTTTTCAAGTACTGTTTTAACACATGAAAGTAAAATCACTAGTCGACTTGCAGCATTCAAGAAGCATACGTTTCAATTAAGAATGCACTGTAGGTTCAAATTCAAAACAATAATTCCCAATTCAATTTATCATAATATCTATCATTTTCAATGTTACCCATTTTGCTGACTTTTATGAAATAAAATGCATACCCAAAAGTGGATTCGCTTTACACAATTTTGTATTTTTGTAGTTTCATTAACGAAAAGATATTGTTTACTTTAAAATACCATTTTATGTAATTTGTTATATTTTCAGTAATTTACGTTAAGTTATCTTAGCATAAATATTTTACATTTATTTTTGCTTACTTAACTTTCAAGCCAATCAGTTTAGCCAAACATTTTTTTTTTTATATCAATTAATCAATTTGAAACCTTCTTTTTCACCTACATATATACATGGAATGCAATTTTCATATATACCCTACAAAATATTGGCATCAGCCATCAATCCGTTCTTTCTGATCACCATCATCCTTAGTGCTCACATTAGGCCTACATTTATCTCTCTTCCAAAATGAGACTAAAAGCAAATGTACCGAACAAATGTTAATTGCTCTCTCAATCACTCATACTCCCATCGACGACAGAAACTTTTCGATAAACGCTTTCAAAACGTGCTGAAAATTTCGAAATCGTTTAAAGGTATTAAACTCGATGATGACGATTACGTTGATTTCAACAACGACTAAGAACCCATTTGCATCATCTACGGTTTGAAATAATGTGAATCTGCATCATACGAGCATGTAGGTACAAAGGTAGATTCAAATAAATTCTTGGTGCGAGCACTTAGTAGAAAGGAGTTGAGAGTTGCAGTCATAGAAGGAGGGTGAAAGAAATTTGGACTTATGTGCTTAAATGAAAACATTCTCGATATGATGCCGTACATTTAATTAATTTCTTTAATTAAACTCCTTTAGCACGAGAAAAGCTCGTATATATGTTTGAGTTGGTTGAATGTTTGTTATTGGCTCAGATTTACAAATTGAGGTCTAACACATATGTGTCTAATACAATGTTGATTCGTAACACTTTGGCCAAAAGAAACCCTAACAATTTTATGTAAATAACTTTATTTGAATTTTCATTCACCAATTCTCAAATATATATATATATGTACATACAAACTCGCATACAGGCTGACAACTACACAATTAAATAATTCATCATTAAAAATATTATTTAAAACAAAACAGCGCAAGTACCATATGGACTAAAATTAAAAGACCTAATTTATTCTTATTTATGAATATTCTACTCTTACCGTTGCGATGGCATCGCAGACACTTTAGGGAATCAAAGTTCATTATAAATATCCATACATATCTGAATACTTAAAAGTTCTATACGAAATAAAATCATCTGTTACTATACCCTTTCCCATTCGTACTTCGAACAAAGATAATATGCAAGCATGGGTGTAGTAAAATTAACCCTCCCGTATTTCTTTGCATTCAAATTATTCACCATACTGAAAAAAAACGTTATGTACGCAAAGAGAGTCCTCTTTGCCGGAATAGATACTCCAAGAGACGATTCGATGAAGTTTTGTTTTTGTTTGAGATATAGCTTTTGTCTTTGGACTACGCATAGATAAAATTCATTTCGGTAATGCGTAATGTATAATTTAAAATCTAAAAAACCAATTCCCAAAAGGATAATAAATTTCAAAGCCAGAGAAGTTTTTTGTCACCATACTTGCGTGTGCCTGTTTAAATGTTAAATGTTTTGTGTTTGGCGAATATTCTTACGGATCAATTTCTATAAGGTCAATGATTTGATTATTGCAATAAAACAGGAGGCTTTACATACTACTCGTAGTTTAAGCCGTTTGGAAAGCAGCTGAATTTTTTTATGTAATTCGATTTTTGGAACAATGTCGTAAGAATATTGAGATTCGTAGTTTCTTTGAGCTTTAAAGATGTAAAATTATATTTTTACTGATTTTTAAAGAAAATATTACTGATTTTCAAAAAAAATTGTATTTAACTTGTTTCTTTATATATATATATATATATATATATATATATATATATATATATATATATATATATATATATATATATATATATATATATATATATATACTCATATATATATATACTCATATATATATATATATATATATATATATATATATATATATATATATATATATATATATATATATATATATATATATTATACTAGAAATTAAAGGAGATAGTCTCTGGAGTGGCCGATCCGATTGAAATGAAATTTTCGTAGGACACAGATGTATATAGGGAGCAGTTTATTGACTTGTTAAAATTAGTGATGGGCTCAAAAACGCCAAACAGTTTGAAAAAAAAACGTTTGGCTGCAAAAAATTAACGAACAGTTTTTCCAAATAGCGATAAACAGTTTTTCTAAAACGAAATTTTTTTTCTAGAACGAACAGCATTTGTAAAACGAACCGTATTTCTACAATGAATAGTTTTTCTAAAACCAATTATTCCAAGTATTCTACAACGAATAGATTTTCTAAAGCCAATCATTTTTCTAAAACGGACCATTTTTCTCAAACCAACAGTTTTTGTAAAACAAACTGTTTTTTTTATAACGAATCGTTTTTTTTAAACGAATCGTTTTTCACCGTTTTTGGTTTTTTTTCAAACGAACCGTTTTTCGTTTGTGAAAACGAACTGGTTCGCAGTGGAAAACTTTTATTCAAATATTCAAAAAGTTTTTAGGGCAAAAGGAGCTGAAATCGGACAAAATCGGCCAATTTTGGGTTAGAGTGGTTTGGGATATAACGGGCCAAGACCTATTACGGTGATATAAAAATTTCGGTTTTGTAGGGGAGTAGGGGAGCATAGTTTGGCAATTTCGCCGCGCTTTCTATGATTGGAAGTGGTCGGGGAGTATATTAGTGATATTTGAAGAGCAAAAAATTTTTGATCGGGGAAATTGGGCAAATTTTTTTTTTATCTAACATGAATTCGGGTACCTTTCTGAGTTGTTTCGGGCGAAATTTCCATACAAGTCTGGGAAAAAGGGGCCTAGTTTCGAAGATACGGCAAAATGAAATCCACCGGAAAAACTAAAAGTAGCACTAAAAGTGCCAAGGAAGAACAGGTTGAGATCCTTTTCGGTTCACCAGTTGGCACCTCCGGGTGTGCTAAGGCCCTCCTCCTGACTGCATACCTGTCTCCATACCTACCGGAGTTGTAAAATTTACGAGACCATGGGAGGTGAGGTGCCCCTGGACTCATGCCCAGCCTTACGGAAGAGGTTGGCCCCCTAATGGGTGCACGTTTAATAGACGAAACATTTTTTTTTATTGCTTCAGTGAGGCGAAGTGAAAATCCGACTGTTTAAGATTAGCCAGGAAAAGTTTGGTATCAAAGATCGCTCGATGAAAAGTCCTATCGATGACAACAGGATTAGTTGGTCCTATCTTAGTATTTTTTTTTTAATTTTGTCATTTGAACGAATACAGGAGGTGTTTTTTGCATATAATGAAATGAAAAACAAATTAAATTGATTGAATTTGATCGTTTTTCTTTAGATGGCCCCTAGATTGGAGAAAGACTTCCCAAATAAATGACCGACCATTGGAAAGTTACGGACAAGCTTGAAGGTAATCTTGCACCATCACCATTCTAGCGTGGGAACGTTGTGTCTGGAGGGTGGAGGAGGGCATATTAGTCCATTTCACTAAATTACTAGCAAATTGTATGCGTTGTATGTATACATGTACATACTTCAAACAGGTATTTGGAACATGTATTTTTTCGTTCTCGTACTAGTTACACCTAATATGTGAAAATCCTAGTACGACCCACCTCTAATTGTCGTACAGCATAAAATTTGTTTCTCTAGTTGATTCAAACTGTTTTTTTTTTTCAAACAGTTTTAAAAAACAGTTGTTCTTGAAAAAAAAACGGTTCGTTTTCGTTTTTCGAAAACAACAGAAACGCCCATCACTAGCTAAAATTAACCTTTGGCGGCAGCCAGTATTTTAGTGAACTTTCAGATACGCGTACTTTTCTATGCAGAGTACATTTTTGTTAAAATTAAATACTGGAAATGAAAGCTTATTATGTTCAATGCTTGTTTATAATAAAGAAATATAATCGTTGATTCATGTGTGGGTGCTGAGTGCGTAAAAGTAGGCAAGGATTGGTTTTCAAATTTTGATTTATCATAACTGCTGACATTTATGTTGACTAAGACTGTGCTAGCAACACTGTAGTTACGGCAGGCACGTGAAAAACATTTTTTGCTTTTTGACAAAAAATTCAATTTATTGATAAATCTTGACCTCTGTCTCCCATGCCAATTTGCAATTTTCAAAATACCAAGCTGTACAAGAGCGGCAATACTTCTATTTTTAGTACTAGAAAGTTCTTTTCACGGGAACTAACTACCGGATAATCCGATCAATATCAAATTTACTGAGCATCCTGTTATTAACTAGGACCAGGTTCAACAAAAGTGATTTTCAAATGCAGGCAACCCTGTGGCATTGGTGCCAGCTTGAAAATTACAGCAGCCTATAACTTCCAACTCAGGCAACAAATTTTATCGAAATTGACACGGTATTTGAACCTTATTTTGAGCCACATTTGGTAGAAATTTGGTTGAAACATTAGAACAGAATTGCGAGCTATGGTAATTTTGGTCACCTAAATCTTGTAAATTTGCTCAACAAAATAAAGCTTTTTCCCTTTCACTTCTGATTCAGCCATGAAATCAAAACGAGATTTGAGCAGTAAATGGAAATTATTGTAGAATAATGTCGGAATTTCGTTAAATATATTGAAAAAACTGCCAGCTATGCCAATTTTTGTAATTTTTTGGCATTTCTTTACTACTCCATGTTGTCATTAAATTTTCACTTGGGAATGATCCTGCAAAGACAATTAAAAACAAATATTGACGTTTCGAAAATTTGAACTTTTAGGCTGATAACCCTAAAATTTTTTTCATTCCTACAACTTCCAGTGCAGTGATTCAAACGGAACGAAATTCATATCGTGGGTTTAACTTATCGTCAAATATATTTGGTATATTTTTGGCTGTGCTGCTAGCACAGGGTTCCAGCACCAAACAGTTTTGTTAATATCGCACCTTCAGTTGCATCTACACTCAGAAAAATTTCACCACTTAAAATTTAATAGAATCAAATTTGAATCAAAAGTTATTTGCATTAAATAAGCCCCCACATTCAATAAAAACGATTCCACTTTATTATACAAATGTTATTTTCATATCATAATTCTCATCATTGAATGGAGAACAAAACATTTTGAGCTAAACAAGACCACTTTGATACAGCGTTATTGAAATGGAGGCAGATTATTTGAATTAAAAAGAAACGTATATGACGCCAAATCATATTTGAAAATATTTGATTCATATCTATTTTTTTTATTTATACAATGATTTTTTTCTGAGTGTACTTCATATTGATATGCAAACCATTTACAACAAAAATGAGTAATCATTGTTGAAATTTTCCGAGTTTTGAAAAATTTTCGGATAGCAACCTCAAAGAATATTTAATCGCTCAAACTTAAAATGAAATCTTCGGATGAAAACGAAATTCAAAGAAAAGGTTGATTTTAGTATAAGTCATTCATGGTAGACTTATTGCTGATTTGTTTGAAAAGTGTTGCCAGCACTGAACATTTTCACCATTTATGTTATAGGAGATGCTATCGAGAAATGATTTTTGTTGCTTTCGGTAGGAAATGTTTGAAATGATACTCCAAAAAAGCGTATTACGTCTTTCCACATTCTTAAGTCACTCAAAGACAATTTCTTCAAAAATCAGTTTTAATTTTAAAATTAGCCATCAATTATAACGAAGAAGTGGAATCAGACAGTATTTTTCGAGAAGTAAAAGAGTATGAGAGTACAAGTTGTGGTACTCAGAGATCAATGAGGATATATATATATGTAACTTTTCTACCTGAAAAAATAGGGAGCGCGAGTTGTCATTGGTTAAACGTATGGATTATTTTTTTTCACTCTTTAACAGGCTCAAGCTTAGTTACAAAAATAGAATGAGTTAGAATGAGAAAAGCCAATAAATAATTTATAAAATATTAAATTAAGATACTTCAAAGTCAAAAAAGGTGAATTAAGATAGCCATACAGCAGTAATACCGTATAATAAAAATATAAATGCAATAATGACTCTATAGAAGGCAAAATGATGAAATTTAAATAATTTAAATTAAATATTTTGAATCGATAGAAGGTTAACGGTAAAGGGCGAAGCTTTAAGACCAAGCACAAACGGTATTAAAAGCAATTACGATGATATATCTCAACTGTAAATCTCATGTAAAACCAAGAATAGATAGCGTAGGACAGTAGAGGAGTCTGAAAAGCAGGGACTGATCACGGAACAATCGTTGCGGCGTTAAGGAGAGAGTTTATGGTAAGGACAAATGATCATTATACTAACAATGAGGCATACGAGTTTTAAATAATAATAAGCGTGTAAATCTACGCTGAGTTCACTCTACAGTATCATTTAAATAGTTGAGAAGGGACCAATTATTGAGACTTGACAAACACCAGAAAGAAGGTAGTATGGAGAAAAGAACCAGGCCAAGAGAAGGACACATACTCCATAGCTTTAGAGCTTTGCAAGAAGAAGCATGCGGTGATTAAACTCTAAAATCTTTGCGAAATTTTGCCTACTCTGCATCAATTTGCTTCTGTTGGTGTAAGGCAAAAGAGACTAAGTTAATAAAGGCTATATTATCTGCAAGATCTGCCTTTTATAAACCCATGCTGCTGAAAAGCAAGAGCATAAAAACGATTTTTTTTGTCATTGTTTTACTTCCTAGCAACTACAATGTGATTTGAAGATATTTCCCATTGCAATGCTAGCAGAAATACTTTGAAACTGATAGAAGATAAAAAAATATTTTTTATCACATGCCTTATTTATGATAAAAAAATGTAATTATTTTTTTAGTCCTCATTGAAGAAAAATAGTTGAAAATACCGTTGAAGTTTATTGTTTTTGGGAATTTGTTAGTAATAATCTAAAAACTTCGAAGAACATAAAAAAACCGGAAAAGTCAAAAATGGTAGAGTCGCATTTTTTTAATTTCTTGACGTGTGTATTTTCTTCGTAAATTTTTCACTAAAAACACTAATGTCACTTAAATGACAACAAGCAAATTCTATATTACGACTCATTGAACATAGCTCTATAGTACCTTCTAAGTCTAACCATAAAGAAACATCACCTAGAAGCGAAGTACGATTTTAAGCCAACGTTTAACAACAATCACATTAGAATTTTTGTGTGGAAAATGGATCGCAAAGGAACTTTATGTATTATAATATCAGAAACACAATGTGAAAATTCATTTAAGTTCGTTGAAAAATCGCATTTTGAAAAAAATGTTACTACATAAGAATTCACGTAAATACAACTGTTAAGGAAATATTCCACAAAAACTGTTCTTCGTATCCTTTGACCTTGAATGTATTTAGAGGACACCAGATCGTGGATAAAGGTAGTTCCAATGATATACATACCTCCACCTGAATTTATTTCGCAAGCTGATTTTAATTGTTTAAAATGACGAGGCCCCATTTTAAGCGATGAAAAAAATATTTTTTTAGACTGCCGTACAAAGATCAAATATAAATTATTTTTATTAACGTACTTAAAGCTTTTCAATTTTTTGAAGACGTTAAATAGTATATAGAATTTACCATCCATTCAGAATCTATAGTGGTGGCATTAAAACAGTAAAGTTTGATTTTCTGTGCATGCAGGGTCTAATTTAGTCGATTTCCCTGCAGGATACCGTTTGGTTTTTTTGCGGTAGGTAATAGTACGGAGATTCGATAGAAAAAATCGGATCGAGCTATGGTAAAGAGATCGCGAATATCAATTATTAATTAGTATTAATGTGACGGCTGTCCATACATATCTTGTCAAGTATGTGCCATTGCTTACTTTTACTCCAAGGTTATTATTTTTTTTTTAACTTATTTGATGCATCTTCGAATACATAACAGTCACCGTTGTAACTTTGTAGTTTTGGCTGCAAAACAAAACAATTTGGCTGCGAAATAAGACAATTTTGCAGCCAACGTTAGACAGCCCATTTTCTCAACTGGCTTCACGTGTGAATTTCGTTTGAATGTGACAATTGCATCGGAAGCAATAGACCATGAAGCTTTTATTTCGCGGTAATTTATTTTAAGATGGCATCACTGTCACAGGCCAGCCGATGTATTGATTCAACTTCTATTAGACTCGGCTTTGTTTAAGGCCATTGCATTCTGGGAATTTCAATCGGGTCTAATAATCGAATCCTATATTCTTACGAACACAAACTTCGGGCATTCAAAAACTAGGGTATTTGGTGAAGGGCGACCATTCTTCACGGAATTTTAGATACTTCACTTTGACATGCTGGAAGAAGCGTTAAGTTTATCAATCGATTTTTCAAAGGATTTATTTTAGCTTGCTTGCGGTGGCTACAGAATTGCCAGCACATTCATTAAAAACAAAGCCCGGTCCAGACGCTAGGTTTTGTACAACGTTTTATCTGCGCAGTCTAAAACGTTGCAGACAAAAAGTTGCGTGTGGATAGGAAAACTGTGCAATTTTGAGAACGGTACAAATGCAGCGATAATTGAGTTGATAGGGCATAGTTATCCGCAACGTTTTGACTGCGCAAATAAAACGTTGTGCAAAACCTAGCGTCTGGACCGGCCATAACTTGAATCTAAATCAATGTGACATGTAATCAAATTCTAATTTTTAACTATCGAGTTTTTAACAGAGTTATAACGGTATGAAAGATATCACTAAAGTGCTCGCCAGTACCAAAGGAACAACTAAATTTTGGTGGATTCCAGATTTAATTCAGTGCAATCTGAAAGTTTGAGCTCGATCTGATAACACAATCAAAAGACTTTGCCCTAATTTTTTTGAGGATACAGAGTGATTGTTCCAAAAATCGGCTACCTTTACTCCTAAAAATCAGAAAATTGCAGCTCTTTTTCCAAAAAAAATATATCTTAAGCAAGTACAAAAGCACTTGTTCCAAATATTGATTGCACTTTAAATTTCGTTTTGAAAATGCGATCACCAAACATAGTTTTGGGGTCGACTTATGCAGTGGTCCAGCATTAGGAGCAATAATTCTTTGTTAATTTTCTTTGAAAATTACTACAAACGCTATAACTCATATTCACCAGTATCTTCAGAACATATCAATTGATGAATTTATTAAACATCTGAATTGATTTTATTTATTAAATCTTACATTTTCAGAGACCAACTTCCAAGCTTCAACTCATTGAACATTCTAAAAATTATTAATTTCACCTTCTATATGCCTCAAAAACAAAACGTAATTCCATTGTGTCATCAACGATTCTAGCAAATTATCGAAACGAGGGTAGTTTTGGTTTGCATTCAACATTCAACTGACAGCGAAACAGAATGAATAATTTCTTTGCACCCATTTGAAACTGTGCGTGCGGCAACACGGCAAAATAAAGTCTTCTCAATCCTTATGATAATGGCGGTACTGTTGATGGCATGTGTGTGGTGTAATTTGAATCGAGTCGTTTTGTTCCATATGCAAAAATCATCAGGACATAAATTTTTCATCAATTCTCTTATGTAATTTTCCTTTTTGACGGCACCGCCATCGTATGTGAGAGGATGCATCGTCGTAGTCTTTGGAGAGTAATAAGCTTGAGATCCTTGAACGTGTGTGTACGGCTGATGTATCGGTCGACCCACTACCGCTTCGATACTCCTCGAATATATATGCTGACATGTGAGCTATTAGAAATCCAGGCGTACTCATCCTTATCGAGCTGCTTTCTGGTGTCGATCTACCCATCGTTTGCGTTACCATTGTAAATTGTTCTTGTCTGTGGAGCATCGCGATTTGGTGGCTTGCTTCAGGACCCCTTTTTCGTTTCTGGGCTGTTTGCCTCGGCGAAAGTATCACATCGAACATATGAAATTTTCGGGACGCTGATTTCGTATGCAACCACCGAATTCTTTTGTATGTACGGGAGATGTTGGGTGCATGGATTCGAGTGAAAGGATAAAGCGGGAAATTTGTAAGGGCATGGAAGCGTGGAAAATATCAGCGATTGACGTGAAGGTTTTCGGAACGTTTGCCAGTGCTTAAAGGACAACTGCACAAAGCTAGAATGCGTGAATTTTATAACACTTGTAAATTCGAGGATTTGCCGAAAATTTTGGTAAATCTTAATGAAATTAAGGCTTATTGATGGAAATGGTTCCACGTGACATTGTTGAAGCTATCGACTAAAACAGAAGATATTCAACTGTAAAATATTTCACTTATTGTTAGCAGTAGCTTCCTGTTGACCTGCAATAAAACATTGGCACAAAAAATTTCAAAAACCACGTATAAATCGGATTGCTTGAATTGCAATGAAACATTTGTTTCTTTTATGAAAAGGAAATTCAGTGCCAACAGTTTTTAATCTTTCCAGCATGGAATCGCAAAATTTCTTGTAGTCCTAAACCAGCAGTCTGCTCTAGATTTCCTGCAATATCGAAATCTGTCTCGGTTTCACGGTAATAAGACACTCCATTAATTGCTTATAATAATTATGTTACTTATACTAAGTTTGGCTCATTTTTAACAACAAAATTTTTTTCGAGAAGCGTCCATTCGATTGCTGATTAGATTTTGCAATTTTTTTCCTGAAACAATCAGGTTTATTAAAAATCGATTTTTGAGAGAAAAATTAAAATTTGTAGGTGCACTTACATAATTTTACATCGGTCCACATACAATCCACAATTCTACACAAACATTGTACAACACATCCTACATCATAATTAAGTTAAACATGCAGGTTAAGAAAAAATTTAATTTATGAAGTGTGAAAAATAAAAGAGTTACAAAAAATTACTGAATCGAAAAATTTGACCTATTTTGTTATTATGAAATAAATGTTATTATCGATACATGTTGTTATTATAAAATACATATGAATATAAATAAAATAAAATATAATATCAATCAATTTTAACTAATTTCAACTCATATATTTGGTACCAACAATGTATGTGCCGAAACTTGAACGAAACTTTTTTATTTTTCAAAAACTTTGAAAACAAATCAAGTCTAAAAATCCAACAAAAGATTATGGGAGTGAGAACAATTCGCCGAAAATCCCAAAACTCTAAAAACACTCGACTAACAAACATATCATATTGTAAATAAAATTCAGAATCCTGCATTAAATATAAGTTAGAGGCATAATATTTTAGCTTAAACGTACCATAATATCAAAAATTACTTAAACGTACCATAATATATAAAATCAATAGATTTTAACAAAAAACATTTCATCTTGATGAGAATATCTTTTGGAAGTCATGCTAAATGATTTAAGAAGCTTTAATAAAGTTGAAGATATTGAAGAAAATGTTTATTATGTGAACTATGTTCAAGAAAACATGCGTAAAAAATAAAGTTTATAGAATGTTTCAGATTTCAAGAGAGCATTTTAGACCCGACTTGAATATAAAAAAAAACTAGCGCACCTGAACCGCTAGAAACACTAATGTTCGAAGAACAGTAGAAGAATCGTGCAGGTTTTGAGTGCATATTCCACCACATGCGCTGCTTATTACGACCAAATTGTTTCAAATGCCATGTTTTACTTTTGTCTCGAGAATGCATTATAACTCATATGGTAGAAGGTTTCAGATATTACCACTGGCATGAATTTCAACGTTTATGAGAGCAAAACACGGTTTAATTATATTCGTTATCAGTTGCTTATTTCACAAAATTTTGAAAGCAGCATCTCATATAACATCAATTAAGAAAATGCTCAGTGCTTGCAGCACTGTAACTGAAGTTGGAGTTTGGGGCTGCGATCCAAAAAATTTGCAGAACTTTGGGAATTGAATCATCGGTTATTTATTTTCATTGTAAATGTTTCCGGTATGAATACTAACTGTAAGCATTTATTGATACAAAAGTAGCACAACCGACTCGTGCTGGCAATCTTTCGCCAGTATCAAAGCCAAGAATATATAACATCTGCTTCACGTTGTTATATAACATTTGAAGTTATAGGAGTATAAAGAATTTTAGGGTTACCTGCAGCGAGTTTTTTCAAATAATCGAAAGCTTAATATTTGCTGTTTATTGTCACAACAATATCATAACCAATTGAAAATTCCACGATAAAACCGCTTAATAAAGATATTCCAAACAAACACAAAACTAACAATAGCTGGCAACCCTATCATGGCTTTTCAACCAAATTTGGCTTGAATAATGTTTATAATAGGTTCCAGTAATTGTATGAAATTCGTATTGATTTCATGACTGCACTGGAAGTTATAGGGCAAAAAGTTTTATTTTCCTGAGCGAATTTTCAAAACCAAAGACACAAAAATTACCATAGCTGGCAGCACCAATAGAATTTTTCAACCAAATTTCGATCAAACAGAGTTTAGAGTAGGGTGCAGCTATTGTAACAATTTTATGAAAATCTGGTTACTAATTCACATTTCATAGGGCAAAAAGCAGTTTTTTTTCTTTGTAATTTTTCAAGATGGCACCACTGGAACAGAGTTGCCCACAATTCAAAATCGCTTCTATCAGACCTGGTCCTACTTAAGTCCAATGCATTCTGTAAATTTCAATGGTATCTGATTATTGATTCGTTAGTTCCCGTGAACAGAAGTTTTTGATGCTAAAAATATATGTTAACTGAGAAAGGGTTACCGTTCTTGTCCGACATGAAATTTCCAAAGTTTTACTTTGACTGTGTAGATTTAGCATAAGATTTGTATACAGATTGGTTTTATTGTAGAAACGGACATTTTTTAGGATATTCGATGGTTTGAATGTTTTCACTTCCAAATTTTTATTTTTTCAAATTTAAGACACCAAAATTATCATAGCTGGCAGCTCCAACCGAATTTTTCGACCAAATTTCTACCAAACGTGGTTTGAAGTAAGGTTCAGCCACTGTGTAAATTTCGTCAAAATCGAACGATTCAATCAGAATTTATAGGGCTAAAAGCAGTTACCTTTTTTAGTGATTTTTCAAGATGGCACCACTGGCACAGAATCGCCCACATTTCAAAATTACTTCTATCAGACCTGGTCCTATTTAAGACCAATACATTCTGAAAATTTCAATAAATTCTGCTCATTGGATCGTGAGTTTCCGTGAACAGAAGTTTTTGATGCTAAAAACATAGGTAACTTGGGCAAGGGTTACCAGGCGTGCCCGTTATACCATATCAAATTTTTTTTTTTGTTTGTGTAAACAAAGCACAAAATTTACATATGAGTGGCTTTGTTTTTAAGAAACGACATTTTTTCAAGAGAAACTATGATTTGGAGGTTTTCACTTTCAGTGCCTGCCCTAGCTACAGGGTTGCCAGCACAATCATTAAAACGTACACTAATCTACAACTAAATAAAACAAACATGTCCTGAAAATTTCGTAATAATAAAATAGCTCTGTCAAAAGTTATCGCAATTTAAAAATTTTCAAATTTTCCCGTTCTCTTTTTAGGCACCCAGCGCACACATAGGGTTAAAAAATTCCAAAACATTATCCGATTCACATGTAAAACTTGTTCAAAATTTATGTCGTCAACTTTATTTTTGCAAAAATTATTTGTGTACGGAATAATAGGTATATTAAAAAAATCACTAAAATGGCCGCCGGCGCCAAAGGGTTAAAGACTATTAACTTTTTGTGAGACCTGGCACTATTCTGCATACACACCAATGTGTCCTGAAAATTTCAGCTTAATCGGATGGCGCGTTCCTGAGATTTTTTCACTGAAATTTTTTGATGATATATATATATATATATATATATATATATATATATATATATATATATATATATATATATATATATATATATATATATATATATATATATATATATATATATATATATATAGAAATATGAATTTTTGGCCAAAGTGATTTTAATACTAATGTTCTTCTTCGAACATTAGTAAAAACAAAATCACAAATATTCCAAGTCATAGTCAAAATCGGATAATATCAACATGCCGTTGACAAAGTGGATCCTGTTAGTTACAAATGTTTAGATCAATATATCTCAAAAACGGTTATTGTTACAAGAAAAACCTATACAAATTTTCTAAGCTACAAATTCGTCATACATTGTTTTTCTGTAGACGGTACCGTTACTGAAATATTTAGGAAAGGTCGCTTTTGGTGACCTTTGACCCCGTATAAAAAGCAACGCAGCACTCGGATCGATGGGGTCTTTTGACATTTTGTTCAACACGCCAGTATCAAGGTTCACACCAAAATTCAGCTTTCCCCTAATTTTTCCGAGGTTTAACCTTTTATATGTCGGATTTCACTGGGCTACAAGGATATCATCGAAAGTTTCAGTGACTTAGCTATGTCTGGGGCTGCCATCCGAAAAATTTCCAAAGCTCGGGAAATTTAAACATCGGTTGCTTATTTCATTGTAAATGCTTTACTTATGCATACAAAATGGAAGCATCTGTTGGTGCAATTTTTACTAAATTGTCTGGTGCAGGCAGTGCTGCCATTTTAGCATTTCGAATGCTAGATATTGCATTATTTTTTTCCACAACGGCATTCGAAATTCGGAGTTAGCATCTAGCATTATTTTTAGCATTTAAATTTAAATTTCGGATTAACCTGGCACTCATCTTTTTACAATCTCGCACATCAAATTTTTCTCAATACTAGCTCTGTTCGTGTACTTTCAGTCGCGTTCATGAAAGGAAACTTCCTGAATCATATGGTACCGGAAATTCATGAAAAATACATAAACGCGCTCATGGCATTTTCTTAGAAGTGACAACCAGAAGTGACAGTTGTCTGATTTTGAAATAATGAAAGTAATTGTAAAGTCTAAAATATAAAGACTATAAAGTCATCTATATTGCTTTAAATATGGTGAAGATCCATCAAATTGTGATGATGTTAAAAATCAGTGATGTTGTCCCATCCACTTCAGACTCCCAGATGCCCCGGGCATCTACAAGTTCAAGTTTAAAAAACTCTAGCGCACCTGAACCGCTAGAAATACTAATGTTCGAAGAACAGTAGAAGAATCGTGCAGGTTTTGAGTGCATATTCCACCACATGAGCTGCTTATGACGGCCAAACTGTTTCAAACGCCACGTTCTACTTTGGTCTCAAGAATGCATTATAACTCATATGGTGGAAGGTTTCAGATATTACCACTGGCATGAATTTCAACGTTTATGAGAGCAAAACACGGTTTAATTATATTCATTATCAGTTGCTTATTTCACAAAAATTTGAAAGCACCATCTCATATAACATCCATGAAGAAAATGATCAGTGCCTGCAGCACTGAAACTGAAGTTGGTGTTTGGGGCTGCGATCCGAAAAATTTGCAGAACTTTGGGAATTGAAACATAGGTTATTTATTTTCATTGTAAATGTTTCCGGTATAATTTTATTGATACAAAAGTAGCATAACCAACTCGTGCTGGCAACTTTTTGCCAGTATCAAAGCCAAGAATATATCACATCTGCTTCACGTTGTTATATTACATTCGAAGTTATAGGAGTATAAAGAAATTTAGGGTTACCTGCAGCGAGTTTTTTCAAATAATCGAAAGCTTAATATTTGCTGTTTATTGTCACTACAATATCATTACCAATTGAAAATTCTACGATAAAACCGCTTAATAAAGATATTGCAAACAAACACAAAATCAACAATAGCTGGCAACTCTATCAAGGCTTTTCAACCAAATTTGGCCTGAATAATGCTTATAAAAGGTTCCAGTGGTTGTATGAAATTCGTATTGATTCCATGACTGCACTGGAAGTTATAGGGCAAAAAGTTTTATTTTCCTGAGAAAATTTTCAAAACCAAAGACACAAAAATTACCGTAGCTGGCAGCACCAATCGAATTTTTCAACCAAATTTTAATCAAACAGAGCTTAGAGTAAGGTTCAGCTACTGTGTCAATTTCATGAAAATCTGGTTACTTATTCACATTTCATAGGGCAAAAAGCAGTTTTTTCCTTTGTAATTTTTCAAGATGGCACCACTGGCACAGAGTTGCCTACAATTCAAAATCGCTTCTATCAGACCTGGTCCTACTTAATTCCAATGCATTCTGTAAATTTCAATGGTATCTGATTATTGATTCGTGAGTTCCCGTGAACAGAAGTTTTTGATGCTAAAAATATAGGTTGACTGGGAAAGGGTTACCGTTCTTGTCCGACATGAAATTTCCAAAGTTTTACTTTGAACGGGTAGATAAAGCATAAAATTTGTATACAGATTGGTTTTATTGTAAGAAACGGACAGTTTTTGGAAATTCGATGGTTTAATGCTTTCACTTCCAAATTTTTATTTTTTCAAATTTAAGACACCAAAATTATCATAGCTGGCAACTCCAACCGAATTTTTTGACCAAATTTCTACCAAACGTGGTTTGAAGTAAGGTTCAGCCACTGTGTAAATTTCGTCAAAATCGAACGATTCAATCAGAATTTATAGGGCTAAAAGCAGTTATCTTTTTTAGTGATTTTTCAAGATGGCACCACTGGCACAGAATCACCCGCATTTCAAAATCACTTCTATCAGACCTGGTCCTATATAGGACCAATATATTCTGCAAATTTCAATTAATTCTGCTCATTGGATCATGAGTTTCCGTGAACAGAAGTTTTTGATGCTAAAAATATAGGTAAATTGGGCAAGGGTTACCAGGCGTGCGCGTTATACCATATAAAATTTTTTTTTTTGGTTATGTAAACAAAGCACAAGATTTACATATGAGTGGCTTTTTTTTAAAAAAGCGGCAGTTTTTCAAGAGAGACGATGATTTGGAAGTTGCCTGCCCTAGCTACAGGGTTGCCAGCACGCTCATCAAAAGCTACGAAAATCTACAAATAAATAATACCAATATGTCCTAAAAATTTCGTAATGATTGAATAACTCGGTCAAAAGTTATCGCAATTTAAAAATTTTCAAGTTTTCCCGTTCTGTTTTAAGGCACCCAGCGCACACATGGGGTTAAAAAATTCCAAAACATTATCCGATTCACATGTAAAACACGTTCAAAATTTATTTCGTCAACTTTATTTTTGCAAAATCTATTTGTGTACGAAATAATAGGTTTATTCAAAAAATCACTAAAATGGCCGCCGGCGCCAAAGGGTTAAAGATTATTAACTTTTTGTGAGACCTGGCACTATTCTGCATATACACCAATGTGTCCTGAAAATTTCAGCTCAATCGGATGGCGCGTTCCTGAGATTTTTTCACTGAAATTTTTTGATGATTTATATATATATATATATATATATATATATATATATATATATATATATATATATATATATATATATATATATATATATATATATATATAGAAATATGAATTTTTGGCCAAAGTGATTTTAATACTAATGTTCTTCTTCGAACATTAGTAAAAAGTATGCGCATTCTAGTTAGGTATTTTTTCCTGAATAATGTGAATCAAATGTTTTGTTAGAGCTTCAAATGCAAGCAACTGCAAGGATAACGCTGAGGAAAAATCTTCGTTATCCGACACTAATACTTTTTTCTTTACTTAAAAATAAATAATTGTTGCTGTTTTGATTGGGAGATTCCAAACGAT
The DNA here is from genome assembly GCA_963978885.1 of Nemotelus pantherinus. Lineage (NCBI taxonomy): Eukaryota > Metazoa > Arthropoda > Insecta > Diptera > Stratiomyidae > Nemotelus > Nemotelus pantherinus. The sequence goes on from OZ022263.1 coordinate 179,047,878, forward strand.
GTTTTGAAAAATATTGGTAGAAATGAGCTTTACACAAGAGAAGAAAATTTAGATATAGCTGATATGTCTGTAATAGATATAGAATCATTTTGAGATGTAAATTTTAAACTTTTAATTTGTTTTTGTTATACATATAAATATATATATTGTTTTCATATTGAACCATGTTTATTTCAATTAAATAAGAAAACATTATTTAGCATTATAATTTTATAAGATCTTATTCAAAAAAAAACAAATGGCAGTACTGGGTGCAGGCAATCATGTATTAGCACCATAGCTGCTTCACGTTGAGTTAAACCCACCCTATGAATTTCGTTTCGATTGAATGACTGCGAAAGAAATTATAGTAGTGTATAAAATTTTAGGGTTTCCACCGTCAAAACTTTTTAAATTTTTTAAACGTAAATATTTGTTGTTAATTGTCATTGCAGGATCATTCCCATATGGAAATTTAATGACCAACTCCCGCGATAAAGAAATGTCAATAAATTAAGAAATTCATCATAGCTGGTAGCCCTTTCATGATTTTTCAACGAAATTCCCACAGAATTAGAAATATAGCAAGGTCCACTTATCACATGAGTTTTGTTTTGATTTATTTACTGCATCGGAAGCGATAAGGGAAAAACTTTTATTTTCCTGAGCAACTTTACAATAATTAGGAGACAAAAATTGCGTGAATTTTGTTAAAATCTGTGGGCTAAATCGGAAGCTGTAGGCCTAAAAATAGTTTTTTTTTCGGTGATTTTTCAAAATGGCACCACTGCCACAGTGTCACTCGTATTTCAAAATCGCTTCAGTTAGATCTGGTATTACCTAATGCAAACATGTTCTGCAAATTTCATGTTGATCGCATTATCCGGTCGTCAGTTCTCGTGCAGAAAATAGAGGTAATTTGATCATGGGCTGCCGTTATTGTGCACCGCGAAATATTGAAAAATTTAGCTTAACGTTGTGGGCAAAGGTCAAAATTTATCAATAAATTGAATTTATTTGCAAAAATCAAAAATTTTTCTGGAGGGTCGATGATTTGAGGGGTTTTTTCGGAGCTTGCTGTAGCTACAGGGTTGTCCGCACAGTCTTGAAAGTCCATGTGTGTTAAATTTTAGTCTACATCAATATGCATTGCAAATTTCACGATGATCTATTGTTGTTGTTAGAAGTTATGATAAATCGAAACTTGAAAAAAATCCTTGCCTACTTTTAGGCACTCAGTGCCCACACAAGGATCAGAACTTCAAAACATAATAAGTTTTCATTTCCAATATTTGTTTTTTTTTAGCAAAAATGTACCTTCCATAGAAATATAAGGCCAAAGGGTTAAATATATCTTAATTTTAACAAATCATGGACCTACCTGTTATATACATCTATGTTCTCCAATAGTTTCATTTAAATCGGATTGGCCACTCCAGAGATTATCTCCCTTAATCATTTTGCTGATATATATACATATAAGATGAATTTTCGGCGAAACGAGTTTGATAATTTACACTATGGTTACTGATTTTCATTATAACTGTTTATCTTACAACAAGTTAATGGCTGCATCTGTATGTACGAAAATAACAAAACGTTCAGGCTCTTGCAGCCATTTACTAGCACCAAAACCAAAAGTATCTTGAATCTGCTTCACGCTAAGGCCAATCTGACCTGAGAATTTCGTTTTAATGTACTGACTGCAAGGTAAACAAAGTGATAGGGTTACCACTAGTAAAAATTTCAAAATTTAGCAGCCCTGCCATCATTTTTCAACCAAAATTCTATCAAACTTGGTTTGGAAGTTAAGGGGCTAAATGCTTTCAATTTTCTTAGTGATATTCGAAGATGGCACCAGTGTCAAAAGATTGACTTTGTTTTTGTGAGAACACATAATCGCACACCCACAAATACATACACATCCAGAATCCACAAACACTTTAAGACACATCAACAATTATAAACAAAATATGCTATGAGAATTGTAATTAACAGTCATTGAAACTATAATTTAGTATTTATTTTATAAATAAACACATTTTTCATTTTATCAAAGCCAAATTTGAATTTTAGTCTGAAATATATTTTCTAACGTAAATTTATTTAATTAGACAATATGTTTTATATTTTCAGATGGAGACGTGTATTCATCTATCGAGAATAGCAAAACGTTTCTTTGAAAAGCCATTGACTAAGACTTTCCAAATTTTCAAATTACTTGTATGAAACTTAGTTCTACTACGGAGTAATACATTCTGCGATTTTCAATTTGATCTGATTATCAGACTTGAGTTCTCGTGAACATAAATTTCGGGTATAGGTAATTCGGTGAAAGGTTACCGTTCTTCTGTCATGAGGATCTGTCATGGAAAATTTAATTTGACTGTGTAGACAAAGCCTCAAATGTATCAATTAACTACATTTTTGCCCCAAACGAAAATTTTTGGCGTGGGTCGTTCGTTTGAAAGCTCTCTATTAAGTTTACTCATTTTGTAGCCCACGTTGGGCGCACAAATGTATTTAAAAAAACCTTAGGAATTAAATTACGATAACACAAAATTTGAGTCCTGATTTGAATTTACTTAAACTTAGAACAACTTTAGCTGCTAATCATGGATTTTACTATACTACACGATTATTTATTAGTTTATCGATAGAAATATGTGCGCAAAATAATTTTCGGGTTTTTAAAAATGCAGTAGTAAGTAACAGAGTATCTTTTAATGAGCAATGTAAAAGTAAAGCAATTCCACGACAACCCTTGTACGGGTCTAGGGGTTGAAGCTGGTAGAGAGCTTCATTACAATTTTTTTAATCATTGTGGATACGAGTGTGGAGTGATTAGTTCCACGACCCGCTTTACCCCTGATTTTTAAATCAGGTACCTAATCAGAGCTAGGTGAACTCAAAGCTTGGTGCGTGGACCCTCGTCCGAACCTGGATACGAACCAAGGACCCCACACGCAAGAAGCCAGTGCTCTACCCACTAGGCTACTCAAGCTCCAATGAGCAATGTAGCATACATAAATGAATAGTGAATAAACTTTTTTTCATTGGATGTTTGTAGTTAATTTTACATTATAACGTCCACATAAACTAAAAGTGCTAAACCATCACACCTCACCTTTGTAGAATGGCCAACAAAAGATTAAACACACACATTGTACAAAAAACATATTTATGTAGTAAATCTAATAACAATTGAATGGAAAACAGAATGTTTATAGACTATAAGCAAGAATTTAAGTGATTGTTTCATGTGATTTTAAGTTGGCAATAAATTTGAAATTGATTTTGAAAATTGTCTTTGACTCAGATATTCATTAACATTTCTTCATTTTGATTTTAGGCCTTATATTTATTTATTATTTTTAGAATGAATTTTAGGTCGTTTTTCCAACATTTCAAAAGTGACTTCTATTCATTTCCCAATGAATTTTTTTGCAAATCGTACAATATGCTTGCTTTACTATCGAAATTTCATTCCAACGAAATATTCAATTCTCCACCAGTATCCATTCAAATCACCCTATTTAAATGCAACTCGCATTCAGTCCCATATCTAGGCTTTCAACGCTTCTTGTCTGACAACAATGCCGACAACAAGGCTGAGCCACTGATAGCACTCCCGGTAATGGCAATCTAATTCCGGTCAATGTTAGCCGTCGAAGTGCTAGAGATTAATGTGGAAATTGTCGATTAGAAATCAATAGGCCGTTGATAATTCCTTGTGCGTCCATCCTCTGGCGTTGTAGACTCGATCTCGTCGAAGCATTAAGATTGAATAGATACTGTGAAACTCCTCGTCGAATTGATGTCATTGCAATGTGGCTCCAAGCATATGAATGAAAATCAGTCGAGCCGGCTAGTGCAATCCAAGGGTGAAGAAAGGCTTTAGATTTGAATGAATCTATTGCCGAGTGTTTCCTATCATTTACTCTATTCGCAATTTCCATTGGTGTCCATTGGGGCTTTCCAATTAATTTAATTGGTTTCATGGCATTCTCTGGTAGACTATCATTACACTCATGACTTGATGGTGCGGAACGTATAGGTAGATATTCGAAGTGATGGTGAGACAGGATGAGTAAATGAATGCATGAATGAAAGGATTGTGGTGGCTGGTGTTCAATGATCAATTTAATGTGAGAACAATATTTTGGTGGTTAAGTGGATTAGTTGGTCAAGTGAGTGATTGTGATGGAAGTGTATGTAGTTAAGCTACAGTTTTGTCAGAATAATTGAGCTGAAGAGAAAGGCACAGAGTAGAATGGGACTAAACAAGTAGATGCATTGATGTTATTTGACGTGCGAAAAGGCCAGTTAATTTTATTTCGACAATTTATTTAGTAGCCAATTATTACTTTAATATTTTTTACATGAAATTCTACAAACAAAACTTTCAAGGGATCCCCTTTATATTACATATTTTTTCAACCACTCTCACTTCACAATTTTACTGAAATACAATGTACACTCACATTCATTTCAACCGTAAACAAAATACACACTCTAAAATATCAACCATCACCAATTCCCAAAATGAATCACAGCCTTAATGACTGATGTAATAATATTTCTTGTTCACGCATCTTGTTCCCGTTTCGCTGTATCATAGTTGGTGCTGGTAGGCTGCTCTGGCTGCTGTTGAGCTCGTCATTAATGTTTCGAGTATTTATTTTCCGTACGATATCTTGCGTAACTTAAACATATAGCAAAACTCGACACATTAACGCCAAACGAACATTTGCGCGGATAAAATACTACATTACCACTACCGCGACACTACCATCGAAATGGATTTGTTTTATGCCACCGTCTCTCACTGTTTGCACCTTTCGCGACTCATATTGTTTCGCGTAAAGATGAGTACGAGTACGTGTAAAGTTAGTTCGGATGAGGTGAGCTAAGATGAGTTGAACTGGGCCTGGGTCCTGAGCGATGTGTCAGGGACAAAAATAATGGCAATGAAGTTGGATGGTAGTGATGATAAAGATGAGACGGAAGAACTAAGACACGGGGGCTTTCTTCAAGGGTTTTTTCATGGATGCTATTTGTAAAGTATGTTTCGGAGGTAAGTAATTAAACAAAATTAAAATCATACCCTAGAGATTTGCTGTGTGTTTTCTTGCCTTCGAAGAGTTTTAGGTTGTATGAAGATACGGATGAAAAAAATGCAAATGCATGCTGTTGTTGTTTTCGTAAAAATCCGGATTCAGCAAAAAATAGATATAAATTAGAATCTATTTGAAGGAAACTTGTGAAATTTTTGTTTGCAAAAATAGAAATCTAAGAGATGAAAATTGGTAGAAAGTAGTTAAAACTTAGACCAACAATCAAATCGCACCCGTATAACTTTTTTTTACAAGAAATTGCGCAAGTTAAAATATAACGAACGTGGGAGATTTTTCACTACCACTGAATATCTGAGCCTCAACAATTTTGGTATTATTTAGCCCTGAATAAATATACCTTACATTTTAGTACTTTTCGCAATAGAGTATTAAGTTTGTAAATTGTTTCAGCTCTCAAATCCATTTGTTAACAGTTAAGTTCAAAATATGCATCTTAACATTTATTCAAAAGTTAGCCCCCAGTGTGGGCTAAATAGACCATCAAAGTACTCGGGATAAGAAAACGTGGAAATAGATACAAATGATACGTTGGAGATATCATTTGACATAAGACGTATGCGCAATTAGTTTCAATAAATAGTAAAGTCATTAATAATGCTAACTTTAAATGAATGATCTCAAGGAGAGACAAGTATAAATTCTCACCATAAGTGACGATGAAATGTGTTGATAAAATGTTGAATGAAAATGATGTTAATTGCTGAAAGGAGTACAACTAAATCGTGTTTGGAAGTATGTTGGCAAACGCTGTCACATTAAGGTCATCAGCACGTATTAGTTTCGCTGGATGGCTGAAAGTGAAATATAATAAGTACTAAAGAGTTAGTCATGCGACTAATTGTTTATTTGTCACTAAACAAAATAGAGGAACGACAGTTTATCTTAATTTTAAAATGAAAAGCTGAATTTTTAGAGAATGTATTTCCATGTACTGTGCTCCCAGTAAGAAAAAATCGGAAGATTGTTTTCCATGTACCTGAAATAATATGTTTGATGCATTCGAATTCAGATCCTCGGAATTCAGCGTAATAATCTTAAAGTATATTTCATACGTCTCCTGCTTCTGTATTTCTGAGGAGCTCACCAAAATATACGAACTAGACACCAGTTATTCGTCGTCATAAACAATATATTGAATAAAGCTCATAGCTTCATCGAGGCACCAGTCGGTACCGTCATTCACAAAAAAACATTTGAGCTGAGAGCTCTCTAAAATCGAAAATTAAAAACTATTTTGGAACGAATTTCAGCTTATTTCTTTGAGTTTAAATGCAGTTTAAATGTAAAAAAAAAAGTGATTTAATGGTTAACGGTTTCTCAGCTTACAAATTTGATAATTTATTGATACGTCGTTTAATAAGGAACCCGTATGTTTATATTTAAAACAAATGCAACACTGCATAGTGTAGAAATGACTCGCATCCAACATGGCATCGAGTATTAAAGACTAAAGACTCTATTTTACAGGAAAAAAGTTTGACTTGACGTCTATCGATATTGAGATAAGGAAGATTTCATACCGGATTTCAATAAAAATAGCGAAAATCAAACTTAGTATAACAGAATGTTGCAGTCATAAACGTTGATGACATCAGCATTCGTTGTAATTTTTATGTCAGAATACTTGAAAAACAGGACCCGCATAAGTACCAGTATACTTTGCCTGTTGTACATAAGTACCAGTACAACAGGCATGACGAAAATTGTTTCATTGTTCTTAAATCTTGCAACTTTCACGGATTTGTAATATGCGTAAGTAAGCTCTAGAGCAGCTAAGTCAAAATAGTGTTTCATGTTTGATTGAGATTATGTTTCTATAGTTTAGATTCTATCAACTTTTAAGGATATGGTTCTAAGTTCACCTTAGTTTTGAAATTAATGCACGTATAAATAGATAATTTCATAGCTTATATCACATAGGTTTAATCAAATTAGTTACATCAAGCACATTGGACTACCGTAAACTCTATTGGAAGATTTACGGATATCTTTATAAGTTCAACACGAAAAGGCCCAAATGACATAATCCGGAAAAAATATCTTACAAGCAAAGGAACGAACCTTATTCTTATCTAAGAAAATAAGTTTGTGAAGCCAATGATTGAATTCTGGATGGAGAAGCAGGCAACAATACTTTGTACTACTGCAGAGCAAATGTTTGGGTATGAAGCTCAGCACAAGATAAATTATACCTATATTTTGAGGCAAACCCCAGGATGCAATGCAATATAATGCACCGAAAATACTAACCTCCAGTCCCAGGCATGCAAAGAGTCTCTCAAAATGAATACCAGGAAAAAAAAACGTTAGATGACAAACCGTTACGATCATTGATTGTGAGAAAACGAAAATATTATAAATACTCGTACTAATCAAAACACTTTGGTGATAACTTTTTAAGCTATAAAATAGGATAAGATTATAAAAAAAGCAAAACAATGCTGAAAGATCTTACGATTACAGCAAAATTGAAATAAGCATCCAATGCACCATTTATTAAATAATCCGTCCTCTCCAAAACGAAACCGAGTCCAAAACTTCCTTGGAGCTATCGTCCGATCAGTTTATTACCTACATTAAGCAAAATTTTCGAAAAAGTGATACTTTCAAGGATTCAGCGTCGTCAATGATTCCTGACTTTCAATTCGGCTTTCGACGTAAACTTTCCACTGACCACCAACTGTATAGAGTAGTTAGGCATGTGTGCAAAAGCATCTGCGACAACAAATCGACGGGTCTGATTGCTTTGGATATAGAGAAAGCCTTCGGCACAGTTTGGCACGATGGACTAATCTCCAAATTAATGAAATGTTCCATGCCTATCTATCAGTGCTGCAAAATAGTACAATCTTTTTTGTCTTCCAGAACTTTTTGTGTGAAATTGAAATCCTTTTCTGATAAGTACGATATACCAGCAGGAGTTCCTCAAGGCTCCGTTTTTAGCCCCACCCTATATAATATTTACATGTACAATCTGAAAAAGGCTCCCGGTTGTCATATAGTTATGTATGCCGATGACACTGCCATATTTGCGAGTAGTAATGATCCGAATTTAATGATTAACAGCCTTCAACAGCAACTCTTACTTACGAGTATTAACAATTTATGTACTAAATGAAAAATAAAAATTAACTCGGAAAAAACGCAGGAAATATTTTTCACCAATAAAAAAGCCTCAAAACACGTGCCTAGTCCCCAAGTAAATATTTTATGATCTATTGTAGGTTGGAAAAACGATTTAAAATGTCTTGGTGTTCACCTGGATAAGAAACTCACCTTTCATTCTCACATCGAGGCAACTTAATCGAAAATCATGAAAAGTATTTTGTACATCTAGCCTCTTATTAATAGAACATCAAAGCTGTCAACAATTAATAAATTGTTAATCTATAAGAGTATCATGCAGCCTATCATTCTCTACGGTTGCCCTATGTGGAGCAGCTGCCCAAAATCCTATAAATGAAAATTGCAAATTTTGCAAAATAAATGCTTAAAAATTATTCTAAATAAACCTTTTTATTTTTCTTCATATGAGCTACACTCTACTGCAGAAATTAAAAAGATCTCAGTAACAGCTCAATATTGCCACCAAAAATTTCTCAATGGATGCAATGGTTCCAACAATCCTCTGATTGCTTCCTTACAATCGAACTGACTATGGTTCCGAAATTTATAACTTCCGGTTAGTACCTATATGAAAGCTAGGCAATAAGTTTAGATTAAGTTTTCTTTTATTAAGTTATAACTCAATATTAGGTTAAGTATAACTCAATATTAGGTTTTAAGCTATTTTTTCGTAGAATTATATAACAGTACAGCCAATTAAACATTACATAAGATTTATAAGTTATTGCCTACTTAGGTGTAAAGGCTTGCCTTAACTCTAAAGCTAAGATATTGTACTTCACACTGTATTATTCGAACACAATAAAGTTACATTATTATTATTATTTTTATTATCATAGAAAGAACGTTTAACGTTTCCCTATTTTATGCGATTTAATCAAGCCGTCTCACGAATGGAGTTCTAAAAATATCGTTTTATTTTTCTCTAACCCCATGACGGCTGTGAATTTTCCCTTTCCTTTCTTGTTCTATTAAAAACAATAACGGACATTTTAATTCAATAACAATAAAAAAACAATAAAGGAATTTTTAATTATTTTCAGCATCTTTCAAAATTTTCTTTTGATCTCTCCCTAATTTTATCACATTCTTCCAGACAAGTAGCTTCCGGCCTTTGTTTTATGAAATTGACCTCCAGAAAATGTCTAATCAAACATCGGCTGTCCTCTCAAAGTCGACAAATTCTATTTTTTTCCATTCAATTCTGAGTCATCGTTTGAATCAAATGATGAAAGTTTTTCTCCTCTTGAATCCAAATAAATCTTTGTGAAAAATTTGGAAAGCACGAGCTTATTCATTGATTTTTTTCGAAATTCTGTGATTTTCGCTGCAAAGTAAAAGAAGTAATCTCGCAAGCGGTGCATGATTACTTTTTGAGCATTGATGCTTTAACCTGCTTCGGGAATTTTAAAAATTCGTCTGGACATATATCCGTTCTTTTACATCTTGCATATTCATTACTGACGCTATTGCAACAGTTTAACAAGGCATTTGTGATCTATTTGCAGCTTCTTTTCTTTATTCGTTCATTTCTGAAATAACATCAAGCAATTTGCTTCTTCATTAATTATGCTTTGGAACACTTACCCTACCTTGGACTAGAACTTACTATTTCCAGGTTGAAATTTTGAGACACAGAAATAGGCAGCAACGTTAGTTCTGGTCTCAGAGTTATTCCCAGCATTTCCCTTCTCTAAAGGTATTCCTAGATTTCCCAGCAAATCATTTTCACTCTCTGTTCTTTCATAAAATTTTGAATCTGGTTCAATCCTTCATCTACAAAAGCAATGTAATTTTTCGCAACTTATAAATCTGTTAGTTCATTTTCTGTTTACAACGTTCATCCTATTTCCCTCCCCTAATATTTCTATCGTTATTTTCAATAGTTTGGTTTTATTAAGGACTGCTTAGGACTGCTTCCATCTTATGGTTTTCGCAAATTTCATCGCTTCAGCCTTTGAGTTTCAACTTCACGTTAATGTTTTATCTCGTAATCCATAGTCTGTTTCTTCAGACGTCGGCAGATGATTTAGGAAAATTTAGTTTTTTTTCCTAGTTTGACTTCTTTTTCAAAAGCCGCCCCCACAGAGTGACCCAATCTAATGTTCCCAATCTCTCTCACTTGAATTCCTCAAAATTTTCACAAAAAGATATGTTTTCGGACCTTTTTTATCTTGTTCTTCAATTATCTTTCTTTTGTTAGCAATGGAATCTGCAAATAAGAGCAAAAAGATTGCAGGATAATTTCTTCGTCTTTGACGACTGGTGCCAAGAAAAAAACATATCAAAATGACACCATATTGCAAATACAAATGCGCTCGTCATGGGTTTTTCTATTCTTTGAAGAAATAAACGTACGTTAAAAATATCTGTAACGGTTGGTGAAACCATTACAAATAGTGTTCGCACTAACCACTTCAAATTATTTTCCTCAATTTTCCACTCTATGGTGAACATTTGAGCTTTTATTCGAACGGAAGATACTGTTGTTGTTTCAATGCTACTAACCCAACCAGAACTCAACTGAGGTGCAATAACTGCACCTAGTGACTTTAGTCAACTGAAATTCACTTAGTTTCATTCATTTCACTCTTTAATATGCGCTGCTTCTTTCTCCGCGCGGAATTCAAATGGTAGCAAAAATTATTTCTAAAGAGCGCCCGCGTTTTTACTAATGTTTTACAGTAAAGCCACTAACTTACAATAAACTGTAATAATAAATAAATTGAAAAATTTAGAACGTAATAAATTAATAATTGATAAATCAATCAAGAAATAATTCAAGTTGCCTAAAAACAGCTTTTATCACATTAATCAAACAAATGAACATAGCTCCATAATTAATTACCAGTGCGCTTCATGCGTTCTAAAGGGAAGCAGAGGAAGGAAGATAAAAAATATCGTTGCTTCTTGTTGGCCTAGTAGGAGTTCTTAGGCCAACATCCAAGCCTGTTAATATGCCTATTAAAAAAAATCACTAAGAAAAATAACTGTTTTTGGCCCTATAAACTCTGATTCAGTCACCAGATTTTGACGAAATTTACAAAGTAGCTGATCCTTATTTTAGGGCACGTTTGGTAGAAATTTGGTTGAAAAATTCGGTTGTTGCTGCCAGCTGTGGTAATTTTGATGTCTTATACTTTGAAAATTCGCGCAGGGAAATAAAATTTTTTGACCTACAGCTTCCAGTGCAGTCATGGAACCATAACGAAATTTATATGGCAAATTGAACTTTCTGCAGACAATACTCAGCAGAAATCTAATCGGAAAAACAATGATAGGTTTGCCAGCTATGTTTGGTTTTGTAGTTTATTGCATATATGTAGTAGGAGATTTTATCATAAAATTTTCAAAGTTAAAATAAACAACAATTATTACGATCTAAAAAATTTGAAAACTTTTACGGGTAGTAGCCCTAAATTTTTTTGTTTTCCTTGAACTTCCAATGTAGTTATCGGATCAAGATGAAATTCACAGAGTAGGTTGAATTTAACGTGAGGCAGATGTGACACATTTTTGACTTCAGTGCTAGCAAAAGGCTGCAAGCGTTTTTGTTAATTTCGTGCCAATAAATTCTTATATGAAGTATTCACATCGCGAACATTTGCAATGAAAATGAGTAAAAATTGTTTAAACTTTCTCAGGTGTGGATATTTTTCTGATGGCAGCCCCAAACACCTTTCTATCGATACAACTTTCGACGAAGTAATCGAAATTAAATTGGCTTAGGGTCTATTATTACTTAGAGTCGCGGTAATTAGCTATTGGTAGAATACACACTCTAAATCTGCACAAATCCTCTACTGTTCTACGAACATTAGTGTTTCTAGCGGTTCTGATTCGCTAGGGTTTTTTCCATATTTTATTTGCGTTTTTTGCTACTCGATCAATAGCAAGCTTGGGTAGCTAACATTGAAAACCACAACAATCCTGTGTCAGTTGTTACTGTTAAAAAAAAACAGACCTGTGATAAAAAAAACAGACCTATTATAAGATACAAAATTATTTTGAGCTTAGCTAATTTACTTCTGGGCTCAAATACATTCGGGATTAACTCACACGTTATCTCTTTAAGAAAAAATCCAATTTTGTTAACGATTCATCGATTAACTTTAATAGGACGCTGTTAAAAAAGGCGAATCTACTAAAACGTTACGGCTGAAAAGTTAACCATATCAGACGGGGAAGAAAACTACAACTCGTATAAATCGCTAGCACTACTGATTTTCTAAGAAAAGCAGACGAAACGTGCAGATTTATTAAACAAGTCTTTCAAATGTTCTCCTCACTACAACCAAGCTGTGTCGATAGTCTTACACACTTCGCTCCGATGACTGCATCGAAAGTAATAGGGTAGAACATTTTTCAGGGCTACCACACGCATGAATTGTAAAATGTAGGAGGGTAAAGCACTTGATATTAGTTTTCATTATAGGATGTCTACCAGTTAAAAATTTAATGGCATCAATACCTTCTAGAAGTAAAAACCGTCATGCAGAACGATGACGTCACAGTAAGTGGTCAAAGTGTCGCGAAAAATACATGCAGTCTTAAGGGACGTCCGCGGAAAAACGTTAATTGAACGGTTTGTGTTAAAGTGAGTGACATGAAAATAAAGTTATATCTGCGAAATAGTGCTAGTGAACAGTGAAAACAAAACTTAGTGCGGTGCGTGTATATAGTGTGAAAAATTCGCTACCAAATGTGTATCAGTTACTGATAGATTATGTGAAGTTTTGTGTCAATTTACTCTCGATAGAGGGGGGCCCGGTAGCTCTGCTCGCTAAGGCGTCGGGCTGAAAAGCGGTGTGCTACGGAGCCTTCGGGTTCGAATTCCACCAGTGCCATGGCTGTAAGTGCGAATGCGTGTGATTGCCTATGAGGGTGGCAAATGGGCCTAAACTGGTGGCCTAATGCTGGCCGCGTGCCCGGCAGCCCTCTTCACTAACCTAACCTAACCTACTGTCGATAGAATTAATTGAGAATTTGCCGCATATGTTTAACTGGTTTTCGACATGAATAGGCCAGTTGACGTTAATGCGGCTATTTCTTGATCATCGCCAACTATAGTAAATCGAGCATATATGTGGAAGTTTTGTGCACATATTGTGTATGTGAAGTTTTGTTTACAGGATGTGCTACACCCCGGTGTGAGAGAAAATGTTGATCAAAATTATCATTGTGACTAATGATTATATAAACAACATATCCACGCACAAAAACAAACGTTTTAGGTATTTTTTGAGTAATAAAAATCCGGACGTGAAATCTCCGTGTATATCGGCATTGCCTGTTGGAAATGTAAAATTGACCAGACACCATTACGTCATAGCTACAACGATTACGTAGCATGACGGCCCGTACTTCTAGACGGCATTGATGGCAGCATCTCTTCGTACGCAAATGACGAACATGTTTGGTGCTGGCAACACTTTTTTGGACTGCAACTAAAAGTATATCACAACTGTTTTGCGTCATGATCAACACACTCTGTGAAATTTTATTTTTGTGAAATAATTTAAATTATAATTATAATTTATCCGCTGGCTGCATCGGATATTCAGCAAAAATGGATAGGGTTGCCATCGGGAAAATTCTCAAAAATTGGAGAATTCAAACATTTGCTAGGTACTTATTTTCATTTCAGATATTTATCACATGAAATCTTACTGTATCTTAATCATGTTGGCAGCCTTTTTGGCTACATTTTCAATTCAGCTCGATGCCAATATCTGACTTCATCCCAATCTTTAATACATGGACTCTTTATTATAGTGAGCTCAGGATATCAATGACTCAAGAATGTGAAATGGAATTTCTCTCAAATTTTTTATGACCGTGTGTCTCGACGAAAAATTCCTGAGCTGTAATCGAAAGAGGTCACAACTGCATGACCGAATGATTTTTTTTTCGCAATCAATGGCCATCTTATAATGCACCATTATAGCAAACCTTTTGTCTAGGCTAGTATCTCTTATAAATTTATGATGACTAAATTATACACCAAAATGCATTAAAAGTAGTTTAGGTAATCGTAGAAGTTTCAAATGCGTACAAAACTTTAAAGTATACTTAACTCTTTTTCAAAATCAGGCATCATGATTGAGTGATAAAATTTTGAAACACACAAAATCTTTATCAATTTTTTTTCTTTTAAGCTCATTTTAAAAATATGTGTTGGATACAAATAAAAACTAGATAATCTTTTGTAAAACTTCCCCCTTCTCAGTTTATGAAAATATCGAAAAACTCTTAAGTGCTACATGCCTGCTCCGACACCAATATCATGAACTTACCACTGAACCGATTGTTACCACTTCCAAATACTGAAACAAACTGGACAAAAAAATACCCAAAGATCCGCAGCCTCTCCCTCCACATCGAAAAAATCTACGGAACATTTTCTAGAAAACTCAGAACTCACGCAGATTTATAGCTTCAAGCGATAACATTAAATTATCGTCAGGAAAGTGGTCCCGGAACTTTTGCATTTTTTTCTTAGCTCTACTTTCCCTAGTTTCCTCAATTCTACCAGTTTGGTTCGTCCTTCTTCGTGGCAATCATGATTCAAGTCTATAGCAGTCCCGTTTGCACTTGGGCTGACTACATACGTACATATTCCGGATTCGTTCATTTCCTGCATTTCGACCAACCGAATGTTCCTTAGAACATCTCATTGAACGGACAATCATCTCCAAGAAAACTAACCGAAAAGAAAGGCAAATTTCACTTGCTTGAGTTTCATTTCATTCGTTTCTGTTCATTTCGGTGCACAATGATGTATGTACATAGATGTACACCAAAACTTCCATAGCCATCGAAGAAGAATCTAAAAAGTATGCAACCAACAAACTGATGCAAGACTTTTTCCTCTCGCTTGAAATAAGAAACTTCTATGGATTTCATCTTCATCTGTTCTTTCAAAAATGAAACGATATAGTATCCATTCGCAGCATTAATTTTTCCCACAGATGACATTTTTTTGTATAGAAAAAAATATATATTTTTGGGTCCCGAAAGATGGTCTTTTTGATTCGAGTTTTCGTGGAGATCATGGAATAGGAATCTAAAGGATAGAGTCTGGAGATAAATGTGCTAATGATGGAAGAGAAATCAAGTAAGTTTAATTAATTTTTTGCATTCATTTTGGTTTGGTTTCATAATTCATTAGAGTTTGGTTTCCATAACTCATTTGGATTGCGGAAACAAAAATTCAAATATTTGGTAAGAATATTTTTTTTGCAGGGAAATGAGATCTTGAGATTCAGAAAAAAGAAGTTGGTGGTTGGTGTTTCACATATACATGCGCTTTCGACTGAATATCATATTATGTAATAGAACTAGTCACAAACTTTAGTCAGAAACTGGTCAGAAACCCATCAACAGTTCGTAATGATAAGGATTTTGCGCTGTCTTTATTATTTACTATTCTATTTCATACTGTAATTTATAGCCAATTAGCACGTTTCTAAAGTACAAAAAATAACGTTGTCAACATTCCTGAAATGAGATGAGTTAATCCTGCGTTCAACTACAATCAGCTATCGAAGACTCGATATTTACTTTCGCTCCGTCGTCATTGTTTCGGTAATCTTCCATTGTTCACATTCGGTACCCCACACAGGAGTACCAAACAGACAATAATCAAATGGCTCATACACGTGTTATCGACGAAAAGTACAACGCCTGGCTCATCACAATCCTTGCTCTTGGCAATATTCAATGTTTTCGCTGGACATCATCGAGCTCTGGGGCTAGAATATTGTCTCGGCATTTTATAGTTTCGTAAATGACCCAATTGGACACACTGCCATACAATATCCATCCAATATCCGAAACAATGTGGAGCAATCTCCAGGACCTGGTCGACAGCTTCGATAGATAGGCGATATTGTTGTAATGCGACAAGAAGAAACCTCATTTCGTTGTCAATAGCTCTCAGGGAGACGAAATAGAAAGACAGGAGCGAGTGTGCATATATAGGGTTTGATGAACGCTTTCGTCAAGGGGAATATGTTATTGGGAATGAAAATGTCCAGCGACCTTGTCGCTATCCTATCTGCCTAGTCAAAATTCGCAGGGACTAAAATTGGATGCTACTGTTGCTATCTTTCCTAAATGATTCGCATCGGCAGTAATTGTATTTGTAGTTTGTCGTTGGGATAAGAAATTACATTTATTGACCAATTGACCGCCCGGCAAATGCCATCAACAAATCTAATCTCTTTCGGGACGAAATGGCTACTGCCTGACTGACTGCTCCAATTAAACACAACTGTGGGTTTTGCGACGTGTTTACGCACATGTGACCGATTTCGTATCAGAAAATCGGCTTGGCTGCTGAGGTAGAGTTCAAATCGATCTAATTTCATAGGCATGATAAAGAATGGCTGAAATGCTTCATTCATTAATTCAAACTTTGTTTGTATCCCATCGAGTGCAAACTCAAAAACCCTGTCAAATTAAAATTCATTTAAGGGAAAAAATTGAAAAAAATCTCCCCCCGAAATATTTGATTGCAAATAGACACTTTCATCCCTCACTGAAAAAAATTGTCTCCAATTAGCCGGAAGCTTATAATTGACTCAATTCAATTATCTCTATCCCATAAATATCTCAATCACTTGTCTTCCATCCAGTAGACAACTCACCCTTAGAAATGATAATTTCACGCCGATTTTTTTCCATTCCACTCTATTTTCCACAATCATCCCCTAGTCGCAGTCTATCTTGCCCCAGTCCGTTCTCTATAATGATTAACCGATCGAAAAAAAAATTAAAAAAGGAGCATTTCAAGTAATTAAAAATTACAAAATGAAAAAAAGTTGAAGAAAAAAGTTGAACATCGCATCAAAATGACAACATCATTCACTCCCTTGTCAAGGACGTGGTGTAAGTCGATATCGTTCAAGTGAATGCGGATGATGTACTTTCAGTCATCAGCAACACTACCGTCGTAGTCGTCTTTGTCATCGAGGAGTTTCCTATGATCCGCTAACACTTAAATCGGTAACGGTGGCGTTTCTTTTCTCTTATGCAAGACTTCACTTTCCTTCCAATTTTTTTAATTAAAGAAATTGAAACATCTCTTGGTGCCAAGCAAATGGATTAAGCTGTATATTTTTGTTGAGTATGCGTTTTTGATACCTGAGGATTATTTGGGTAGATTGCAAAAAATACTTTGGAGCATAGGTACAAGAAAAACTGATTTTCGATAGTAAGAGCGGAAATGTATAGATTGCCAAACGTGTTTTTACTAATGTTAGAAGAACACTTTATTAATGCTCGAAGTACATTAGTATTAAAATCGATTTGACCAAAAATGCATATTTCCATAATTATATATATATATATATATATATATATATATATATATATATATATATATATATATATATATATATTGTTGCATGCACGCTAAACGAGCCGTCTTTCGTTGTGGTGGCGCCAGAAACAGCTAGAAACGGCGAGGAAATACTCGACATGCATTCCATACATGGATTTCATACATGTATTCAAACAACGAAAACAATCGTAAATAAAACGTAGAATAACTCTCTAGAAGGCAGTTTGAGAAACTTCGAGAACCTAATACACGGACCCATTTCCCATTTCGCATGGCGACGGAATTTCCCATTAGTCATTTCGAAGATGGATCGAGAACCCAAGACACATTTCTAGAAATGCCCAGATGTAGAATAATGATCAGATATGAGTATAAATACCGCCGCGAGAGGTGCTTGGAATCATTCAGTAGATAGCGAAGACAGCGTAAAGGCGCGATACAGCAGTTTAGTGTATCCGGGCGCGATTAATTAAAAGCGATAAAGTGCGAGTAATTATAGTGCGATAAATTGAAAAAGTGTTAAATTGTAACGCGAGATTATAGTAGTGCGAATATTAAGTGTAAATAATTAAAAGTGTTTATAATAAAAGTGTAATTAGTGTTTTTAAAAGAAACTGTTTTATTTCACGAATGTCAAGAATATCGAACTCACGGAAGGTGTTCAACGGTAGATCACAACAACTGGTGTCAGAAGTGGGATTCTGTCGCGTTCGTGATTTGAAAAGTGACTTTTAGTGAGATACTGGACAGTGAATTTGTATGAACAGTGAAAATTAATAAGTGCGCGGACAATATAAAAAGTTAAAAGTTTCGGACAGTGAGCATTGTAAATTGAGTGGACTAAAGTGATAATTGTGAAAAGTCGTGTGGACTAATCGAAAAACAATGCCGAAATTAGTGAACGAACTAACATTGGCAGAGTTGAACGTGGAGTGCGAGAAGCAAGAGCGGAAGCTGATAGTGCTTCGAGAGGAAATGGATTTGCTGAAATTGGATCTGCAACGCGTGAGAGCGGAAGGAATTGTGCCAGCTGAATCAAGAGTCGGTAAAGCGCTGAAAGCACCAACGTTTGATGGACAAACTTCTTGGGCCAACTACAAGAAGCAGTTTGAGGCAGTTGCAGAGTTTAACAACTGGAGCGATCAAGAGCGAGCGCTACAACTGATAGTGTCATTGAGAGGAGCCGCAGCGGAAGCTCTTCTGACAATTCCAGAGGACGATAGCTTCAGCTATTCAAGCGTAACGAATGCTTTGCATATGAGGTACGGCGAAGATCACCTGAAGGAAGTTCATCGATCACAGCTGAGAACACGGATGCAGAAACCAGGGGAGACGTTGCAGGAGTTGGCTCAGGAAGTTGAGCGATTAACACTTCTGTCCTACCCTAGGTTTGATCCAGAGCACCGGGATGAGCGAAAAATGCTTTCATCCAGGGAGTGCGTGATGAAGAGCGTCAAATAGCACTTCGTTTGGCTGGAAAACGGACGCTGAAGGAGTCTTTGGCCCACGCTCTCATCTACGAATCGGCGAAGATGGCGTCGCGGAGAAATGTCAGAGTCGGTGAAGTACGAGAGGAATGTATGTGCAGGAAAGCTAATATCTGCAGAGAATCAAGGAAAAGTGGAGCCCCTCAGTGTTGGAATTGCGGAGAAAAGGGTCACTTGATGCGTGATTGTCGCAGGAACTGGAAATCGACGTATTGTCCAGAATGTGAGCATAGCAGAGTTCCTCGATGCTGGAACTGCGGAAAGAGCGGACATCTGAGTCGTGACTGCTACAGGAAGTACCGAACTAGGTACTGTGAAGGATGCTCAGTAACATTCAAGCATAGCGATGAGTCAAGATGGTCAAACAAAACCACTTGTTCTTGGAGAACGGTAGCGAGACCAGTAGGAAATAAGTTTGAAGTTCAACGGTGTGACTGCAACAATGGTAAACCTGAAACAATCACCGTTGCCCGGTTGCATGTTCGTGAGAATAACTTGAGTCTTCAGGGGAAAGTCGATAACGAAGCTTGTGAAATCATCATCGACACTGGAGCTGCTAGATCGATCCTGAGAGCGGATATGGTTAAGTCCTGGAAACTCAGTAACGCTGAAAAATACGTTCTTCAGACGGTAACGGGTGATTCTACGCGAGTTCTTGGAGAAATCGTTCTGCCGATACAATTTGGAAATTTGGTGTTCGAGCATCAGTTACTGGTAGCGGAAATAACAGACGAGTGCATACTTGGAATGGACTTCCTGGGCTCTCATGGTTTTAGCCTGGATTTGGGAGAGCGAAAAATCAAGCGGACGAGCAACGAAGTATCATTAGCGCGTTGACCAGGATGGAAACAGCGAACAGAAGAAAAATAAGATCACATATGCGTAGCTGCGAGACGAGTAGGCGTTTTGGCGGAAAAAGAAGGAAAACCGTTAAAAGTATCGCAGGGCGACATAAAATGCAGCGAAACAACGAAGAAATTCACATCCGGATCTGAGCGGAAATGTGTAATGGGTAATATTTCTCGAAGACTGCATATTGGACCGAAATCTGGGATATCACCGGAAGACCACAAAACAACGACGAAGTACGTTTCGAAGCGATGGCAGCGCCAACGGCTAGACTCTATTCGCCAAGCAGTGAAGAAAGCGGAAACGAAGCTGAACGAGTTGAAAGCGACTTTAATTGGATTTCCGAAAAACAATTTGGTGTGGGAAGGATCGTATGACGAACGGCGGAACGAGGTTGTCTGGCGGATACATCGAAAGCACCGATCGAGAGTAAAGGCTTTACATCTAGTTTGCACAAATGTTGACGACGAATCTGTTCGGGACGAACAGGTCTAAGGAGGGGGTAATGTTGCATGCACGCTAAACGAGCCGTCTTTCGTTGTGGTGGCGCCAGAAACAGCTAGAAACGGCGAGGAAATACTCGAGATGCATTCCATACATGGATTTCATACATGTATTCAAACAACGAAAACAATCGTAAATAAAACGTAGAATAACTCTCTAGAAGGCAGTTTGAGAAACTTCGAGAACCTAATACACGGACCCATTTCCCATTTCGCATGGCGACGGAATTTCCCATTAGTCATTTCGAAGATGGATCGAGAACCCAAGACACATTTCTAGAAATGCCCAGATGTAGAATAATGATCAGATATGAGTATAAATACCGCCGCGAGAGGTGCTTGGAATCATTCAGTAGATAGCGAAGACAGCGTAAAGGCGCGATACAGCAGTTTAGTGTATCCGGGCGCGATTAATTAAAAGCGATAAAGTGCGAGTAATTATAGTGCGATAAATTGAAAAAGTGTTAAATTGTAACGCGAGATTATAGTAGTGCGAATATTAAGTGTAAATAATTAAAAGTGTTTATAATAAAAGTGTAATTAGTGTTTTTAAAAGAAACTGTTTTATTTCACGAATGTCAAGAATATCGAACTCACGGAAGGTGTTCAACGGTAGATCACAACAATATATATAGATATCAGCAAAAAAATTCAGTGACTATTTCTCGGGAACGCGCATTCTGATTGAGCTGAAACTTGGAGCATACATTGGTGTATATGCAGAATAGGTCCAGGTCCAGAATAGGCGCCGGTGACCATTTCAGTGATATTTTCAAAATACCTATTGTTCCGTCCACAAATCATTTTTGGAAAAATGAAGTAAGCGAAATGATTTTCGAACGTGCTTTAAATGTCAATCGGATAGTGTTTTGGAATTTTTTAACCGCATGTGTGCACCAGGTGCCTAAAATGAGATCGGGAAATATTGAAATTTTTTGAATTGCGATAACTTTTGACAGAGCTATCAAGTCATTACGAAACTTTCAGGATGTATTGGTGTTTGCTCTTTATGAGCGTGTTGGCAACCCTGTAGTTAGGACAGGAGCTGAAAGTAAAAACCTTCATATCATCGACTCTCCCGAAAAATTTTCGCTTTTTGGGAAAAATCCACTCATATATACATAAATCTTATGCTTTTTCTACATAACCAAAGTGAAATTTCACAACGGGCAAGAACGGTAACCTTTCCCCAATTCACCTATATTTTTAACATCAACAACTGATGTTTACGAAAACTCACGACTCAATAATCAGATACTGTTGAAATTTACGGAATATATTGGTCTTAAGTAGGACCAGGTCTGATAAAAGTGGTTTTGAAAATCACTAAGAAAAAGAATTGCTTTTAGCCCTATAAATTATGATTCAGTCATTTAATTTAGACGTAATTCACTCTTTAGCTTAGTCTTACTCTATACCAAGGTTTGGTAACAATTTGATTGAAAAATTCGGTTGGAGCTGCCAGCTTTGGTGTCTTAAATTTTGAGAATTCGCTGAGGAAAATGAAGCTCTTTGCCCTATAGCTTCCAGTACAGTCATTGAACCATAACGAAATTCAAATGGTAAATTAAACTTATTGTGGGCAAAATGCAGTAGAAATTTAGTTTCAAAACAATGATAGGTTGTTTTTGTATTTTTTTGACAAATCTTTAGTAAACGGTTTTATCATAGAATTTTCAAATCGTATTGATCCTATAGTGAAAATAAACACCACATATTAAGATCTAAAAAATTTGAAAACTTTTGCTAATGGTAACCCTAAATTTCTTTGCATCCTTATAACTTCCAATGTACTGATCGAATCAATACGAAATTCGCAGAGCAGGTTGACTTTAACGGGGCAGATGCGACATATTTGCTTTGGTGCTAGTAAAGGGTTGCCAGCAGTAGGCGTTTTTTGTTATTTTCGTTCTAATAAATGCTTGCATTAAGTATTTTTATCGCGAACATTTGCAATGAAAATAAGTAAACAATGTTTAAATTTTCTAAGATCTGCACATTTTTCGGATGACAACCCCAAACACTTTTCTATCGCTGTAACTTTCGATGAAGTTAAAATAAGCTTAGATTCTTTTATTACTTAGGATGTATAAGTTTTAAGTAGGAAAAGTAAGTAGTGGTAGAATATACATTCAAAATCTGCACAAATCTTCTACTGTTTTTCGAACATAAGTGTTTCTAGCGGTTCTGATGCGCTAGACTTTTTTTTATTAATTAGTTTTTCTATAGCTAGTTTTGACTACTATCTTTAAAATGATTGCTCAAATCATCCTGAGAAATAGTCATATGAAGCTGCACTGTTTGGTACCAAGTCGTGTATTCTTTGGGGTTTTCCATTTGTTAAGGCTCTCGTATGCATTTCGTTTTCGTAGCTGCTGAGCCTTCTTGATCACCTCATAGCTGTCTCATGTTATGTTATGTTACTCTTCCAGGGTGTGTTCTTATTTGTTTTTTTTTCGTCCTTTACTCGACCTAGTCTAGAACTTAATTTATTAGTCCAACTTACCGAAAGCGTTTAAGAAAATCCCGAACCTTCTTGAAAAGTGACCAAAAAAACTATTGGAACTCTTATGGCTGTTTCTTGTTTTTTTTTCGAGTGAACAACGTCGTCAACTAGTCACGCAGTATTTTTTCCTCCTTCTTTTTGATGAGATTTCCACTTATTTTCCTCATCAAATCCAGTCTTACTTGTTGAGTGTTCAATACTTTTCAATATACATGTATACTGTTAACAGCCGTTGAATCTTTGAGCTGTAGGACACCATTTTATGGGAATGTTTCTGGTCAGACGGGGATGGCGTTGATCTCTGCGTATGCTTGGGTTTCTGGTATATATTGAATTATTGATGTTCAATCTTTTTGACTTTCATTGAAAAGTGCATATCTTTATGTGTTTTGCTCAGATTCTCCAAAGGTTTCATAAAAGCATATTTAACACGATAGCCTGGATGTATTCTACATACCTCAAAAATGAACGGAAAAGCGAACTTTATTCAAAAAGTTTCAGTTTTAGTCTTTTCATCAATATCATACTCATAAGGGATGGTAAAGGATTTTGCATGTTGACACCTTAAGTACCTTTGAAGTATATCCCTATGAAAGTGAAGTAGTATTCACGCATTCTAATTGAAGCAAATACGAACAAGTATTTGACCCCTCTTCCCCAAAATCAATCTTCAAAAAACTTAAGTGCTTGTTTTTCTTGTACGGCTGGGAACAAAGCCTTGACATAAAAGCTTATCATTTGCCCGTTTTCAAGACGCTCTTTTACCTCTTCTCAACCTCTTACCGACCTATGATTAAACTTTTCTAAGGTTAATTTGTCCACAACTCATTTGGTAGTTCTTCTTGTTTGTGCAGCTGTAGCGGGGACAATCTCCCTTAGCCTCGATACTTCTTTGTGTTTTTTTTGAAGGCATCTAATTCTTGGCAAAGCTAGATTTGAAATCCGTAGCTTGTTGATTTCTTCAATAGTCCCCTTATACTCTTCCAAGATATTTTGCAAGAAGATATTTCCATAGCTCATAGTAAGTAGTCTCCTTTATTGAGCTTTTCCATGACCAATCGTTTATGTTCATTCTTTTTCATAATGTCCATAGCGTTTCGTTTATCTGGTTTAGTATAAAACGCCGGTTCTTCTAGTGTGTGGAGTTCCTGGTTCAAACATAGATTCGGACGAAAGATACACACTCCGAGCTTTAAGTTCATCTAGCTCTGAATAGTTTTATGAATAATTTAGCGGTAAAGTGAGTCATGGAACTAGCCACTTCACTCTCGTATTCACATTGATTATAAATTTGTGAATGAAACTCTCCGCCAGCTTCAAACCACCCAACAAGGGTTATCGGAGTATTACTTTACTTTGCTACGGAGAGATTCCATCTCATCTTTGACTTTCAATGCACTTGCTTTAAAAAAAAATAATGGCGGAAGCTTAGTTTTTCAAAAACGTTAAGTTATGAATCAAGTTTACAGAATAGAGTTTTGATTATACCTAAGATCTTTTCACTAAACATTTTTTTAACATATATATCACTACCGCTTTAGCACGTATCCCGATAACTTTGATTTTCTCCAAACAAGAATTCAGAAAATAGCCTCAAAAATAAAAGCTTGCCTAATCTAGCTCCTTTGTCTTTAGAAAAAAAAATTGTTTCGGTCTTTTTGTATTTTTTCCTAGTCATAAAAAGGGTATTATACTTTATATTTTGAGGCTTAAATAAAGCCCAAGAATATTTAAATTACTCATTGGCAGGTCATAGATTTCTAATTTATGTCCTCACGATTCTTGATGGGAAGCCAAATTCAAATTTTAGTCGATTTAAGTTTTAGTCGATTTAAGTTTTAGTCGATTTAAGTATCATGTGAGGGGGCCCGGTAGCTCGGCTCGCTAAGGCGTCAGGCCGAAAAAGCGGCGTGCTACGGGGCCTGTGGGTTCGAATCTCGCCAGTGCCATGGCTGTAAGTGCGAATGCGTGTGATTGTCCATGACGGTGGCAAATGGGCCCAAACTGGTGGCCTAATGCTGGCCGCGTTCCCGGCAGCCGTCTTCACTAACCTAACTAAGTATCATGTGTGTGCAGGGTCTCTTACTAAAACCATTTTTCACTCTTGATTTTATTTTTAACTAAGACTTAATACAGTAAAAAGCATCAACTTGGCTGACAGAAGAATATTTAATGTAAGCGCTATTTTCGATTTTTCACAATAAGTGAAACCAAAGAAATTTTCCATATTTTTTATAAGTTAACATTATAATCAGTTAACAGTTAACATTAAAATTGTTCTAAGGTTGAAAATATTTGAAACACATGCTGAGTTTGGATGATTTTTGTATTTACTTTCGCACCATCAATCGATCGATCATGGAAATATATATTTGTAAAATTTTATATTCGACTGATTAAAATTGCTCAGATATGATGCATTTTACTTTAAAAAACTGGCATTCGCGGAATAGCTTGCACTCTAATCAATTTGTTTGTATTTTTTTTCCAATATTTGGTATAAAAAAACTTTCTTCGCATGACACCGAATCTATGAACAACTTTACATGATAAGAATATCAAAACAATATGCAGGTTCTATTTATTTGAAACAGAATTTTATTTCAATTGTGCTGAAGGTTGAACTCGATTCTGTATTATTTTGCACTTGATTTTTTATGTTTAATATCCGTGATTTCATCATTAGTTTTCACTTTTTGAAAAAATATCAACTTTATAATTTTTCTATTCGATCAATGGTTTCTTAACACCAGCATTACCCAATATGCACATAAGTCCTTTATAAGCCCACAAACAAGCATCCTCTTCTTTCGGTGGTTTACATTTGTCCACATCCTCTTGAGTCATTGTGTTCCCAGTGGAATGAATTTGTTTCCAAGTTCTTTCGATATCCGGTCCATTTTCATTCCAAGTGCCCGTTTTCTCCGATGTACATTTGACAAAACAGTGCACTGAAGGATCATCTGGATAGATATGCTTCAAGATTTTCGCTTGATTTTCCTGTGAAATATTTTCGGATTTGAAACATTCATCTCGATACTGGACAAGTTCTTCGTTGGTTTTGGGCTGCCACGCATTGACGCTGACCTAAAAGCCGAAAGACTCTAATTATTTTACAGCAAACTTTCACAACAAACGTTTGAAATCAATAAATTGCAGTTCCATTATATTTAAATTTTTATAGGTCTGTTCGCGTACCTGAATCTATTATAATATATTAAAATAGATTCGCAGAAAGTCGTTTTTGTACTCTTGCTGCAAGCCAAAGTTTGCAGCAAAAAGAAGCCAGCTGCCAAATTCTGTTATTGCTGCAGTTTGCTGAAGTACGCGAACAGACCTTATGTCTAATTCACAATACTCACCACAATCAGAAAAAAAACACAACCGACAATCACCTTCATCCTGACACGGCTAAATATTAACTTTTAGGCAAAAATGATCCGAACAATAACAAGTATTATTTAACACTAAACATACTCGAATCGACAATCAACTGAATTGAAAAAAATTCTTTCTATTCATCATTCCAGCGATAAGCTTACGAATTCCGATAGTGACTAATTGACATTTTCAACCTTTTTTTTTTACGAAATCAAACTTGCATCACGAGAAGTTTCAATGGTTGAAATAATTCTTAAACTAAAATGTATTTTCGTACAGTGAGAACAAAAAAATGATTGTTTTGTTGATTATTTTTTTCGGGAAGGGTAAATGAACTAAGCTTTATACGCAAGCTTCGTAATTCCAAGTTCAAAACATGAAATTAGAATGGAATTTGATGGATTTATCAGAATGAATGATCTTAAGTGGTAGAATAATTC
This sequence comes from Nemotelus pantherinus, assembly GCA_963978885.1. Classification (NCBI taxonomy): domain Eukaryota; kingdom Metazoa; phylum Arthropoda; class Insecta; order Diptera; family Stratiomyidae; genus Nemotelus; species Nemotelus pantherinus. The sequence goes on from OZ022263.1 coordinate 179,074,633, forward strand.
AATAAAATAAAATAAAAAATAAATAATCGAACAGTTGGTATACAGTTTGACTATCGCTGGGTCTTTGGGAGCTTTTTCACCATGGGCGCAAGTTATTCGATCAGTGGCGCTTGGAGCAGTGGGTTCAATTGAGTGGATTATTTATGGTCGTGCACCTGAATTTTGTGAGTAGATTGTTATATTTTACGCATTCGGTGGAGTGTTTTAATACGATCGCACAGCACGAATTTACTTTCAATTTTTCAAAATGATTAATTTAAAAATCAGATAATGATTGAAATAAAATAGCTCAGTATAAACAAAACTAATCTAATTTAATCATTCATAACGTTTGATATTTAGCATTTATTTTTACTACGTTTACAATGCCCTTCCCAACAAATAATATTTTTTTTTGATACGAATATATGATTAATATATTAATGTAATATTATACTAATACAGCAGGTCAAAAGCTTTATTGACGAAATATGATCAAATTAGCAATTATTAAACATTTTGCTGCTTTTATATATGCAAACAATCAAGTACTGCTCCAAATGTTCTGTAAGAAGAATATGTCTTCGGTCACTCAAAATATTTTTATATGTGGAAAAAAATCTCTCCACATCTACGGAGGTGACTGGGTAATATTTGAAAGCAGGTGCTATGCTTGCATTTATAGTTTCTGGCAAAAGTTCCATCGTCCCTTTAATAAAGCTATCAAATCTGACACAAAGATTCAAAGCCTGAATTTTTGTTCAAAATATTTTCAAACTTTTCTTTGAGTTTCTGCGGAAATCTCTCTGGCAATGTGTTATTTGGCGAATTTTTTCATAAGCTGAATATATTCTGTCAATGCCAAATCCTGTGTTGGTATGTAAGAAAAATGAGTGCAGATCAATGAAATATTTTTCTTAATACTAGGATAGTTAAATGACTCCTGGGATTGATCAATCGCTTTAGCTTCTGCAAAATCAAAGTCATTTATAGTACTTTCATTGCAAAATAGCACTGCTTCGATCCACGTTCCCCATCAAGTTACCACTGGCTCAGGAGGTAAAGGCATATTTGGAAGTTTTTCTTAATAGGCTTTGTTACGAGCCGGTGCCTTCAGAAACATTTGTTTCGTCAATGATAGCAATTTATTTAAATTGTACATTTTCTGTAAATTCGGATAGCATACTTGAAGGGCTTCGTCTGCCTTTATCATATTGAAATATTAATATTTTCTTATCGGCAGAAGTTTCTGGAAATATCTTTTTAAAACCCTCATTCATAAATATGGCCATTGTTGAGTGGTTTTTTCTAACTCCTTGCTGGCCACTCAATAGGAAGTCGTAGGCTCCAGTGTTAATGCGCCGACTATTAAGTTGGCAATTTAGCGGCCACAATTGTAAGTGGTTTCATCGGCTGAAATCCAATTGAGTTACGTTGCATTTTCGCGGACATACTATGCTTCCATCGGGGTCTTTTTGAATTGTGCTTGGGTGAATCACAAGCAGTAGGTCATAGCGCAGAAGTAATTCCAATAAGTTCAACCATATTTAATGTTCAAGATTGAATGTCAACAACTGGCGCCCACGACCCATCTTTGACGAGTTGATTCGAACCCTAAAAGATCTAGTGGCAACTCAATCGCCCCAAGCTGGGGAAGTGGCAATGAACCGGACTTCACAATGCCTTAATGAACCCTGATTAGGAATGTGACATGGGTCCTGTTTTGGACGATTTTCCAGTTCAGTTATCTTCTACTCTGGAGTCTGCTATGCAATAAGCGTTCAACCAGGAAAGCATACCATGCTACCTCATTAAGGGGGGAAATACATGTAACTGCTATGAAAAATCGATTATTTTTTATTACATTAAAATGTTTCAAATGCTCTAAAAATGCACAACAAAAAAATTTTGAAGCAATATTCGTATTAGTTCTCGAGTTTTAGTTAGTTATAGGCAGTGCGGCGTTCCCCAGCCGGTGGAACATACCTGCCGCGCGTCTTTGGCATCTTTCTCTTCAACGCTATGGGCGGTTCTCTAATTGTGTATTCCAACTATATTCTTATAAATCTGAAATTCTAAGGAAATATAGATACAGATGTACATTTACACTTATATATTTTTAAAATATACAAAGGGGCCTGTATTTATGAACCTTGTTGAACCGGTTTGAAAATAGTTGAAATATCAGCTTACATAACTGTTGGGATATTCAATAAAGGCCATACATTCCTCTTGCACCTAATGAATGATTCAAGATATCGAAATAAGCCCCAGCTTATTTAGTTATGCCAAGAGAGCCGACAACGACAGGATAGAACGATAGAACCGTCGAAGCCTTTTCAGCTCAAAAGAAGCCCGAAATGCTCTCCGTGACTTTCTAATGCACCAAAATGATATGCACGAGAAGACTGAAGGACTCTTGTATGAACCTGGAATCACTGACTTACAAATAAGTTATAATAAAAACTAATAATCAATGATTTTTATCTACCGATGTACTTTTTCAACTTCTGTACAAAATATCTCAAAAAATTTATACTACAATCTATAATTTATACCACATCTACAAAAAAGTATTATCTACTCGTTGAGTTTACATGTTATTGTAATTTCGGAAAAATAATTTGTTTATTAATGTTTAAAACGTGATTTTTTGGAAAAATAATCGATTTTTTTGTTTAATCCAAAATTAATGTAAAAATTTAATTTTTTTTGTAAATTTTAGTGGTTCACATCTCATTAGCATATTTTTTTTCTCTGAACGTTGCAAGCTCCCCGGAAAAGGCATTAAGTTGTACGAGGCAGTTTTTGATGTGTTTTTTTTTTCATTCGCTCGTATCGCCGCCATTTTGCATTGAAAAATTATTAAAAAAAATATTTTCACTTACTTTGAGACATGTACTTTAAGGATTTAATATTGAACATTTTCTGAATAAACAAAATATATTTTTTAAATCAATCTAAAATTAACAGTTTTTTTCCCATTTTACATCTATTTCCCCCCTTAAGTTCGTTGTATCAACAGACGCAAGTAGTGGAGGCTACATATCAGCATGTGATATATCTGATTACGAATGGTTCTTTTAGGTGATGCCTAGATCGAGTTCATTGGTACTGCTGATTCTATGAATCTAAGTACATTGTTATTAGTTACATCATGCAAACTACGGGTTCCTGCGTTTTTTGAATACTCCAACCTATTTTTCCTAGCTTAGCTTCTCTAGAGAAATTTAATGTACTATGAGAAAATCGTTAAATCATTAAGTCATTATCGTTTGCGTGGTTGTCGTTGTGGTACTACCACAGCACAGTGGTAGCAGTGTAGTTCTGAGCCAACGATAAAAGTAATGCGTCGGTATATATTCGGTAAGTTTTTCGTGCTATGCATGGAACCACGGGGCTAACTTTCCCCTGTCAGGATTGGTTGATATTCCTACTTTAATACAAACAATCAAATACTCAATTGACTCCAGTATGCTGCAATGTGCGATGTGCAGATGGCGTGCAACTCAGACCTGCAAGCCAACCAAAATCATACAATCAAAATCAACCAAAATCGTACAATCTCATAGCGACTAATTACCTGCTCGAATTAACGCGGCCTGACTGCAAGCGGCTGGTCAGCATCATTACTGGCCACTGTCTTGTAGCAGCTCATGCCATGAAAATGGGACTCCTAACCAGAAACACCTGTAGAAAGTGTCAAGAGCCGGGAGTCTCAGAAACAATCCAACACCTTTTGTGCCACCGCCCGGCACTGGAGAGAACCAAACACGGTGAGCGCTGGCTAGTGGATCTCTCACATGTAGCAGAGCAGAGGCTGAAGGACATACTTCAGTTCGCAAAAAAGTCCGGGGCCTTCGATGACCTTTTGGACTGAACTTTCCTTCTCCGGGTCCATTTATCTGGTATCGCTAGGGACCAATGGGTCTTTGTGTGGCCCTCTGCCAGCCAGTTAAATCTTACCTAACTTAAGGAAGTATTACCGATTCTTAGTTTGTTAATTTATTTTTAATATTGCATGTCCTAGTCTGATTAGGCATAAACAACGGAAAGTTTGAGCTTTCAGCTTTATAGCTTTATAAAAAAAAAGCTTTTTCGAAAGCCCGACATCGTATTCTTGCATTCCCGTCATCTAGAATGAGCACGAATTGAAGCTTTGGTCGGCAGCCGATTTTACCTCTGCATGACCCGGAATGTGCGAATATTGCATGCTGAGTGATTGTGATGCTCATTGGAAATTCCAGTAGTGTATTCTCGCAGCTACTAAGAGGAATTGTTGCTCTTATTTCAAACATTTTACTTACCTGTGATGATTGAAATGCTCCGAGATTTTCATCTTTCCATTTTATATAGCACTATCCATAGCCGACGTGTGCTCGCAATTTCTTTTCCCTTTATTTCTGCGAGTGATGCTCATTGGCCAGTCATGGACTTTTGGAAAACCCCTTTCAGGCAGATTACATTTACACTCCTAAGAATGTTTGGTTCATGAATTCCATCTGGAGTGCATTACAGTGATTCCCGTTGGGGAGGCTTGCTGTTGGGTTTATGATGAGCGCTTTGGAAAGTTTTTACATGAAAGATTATCGGTCTCTCACTAGCCTTACTTCAAAGAAACTATCCTCATCGTACTACCTAACGTTTCTTCCAGGAGAGATTGGTTCCCACGGTCACCTCGAGAAATTTAAAATCAGATTTCCACTGGTCGAAATTAATATAACACGAGCATAAATTCCCACTCTATATGTTATTCCTTTATTTGACTGATGACAAAAGATCACTAACAACTTCCAAACGGCACTGAGCCAGGGGTGTCCAAAACAAATCACTGCCGGCGCAGCTCAGTAGAATATATTTTCACGCCTCTTAATACGGCAACATGCAATTAGCCACTTGCTTTCAACGTTCGCGACTGAAAAACAATCACAACTTCCGCTAAGGAGGTGTAAAATATAATCATTAAGCAAACTTGCTCAAGAAAACTAATGGAAACTTAACTTCAAATATTGTTAAAAGTTCCAAAAAATATGAAATCTAATGTTCAATATTGTCGGTCCGTATTTAAAATTAGCATTCATTGGTTTGTCATTTTAACTATCAGGTGTCCATTCAATACTCCAGCTTTCATATTCCTACTGCGAACCCAAAAAATCTAAGTTGCAAGCGAAGATAACAGAGTCCTTTTTAGTCTACATTCGTTTGTGAGTGTTTTATTTGTCACAGTATTTGCATTTTCCTATCAAACATTCGTTTGTATCAATACCTCTATCAAATAAAACATCAATATACCAAAGAAAGATACATTTAACCCATCATCACTTATTCTCAACCCCCCCCCCAAATGAGCCTAAACTTTAAATCGAATTCACATTTCGTAAAGTGTTCATGTCACTTTGTTTTCCAATTGTTTGCAAGTGTGCCCATGTTGTTATCGAAAGGCCACTTCAATGGTCATATATTAGTGTATTTTGGTCACTTGAAAACTTGACCCTTGTTATCTTGGCCGAAGGGCCATTTTCGATTAGATATGGACACGACAGACGAGACAACTGTTGCTTGTCGACGCTTCTTCTTCGAAGACACCATTTCCTTTCATCCAGTTCAGCAGCCACCACAACAGTCTCGGGCCGAACATGTAAGGAAGTCGTGTCAAAGACCTCAGGATGGGATAGGGAGCATTTAAAGAAAATGAATGTCTTTCAATCGACTCCAACTGTCTCCCAGGGAATGTCCATGATTGAATTCCTGAATGGATTAAATTGAATGTTTTGAAATGTAATTTCGGAAGATTTTGAATAAATTCAGGTCTTCCGGAGAAGGGGATAGGTATATATGTTGTCTAGCTGTTTGATAGGTGTTTATATTATTTCTACTGTTGGGCTTAAATAATGTCGAGAAGATTGTCAGAAGAGTAGCTGAGGAACAACGAATGGCATTAGAATTGGAACTTTATATCAATGTTCAATGTTCGGAAAATCATGCTAGAAGTTCAAATTCGAATAATATATTTCTATATTTGAAGTTTTTGCGTATACTTTCAATATTTCATTTTGTTTTAAACAATGAGATCTAATTCCGAGTATAACAATTTTTGTCGCCCCCCACTTTTTTACTATCAAAATCCAAGCAAATATTCCGCCCAGATTCTGCTTCCGAGTAAATGTTTACAGTTTTGCAGAGAATCGACAACAACAAACAATTCTGGCGGTTTGTGTATTGCAAACACTATGGTTGACTAAAGTTCATGTGCCAATGACTCAGTACAGTTACAAAGAGAAACAAATTGCACTAATTTGATAACCGGCCACACAACACAAAACAGAATTATTTAGTTCTTCATCCTGATAACGAGTCTGGCGTTCGAAGCGATCAGATCGTGGTTTTTGTATTGCCTCTCTAGTATTGTATCACAAAAAAATATTTTACACTTAGAATCATGAAGTCTTTGATTGTTTGCATACTGCTATTAGCTTTGGTGAGTATTAATTTAAATTCGAAAAAAATGTTCAAAAATTCATAGAAAAAAAATTCAACTTTTTCTCATGTTCATTTTCCATTTCCTTCCAGGCCGCTGCCAAATGGTCGCCAAGAACACGCGATCAGATGATCGAAGACCAAGCGAAATGTTTCGAATCTCTCAACCTAACCGACGAATTGATTGTCAAGATCAAGAAAGAAGAGTATCCAGACGTGAAAGAAGTGAACTGCTATCTCCGATGCATCATGCAGTACGGCAGTGTTTGGGACGATGAAACAGGATACAACGTGGAGAGAGGTCTGTCTGAAATGGAAAATGCTGGATTTATTCCGGTGCCACAAGGTATTAGAACCTGCGCAAGTTTGCCAAAACCATCAGAATCTTGTTTATGGGCCGCACAAGTCATCAGATGTTTTAAGGAAAATAACTACGTTAAGCCCAAAAAACAATAAGTGGTTTAGTGAGAATATTAATAGATTTCTTAAGAAAAATAATTAATTTAATGACTTCATGGATATTACTGTTTGTTTGTAAATGTATTGTATGTTAATGTATTTTTAAGTAATTATGTTTGTGTTTACTTTAATTTGTTTAAATTGATAATTTTAAGGGAACAAAAGACTGTTTGTATTATATATAATAGAGGTCAATATGATAATAAATGACACGATAATTGATTAATTTATTTTGTTGGTTTTTATGTACGACGGTTACAAAAAAAAATGTTGTAAGAAAAACAAGAAAAAATCAGTTTCCAGAATTGCATACGATTTGATCTGGTCGATTTGAACCAAGTAGAATATTTTAGTATCTCATGACAGAGAATGAGAAGAATCGCAATTTCAAAACTTTTACAGACTTATTTCAGTAAATTGCTAATTTTCAATAGATTGCGAGACGACATAAAAGTCATATTGCGTTGGATATGACTATTTCTTTAAACAGAACAAGTATAAATCACACGAAATCTGCAACGTAAACCCACCATCTACTGTAATTCGAGCGATTAAGTCCTGATTCAATTCAAAGACTTTGGTCTAATGATCTGTGAAATTTAAATATTTCACAAACGATAGAGCCAAGGAATTTTTGTTTTTTATGTTTGGATATGCAAAAGATTTTTAAAAATGTTGTTCAATTTATTTTTAGGCCTGTCTTTAAAAAAAAACACGTGCAGCATATTTAGAAATTTCGTCAAACTTTAAAATATTTGAATGATTCTATCAAACATGCGACTTTATGGAAAAAATTCATTAAAACAAGATAAGTACACAGTGTATTTTGAATTATTACGGTTCATTGGAAATTGCGGAATTCAAGTCGCCCCGCTATATGCACTTGAAAGTACAGTAACCTGTTATTTTGCGCATTTTGCTTTTCTGCAGCAACATAACGCACGTGTTCTTTTAATATTGCGATAGTTCATTGTCCTCGTGAGAATGCGTTTTTCCCTTCTACATATATGGATAAAATGCCTGTTTTTGTTTCAAAATAATTTTGATTTAATTTAATCCAAACGAAAATTATTTAAGTGGTTTACGGTCTTTTGTCAGGAATAATTCGTTGCCTAAATTATACTTATGTTTATGGCCAGCCCCAAATGTAAAGAATCTGAGCACAAAAGTAATGATTTTACAAAAACAAAATCGTGACTTTGAAATTTGTTTCATAGAAATTCGATGATACTCTGTGTCATCATGAAAAATAAAACACATAATTAAAATTGAATAGAATAAACAAACTTCAAGGCACTGTAACACAAAAACAATTTAAATGTAGTCTAGTGTTAGTGATATGTCTGGCTTAAAGGTGATTTTATTGGATTGTTATTCAAAAATATGAATAATCATAAAACAGTTAATATGGATCGTGAAAAATTTTATCTTTTCTGCGAAAAATAGTAGCAGTGTTTCTTTTAAGAATAATAAATCAAATTATATAAACGTATGGCCAGTTTTTATCCATTGTTAGCTACTAATTTGAGAACATAGAAAATCAATATTTGCCCTAAACGAAGTGTTTAAGCCATATTACGTACATTATATCATATGGATATGGAAGAAAATATACAAAATATCATAATCGTAATAACTATCAGGCTCGTAGTATTTTTTTAACTACTATTTTGCATTTAAATCTGCAGATAAAAAATAATCTTTGACTTGAGATTCTCCGAAAGAAATCGGAATGATACATTCAGAACAGTTTCATAAATGGAATAAGCGTGACTTTGCTTCAAATAAATATTAATTTAAATCTCATGCTAATCGAATTTCAGGCTATGCATCTTTTAAAAGTCTCAAAAGGCACGGAAGATAGCCTAACTGGTGCTCATTTTGACTTCTCAACATCATAAGTATTGTCGAATGAAAACATACAGCTTTACGGGCAAAAAAAATAAAGAAAGCATACTAAGATCTAGCATGAAGGTCTCAGTAGCTCATACAAATTGTCATGTAGAAATATTGGGGTAAAATGAGCCAGCATGGAGCTTATTAAGACAACATTGTTCCCAGTGCTGCTACCTGTTTTTTTACTAATGTTCGAAGAACATTAGTATTAAAATCGATTCGGCCAAAGATTCATATATATATATATATATATATATATATATATATATATATATATATATATATATATATATATATATATATATATATATATATATATATATATCATCAAAAAATTTCAGTGAAATAATCTCGGGAACGCACCATCCGATTGAGCTGAAACTTTCAGGATACATTGGTGTATATGCAGAATAGGTCCAAATTGCACTAAATGTCAATTATCTTTAACCCTTTGGCGCCGGCGGCCATTTTAGTTATATTTTTAATATACCTATTATTCCGTACACAACTAATTTTTGCAAAAATAAAGTTGACGAAATAAATTTCGAACGTGTTTTCCATGTGAATCGGATAATGTTTTGGAAGTTTTTAACCCCATGTGTGCGCTGGGTGCCTAAAAAGAGAGAACAGGAAAACTTGAAAATTTTTAAATTGCGATAACTTTTGACAGAGCTATTCAATCATTACGAAATTTTCAGGACATATTGACATTATTTTGTTGTAGATTTGTGTAGCTTTTAATGAGCGTGCTGGCAACTCTGTAGCTACCGGAGGCACTGAAAGTGAAAACCTCCAAATCATCGTCTCTTTTGAAAAAATGCCGCTTCTTCAATAAAAAAAGCCACTCATATGTAAATCTTGTACTTTGTTTACCTATACAAAAAATAAAATTTGATATGGTATAACGGGCACGCCTGGTAACCCTTGCCCAATTTACCTATATTTTTAGCATCAAAAACTTCTGTTCACGGAAACTCACGATACCATGAGCAGATTTAGTTGAAATTCGCAGAATGTATTGGTCTTAAATAGGATCACGTCTGATAGAAGTGATTTTGAAATGTGGGCGATTCTGTGCCAGTGGTGCCATCTTGAAAAATCACTAAAAAAGATAATTGCTTTTAGCCCTATAAACTCTGATTGCATATTTTGATTTTGACGAAATTCACACAGTAGCTGGACCTTACATCAAACCACGTTTGGTAGAAATTTAGCTGAAAAACTCAGTTGGAGCTGCCAGCTATGATAATTTTGGTGTCTTAAATTTTAAAAAATAAAAATTTGGAAGTGAAAACATTCAAACCATCGAATATCCTAAAAAATGTCCGTTTCTTACAAAAAAAAACCAATCTGTATACAAATCTTTTGCTGTATCTACACGTTCAATGTTAAACTTTGGAAATTTTATGTCGGACAAGAATGGTAACCCTCTCCCAGTTAACCTATATTTTTAGCATCAAAAACTTCTGTTCTCGGGAACTCACGAACCAATAATCAGATACAACTGAAATTTACAGAATGCATTGGACTTAAGTAAGACCAGATCTGATAGAAGCAGTTGTGAATTGTGGGCATTTCTGTGCCAGTGGTGCCAGCTTGAAAAATTACAAAGAAAAAAACTGCTTTTTGCCCTATGAAATGTGAATAAGTTACCAGATTTTCATGAAATTGAACCTTACTCTAATCTCTGTTTGGTGGAAATTTGGTTGAAAAATTCGATTGGTGCTGCCAGCTATGGTAATTTTTGTGTCTTTGGTTTTGAAAATTCGCTCAGGAGAATAAAACTTTTTGCCCTATAACTTCAGTGCAGTCATGAAATCAATACGAATTTCATACAATTAATGGAACCTATTATAAACATTATTCAGGCCAAATTTGGTTGAAAAGCCAAGATAGGGTTGCCAGCTATTGTTGGTTTCGTGTTTAATTACAATATCTTTACTAAGCGGTTTTATGGTAGAATTTTCAAATGGTAATGATATTGTAGTGACAATAAACAGCAAATATTAAGTTTTCGATTATTTGAAAAAACTCGCTACAGGTAACCCTAAATTTCTTTATACTCCTATAACTTCGGATGTAATATAACAACGTGAAGCAGATGTGATATATTCTTGGCTTCGATACTGGCGAAAGGTTGCCAGCACGAGTCGGTTGTGCTACTTTTGTACCAATAAATGCTTACAATTAGTATTCATACCGGAAACATTTACACTGAAAATAAATAACCGATGTTTCAATTCCCAAAGCTCTGCAAATTTTTCGGATCGCAGCCCCAAACACCAACTTCAGTTACAGTGCTGCAGGCACTGAGCATTTTGTTCATTGATGTTATATGAGATGCTGCTTTCAAAATTATGTGATATAAGCAACTGATAACAAATATAATTAACCCGTGTTTTGCTCTCATAAACGTTGAAATTCATGCCAGTAGTAATATCTGAAACCTTCCACCATATGAGTTATAATGCATTCTTGAGACCAAAGTAAAACGTGGTGTTTGAAATAGTTTGGCCGTAATAAGCAGCTCATGTGGAGGAATATGCACTCAAAGCCTGCACGATTCTTCTGTTGTTCTTCGAACATAAGTGTTTCTAGCGGTTCAGGTGCGCTAGAGTTTTTTTTAAAATAAAGCTAGATTCAATTTTATTTAATGCTAAGTAATGCCAGATCCTGTAAAATTATAATGCTAAATAATGTTTTCTTATTTTAATAAAACAAACATGGTTCGATATGAAAACAATATAAATTTATATAATAAAAACAAAGTAGAAGTTTAAAATTTACATCGCAAGATGATTTTATTTCTATTAAATATATGTCAGTCTCAATCTTCTTCTCTTGTGTAGAGCTCATTTCTACCAATGTTTTTTCAATTTGGAGTCTCACAATGAAAACAGCAACAATTATTTATTTTTAAGTGAAGGAAAAGTAGTAGTGTCGGTTGACGAAAATTTTTCTCCATCGGTATCCTTGCGATTGTTTGCACTTCAAGCCCTAGCAAAAAAATTGATTTACATTATTTAAGAAAAAATATGAACCTAGAATATACAAACTTTGTTCAACTTGAACTTGTAGATGACCAAAGCTATTGGAAGTCTGAGATGGATGGGATCACATCACAAATTTGTAGCATCATCCCCATTTAATCGAACGAGAAATCTAAATTTACCAGATTTAACGCAATCCAAAATTGCCTTAATATTGGAATATCTACCTTTCCATTTTATTTCAATTATATTTCGATTTTTCTGCAACGTTAATAGCACTTGTCCCTAGCACTGGGACAAAGAGTAGAGCACAAAGGTGTAGTACTAGTTCTAATGTACTTTTGGCTACGATCGGTCTGCAGTGAATTCATTGGTAGCGGGTGGGTTTGCAGCAGGGATTAATCGGTCGACAACTGTTTCGTTTGCTGGGGGTAGGCTTACAGTTGAAATTTTCAGAATACTCTAGCCTAAAGCGCATATTTATTGAAATGAGGCAGCATTACATCATGTTTTCAAATGTTAGGTCTGTTCGCGTACTCTATGAAGTACGCCTTGCCATGAAATCTTTTTTGTACGCTGCTTGACTGAACACTGAAAACTTTCCGTCTTTCATACAAGAGCATGAGATTTCAGTTGAATTTAAGTTAGCGCGAGATCCTAAAAAGTGTCAAACGGTGTGGCGCGAACAGTCATACTAAATCCAGATTAACGTCCGGAGATTGCCAGACTTTCACAACGTTTTCCAGACACCCAGTTTTTATTCAAAATCTCCAGAGTTTTTTTTACACTTATGCTGAAACTTTTATATTATAAATGTTTAAGTAAAAGTTTGAAAAAATCATATACCGCAAATCAAAATGTTAAACAAAAGGGTACAGAGTTTGAAAAGCTCAGTCTGCGGCTAGCCCTTTGTTGAATTATACAATTAAATAAGCTCTTTCAAAGTGAACCCCCACAAATATTTTGGCTTAATTTGGAAACAACAGAATCAACAAAAATAATATTTAATAATTATATTGGAGAAAACCAAAATAGAGCATGTTAAATTTTTAATTAATATGTAATTTTTAACATAGGATAACCTTTACTTGGGGGCTGATTTGATTATATTTTAGTATTCACAACGCAATGTTCAAAATTATATTGTTAACCAAATATGTCAGTTCCAGTTTCATGGATCCTGAAAATGTTGTTTCGAAAAGACAACCTTCAACTATCTTACTTTGTGAATGTGTTACGAACTTAATAAAAATATCAGAATTGCAGAATTTACATTCACAGTGATGGGAGCTGAGAAATATTAAATTCACCAATTTCAAAACCGGCTATGCTAAGTTATTTTGGAAACAAGTGGCAGCAATTGAAACACAAGAACGCAAGTCTGCTTTTCCAATTTTGAGTACTTTTGTTTTTCACCATTATCCTTACCCAATTCTTCCGCGTGTGTGGAAAGAACTTTCTCCCAAATATATCTCAATAAACGAAAAAAAACAAACGATTACAAATAAATACTCTAAGTGGCATACTTTTGTTTAAAGTATATTTAACATCAGAAATAAAACTTATGCAGGTATAGAACTAACCGAAGCCCTTAAATCAAAAATATTTTCGGAAAATATATATTAAAACATAATCCTAGTTTGGTGATGATAAGTGTCATGAATTATTTTTAGCCATGCATTGTTTTTTTTTTGCTGAAATAAATGATTTTTATTCAAATGATCTCGTTTTTACAGAAAATAAGTTTCGTTATTTTATTGAAACTAAAATCCCACGATTTCTCCAGATTTTTTTAAAAAAATGCTCAAGACTCTTTGTTTTTTTTCCTGGCAACGCTAGGCGCGAATACAAATTTTCAAATATCCGGGGCAAGGAAAATATTTCTCGCGCAGTGTTATTATGAAAGTCGAATATTTTTATGGAGATACTTTATTATTGCTTAATATGACTTTATAATCACTATCATTATTTCAAAATCAGACAATTGTCACTTATGGTTGCCACTACTAAGGAAATGTCATGCGATCGTCTTTATTCTTTTCATGAATGCCAGATCTAGCATTCAAAATGCTAAAATGGCAGCACTGATTGTTCCAAGAATGCGTTGTATATGCATTGTAATCGCACGCAAAGTGGGGTAGGGTGTTATTTGACACAAGGCCAGAATATATCAAAATCGAATGAAATTTCAATTTAAATGATATAAAATGTTAATTAAATGATTGAAAACGATAGGAAATGGTTCAATTATTCCAAACCATGCTACCACATAGCACAAATCCAAAAATTGTGTGTCGTATTGGCACATTTAAGATGCACTTCAGGTTTGCATTCCATGCAGGCGTTTGTTTAAAACTTTGTGCATTTTTTGGACACTGCTTGCAAACAGATGATGCAAAAGTCCTCTTCTGATTCATATGACGTTTTTTGGCCGGTGCTGATATTTTGATCGGTTTTTTGGCTGGTGTGAAAGACCGTTTCCTTTCGACCAAATCGCTAAGATCTTCTTTCTTTTCTGCCAAGGCTAAGACGTCACTTTTCATAGGCTTACGCCCCATATTAGTCATTTTTCGTGGCGTGCCACGGTGAATCGTTCCAATATGCTCATGAGAACGTTCTAATGAAATATCGGAAATTGAGGCTTCCTCTGAAATTGAAGTGGTGACTTCTTCAATTGCAGCGGGGGGTCAGTCCAAGGGCAAATATGCCGTTGATCATCTTCATTTTCCGGTTTATCAACAATAACCGGAACATTTTCACCCGAAATCGATGCCAATTGAAAATATTTCTCGGTGGAAATTTGAAGATTTATTGGGAAAATTGCAGTTGCTTGAAAACCGGATTTGATATTTCTCGATGTCAATGCCAAACCCAAGCATTTTTCGACAACTTCTGGAATATGTTGAATTTTTAGAAGTTTGCCAACACAATTTATCATCCATTAAGCCTTATAAAAGGTTTTCAAAGGATCAAAAACGCTAGCGTCCACCGTTTGCATTCTGTTGCTTATTTAGCCGAACTATATTTGATGAAGTGTTGCGCGAAGTTCATGAAATCATCATGGGTCATCCATCCGCTGCCGCTTTTTACTCATCATTTTGCTCATCAATTGCTCATCAGTTACAATTGTGAAATCGGGAAATTGCTTATCAATTCTCTCAAGAAGACGATATAATGTCTTTGTATACATTTTATACTGACCGGCTACAGCATGCAACGATTGTGATCTCGTTTAAGCTATCAATTCAAGCAAATTTGAAACATCATTTTGTTTTGCTGAGGTTTTTCCTATGTAATTCCGTGGCATGGGGTCTAAAAATTAACAAAATTCAAGAAAAAACACTTAATTCCAGTCAAAACAAATAAGAAGCGCAATTACATTCTGCAAAATTGCACCATAATGAGTTTTCTGCCAAGTGTCAAATTACCCCACAAATTTTGTGTCGGGTTACCTCGAAGCAAAATTTTGGTGTGCATATATGCGTCATCACAAAGTATGCAGATACATGCAAAAAATTTCGCAAATCGAAAGAAGAGAGAACAACAAACATTTAGAATGTAATTACTTTTGTCAGGACGTCGAAAAAATACAAATTACAATGCACTAAAAAAAAACTCAATGAAAACTTTTGAAAACCCGAAATTCTAATTTTTGTTAGAGAGAACGAAAAATGGGTGTAAAGAACTCTAGGTTTTTATAAAAATCAGCACATACAAAAACAAATAAATATATGCCAACGGCGCTTATGTAGCTGGGACTTTGACAGAGTGTCATATTACCTCGTGTGTCAAATTACCCCACATTACTATACTGCCCTGATTCATATAAACGTTGTATCTAAATTTTTGAAGTTTTTAAGTTAACATCAGGCTCGAAAACTACATATTCTATTACATCACTCTGCAAAATTTGAAAAGCCTATCATTTGTGGAAGTATGTTAAAAACAATATTGAAGAATGCACTCTCCATATATCTCCAGTACAAATCAAAACACAAATCATTGAATATCTCGAAAGCGCTAAAATGTAGATATAACGTTTGTGGCGATCAGAACAGTATATTAGCGTGATCAATAGACAGACACAAGTAGAGGTATAATAAAGTGCACATCAGGTACAACGTAGGGCGAATATTATTTCCCATAATGCTTCTGATGTAAAAAAAACTATTCAAGGTGATCAGCTTTTAACTGAGAATCGCAAATGACCCTGCAGTTTTTATTTTAATCTTCGTGTGACAACTGACTACTCGATAGTGTGTAGTCAAAGGAGATAGTGGATGGTTATGCTAGGATAATTGGCTGTCAGTCAGGAAGTCAGCATAGGTGCGTTAAAGGGCCATTGTGATACCACGAATATACTCTCCCTCAGCAACTGTACTCTGGGAACTGTTTGGTTTCTTTGATTAACTGTCCAACATCTCTTAGTTTGAAAAGTGGTAAATCATCAGTAAATGGAAAACGGATTCCTCTCCATCTTCTGAGCCACAACTTTGACTGAAGTCGTCGAATCCTGCGCATAAACACATTGCGTGCCACTCTACGAGGCAGTAGCCCGTGAGAATGGCAGCAACGCAGCGGAGAGCACTACAGATTGAAATCAATAGCCAGCTGGTACGACGTGCATCCAAAGACGACCAAATCTGTCTTATAATTGCCTGGGATGCTTCATTCGCCCAGCACTTCTTAGCAACCTGGAGTTATTTTTGCCTAATGGCTAGTTTGGCCCATGACATTGGTTTACCTTTAGTGAAAGGGAATAAGTCTCCTGCTAGCAAGGGCCAAGTCCTGCCAATCGGTCGGCCACACAGTTGCCCTAAACACCCGTATCTCATGGTACCCAAATCAATTGCACTACCGAATATCTCGACATCTTCTGAAGATATGCAAGGCATTTCGCAACAATTCTGAATACAGTGCAATGTCCAGCAAGAGAGTAAATAGTTCCTTGGTTGTCTGTGAAAATACATGCATTCATTCGGAATATTTGATAGCACAAATTCTAGTTGATATCCTGAAATACAGCAAGCAGCTCTGCCTACAATAGTCCAGGAGGCAAAATGGTAGCCTCGAATTAAGTTCATCCGAGCATATACCGCTGTAAACTTTATTGTTCAATTTTGAACCATTAGTAAATATATATGGATAAGTTCATATTCGAGGGTGATACCATCAATCCATTTATCTCAACCCAAAATGAGAGCTGAGAGCTAGTGCGTGAACTTCCTCTGATAAGATTCTAACATGGCCAACTTCAGCTCTAGTCCATACCAAGATGCAGTGCAGATAGCAGCCATATTATCTTGTTGCAAAATTATCATATTGTTTGCCAACCAATCAAGCTGCACCAAAAGCGCCTTAGTAGTGTGGTATAGTGGGCCCCTGTCACCAAACGTGTAGCCAACCTTCGCACTTTTTCATGCATTCGTTGGTAAGTGCCAATCGAAGCAGTCTGCTACCAAGATACCACACCATACAGAAGTATTGGGTCAACTATGGTAGTTAAAGCCATGCCACAATTCGAGGTTGCAAACTCTAAATTGCTTCTATGGCTTTTTTTGCAGCAGAAAAGTGCATCAAAAGCCTGTAGTGCTCTTTCCGCGATGTTTTCATTCCACAGGAGCTTGGAGCTAAATACCAGTCCCAAATATTTGACCCTTGGGCCCAGGTCAATGGAGACTCCGTTTAATATTCGTAAAGATAAAGCGATAAATCGTTTACTTTCTTGTAAATAGTAACAACTCTGTTTTTGTAGGGCTCACATTCAAGCCGTGATTCCGGCTCGGATGTGAAAGTATATCAAGAGACTGATTTAATCTCTCCAAAAATGAAGATATATACTTTTCTGGCACTGCTATGGCTATGTCATTCACATAAGCAACCATAGACCTTAAAAGAGTGTTTACCATAGTTTTCCACATCAAATAAGGGAAGATTCCTCCTTGAGGTGTGCCCGTTTAAAGATATGGCAAAAAATTAATTTGACTTTCATGTTACGTATTAATAAATGAAAATAACATTGTTATTGAATATAGTTTTACATTGCGTTATTTTTAATTCTGATTGTTTGAATGAGACACAATTTCACAGTAAGAAAAGTTGAAAGAATAACTCATTATTTCAATTTTAAAAAGGAGATAAGAAAAAAATGCATATTTGGTATTTATCAATGCAAATGGTGCTACAAATACCTTAAGATGCATATATGCTCTTAATTCTTAAAACAATAGAAAAAAACATAGTCTGACATGACGCATCATCACTTCTTGTAACAATGAACTCCTTTCCAGTAAAGTTTCTTATCTTTTTGCTTTCCAAGTCCCATGCGATGGCTAATCCCGTCAAGCATATGACCACATTGAAGCCAAAAGTCAATGAATCGTTTCAATTTACTCGTTCCGGAACAATAACTTTGAAGTTTTTCCTTGCTCACGAAACTCCTATCGACATCACTCTTATAGCTCACCCACGAAGCAACCATAACGATTACTACTTTTCCATTCTACCTCAACTTCGGTTTTCATCGGTCTATTAAGAAAAATCAACTCTCTAACGAGAAACCTATAGAACTCTTCGAAAAAATCTCTCTCACTACTAACGAAACTACGTAACGCTTGAAAATCATAAGGGTAAAAGTATGTCCTTGCAACGGAATGATATTTTCTAGACTTTATTTTCTTTATTAACCAGTCGTGGATTTTTGTTGTAGGGATTGAGCTAGAAAATTCAGATCTTTACTTCTCTGAAATAAGTAAATATAAGTTTGGACTATGTGATGAATTGCCCTTGGCTAATGAAGGAGCTTGATAAAGATGAGAAAAGAAAGAGAAAAATAAGAGATGGGACAGTTCTGGGTAGGACAACGATTTATGACTGTTTTCTTAATTAACGAAATTTTTTGCTGAGGAAGATTCTGTTCGATTGGTAAGTTGTGTTTGTTTAGCCGTAACCGAGGATATAGTGGTGTGAGAATTAGAGAGTTTCTAAAGTATTCGATGATTTTTGTTTTAAGAAAATGTGATGCAAATTCAGTTTGATAATATTAATATTTTTTATTTTCTGTGCTGGGTTTTCTCTGTTTGCTAGTTGAGAATCCATTCAGAAGAATAGTTCATCCAAAAACTAGTATTTTTGTAGCCTTCAACTGATTAAAAGCTGCATTTGGACTTTATTCAATTCGCAACTTCCCTGAACCTGGAACCTACTTTCAAATCCCGAAATGATATTCTATTCTGTCCGACAGAATGGATCTGCCGCACTTTCGACTGCATTACATTATTAGCTCAGAATATTTCTCTGACCTAACAACAGACCCTTCTACTAGCATGCACGCAATTCCATATCACAACACTATCAGAACTACGAAATGCAACCAATTCCGAGAATTTCTCCCCAATTTGCATTTCACCCCAAAATATCCTTAGACTTGTATCTTTAGCATTTTGACGTCAACTATAACCGATTAGGCTTGTCTCAATCGTTAGCCTGCCTGAACGAATTAGAGGTATCAAATCGGTCAGTACTCACCCATAAAGACTAAGCTTTCTCACAAATTTTGCATTCTATTTGGCTTGTCCTGTTGTCCTGTCCTCCATATATCAAAAACTTGTTATGATTTGTGTTTCTATTAGGCATCCTGGCTTTGATTTAATGGTTTTGGATATATTTCTCCGGATGATATCCAATATCTTGACCGAAAAGGATATGGACAATGGCTGAAACTGGACTAGGTATGGCGTTTCGTTTGTTGAAGGATATGCATATTGGCAAAGATGTCCAAGGACGATACCGGCCACAACTGCAATATATTCTAGGTGACATTTGTCAATGGATGATTTACGCGTTATTTGGGATAATTCGACGAAGAAGGTTTATGACAGAAAGCGAGGGAATGGTATGAGAAATGGGCAATATGTGAGAAAACAGAGATTAATGGAAACCCATTTCGAACAGTTATGTGAGGACACGATTTCAATAAAATCGATGTATCATCTTTTGAAGCAATTAGATGACTTGTATGGACTTAATGAAAGAGACAGAAGTAAATAAGGTTTCGACACAGTTGAAAAGAATGGTGAGTCCTCAAGCAAGCTCTCTAGTGCTCATATTTTATTTTTACTTTATTTCACAGTCAACATTCAAATGAATTCAATTACAGTTTGAAAATTTCGCTACTAGAAGCCGGTTTGAGAGTTTAAATATTTTGAGGCAGAAGACCAAGCTCCAGAGTATTGTGCTTTCTCAGTAGTTTCGGCAAAGCCGAGTGGTAGTAAATGGAGAACCTTGTAAATGGCACTGCAAACGTTTTTGAGTATTGAGTGTCACGCGAAAGGTTGCAGAATTGTATGTCCTTATAGTTTGAACAGGAGACACTGGCCAAGGAAAATATGGAGAGCAATGAATAGCTCAACGTTAAGTAGTCAGAGTATTTCAAATAAAAAAAGTCAGAGTATTTCCAATAAAAAAGTTATACTTATAGAGAGGTCTTCGACGTTGGACTGATTCAATTGCTTTAATTGACACTAAAAGTGATGTAACAAAAGATTTGAACAACGGAAGAGATGACTGGCAGGTGTCGAATGATTGAGAGGATATTTAAACAAGCCGGACATTTTAGAGGCAAGATTGACGATCTCAGAAATGTGTGAAATGCAGTATATGAAATAGCTTTAAATCTAAATTTATGAAATAGCTTTAAATCAATCGATTCACTTTTTGAGAAAAAACTATTGCATGGCATTTCAAAATATTAAGCACAAGCTTGTTTGCTTGACCCAAGTTTTCAAATATCCGCAGGTTGGATTAAAGGCGGCGGATGGATTGCATTTTTGCAAACAGTGTAAAATTATCGGCGTAAAAACGGTATTTGCATGAAAGAAGTAACGGCAGATCATTCACATAAAATAAGAAAACAAGACTACCCAGAATATATCCTTGTGAAGCACCAATTTTAGATTTAAAAAACGAAGTGAGGGAAGACTTGTATCGAACATAACAAGCTCGATTACAAAGATAAAACTCTAGCCATAGCATAATAGAAGAGAAAAATGCAAATTTGTGCAATTTCTACAGGAAAATGCTATGGTCCAGATTATTGAATGCCTTTGAAAAATTTTTGTAAAAGGTGTGTACTTCAAACCGCTCATCAAGTTATTTGGTAACGTAAATTGAGAAGTATACTCAATTTTTGAACCTAGAGTGACGTTGATGGAATCCATTCAATCCATGCTGCTCACCACAAATTAAGTGACCGTATTCGTTGTTAATGATATTATGAATATGTTGCTCCGAGTCTTTGGGGAAACCTACAAGAAGTGATATCGGACGGCACAAAATTTATCAGAAGAAAAATTTCTGCATTTCAGAATCAATTGCATAAGACGCAGTTCTCCTTCTTGAAAGCAGAAAATGTTGGCTCAGAAAGAATTTTGTTGAATAAAATTAATAGAACCAGGCTCAGCCACTCATTTGTTCTTGTCAAACAAAATTTTCGGAAGACCCTCCAAGCCGGCACTGGAAGATAATTTTAGTGTTTTCATAATTGTTTGAATAGCTTATGGCGTCAGCAACGCAATAGGAAACTGGAATAAAATTTGCGGAAGATAAGATATAACCAGATGGCAAATGCAGAGAAAGGGGATCGCAGCCTGTTTGAGGAGAAGTGGAAATTTGGTCATCGTCTTTGTTGCTAGGAGGTGAAATTTCAGCAGTACATAGCTGCTTATAGTGGGATGAAAATGGTTTAGCGTTACCTTTTTGCAGAAAATATTTGGCTAATGAAAATTGAGAAGTCTAATCATTTATATCTTGCTTTTACATACTTTAGTTTATTGTAGGTAATTATAATGCATGGTGAACCAGATCAATAAAACTTTTCTTGGTATTGATAGATTTTTTAACCAAGAAAGTTTGTTTTTGCGCTGAGGATATGCAATTGGAATAAGTGGAGAACAAAAGTTTCGAAAATGCTGTAAAATTGTTGACAGAATGTTTTCAGGATAACCGAAACACGATAGGTCCAATCGGAAGAGCCCAAAAAAGTTAAAGCTAACGTAGTCCCCGCGAAAAAGTTGTATATATAACTTTTAGGCAAGGAATCTGGATTTAAGAAGATTATATGGATCACGAATTGAAAGAAGGATAATTCGATCTTACACCTTTATCAGGAAAAAAAGATTAATATTTATCAACGGGAACATTAGAGAAGACAAAATCCAAGATTGAATCCAAATGATCGCGAACAGAATTAAACTGAAGAAGTGCATAGTTTTTTTAAGTGACTGAATTTCAGGCAGATCTTGAAAGGAATACCAATCACTGTTTGGAAGATTGAAGTCTCCAAAAAGTATAAATTTTGAGTTTGGGAAAGAAAAATAGATTGTATTACTAAGGGACTTGTAGTTTTCTCCATTGAAATAGCCAAAAACAATTGTTTGCAAGATTCACGAATGACCTGCCAAACCTTGAGATATCTGAAGGTTGAGTCACGAAAATGACTATCTATAAGTCTATGAAGTTTTAAGTCAGGATTTGTCCAAACGTCGCTCCAATCTGGCCGTGCTGATTCGCCTACTAGTGCCTATAAAATCAAAAAATTATCAAATCTTTTGGGTCGGTTAGTCAACCTTCCTCCCTTTTTATTCGCAGTACTTTCGCAGCATATACTTCAATGACACTCCTGCTCTCCTCGCTTACCAGCATTGCATACACAACCGTCTCTGACGTGACCAGGCCGACTGCTGATTCAACAAAGCAGCTCAACTTTGCGAAGTGACTGCTCACAATGAATGTGTGCTGAGCATCAGAGAGCTCGAACAAACAGTACCAGTAGCTCCCACATTATCCACTCTATTCAGGCATTTCCTGTCAAGAATTCTACAAAGGCGCAAGTTCACCTCTCCGTGGCCTCCAAGGATCGATAAGACCAATTAACATAGCCATCAACCCTCCTTTACTTCGATCACTCTAACGTTGTTCTGTCCGGCTCTCAGCAACATGAACAACATGTATTTGTTAAAGGTAAGTCAACGGTTACAAACTTATTGTCTTTTACAAACACCGTTGCTTCCGCAATCGACAAGCAAAAGCAAGTAGATGTCCTATATACAGACTTTGCTAAGGCTTTCGATTCTGTGAACCATGTTGTTCTTCTGTCAAAGTTAGCAGGGTTTGGTCTCTCTGGTGTCCTCTTTTCTTGGTTCTCCTCCTACGTTCGTGATCGTTCTTGTGTTGTGATTGTTAACTCTTGCTCTTCTACACCCTTTTTTCCTACCTCAGGAGTTCCGCAAGGATCTATTCTTGGTCCTTTATTGTTCCTTTTGTTTGTTAACGATCTTCCTTCCCTCTTTAATTCACCCTGTCTTTTGTACGCTGATGATCTCAAAATTTTCAGAGTGATAGAATCCGCTAGTGACTGTTCCTTATTACAGAAAGATTTGGATACTTTGGCTACCTGGTGCGCAGCGAATTCTCTCACTTTGAATGTTTCGAAGTGTCATCAAATGTCTTTTACCCACAAAATATCCCCTCTTCTCTTCTCCTACTCTGTCCTCGGCTCCCCTCTCAATGTTGTTGCTAGTTTCAAGGACCTTGGCGTGATCTTCGATTCCAAGTTGAAGTTTGATTTACATATTTTACACGTCACTGCCAAGGCTTCTCGTTTTTCCGGCTTCATCATTAGATCCTCTAAACGTTTTGTCAATCTTTCCACTCCTCTATATCTGTTTTTTTCCTTCGTTCGTAGTGTTCTTGAATACTGTTGCCAAATTTGGTGTCCACATTACGCATACTTGATTGCTGCGGTTGAATCCGTGCAACGCAGATTCACTCGCTCATTGTTCTTTAAGTTCAATATTCCGTATTGCGATTACAGTATGCGCCTCTCCATCCTTCAAATTCCTTCCCTTGAGTCACGTAGAGTGTTCCTCGACGAGTGCCTCCTTTTTAAACTTTTCAGCGGCTGTATATTGGTGGACCCCAGCATTCACCTTTCTGTTAGAGATTCGGGCCGTCCTTATAGAACATTGTGTTGTTTAAAAATATTTTAAAAAATAACGTTCTATCTGGTACATGAAATTTGCCATAGTTTAATCTTTTGTTGTATCTTTTTTTTCGGTCGATTTTGCTTTTGATTACTTTTCCTTTCTGAATTTCACTTAATTTTAATTTTTCTTTTCTTTTTCTTTGTATATATATATATATTTGTTTTCTTTTTTTTGTTATGTCTAATCTATAATTGGATTTGTTCTGTTGATTTGGACATTAATAAATAAATAAATAAGAAAGTTATCCTTCCTTGCGTTCTCGTGCTAGTAGATCTATTGGGATTACTCTTGATGCCACCAGCATGGGCTCATCTGAGATCGTGTGGTAGCTACATGCGATGCGCAGAGCACCCGTGCACTGCACACGGGGCGCATCGCTTCCAGTTTTAGTCCGTTATATGAAGGCAGAATTGGTATTTACGATCAGTGCGTACTGCTTTGTCTCACTGGGTCCACTGACGTTGGCCGCTAGCCTACTCAACGAACCTACAGCTAAGAGCCCTATCACATGCTTGGATAGATATGATTTCAATAAGTCAACTTGATGGCCATGGACACTCAGTCACACAGTCAAATATCTAACCAACTTGCTGATCTGGAGCTGGACCCATTTCATACCCATGACATTGCTAATGTCATACCTTTCGCTTCGTCAGATAAAAACCTCGGCTTCGTCGATATACAATCTCTATATTTGAGACCAAAAGCTAAAGTCCGTGCTCAGTCACCCACCGTTTCTCATGACTTGGTTAAGCCTTAGTTGGGCGAAATTTGTAGATATGGCAGTGTTAACCACTGTGACTAGGTATTTCCAAGCGCAGCCCGTACTCAAAGACAAGAAGGAGCTCAAGCCACCAAGGTAACTGGTCTGGCACCATGACATTCCTCCTTCGCTCTTGCTACGTCTCAAACAACTCCTGAGATGGCATCGATTGTTGAATGGCTTTTCCGAAAGCACTACTGCGTGTCAGAGAGATCAACAGCCGATCTGAGTGCTGGTTGCTGACAGCAGCCAGCATGCACAGCGGACAGTATGATGTTTGACCGCTAAAGTTACGTTTACAAAAGTAGACGTTAACATTACTACCACAAAGAGAGTCGACGCAGGAAACAAAAATTGAATCATAACCATTTTTTTATGCGGACGGTATTACAAACGAATAAGCTGTTTGATGATCATCGGCGGAAAGCAAATTTTCCTCAACAATGAGAACACCACTGTTCCAATCTTAGTAAAAAAATATTTGAATTACCATCAAACCGGAATATTTGATGCGTAGCTAACAATTTGAAGCTCAAAAAGTCCGAGTTAAACCAAGGGTGTGTTCAATGTGCATGCTATAGCTGCTCCAAAAGCATAGCATAGCATCACTTTAGCAAGTGTCAAAATTCGCAGTAGCTAGGTGAAGCAGCTATGGATATTGGACAGCCAAGAGCTGCTACGAAGGTCAGCCTTTACACAGGAAATTCAAAAATAATTTTGTTTCGATTTTTTTATTGTAATTTTTGCATTTTCGTGGATCAGTTCAATACTTCCATTGCACTTTGGAAACTGTATGAAATTCAAGAGTTTTCAACATACAGCTGCACATTCTATTAAAATTTTCCTAACATATTTAAGACGTATCACTTATTTCCGGCTTTTGACGCCATATATGAGAAAAAGAGCAAAAAATAATCGTTGAAAATTTGATAATACAGGAATCAGAGCACCCGGCCTTTTACGCTTCATGCTCGCCTTCTAAAAACTCAAGATGAGCTGCGCTATGTACAAGCCAACTTAAAACTCGAGTTGAGTTTAAGTGTTAAAAAGCCCGTATTTAATTTATGCTGTCACTATTTTCAAATTTATTCCTCATCTCCTGTGTCACAAAAGCGCAAAAACTTCTTTTCATTTCAATTTCCAATTGAAAATGACGTTCAAACTATATGTCAGCTGTGTACGCACGGCCATTTTGCCTTAGCTACTTTCTAGCTATCCTCCAGACTACGAGCAGCGAATAGCTGCTACCTTAGCAGCTATTCCGGAATATTGGACAGCCCGACTGTCAAATAGCAAGCATCAGAAAGTAGCTATTTCGTGACATTGGACAGCCAGAGCTGCTAAATTAGCAGCTAATAGCAGCTATAGCATGCACATTGAACACACCCCAGGTCTCTGACAGGCAAACTCTGTCATACGGTGCTTATAATGCCTTAGGCTTAAAGTCAAGGAGCTTGGCACTCAGAGCTCCCACGTTTTGGTTGTATAATTCAAATTTTGGTATGTTTTTGGCTTGCAACGATGTCTGGGTGCTTTCGGTTCTCTGTAGTGATTTGTTTTACAATCACCCTCAGAGACCAGAAAGCGTGTTGACCAATTTCCGGATAGTTGGTAGCAGTGACGGCTCGTATCATAAAAATTTGGGTCGGCCAAAATGGAAGTTAGATTTCATAAGTTTAATTTTTGGTAAAGCAAATATAATTTGATCTTCGTACAAAAATATGTTCCAATAAAAACCACGAAATGTGCTTGAGCATTGTCGTCAAGACAGAGAGAGGATGTAATTGGGGAGGAGAAAGACAAGTGCACTATAAATTAATGAGTCTTAAGAAAGTACGTCTCTAAAATTAGCAAACAAGCGCAAAATACAATATTCAAAAGCGTGTACAATAACATTTTTGATATTCATTCTTTCATATTATGCCTTGCACACAGCGAAATAATTGATTATTTCACCATAAAAAATATCATTTTTCTTCAACTAATTTTCCTTATTTTGCTTTTAATGACTGAGTATTGGAACGCCAAATACCAAATGCATTACTAGTTTTCCAAATTAAAAACCATTCATTATGCATTTCACAAATCAGTTATTCACAACAACCGTTAATGTCCAAATCATATGTCCAATTTTTAAGTTTTATCCTACAAAGTTTTATCCTATAAAAAGATGATTATTTTCAACCACCTTTTTTACTTGTATTATTTTCAGATTTTCCACACCATCTCCACTGCTCACTTTTCAATAAGAACACTTTCGAAAACCGACTTTCTAACAGCTTAAGGGGTTACATGGGTTTCAGAGAATAAAAAAAACGCCATTTTTAAATGTTTCAAAAATAAAAGATAATGATAAATTATTATAAATTATTGTTAACAACTAAAGTAACTCTTGAACTATATGTAAAAAAAATTTTAGACAAAAATATTGATAATACGCCCTCTGGCAGCTATTTTACGAAAAGGCTCGAAAAATGCGGTGCCAACGATATCTTGAGCTGGATTCATCTGAAACAAAAAAATTCCAATTGTTTCTGGTAGAGTATGAGTTTGACTTGTGCTTGGACGAAGGATTTGTAAAAATATTGAAATCTGAACTTTTGGCAACGTCGCGAGTAAAAAATTTAATTTTTGACCCAAAAATTCAATAAATAATGCCATGTGTATTAAATTCCAATGAACGAAACACAATATCCTTCGTTCAAGTACAAGAAAATACTATTTAAAAGAAGTGTGCAAAATTTGGTTAAGATTGGTGCATCAGTTTTTGAGTTATCGTTGGCACCGACTTGAAATATACCGTTTCGAGAAAAACGCGTTTAAAGTTTAAAGTAAGAATAAAACATTTTTGTTTTAACTTACATAGAATCATCGATACCAGGCCCATACAATAATTGCCCTTCTTCATTGGTTATGTCCAAAGCCTATATAGAATAATATATCTAAACTCAGTATTTCATTACCCTACCATTATTATTTTCCCTCCTCGATAGAAAAGAAAGTGAAAGAAGTTGCGTGAAATGAGAAATATTACTTACACAGGTGGGATAGATCAAAGTGGGGAAATCGCTCTCCCTTCTAATATATAGCTCGGATTGACTTCAAATTTTCAGAGAGTACTTTCGATGAGTTGTTCTTTAAGAAAAACCAAAGAAAAAAAAATCGATTTCTTCATCATTCCAAACCCATGTAACCCCTTAATATTTACATACACAGTAAGAAAACTCGTACTTGACCTTTTTCTATTCATGCAATGCTATTTAATAGAAAATTAATCTCTTTACGAACAGAAAGCATCCTAAGATCGACTAAAGAGTAACATAACAGAGCGCCTACGCTACATACTGTTCTTAACCAGCAAATTGCGGTTGGCCGCAGAAATTTTTGCATTGCCTCATCTATATGCGAGGTGTAAAATTTGTTACAAAACACCCAACTAAATAGCTAGTATGAAAATGTTGTTTCGAATGGAGGCTATCTGCAGAGTTTGGAGTAGCGTAGACTGTAATCAGACTCGGCCAGTTTGGTTCGGGCCGCGATTTCGACCGTGTCTTTGTTGATTTTTGCTTGTACTTGCTGGGTATGATGCGGCCACCGCTTCGTTGGGTGTATGATGCATCGTACTCGTATGTACATTATGTTTGAACGGAATGATGTAGGTTGGAAGAACCGTTGGCTGGCCGTCGTGGGAACGCTGCACTTGCTTGTTCAAGATAGCCGCTTAGACAAACCAGGATTGAAGCAAGATTGAGACGAAAACGGTCGAGCGCAAACGGGTCGTTTAATCGTTTATTCAATTCTTTTGGTACGGCCGGGCCGACCCTGCCGCCCCTGACGAGCCGCCACTGGTTGGTAGGATAGGTAAGTTTAAAAGGACTCATCAGTTGGTTCTAAAGCCCAACTTTGGTAAATTTGTGGCACACAAGAGGTGTTGAAGCAAAACCCGAATTATCAGCAACATGTCCGCACACATATTGTCAGCTTTGCCTTAGGAGCTGACTGTATTTTCCTGTAACGCTATAACATTTTTATGAATATGTTTAATCAACTTTCAGAATACTATTATATGTTTAATCAACTTTCAGAATACTATTCACCCGTGTTCGACTGTTGGAATACATTTTTTTTGTTCTTCTTCATACATTAATAAATCAAACTGAAACTAAATACAGGTAAAAGGATGAAAGATGAGCCCTTGAATGAGAAAACTCCCTCCGATGTAAATTTTCATATCTTTTTTTTTTAAATTAGTCATCCAAAACGAGTTTTTGTTTGAGTCGAAATTGAATTATATATAGTAACAGATAAGATGAAAAATTTACAAAATCATTCTAATATCCTTCCTGACGCTTTTCGCTCAGATGTAACAGCCACTAGCATAAAATTTCCAAAATCACATTAGCTCTTCATTCCATGTGCTTCCTCGCACAATTCACGCATCATTTTGTCAAGCATCTGTATATTCACGGGATCGTAATAATTCTAATGAGGACGCGCCGTTGATGGGATTATACAATATTTTGACGTGATAATGAAAATTATTACGGTAATATGCTCCCCAGGCAAAAATTCAAAATGATTCGAATGGTAGCGAATCTTCTTCTTGTAGTGATACCACACCATGCACAATTGCGCAGCCTAATACACACACAATAATGACGAAAGATGATGATGATGTGATCTTATGTATTATGACCGAACGCGAACTGCGGGAACACGCACGCTTAGAGTGTGGAGTCAAAATAAATATTCGACCATAAACTAAAACTTGACGTAAGGGTTCGGGCGAAAAAAGGGTTGAATGTGTGTCGAAACTGCTTTGTGCGAGTTCCTTTCAGCCTTGCATAACTTTCCTAATGACATATACGTGTAGAACGGGATCGAGGACCCACTCGAGCTGATAATATTTGCATGGCTGATAATTAAGCACAAAAAGCGAATCAACAACTACGTGTTTGCTCCGCCCTGGCCACGAAATGCCAGCGAAAGTCGACAAGGAGCAGCGGCATCAAAACATGAAGGACACGGAGAGGCTGTGATTAAAGAAATTTATTACACAATAAATTCGTATTAGACGACCCATCGCGTAAGTGAAGAAAAGCCGAACATTCATATCTGTTCCGTGTAAAATATTTCATTTAAATCGGTTCTGTAATGTCTTCAGCGCTCTTCGTACACATCAACCGAGCACACATATCATTGCATGCCACACCAGGGTATATCTTGTCAAGAGATTTTTCGCACCTTTCTGGAGCTCCCGATACGTGAAAATGGCGAATTTTGCTCAGAAATGTTTCGATGACTGGGAAAAAATCTAAGTTGTATGTATGGATGTGAGCAAGTTTCAAGTCACATGTTACTTGTAACTTGGCTCGGCACGATGACGAGGGTATTAGAAATATTTGTTTAGGCTTAAGATATCCAATCTTTCATGAATCTCTTTTATCACTTAACTTTCAGAAATTTCTCACCTTTCACGCTGATGGCATTAGAAATGGTCGTCGTTGACGGTTGTGTCGTTCGTTGGTGTTTGATATTAAGGATTTTAAGACGCTTTTGGGTATAGAGCCAAAAGATATTTGTAAGATTATCGACCCTGTTTCGAGGAAGGATTTATTGATGTGTTTAATCATCGCTCGAAATAGGCCTTCAGATTGAGGCAATGAACGGCAATAATGTGTGTCACAGGAATAAGGTATGTGGTGGTTATGGGGAATAAAATTATTATGTAGCTTTTAGGGAGTGAAAAATACTACCAGTTGAGTGACAAAGATTGTTAAAAAAAGTATGCAACGGTAGCGACGTTGAAGTATAAGTGAAGCACAGAAGATGCCCTGATCGGCATACAATTATATTGAATATTTCATGCATTCCTAGCTGTAAAACTATCATCAGAAAAACTGTTGATAGATCAAATTGCAATGAACGAAATGTTTAATGTCGAAGACCCCGAAAAAACCCATCAAATAAAATAATCATGCAGCAGAAACTAATTTCTCTTTTAGGAACATTTTTAGCCTAGAAATGGTCTGGAAAATAAACAAGTCCGTGTTGGCTTTTCCATTATTTCACAGAAAAAAAACAAGGACCAAAACGATGGACATGATTTACATGGTGATATACGCTAATAAGGGATTCAAATCCCGCTAGGGATTTGAAATAAAGCTAGCGATTCAAATCCCGGTACAGTTTTCCAATCCAAGGATTACGGGAATCCGAGTTTTAAAAAAGCTCAACAAAATAAGGCAAGTTTTTAATAAACAGATTACATTATGTGTCATCATTTCAAAACTACAAAAATAAGTAAGTACAAAACTGTATGAAAAATATGTTACTGCATAATTAATAATTTACATATTTGATGCAAAAAACAATTTAGTTATGCAAGATGTTGACAGTATGACGACAAATGTTAACAATTACAACTATTACAAATTACAACAATGAATCATAGCAACGAATCACAGCTCTTAAAATTGAGAAACCTAATAAAGAAACATATAAAAAATTCTGCCAAAGTTCATTGGTTTTTTCGGAAGTAACATCGAAGCAATAGCATAGCATCCAAAGTATTGTCTCCAAGCCTACTTTTATAATCTATTTCCGATGTAAAGGCTGGTACTGAATTAATCGTGAAGCTAAATTTTGACATGCCTCCATTATCTGGTCATTCTTTCGAGAGAAAATTTTGTAAATGGAGAAAAGCGAAAAAAATGTCAAGAATTTCAATTATCGATTGATTTTCTTATTGGAAAGACATTTGCACAATGCAGTTTTCAAATTCAAACGCCAAATGTCACTTTTTAGCTCGAAAGAATGAACTGCACAAACTAAATTGGTGTGAAAAGATTGGAGACATTTGTCAATGCCATTTGCATTTCAATTTCGAAAGTAGGTTTTGACAGAAAGAAGCAACTTTTCACGCTGAAAAGTGGCTACTTGTTGGTGGGTCGTCAATAAATATTGGTATGCCTGTATTAGTGCCACCACTTTCGAAAAGATTCATTTCTTTTGCAATGGCTTTAATAAGATCAGTTTTTTGAAGCGTTTCACGATCAATTATTTTCATACTTTGATCTAATTCCAATAGCAGCTCTTCTTGTATTGTCAATCGACTACCTTGTCCCGATTCCATATGGTTATCTACTGGGTTCTCCTAATTTCTTTGGCTACAAAGCAAAGGGATCAGCCTCTGGATCATTGAAGTATATTTTTTAAATATTTGCGTTGCTTGGTTTCGAATATAGAGATTCTATTTCACTTGGTAAATTTTTGCTGGCACAATGTGGATTCTGGACATCGCTAAGCATACCAGATATATCGTTGGCAAGAATGGACCGTTTTTCTCCTAATTGCTTAAATATAAATCTTAATGAAACACTAGCAGTGCATAAATTTGCATCTTTACGACTTAATGCCTCCATAGTCAATTCTTCAAATCAAGCTCACTCGCTTCTAATCGATCTGGATATTTATCTCGTTCTTTCAATATATCAAGCCAGTTTCGTCCAAGCTCCAGTAAGAATTTATTGCGTGGATGTTAATATTTATAAATCGCTTATTTGCAGTGGAAGTCCATTCATCAAACGACAAACTGAACCATTCAACTGAGATTCTAGCCTGTCTTATCTCACTTTTTATTATTTACTTTATCCTGCTTACATAGCCCACAACCTCGCTTTTGATTGTTGTTGAGGATTTTGGAAAATCCGTGTACGCATTCACTAGTATTAATTTCCTCAAATCATTCGAAGTAACGAAGACACTAAATGCGAAACAGTTCATACTTATTTATTTACAAATCCATTTGTATTCTCTTGTTAACTGTTGCATCGGTTTGTTCTGCTCTATTTTTTACGCATCTTGATGTGAGCATGCATGTTAATTGCTTTCTCGTGTATATGGATTCCATTTGCACTTTTCGAGTCTTGCCGTAATTTGATTGCCAAATATGATTGAGTTTAGTTTAATTTGCTTTGTTTTTTTAATGGATTTTTAAAAAAATAAAGCAACATAAAGTAAAATTAAGGTGAACTAGTAGTAACTCGATACGTAAACTTAGTAGATGTCATCAAAAAATATCAATTAAGCTGTGAAATTATTTCCAAAGCCAAGAAAAATCTACAAACAAATTGCTAGATAAAAATATTAAGCAGAAAACTTCTCGAAAATATCCGAAGCGTGTCTAAAATGAAATTCATTTCTGCAACATAGCAAACATAATGAAAGTTTGTGCATTTTATAACAAAAAATAAATATTTGGTTTTTTTAGATATAACAATTTTAGAGTTAAGAAAATTTTGTGAAACATATTTCTGTTTTTTTCAATAAATTAGAACATATTATGTTAATTATTTTTAATCAAATAGTTCGTCGTTTTGCTGCATTCATTTTTCACAGTGTTTGACATATCATTTTTTGAAGCCTATCTGCTTACTCACAATTGGTGCAGCATTTCTCATTCAAAATAATATTGAGGTTAGTAATTTTATCAAACTGACCTAATAAGTGTAATGTTATGGATTATTGTTTTTATTGCGTTAAAAACTTCTAAGCTGGCGCTTACCGATATGAAAAAAAATTTCTTCACAGTGCATCATTTATCAAAAGAGTCAGCTTTAGAGAAACTGAAGGAACTATGCAACAGATTTTAATTGAATAAAGTGGGAAATTTTCAGATCTTCAGTGTACAATAAGTCAGACATAGCTGATGATAGGTCAGGTATGAATTTATTGAAAAGGAAATTATCAAAATGGTTACCTTTTGGTGGACCATAATCAATCGAAATATTTTGCGACAAAAGTCCTTGAAACTTTGCAAATTGCGTTCCTTTGTGGATGTAGAAGACAAGCCTGGTAACTAAAGATTCAGGAACTCGAAATGTATATGCAGTTTTAAATCCAAGGTAAAATTACTTATTCTGCTGAAAGACTTAATCTTTAATGTTTCAAAAAGCTTCGGAGTGTAAAGACAATGAACATTACCATTTTCGCATTTGGGTGTAATTTACAAAGGCATCTAGCAGAATCACTAAACTTCAGACGAGATTGACTTAATAAAGTACGAATTTTGAAAAAAATTAACTGTCCGATACACTTAACCAGGAAAGTCGGAGCCTTGTGGCGATCAGTTCCATCATAGTTTTTTTTTTTGTATGTATTAACGTTATTTTGATATATGCACGCAGAAAAGTACTTCTATTTTTTAAAGAAAAATGAGCACATTATCAAAGAAAATTGGTAATGATTCTGCGCCAAAGAAATATTTACTCAACCCAAAGAAAAAAATTTCTTCATTTCAAAGAACAAATATTGAACTTGCCCTGAGTAAAACTTGGTATAGTTTCGAAAAAATATTTACTCAATCCAAAGAAAGGAATTTATTCATTGCAAAGAACTTACCCTAAGTAAAATTTGATATAGTTTCTGGCATAAATCGGTTCACGTACGATCACCGAAGTTAAGCTGTGCTGGGCGCGGTTACTACTTAGATGGGGGACCGCTTGAAAGCATCGCATGTTGTTGGCACGCAGAAGCTCTCCCTCCTTTCATATCATATCATAAGAGTGGCTTACTTTGAAAGGAGTGAAAAAATAAAAAATAAGTAAAAAAAGTAGAGTCAATATCAATTTTCCATTTTTGTCTTTTTTTAAGAGCCGCATTTTTTTCTTATTTTCTGAAGCGCTAGTATTATTTATCCTAGTCGTCACTTAAAGCTATAATGTGACACTTTATCAATGGAGTAAGGACAACTGAAGACGAACAAACTGAACCATGAACACGGCGGAATTCGAACCAGCGAGCGGTAGATCGCTACTTTGGACTGATACGTTAGCGAGCTAAGCTATCAACCCCTTATTTGTGTAGATGAAATGTTGATAGAAGGGTTTCTGAGTGTGGTTAATAAAAACGGTTGTAACTGGGAAAAGAAAGGTAAGTAATTAACAAGTAAGATGCGATAAAACTTTCCAGTAAAAGTTGTGTGAATAGATTACAGAACTCTATCGGAGAAGAAAATGTAAAATTTTTCAGGACTATAAACGATGGATGGTTTTACGCAGCTGATTTTAAACTTGACGTTTTCAAAATCTTTGCTTGATTCCGAATTGCAAATTGTATTTTCACCGTTCATTTAAAATTAATTTTAAACAAACTTATTTAAATTTAATAAGCTTTCAGACTGTTTTTATTGATTGTTGTTCAACCAGAATTTTTCTTTTCCATAAACTTATTTTATAACAAAATACAGATCAAGTTTATTGATACTCATCATAATTATTGAAAGAAATCAACATTAAAAGCCACAAGCACGTCAAATAACATTGCAAAGTGCGAAGGATTGCACAAAAACCAGGTCTTGGTAGTAACCATTTGAAATGCGGCCAAAGTGGTCATCTCACAAGGAGAAGCCACAAATAAGAGAATATAAACTTTTGTCGAGCCCGAAGCGTGCAAAACTCTCAGAAAAGCGCTTGTAGCAGAAAAGAAAAAGTTTGTAGATGAAAGTTTTCCGAGTAAAAAATATTGCCCTGCGGAAGATTCTCTCACGAAGCTAGTGTAGGAATGCAGAGCTCAAATTGCGATGACCAGCGAACCATATCGACGAAGAAATCCAAAGATAGTATTTTTTTCAACTGTTTTTTTCTCACAGAACAACCCAATCAGAGAATACCGTAGGAAAATTGAAGCTCTAGTCGATAATGAAATATGTCAAGCAGTTTGCAATGAAGTGAGCCAAGATCTATGAGAATGGGGCTACAAGTCAGTGTCTAGCTAGTCTAGTCGCATAGATTGAATATCAGCGCATCACGTAAGGCTAGAGAATGCCCTCGTAGTCCTTCAGGAAGATATTCTTTGCTTGCCATCGAAAACTTCATAGTTGGTTGGTCAAAATGAAGAACCGAAAAGCTCTTGGCATCGACACCGTCCTTGTGGAGGCTCTGAAAGCGGTTGTAGAGAATTACCCGTCATCTCTGCGATGGACTTATAGTGTAAGTTTGTTTGCAGCCAGTAACCTTTCGCGAAATCAACAAAGATTTTCTAGTTTCTACTCAACAGTAAGTGCCAAAGTCTCATGTCATCATTGCTTTTCTAGTGACGCAAGATGTTCAGGAAGCTTTGAACTCAGTGGCATAGGCAGATATGATAGAGGCTTTTGAGGCAAATTTCCAGATACATGAGTATTTGTTAGCTATTATGCAAGATTATTTGAAACATCTTCAACTAATATCCCGAGCGAATCAAAGAATTGTCCGCTAAAATACTATTGCCGGAGCAACACAATGGACCAACTCAGGGACACTGCATATGATGGTTTTCTGCGCCTTGAGATGCCAGGAGATGTACTATTAACAGGTAGTTGACGTAGCAGCTGATATCTTTCCACCTTGCTCAGGTCAAATTTAATCAAGTGATGAGAAGGGTTGAACGCTTAATGGAAAACCATGGTTTCCCGCTGGCGATAACAAAAACTAAGGAGGTCATGGTGACCACTAGAATGATACCCATTGTCATAGCCATGACGGTTGGCTCCAAAGTACTTAAGTCCATAAAATGGGCTATATAATTCAGATTCACGCTGGACTTGAAGCTGGGTTATGGCGTGCATGTAATACAATGTAAGGAACTGTTATCATGCTGAGAAGACTCATGGTAAAGGTTTTCAGCTCTAATGCGAGTAAGCGCATACTACTTATAGTCTCACATCATTCTCTAATGCTTTGTGGTGCAAATATATGGACCACTGAATAAAATTTGAAAATTATCGAGCTGGTATGGCGCGCATTCAACATAGATACCGAAAAGTATCGGGAATCAAAGCAATCAGTAAAAAAGCAGCAAATCAAAGATTATCCCAGTTGACTTAATGGAAAATGTGCATAGTGTGGTTTTTCTAAATAAATCAGACGTGGAAAGAGAGATAAAGTAAATCATTTTCAATATAAATCTTATTGTGCTTGGGGGTTAAAGTTGGTAAAGACATGATTCACAATCAATCTATACAAGTGTAAATTGATCAGCTTTATAGCTCACTTTACCCCTGTATAACTCAGATATCTATTCAAAGTTAGATCAAATCAAAGCGTGTTGTGTGATAATGGTTGGATTTGAGCCATATACTACAAGAAGCCGGTGATTAAATTTCTATCAATACAAGGCTAGTTTAAGAAATATTTCTATTGAATGGGTCAGTGTAATATATTTTTTTTAGCGCATTTGCCTACTTGCTATAATCAAAAACGTCACTTAACCAATAAATAATTACAGATACAATAAACACAAAACTTTTACGCTAAGCTCTCATGTTCAAAAGTCCAATTTTAAATAATAAAACCATTATCATCATTTTAAGGTGATTAAAACGTTTTGATTTTAAGTTTAAAGCAAGTAAACACGAACCCATGAAGAACATTCATATGTAACAAAACAACGAATATTACTTTTACATTGTCTTTTTATTTGGACACAGACACACAACATACATACATTTACAGGAAATTAATTAATTTACTGAAATAATATTTTGATGAAATTAAACTTAGAATGAAATAATTGAAATTTGTTCAAACGATCGTTTGAAATCTGTGAAATTGTTTACTAGATAATAACTAGAAAATTATAAGTTAAATTAAATTTAATCATATTAATTTGAATATACTCTAAAGATAATTTCCCGTAGATACTTTTGAATATTGTTGAACTTAAATTTTTTGAAAGAAAAAACTGAAGATACATTACTTCAGTGAAAAAATTATTAATAATTACTTTCGATAGAAAGTGTTCATTTAAATCGAGGTAATTAACTAGTGAAACGTTTCATAAAAAATTTTCCTAGGATTGAAATAATTTTAATTTTATATAACTAGCGCGGTCAAAGAAGCACTAATATAATAAATGACAGTAATGATCTGTTCATATGATTAACTAAACGCTTTTTGTGCAGATAACAAAAGCATGATTCTTTAAAATTTGAAGAAAAAATGATTCTCGTGTTTCGAGAATGTATTTTTTTCTTATTAAACATATTCATAATATTTGCAATTTTTTCTCAAAGTTTATGAAAATATTCAAATTAATGAAAACAAGAAAAATTTAATTGCCACAATATGTTGATAATTTCGATTTGAAATTAAACGTTGAATGCAATATTATGAAATTTGTAGAGTAGTTTGGTCAAAAGTTGTGCTAGTTGTGAAATTTTGGGTTAGTTTGAAGATTTAACTAGCCTTCAGCATGACTTTGTTTTGTAAAGTAATTGAAACATCGATTTTGGCAGTAATATAAAATTAATGTTGAAAGTAATGATGCAGCGGCAGCACTTAAGCATACGCTAGCGACACGTATTTTAACACGCCGTAGTGGATAATCTGAAATAAAATAAATATATTAATGAAATTTAGTGTTACCCATCAAGTGATTCAATTTTTTTTAGAAACAAAATATAGTGTTTGATTTTTTGACATTGATTTAGTTCACTACCAGCTAGTATCATGAATGAATTGCAGTTATAATGTGAGAATGAAAGAATTGTCTTCAAATTCATATCTTTTTCCCCATGGCAGGCCAACTTCAAAATGCACCATAAATTCAAGAATTTCTTCAAGATGACTAAAATTGAGTAATCAATCTCAAATTCAATTGATTTGAAACTGCGATACTTTAAAATGCACATTTTCAACATCGCGTATTTTAGTTCATTTCTACCTTCTTCAATCACTTTGCGATGGATTGTGCTAAAACAAATCAAATGTTAATTTATTGTCGAGTGCCTGAAAATCATGATCGAGGCTCATATTCACATTTTATTTCAAAAAATCACTATCCAACACCATACTTACAAACTGAATAATATTTCACTTCACATCTCTCGCCCATATATCCTTCGGTGCATTCGCACGACGGATGCGAATAATTCGCAACCGTATAATTAAAACAACGTCCACCATGCTGACAATACATGTCATCGAATTCCTTCGAACATTTCGAATAAATTATCGACGATATAAATTTTGAATCCTTTTCGGACATGACACGATGTTTCAGGGAACTATTTTTCCTGGTTGGAACACGCGACGACGATGTATAAGCAGATAATGGAACAGCTGCACGCTCATGGGGCCTG
Organism: Nemotelus pantherinus; assembly: GCA_963978885.1. NCBI lineage: Eukaryota > Metazoa > Arthropoda > Insecta > Diptera > Stratiomyidae > Nemotelus > Nemotelus pantherinus. The sequence goes on from OZ022263.1 coordinate 179,113,363, forward strand.
AAAATTCTGCTTGAACAACAGTCTACAGAGGAATGTAAAAAAAAATATTCAGGTAATTTTATCATGCTGCTGAAAGTAAATTTGAAATTATATGCTTACTTACATGTAACGGGAACAACTGTTGACAGCATTTTGATAACAATAATCCATCGTAAATAGACTATGGAAATTATCATAGTGATGGAGCTATCACTGAGGACGTTTTCACAAACATTTTGCTTCATTCGAGATTATTCGGTATCCACATGGTTAGGATTTTTTATTGGTTAATTTGACCCGAAATTTTGATATAAATTTATTGGACTTTAAATCGACATTTTGAAAATTGGTTAGTAGGAATATGAATTTGATGTTCTTAAGCCCATTTTCACTCCATCACTTGGTAATATTTAAAAGGAAAAATTTGGAAAAACATTTTTACATTACACAAAACATGACGATGGTGCAGCGACGAGAGACAAGTTTGCACTGAAGTTAAATGCAGCTTCATGATCAAGCTCGATTTTTGCTGAGCCATTGAAGGTAGCAAACATTAAAAATCAGGGTTGAGCAAAGTCCAAACTGTTATAAAACTACGATTGGAATTATGTTGTATTTCGAAAATCTATAATAATAGATTTTTTGGCCGTATTCTAAAATTTTTTAATATCGAAAAAGTTTAACTCGAGTGTTATGCTTTCTAAAAAGGTTTTGTTTTTGACCAATACCATTAGTAATGGCCAGAAATTCCAAAAGCCAGTTTAGGTAGTAGTTTAAAAAGTTTTTGGCTATTAAGTAATTTTAAGCTGCATTGGAAGGATTTTATAAGGTCTAAACAGTGATATATGACAAAGGCCAGCATTTCAAAAACTACCTTTTTATCAAATTTCTTGCACGTATCGTTAAACATAGAATGAATTAAATATTTGAAGTAACTTCGTTCTTTATGATGCTACGAGTATATGGTTCCTACATAAGGAAATTTGCATGTAACTAATGGCTTTCATTTTGATTTATTGATTTAATTTCTCTCTACTTTCTTTCTTTCTGTCAACTTTATGTTGGCCTTTTGTATTTTCAAGTACAATCAAATGGTATATAGATTTAATATCAAACAAAGTAAATCAGCTTGCTATTTAAACTGGCAATTTCACTACTGATGATTCAAAAAAAATCAACAGCATTGAACTTTAATTAAATTGAAACATCAAATTCTTTTGATAAATTTATTTTATGTGGAGACTTAAATGCCAAACATAGGCAGTGGAACTGCTTGAGAGCGAACAGAACCGGAAAAATCTTATTTGAATTAACTTGCTCCATGAACTTATTCTTACATGTTCCTACTGAGCCCACCTACTTCTCGCCTAGTGGGAATCCATCAACACTTGATCTTGTTGTCAGCAACGGATAAGTTAATATTTCTCAGCCTATCACTTTGAATAACTTCTCGTCGCCACATCTCCCAGTAGCTTTTAGCATTGAACAAATTAGCAATCCACATACAACCAGTGTGTGCGGATATCATCAAAAGAAAACCAACTGGGTTAGGTTCAGAAGAGTTTTAGATAGTTTAATCACCCTCGACTCTCGTGACCTTTCACTAATCCAATGTAATGAACAGATAGACAGATTACTTGACTCATTCTATGGTAGTGTCCATGCTGCCATTATTAATAGCACTATGAATTTAATCAGGTTTTCAATACACTCCCGAAGTATCGATTACATTAGGATTAATAGCTATTAGAAACCGCTTCAGACGTCTCTGGCAAAGATCGAGGAATCCCGAACTCAAAACGTTGATTAATAGACTCACAAATCTACTCCGCTACCGCATTCTTGTGCTGCGCAATGAAAGCTGGAACTCTAAGCTAATGCAACTTAGCAACAAAAGCAACAAGGTTTGGGCATTAACCAAAATGATGAAGCGAAAAACTCGACTATCTCCAATCTCAGACTCTAGCCACCGACTATATTTCGATGACCAAGATAAGGCCAATATAATAGCTAGGAAGTTCCAAACATTCCACTCCACGTCGCAGCATCTTGGAACGCACACGAACAACAGTATTGTCGAAAATCGCATCAAGGACTAACAAATCTCCCTTCAAATTTCACGCCGAATGATCTTTGCACTCCAAGAGAAATCGTTAACATAGTTGCTAAGCTCAAAAATAAAAAGACGCCAGGAAACGACAAAATTTCAAATATTGTTATTAAAAACTTTGGCCGGAAAACGATGGTTTTTCTAAATTTCATTTTCAACGCGTGTCTTAATCTTAGCTACTTCCCAACCATCTGGAAAAACGCAGTAGTTGTGCCAATACTAAAACTTGGTAAGAACCCTCAGCTACCAGATAGTTACCGTCCTATTAGCCTTCTCTCCGCTCTAAGCAAGGTATTTGAGAGAGTAGTTCTGCGGCGGATCAATAAGAAGTTAGATAGCTCGTGCATTATACCTGACTGCCAATTTGGATTCCGTCGAAAACACTCTACAAACCACCAGGTTTTCCGGGTCTATAAGAATGTCAGGGACTCGATCAATGGCAAAGAATCTACGGGACTTATAGCCCTGGACATCGAAAAAGCCTTCGATACCGTATGGCATCAAGGCCTCATATACAAGCTCTTAAACTTTCAGTTCCCAATTTATCTGGTGAAAATAATATCATCGTTTCTTTCATCTCGTAAAATAGGAGAAAAATACTCCCGTGCCCTCTCCATACCTGCTGAAGTCCCCCAGGGCTCCTGCCTAAGTCCTACTTTTTTCAATATATTCACCGCAGATGTACCTCAAAACCCCAACTGTAATATGGCAACATTCGCTGATGACATGTGCATTTACAAAAGTGCAACCGAGGCTAGCTTAATCATCGATACTTTGGAAGAACAACTGGCAAAACTTTACCAGTACTATTATAGATGGAAAATTAAAATTAATCTGTCAAAAACAACGGCTATATTCTTCTCTCGTAAAAGGAAGAGACTCTATTTACCTAGCCGAAACATAGATTTCCTCGGCAAAGAAATCCCTTGGGTGGACAATGTTCGATACTTAGGAATCGTCTTCGACACGAAACTTACCTTTAGAGACCATATCGAAGAGACGTGCACTAAATTATCTAAAGCCATTTGCGCTCTGTATCCACTGATAAATCGCAAGTCAAAAATGTCCACAGAAAATAAGACGCTGATTTATAAAGTGGAATAATTGAAGAATAATGGAATAATTGATATCGGCTTCTCCCATATGTGTCTCCCTACCGCCATCGCTAAGCATTCGCTTCAAAGGGCAATCCCCTGAGCTTTGGAATTATCATAGAAAAAAAAAAAAAAATATGGAGCTCCTACTTGGACACAATGTGCCAAAACTCACAAAAATAAGCTGCAAGTCGCGCAAAATAAAGCCCTAAAATTAATAAGAAATAAACCATTTTATTACTCTACAAGGAGAATCCACCAAGAAGCCTATGTATGCAGCATTGATTCCCTAGCAAATTTACAGTCTTCCAGCTTTAAAACCACCACCCGAAATATTCAAAACCCATTAATTAACAGGCTGTTTCCCTAGAGTTGCACCCCCTTTCGACTGTAAGTACTCCCTAGTATTATGTTCAATTAGTTATAAGTAGCCGTAAGTAGCCTTTGTTATATATATACAAAAATATACAATCAAGGTTTTTGTCAGATTTTCCTTGTAGCTTTAATTAACCAGACCCTGTAAACAGTAAACTGCATAAGCTAAATTTTACACCTTAGAGCAAAGATTTTGTCTAATCTCTAAATGTTTTACTTGTTAAGCAACCTATATATGAATTCTGGAATAAAAAAATAATCAATCAATCAAATTTCAAGATCCAGATAGGTCCTGCAAAACTGTTTATAACATCATTGAATATAAACCTTGTACTGTGAGAAAACTATGAGAAAACCATGTCACTCAGTTGTTAACAGGATGTGGGCCATCTATACAAATCACCTCTTTGATTCGCCTCATCTTCAATTAACGCGGGGTGATTTTTTGTTGTGAATCAGGCTTTTTTTGGTGTTCTTGCAACATTTTCAACACTTCATAGTTTCACATTAAAACACGGACTACTTTGCAGACTGAACTTTATTAAATAAATACCGTATTAAAAATTTAAACTGATTTTCCAATACCAATACTAAAAATATTTTATCCAGCAAAAACACATGTCTTATATCTAAATTGAGTTTCGACACATATTTAGGTTGAAAACTCAGAAATAAATAATCACGCTCCACACACAAAATTTAGTAGATAGTACCCCCTTAATCAAAATTATTACTTTAAATCATACACACCATTATCACTTCTGACCACACCCTCTTGTGCGAGTTGTATCTTTAGCTAAAGGTTCATGTTCGCCCAAAACTCCAGGTTTGGTTTGCTTCGTTCCGCTGAAGGCAGACGGTAAGCATGACTCCATCAGCGATCCACTTGGTTTGCTGTCGGATCCTTCCAGCTCATGCGGCTTACACAATTGGAACACTGACGAAGGCATCGAACACGGAAGACATGGAGTTGAATCATTAAGCCTTTCTGGTCCTGCTGGATAGACACTGTACTCTACAGGTGACGGTACATCAACCACTTGAGGTTTAGGCTGACAGAAAAAAGTCTGGTAAACCTCCATCGGTTCAATCACGACACGCGGAATGTTCACTACGTAAGGATCAGTTATGTAACTTTGAACCCAAATTATTTTTGGCTCTTTGATGATTTCTGTTTCGTAGTGTATTACAGGAATTTTAATTTCACGTAATACTCGATCTATTGCAGGGGTTGGAACAACAGTTTTTTCGTGATAGATTTTAGGAACGTATTTAACTTTTTCGGTAATAATTTGACGTTTCTTCACAATATATTTAGGTGGCTGTTGGATAGTTATTGTACATGGTTTTGGTTCCGGGGGTATATTGCTGGTAAGTTTCATCTCTCTAGCATCCAATGTCTTAGGCGAACACTGAAAGAAAAATATAGATAGATGAATTTGGTGATCTTTCACTTTTTCCATATTTAAGCCACCAAACTTCTTGAAACGACCAAACCTAATGCTAGATACATACTTCTGGTGTTGGCTTTTCAGAAACGCATACAGGTGAGAACATTTTCTACTCGAAATGAATTAGTTGTTTAACTAAGATTCCCAGATCAATTTTATCAAAACATAATAACGACCTTGATTTAATAAATTATATCTTTCGAAAAAAATAAAAAAATCCGAAGCTAAAACTTTATGATAAATACAAATAAAATTTACTCTACGCGTACAACTCCAAATTTAATATTTTTAGAACTGCGAAAAATTCAATCAGTTTATGAGTAGTGTCTCAATGCCTGCCATAAAAATATCTCATTAGAACCCAAAAAAGTCTCATTTTGAAAACAAGTTTTCGGGTAGAGTTAATATAATAGCTAGAGGTTATTTCCCACTCAAATCAACTGAAGAACCAAACCTAACGGAATTCAAATTCAAATCAGTACTTGTTATTTGATTTCAATATGAGTCAGTCCAAGCATATAACACATAGTTCAATAATAGTACATAGTTCAGCTTTATATCTACGAGCACCTTGGCATTCTCATACGCCTTCTCATATAATAGTCTCATATCCACTGCTAACCAAATACCTTCAAAAAATTTCTCAAATCATCCATGACAGTTCTACAATCTCAGCAATACTCGAACTGCATTGTTCACAAGCGAAAATGAAATTGTTTCCGAAATTTGATTCAGCATCTTTTACACTTGACAGCTCATTGCTTTGAACTCTGCTCGTTTGGTATTACGTCGACGACAAGGACATCACTATACCAAAAATGGCTATAGCAAAGATACCAAGAGCCAAAAACAATAGGAGCATCTTCTTTAAATTACTTCTTGATGTCATTTCATAAGAACTGTTGACATCTGACAACAATCAAGGATCATTTCATCCTTTGAGCAATTTGAACTACTCCTACGTAACATTATCTACATTGTACACATCGGAGTATGAATTAGGATAATAACGAGAAGGTATTGTCGCGGGTCTTTATGTCGGCGAATCAGTTTCAAATCAAGACATCTGATTTGTGTTTAGTGCTGATGAAAATGGAAATTCTATATTGTAGATTGTCAGGAGTGACTGGTGTCAATTTGCACATAAGATGCAAAAGGAAACTGTTCTGTGTTACTGATTTACATTTTAGAAAGAATGGTGAATGAGAATTTCTGTTGACTGATTTTAATTGTAAATTAATAAATGTAGTACATTTTTTAAGAGAGCTTTAAAAAATTAGATGTTAAGCTAAGCAGTGAATTCTAATGATTATTTATTTGATGCGCTATAAAGTTTTCAACATTGTAGTTAGCAATAAAGTCATATATTGCACTTTTATCCATTAAATTATAGTAATTTTAATAAAATTGTTTTTGTTATAACATTTAGGGGTAGTGTGATAGTAGCTGGCAGCTTTTTTTCTTTCGAAGAGTACAAGTTTATTTTTTGCGTTTATCCTATCCTTCTGGTCCCATACAAATTGCATAAGGTACGATAATGTTTGTGAGAAAGTGCCCCTCTAAAGCACTTAAATTACGTCGGTAAGCGCTACCGTGTCACTATGCATGTAATTCTTGTTTGGAACTTAGCCAACGCGTAGCAAGATCAGTAGGTGCGTTTTTTATTCATCCGGAAGAGTGAAGGATAGTGATTTGCACACAAAACAACAACAACATCCAGAATACGAGCACTTGTGGATTCAGTGGAACGTACTTCGATAAATCAGTTGGAACGTACTTCGATAAATCATGTCAACTGGAATAGTTGGAATTTTCAAATATTTCCATGTCTCCCTGGCAACCAGGATAAATAGTCTTACATTTGAAAACGGCGTTGGTTATATATCAATGCAAATTTTGAAATGACAACTGTCTAATAAAAATAAACTTGCATCTTGCTCTGGATCGTTTTTTTTTAATAAAAACGCAGCTAGCGGCCATTAAACAAATCAAAACTAAAATGTTTGATTTTAAACTAGTATGTTAGGTCGCCAAGCCGGTTGGCTTACCGAAATATACTGACTTTATTGTCTCATATTCCGATCTTATAAAGTAACATTTTTCATTGGATTAGAAAATATGCGGATTTGGATTTAGATAGTATTTTTAATATTAAATGTATTTATTCTAGTCTCCGCTATGCTCGCCACTTTGTGTACATAATTTAACACTTTCTGCGACTTTCAAAGCCAGTCACTTTTACAAGGTGGGCTAAATACAAATCCCTTCTTAAAAATGCAATAGAATGAACTAAAAGTTTTTTTTTCCATGCATTATATTATGGCTTTATTAGTAAGAATAAGCTTTCATATTAATGATGGAATACAATTTAGTTCAAGTGGCTGCCTCGGCTGGCTTCGCAGTAGCACATTCTGTCTCTCCCATTTTCCAAAACTTAGTTGATGATTTCGGGATCTGTATATTGGCCTTAAGTGCTTGAATCGTTTTTGGATTTTTTGCATAACATCGGTCTTTCGCGGTTCCCCACAAAAAAAAGTCCAAAAGGGTCAAATCGCAGCTCCAAGGTGGCCAATCGTCATCGCCAAGACGGCTGATAACACGATTTGGGAATTCGGTACGTAAAAAATCGATAGTGGCATGCCGTGCCGTGCTGCATAAACCAAAGGTCGTCCAAATCTATGTCTTCAATTTCAGTAAAGAAAAAAGTCGGATAACATGGCTCTGTAACGTTCACCGTTGACCGAGAAGTTGTTCCCAGCCTCATTTTTGAAGAAAAATGGTCCAATGATGCCACAACTCCACAATCCGTACCAAACCGTCACTTTCTGTGGATGCATTGGCTTCTCGACAATGACGTGTGGGTTTTCCGAGCCCCAGATACGGCATTTTGGTTTGTTAACGTAGCCGCCGAGATGAAAATGCGCCTCGTCAGAAAATATGATTTTTCGCCCAAAATTAATGTCCAATTCAAGCTGCTCTAAGGCCCAAATTGCGAAACAATAACGAAGCGGATGGTCGTGCATCTTTAATTGCTTCGTCAAGTGGACCTGGTATGTGAATAATCCGAGATCTTTCTGCAGAATTCACCTCAGGCTAGTGCGTGAAATGTTGAGCTGTTGAGAGTGAGTCTCACACTCCCGGCTACAGCAGCCACATTCTCGTCTGTGCACACTATAGACGACGAGAGCCATGAATGTTGTCCACTAGCATGCGAGTCTTGAACTTTTTGCACAAACTTGCGTACAGCAGGTGCGGTGGGTGCTTTATTTCAGGCAAAACTAATTTTCAAAAAGCGCACTGTTTGGGCTACACAGCATTCACTTTTGAAATAAGTTTTCAATATTTCCCAACGTTGTTCAAGCTTAAAGCGACTCATTTTGTTCCGCGGAGGTATGATACTGACTTCCTTTCAAGATGTCGAGCGGGAAACAGCTTTCAATGTCAAAATAACCTCTGATTTAAAAAAAAAAACACTAGATGGCCCACCCTATACATTCTCCAGTATCTCATTGATTATAAAGACGAAGAAAAAGGGCGATGTGTTGATCGCATACTGACTATTATCTGACCCCTAAAAAGGTGATTACGGTTTATCTGATTTGAGCGAACCAAGTTGTCAAAAATTCGTTCAATCAGTGCACAAGCAATACTCACAACAGTGTATAGTATAACTTAAGCTGGTAACGTGAAAACATTTTGTGGAAATTAAATTTCGCAATGAATTTTCGGCAGAAACTTCAGTAGCATGTTCTTCACACGTTCGGGTTTCTGCCCACACATCAAATTTTCCTACATAAAAATGTATGTAGAAAGTTAGCTGTGAATTCTAGCGGATTCTGTAGATCCCCCGATATTCTCACAGAACTCTCTCAATGATCCACCCTTTAGCCTTTCCAGATCACCTGGCACTATTAAAACCCCTTTGTTTACGACCTTAAATTTCCCGTTACCCCAAAGAGTAACTTTTCTGCCTCACAAGTTTCTCCAAGCGCACATCTTTGAAGTCTGTTTCCAAGATTTTCGTTAAATGATTCACTTGTTCATTAAATCGACCAGGGCTCGTGAAATGCAAACCATCCAGTTGCTTGAGGGGTCTCTTTGTTTTACTGGCGCAAATTTTCCATTGTGATGTTCTGTGGTTTCTAACTCTTTTAAGTCACATTTCATGTAGCAAATAGATATTGGCCGAGGCCAGGCGAGCCGAAGTCAAACGAGGCCGCCAACATGTGGACGGCATTTGACAGCTCGTCACGAATTGCCTTGGCTCGTGCCCAAAACCCATTCCGATCGGAAGTCGCACGAGCGCTTCTGACACCTGTCAAAGTCGCTTGTCTGGACCGTCTACACACTCGGCTCGCCTGGGCTCGGCCAATATCTATTTGGCACATCAGAGATACTGATGCTTGAGTTTTTCCCGATATTCTCCTCGAGCTCCTGATATTCTCCATTGAACCTGGCTATGTTATGGTAGAAGAGCTCCGTTTTTGTCCGTTTATGTAGGTTTATTACCTGTATTACAAATATCGACGTTGGTTGAAAGTAAAAAGTCTAGCAAATATCTGCCTTTGTTGTTGATATCAGTGCTCTACCCCATTCTGTGGTGAGCATTTGCGTCACAGCCAATGAAAGTATCAGTTCTCGTAGCAGCTTCTACCACTCTTTTTAGTCTTAATGTGATGGAATTTGTGACTTATAGTAGGAAAAAACCCAACAACAGGCAACTCTGCGTGTTTCCATTTGCGATTTTTATCTCTCAACTTACAGGGGATGTGTCATTGTCATAAAGCTGCGGTATAGTTTCTTAACTTTAATCTTTGTATTTGTGTGGATCAGCTCACTACTTGCATTGCATTGCTGAATCTTTTGAGTTTTCACCATACAGCTGCAAAAACTATTCAAATTTCCCTAACATATTTAAAACGTTTCATTTATTCGCGGCTTTTCACTTTTACCCGGTCTGTTGCGCTTCACACCCGCCTTTTAAAAACTCAAGATGAGTTGCGCTGTGCAAAGGCTTACTTAAAACTCCAGTTGAGTTGAAGTGTTCAAAAGCCCGTATTTAGTTTATAATAGCACACTCAAGTCTATTGTTTATCTCCTTTGCCACCAAAGCGCGAAAACTGCTATTCATTTGCATTTCTAATCCAAAGTGACGTTTGAACTGTATGTCAGTTGTGTACGCATGTTCATTTTGCCTTAGCTACTTTCTTGCAATCCTCCAGACTAAAATAGCAGCTACTAGCTGCTATAGCAAGAATATTGAACACACTCCCGGTGTCGATAAATTCGCTGCAGACCGATCGTAGCCAAAAGTATATTAGAACTAGTACTACACCTTTGTGTTTTCAAATGAACAAAGGATATATAGTCGATCTTGTTTTCTTTGCCTACGATTTCTGGGAACTCCCTGTGCTAGTGACAAGTGCTATTAATGTTGCAGAAAAAGCAAAATATTAAGTGAAATAAAATGAAAAGGTAGATATTTTAATATTAAGGCGTTTTTGGATTGCATTAAATATGATAAATTTAGGTTTCTCGTTCCATTAAATCGTGATGATGTGGTCGCCTCCAATTCAGATTCCCAGGAGCCTTTGGCGTCTACAAGTTCAAGTTTACCAAAATATGTGCATTATAGCTCTAATTTTTTTCCTGAAAAATGTGAATCAATTGTTTTGTTAGAGCTTCCAATGCAAGCAATCGCACGGATAACGGTGGAGAAATATCTTCGTCATCCGACATTAATAAATAATTGTTGTTTTGATTGTGAGATTCCAAATGATGTTTTGAAAAACTATGGTAGAAATTAGCTTTACACAAGACAAGAAGATTGAGATGTAGCTGACTGTAATAGATATAGAATCGTCTTGAGGTGCAAATTTTAACCTTCTAATTTGTTTTTATTATGTAAATATATATATATATATATATATATATATATATATATATATATATATATATATATTGTTTTCAAATCGAATCATGCTTATTTTATTCAAACAAGAAAGCATTATTTAGCATTGTAATTTTACAGGATCTGGCATTATTCAGCATTAGATAAAATAGAATCTAGCATTATTCGAAAAAAAAAACAAATGGCAGCACTAGTGCTTTACCGCTTCATATTTACAAAATCAACGAATTCAGTCGCGAATTAAATTTTCACCGGTTTTTTTAATGTAATTGGCAAAAACATCTAATGTAATTGCAAGAAATACATTAAATTACATTAAATACTAAGCATTTAGTGTATTTGGTAAGAATTACTTAGTTAAGCTTCGAAAACCCTATTCAGCCGTCTTTGATCAGCGGTGGGTGAAATTCCTTTGAGGAAGAATGCTACTTTGTCGGTATCAATCGGTAACTGAAAGTTTGATCCCCAGCCTTGGCGATTTTAACTCTGTTTTTAAATTTTTTCAATGTGACTGGTCCCATTCATTTTTTGACCAATATGTACCAAATTTATATACTGGCTTTAAACAAGGAAATATAATAGATTTGCGTTGGTTGATTGATGATCTTGATATCGAAGTCAGCTCTTTGACAGATGAGGTAGTTTTGTCTTTTGTAATCAATTTCGACCTGTTGTTGTTGATTTCCGGCCATTGAGAGCTCATCAAGATGCGAATGCTGGAAAATAGATTGCCAATTATTCATATCTTTTGCTGGATTTTTGCGGAGATGTTCACAGTTTTCTAGGTTATTTTTGACTGTAATTATTATTCCAAGAAAGCATAGGTTAGTAAGGTTTTTCGATCATTAATGAACATTTTTGCTCAGAATTCTCGAACATATTTTCAACGTTCGCTTGGTAAGAACTGCTTATGGCAGAAATTGGTGAGATAAATGAAGCTGTCGTATCTACTATGCTATGTAGAGAATCTATTCTCTCTTTAAGTGCGTCAACAGACTTCTCAGTGCCATTATTTTTGTTGTTTGATTTCGAAAAAGCAGATGTAAGAACATTAAAATGCTTCGATATATCCGCCAAAATATCTTCATTTACTCGAGGCTGAGTTTGATTAGATTATCCTTTTCTGCATTTAATGTTCCAAGTCAACTGACTTTATTATACGAATTACATAAAGGCACGATTTTATGCGTTTGGGATTTGTTGAAATATATTCATTTCTCATAGCCAGTAACACATCGATAAAGCAAACTCTTTCTTTCATACTCCAAAAGCAGAATTCAGAAGTAGCTAGAGCTAGAATTGATGTGAATTTAATAGCTTCAAACCTCTTCAAGTAAGGACTTTCATACAAAAACAAGTTAGAAATATGTATGCATTCATATAATTATGATGATGATGCCCACCAAATTAGGATTATTTAGTACAGGCGAGCCTCGGTTTACGTCGTTTTCGGGACCGGGAAAACGCGACGTAAATCGAAACGACGTATATCGAATCCAACAGAAATTTAGTCCATGGAAATGAAAAACATGTCTCGCAGAACGATTGTTTATTGACGAAAAGCAATAACATTTATTTTAAAAAACAATAAGTATAAGTAACCTTATTTCAGAAAAGCATAACAGATAACAGTTCAACATAAAAGACTAAAGTAACATGTAAAATAAAAAGAAATTATTTTTAATTGGTGCATCTGTATGTAACATGTATGCGCTTACTTGAAATTTTGTTATATTTCTCTTTAAAATAATTTATTTTATTTCCTTTATTTCTTCGGATTTATGTCTTCCTTTCCGTAAGGACTACTTCATCCATTTCTGATTCCACTGAATTTTGCTGCTGTCTTGAAAAGCACTAATGTTAATGTGCAGTTCTAGTCCTCAACTTCTGACGATGAAGAACATGCGTTCTTCGGATTCTGCCGATTGAACAAATATTCGAAAAGTTCTTCGGTAGATAGGGGTTGTTCATTACACGCTAAAAATTCTTCCACATCATTTTCGGAAAAATAACTCTCGACATCCATTCCCATAATTTCTTTCCAAATTCGCCCAAGCTTGACATTTTCGAAATCTCTTTCTACCTCGGGCAACAATTTTTCCAAACCAAAGGAATTTCGCAGATGTGTTCATGCACAAAAAAATATGAAAAATATGAATCGACGCAAATCGAAATTTTTCTGACGTAAATCGAAGCTGGGAATCAAAAAGTAAGACAACGTAAATTGAAACGACTTAAATCGAGGCGATGTAAATCGAGGCCCACCTGTATACTAAGGTTTTACTTAGTTTTGAAACCAAATGTTGGTAAAACCGAAAAAAGACTGAATAAATTAAAATATTTATTACTTTGCAATTTGTGAAAATAGGTGTAGACAATTTAAATTAAACTATAAAGTTTGTTTTATTACCTAATGATTTCTTTCAAAAATAAACTTGAAGTCTAGCAGCTTTGAACTTTGCAATGTTTGAACTTTTTTCACATTTTTATCTCCAAATTTCCTCGGAAGTTTGTAACTAATCACTCTCATATACAAAATAAAATATTTTCATGTCATTTTAGTTTATAAATAAGCATTTTCACTTTGTTGCAGTTCCATATTTTAAAGTTGCATTTGGTCACAAAACTATTTAATTAGTAATAAGCAGATTAAACAGGGTCAAAGAGTTAATTTTATTTAAGCCCCTTCTATCACTTACAATTAATTATAATTGTTGATAATTTCTGTAAAAATGTGATGGCAGCTGATAGGAACAATAATGTTTATTGCATTATCTACTGCGTTTACCTACTATAAATACCCATAGTTTCGTAACTACGAAATCAATCGTTATTGTACTTTTACTTGCAACAGTCTTAAACAGCCGCAATGAAACTATTGATCGTTTTCTGTATACTGTTTGCTGCGGTAAGTAATATAAATTCACTGAAAAGTATCCAAACTTACTTGAAAGTATTCTAAATTCGTAGGTCTACGCCGACTGGAAACCACTTACACGCGATGAAGTCTACAAAGCTCGCGAAGACTGCTTCGCATCAGAAAAGGTTTCAGAACATTGCCAGACAGAAATCAAGGCTCGTCAGTTTCCAGACCAACCGGGCTGCTATTTTCGATGTTTCGCTGATAAACTTGGGAATTGGGACGACAAAACCGGTATGGATATGGAGCGAATGACTGAGCAAGCTGTTTCCTTGGGATTGGTTGTTGACAAAAACAAGCTGACGGAGTGCAATAGTGACGACAGAAAGGATGATGATCCTTGCAAGTGGGCTGCCAATATTTATAAGTGTTTGTTTGATGGTCATGCTGTCACAAATAAGAATTGATTTGAAAAAACTAATAAATTTAGGCAACGAAGAATTTATTTTTTTGGGTAATGTTGGATCTAAATACATTATCATCAATTAACTCTGAATTCGTGGCAGGTTTCTCTTTGCTCAAAATCCGTGGTTTAAATATCGACAGAAATTCCCTTTAAAATCAACATTTCACTAATGTTTTTGACTGTAGAAGGCCAAAATATTTTTCTTTTGCTTGCAAACGCTACATTTTACATAATTGTTTCGCTTATAGTTATCACATTTTAGATCAAACGTCATATTTTGGATTTCAAAATTTTCCCATGAGACTACTTTTATTAATATATGAAGCCAATGCTTTGCAGCAAATTCTCCTAATCTTAACCTTGGATTAAAAAAATATATATTTACTCCCTCCTCCCAATCGAATTCTCAACCGAAAATAATTACATCATCCACCCACTGCCATCTATCTTTATATTAAACATTCTTATGCTTACTTGCTCCCATTACCTACCTACTCTGACCCAATACCGCTCGTTTACCCTGGCTTTCAAAGTATCTTTTTCGACAAATGAAAAGCAAAAATGTAAAAAAAACCCAACGACTGAGAGCAAAACTCCATTTCCATAAAATTACCCGATAAGCAATATAATAAAAGATATTTAATGAAATATGAGAAAAAAATGTAACGAGCTATAAAATAAGAATATTTATTGACACTCATAATTCATCGAAGGATAGTAAAATACTCCGACAGAAAAAAAGGAAGAAAATGAGATTGGAGAAAAAGAGTCGATAGAAACTGTTCACGAGTGTGGCAAGACGCAGAATATTGTCGAGAAAAAGTCGCTAGGAGACGCGATAATTTTTCTGGCAGATAGAATTGATGTGGGTTTTGGGGGAGATGGAGATCGTAATGTTTCCCACTCGGTGGTGTGAAAACAGTAAAAATAATGTTTTAATTTAGAATTGTTCATATTATCACGTGCGCTAATCGTTGATGACTGCGCAGTTTTTGGGGATATTTTAATACATATTCAAAGTAGTGAGTCAAAGTTTGATACAAGAGGACATGTTTCATAACAATAATTCTTTAGGTGAACTAAGCTATGTGAAATTTTAGCTGAGCATTTTATAATATGTAGTTTATTTAATATATATGAAAAGAGTCTTGGAGCAAAAATATTGCAGTGTGTGATAATGACTATGTTCTCTACAGTAAAAATTACACCCTCTAAGGTGAAATGAAAAAAACAAATTGTAGAGGTAGTTACAGCCCTGGTACATCATTTAAAAAAATAATCTAAAACATAACTAAATTGTGTAAATAATGGTGATACAGAAAAAATGCCCAGTTGTCAAAAAATTTAACTCCCCATTTTTTCCCTTAGCTACTTTCATTTTCAATTTATTTCTCTTTTCTTAACCACCATAGCGAATTTCATTCAAGTAAATTCATTGTATCTATTTCGTAGCCTTGGTATTTTTTCTATTAAAAAAATATGTTAAAGTATAAAGCATAGCACAGCACAGCCAAACAGAAAAAGCCCCCAATCGTGACACGATATGGCAATATCGAAATTTATCCATATAATCAGCGGGATAGCGAATCTACATGGAATTATTGAAATTTCGCGTCCCCATCTCGATGAGTTCTCTTGTACACTCATTCCGTTATTATTGAAATCCTGCCGATGAGGCAGCGGAGCCAAAGCCATTATCTTCTAGTCAATAATTTACGGTTAGGGAAATTATTCGTGTATCGCACAGAGGATGCTTTTTTACGGTAGCGTCTATAGTTTGGATTTTCTTTCTTGTGGTGGTTTGAATGGCAATGGATGATAGGATTCGCATGGATTAATGTGTTATCCTGTTGAGTTTGAATGTTTTCTTTATTGAAGATTTTCAGGAGTTCGAAGGTGGGTTAATAT
Organism: Nemotelus pantherinus; assembly: GCA_963978885.1. Taxonomy (NCBI): domain Eukaryota; kingdom Metazoa; phylum Arthropoda; class Insecta; order Diptera; family Stratiomyidae; genus Nemotelus; species Nemotelus pantherinus. Next base: position 179,129,517 of record OZ022263.1, read on the forward strand.
GAATTATTTCAGTAGGAAAATGAAGTGTCGTAAATATTTCGACATTGATATCTTTGGCTAGTGAGTCGATAATCTATCGTCTATGGTGCTGTATTATCAAATAGAGAAAATCAAATAATTTTTAATGTCAGATGAATTACACATATCTACACTTATAGGAACATATGTGTATTAGGTCAGAAATAATGGAAACTGATGCTAAATGATCAAGATCAAGAGATGCATCATTTTTTCCTTGATTCCAATTTTAATTTCTAACTCCAATTGTACTGTAACTACACTTGTAGTAAGCTCACAAATAATTTGTCCTCAATTTGTTGGTTGTGTTAAAATTAATCACAACTAACGTAAATAAAAATTAATGATCTCCCACTGCAAGTGGTCACATCAGTCAGGTATGCACTGTGAGCTGATGTCTGATGAGAATCAGTGCATACTTTCGAAATCACTTAGTAAAAATTAAATTTTTCAATTTTAATCATCCCACAAGAAAAAACAATTCGATTCAATTACACTATTTGCAATACTTCCCAAAATACTGGAGGACAATATAGCATAAATCTACCGTTCAAAACCAATTGGGCAGTTGAATATCTCCTAAAAAAACTCTCAAAATGTTTTTTAATTAAATCGAAACTTGTACTTTATGGTACAGCGTATATGCAAAAAACGGTCTCCAACATAAAACTAAAGGTAGAACTATAATGCAATTAAGTGAACTTAAGGGGGTGTTCCCGGGTAGAAGTTTGAAAAAATTGATTTTTTTTTTTGGCGTTTTATTGTACCTTATACTATATACTATCACCCCCCAAAGTCGTTTTTCAATCCGCAAACTCAGTACCCACTTTTTTGCATGTTAATTGAAGTAATCTCACCTCGCCGAAAACTGACTTTCTGCGCGCGACTGCGTGGTTGGGTTTAATCGCAAATAGTCGAGTCCGAGAGTGCTATTTTGTTAGGCGAACAATAGCTAAGATAAGGAAGTGAAGCAAAAGAATTTTTGGTGGAAAAAAAAGATAAGGGACGGGAATAGAATGCATCCCTGATTTTCAGGTTGTTCGGTTTCAAGTGAGACGCACTGTATACAAATCGAGTGATATTGGTCCTGCTGCGGAGAAAATTCATTGTGTTTAGTAATCTTGAACTTGTGTGTTTATAATTGAAATTAGTTCTCACGTAAGTTTTGTGCTGCGTAAGTATAATCTTACTCGCAAAAATGCCGAATTTGAAAGATAAAGGCCGAAAAGTGTCACCGGGTTATATGAGAAGCAAAAAAAGGCGGTTCAGGGGAAATCAGTACACCATAGAAAAAGATATCGCAGTAGTTAGCACGTCGGCCGAAAAGTTGCGCGAGAGCTTTGAAGATATTTCAACGGACCCCAACAGTTGCTACGTGTTGCTGAACTTCTTGATGGTTTTCAACTTTCTCTCGACAACGTTGAAGTGCAAAACTTGTGATGGGGACGTCACTTTTTCGCGAGCTGCGGATCAAGGCCTTGGATTTAAACTTGAGATTGGTTGTAAGTGCCCTTCGAGATTTGTGCATTCTTGTGCTCTAATTGACAAGGCGTACGAAGTTAATCGTCGCCTTATGTTCGTCATGCGTCTTCTCGGAGTTGGGCAGCGAGGAGTTAACCTGTTCTGCGGGCTGATGGACCTCTCAACGGGATTCGGCAAAACAACTTACTACACCTTTCTGGAGAAATTGTACGCCGCTTCGAAAGCTGTCTTTGATTGTGTTTGCAGCAAAGCTGTACGAGAAGAAATTTCGAAGATCGCAGAGCACGGTAACACACCAACTCATCTGTCCGTGTCAGGCGACGGCTCCTGGAAGAAGCGCGGTTTTTCATCGCTGTACGGGATAACGTCGCTCATTGGGACTTATTCCAAAAAAGTTCTCGATGTCATCGTCAAATCGTCCTTTTGTCAAGGATGCAATCTCAAGAAAGGTTGTATTGGTACCCCGGAGTACGATGAATGGTTGGAGGAGCATGCGGAGAAGTGTACCCGTAATCACGACGGAAGTGCAGGGAAAATGGAGGTCGACGCGGTTCAAGAGATGTTCGGCAGGTCTGAAGAACTCCATGGCGTGAAGTACAAGTACTACATCGGGGACGGCGATACAAAGAGGTTTAAAGCTATCTTGGACATGGATCCCTACGACGATGTGACTGTGCAGAAAAAAGAATGCGTCGGACATGTTCAGGTAATGCCAAACTTTTGTTTCTAGGGAGTAAGTGCTACATAGATATTATCAGTGGCGGATCCAGGGGGGGGGGGGGTTCAAACCCCCCTCGAAATTTCTGAAATTTCGAAATTTGAGAGTTTGATGACCTTTTTTTTTTTAAATCACATCATGAAAATTCTGAAAACCCTCCCCGAAATAATTTTCTAGATCCACCCCTGGATATTACAGTTGAAAAATTTGTAAGTAACTATGTGTTTGTTTATTTACAGAAGCGAATGGGTACGCGACTTCGCGCAGCCAAAAAAGAAAACAAAGGTATTGGTGGAAAGGGAGCTGGAAAGCTGACCGATAGTTTGATCAAGCAGTTGACAATTTACTACGGTTTGGCGATCCGACGAAATACTGAATCAGTTGAAGATATGAAAAAGGCGGTGTGGGCTACATTTCTGCATAAATCTTCTTCAGATGATAACCCGCAACACGACAATTGCCCGGCAGGATGCGACAGTTGGTGCAAGTGGCAAGCGGCAAAGGCTGCAGGGGAGCTGGAATCCTTCACACACGAACCACCTCTGACAGAAAAAGTTCAAACCGTGATTCGGCCTATTTATGAAGCTCTTTCCGATGACGACCTGATGAGTAGGTGCCTCGGAGGCAACACGTAGAACTCGAACGAGAGCTTCAATGCTTGCGTCTGGAAGCTGACGCCGAAACACATCAACTGCGGGGGAAAAACGGTCACCATCGCGACTCATCTGGCCACCAGTATCTTCAACAATGGCTTTTCAGCAGTATTGAAGACGATGGCCATACTAGGCATTCGCATCGGCCCGCAAGCCAAGGCTTTCCAAAGCAACGTCGACGCGGACCGAGAGCGGCAAGCGGAGCAGCGCCTGACTCCGGAGGTTCGAGAGGCCATACAGCGTAGCCGGCAGGACCAAAAGACTCGTCAACAGTTTTTCGAAGAAGAGGAGGGATTACTGTATGGTGCTGGTATTGCTGACTAGAGGTTGGTATCGCTAAAAATTTCCGAAAATGATAAAAAGTCATGTCGAAACTTTAAACGCGTTTTTCTCGAAACCACATTTTTTGTACTGGCCGATAACTTTTCTCAGCAACTATGAGAGGTAGTAAATGTTCTAGATAGTTTTCATTGGATGCTAAACCAAAGTTTTTATCAAAAAATTATTGTTAAATATATTTTCAAGCACTCTAAAGGTAAAAAAAGGTGGCAAAACTGGACAAATTTTTTTCATATGGCCGCCATTTTGTTTCTAATCAACATTTTGACTAAAACTGTGGTTTAGCATCCGCGGAATTTATTGCAGATTAATAATTGCATACCCATTTCTGTTTCAGATTACTGGTTCCCGAAATTTCTTATCGGCCAGCAGTGAAAATCAGCGTGACAAGGTCACCTTGACCACTGAAAATTTGTACTTAGAAAATAAAACTTTTTGACACAAATATGAGTTTCTGTTCTCCAAACAATAAGGAACAACAAGCAAAAAACCAGAATATTGCATGTTGCCTTGTAGCTCCAAAATAATTTTTTGAAAAACACCCTAAAATCGGCATTCTAGACGGGAACACTCCCTTAAGTGAGCGCTGAAACTGAACGAAAATTCACTCAATTGAAGTCGATCGGTTAATTTGCCCATAATAGAATTAAGTGAAGCTTCATGAAGCTGCCGCCAGAGTGGCGAATATGAATTTGAATTTGCATATTGCATTTGTGCAATATATTTGAATAGGATTTTGCTGGAATTGAAATATAGTTGTCTTCATAGCTTGATAGCTCTGTTGCAAGAAATCGTAGAAAATTGTTGCTGAGCTGAAACTCGGCACTTTGCTGTAGATTATTAGATCTATAAAGATGGGCTTGGTGCAGGCTCTTAATTTGTACTTATATTCAAATAAGTGTACGAAAGAAATGTTTTTTGAGCAATATTGGTGTGCGACCGGAATATATTTCATCAACAAGGTCTTTGCTGCTGAAGATTAAAATTCAATAGTGGACAGCTGAAGCATGGTGTGTGGTTATTCTTTGAATGAAAAAAGCTGTGTGATGGCATTTTAAGTAGTTTATGTACTTTTTTTTAAAAAAGTAAGTAATTTAAAGATACAAGTAATTAAAATACTATATAATTTATTATTTCGTATGTACTTTCATTTATTATTTCGTATGCTGTTCAACGCGTTTTCTCTTTGAAATTATGTTTGATACTCATTATTCCTACCTCCTGTAAAAATAGCATTTAAATGATCGCCGAAAAAATATTTTAGATACCTGTTATTCTTTTTACAATGTCGCGCAGGATCATATTCAAGACATCTAATTACTACTTCCTATATTGTAAACTGTCAATGAACTGTTTAACAATAAAAGGTCTAATTGGAATTGTTTTTGCGGGATGATGAAAATTGAAAATAAATTTTATTTACATTGAAAATTTTTCTTTGACAAAGTGGTTTCGAAAGTATGCACTGATTCTCATTAGAAAACAGCACACAGTGCATGCTTGACTGAAGTGACCACTTGCAGTTGGAAATCATTAATTTTTATTTAAAAAAAAATATTTCAATTTTAATCATCCCACAAAAACAATTCCAATTTGATTCGGCTTCGGAGGCTTATTCCGCAAAACGATCGAGTTTCCCGTATCAAAATTCTCTGCTTCGATAAGCTTTAGAGACGATATACGTTGTCTATGCTGATTTATAGACAAGAAGGGAACCATGATCACAATTAAATAACCTTTACAAGTAAATTATGTCGATGGATATACGGAGATGTTTTTGTTCTCCGTTTTACTGAAAACTGAAAAATTCCTCTCTTTCATTAAATTTCAGTAGGGTCTGAGCTACTGAAAAATACTGAAAACCGTCAAATGGTTTTTGGCGTAATGTTATTATGAAGGACGAATATTTTGGTGGCGATAATTTATCACCGCTTAGGATGACTTTATAATGACTATTGTTCTCCCGAATACCGACAACTGACACTTTTGTTTGTCAATTTTCAGGAAATGCAATGAGAGCGTTTTCGTACTTTTTATGAATTTCTCCCACAGCATGATTCAGGAAAATTCAGTGACTGAAAGTACGCAAACAGACCTAAAATATTCAAATATTTCACATACCTATTATTGCTTCTACAATACCGCATACGAACGATCATTACTTCTACCTCCTGAAAAAATAGCAAGCGATCCACGAAAACATATTCAAATATTTTACGTGCCTTCTATTGGTCGTAGTCGTTACACATACCTCCTGTCAAATTTACTTAATTGATGTACGGTCCCAGTCGTACTAATTAAGTAAACGTAATTAAGTAAACTTTAAGCTAAATACTTAAAGTTTACTTAATTGCATTATAGTTCCACCTTAAGACTTCGCTCTCGAGTGTCATAAACATTTTTAGACAATTTTCAATTTGGGATCTTTACAACTAAACAGCAATTGTGCGTATTCCGAGGTGGTTTTACTATATATATATATATATATATATATATATATATATATATATATATATATATATATATATATATATATATATATATATAGATATATATATATAGGACAATACGTTTATGGAACAGTCTACCATTTACTGTTTTCCCCGCCAACTATGAGCCACAATTATTCAAGCGAATCGTGCATCGCTATCTCCTGAAAACTCAACCCTTCCTTTCTCCCCTTTCTTTAAATTTCCTTCCGCGAAGCCTGTGCATCCCCTGAGCCTTGGCATCATCATAGAAAAAAAGAAGTTAAGGTAAGCTTTAAAAGTTCTGAGGAAGACTGAAAACGCCCCCCGACACGATTAACGATAAGGAAAAAAGTACCTTCAATGGGCAAAAAAACATACTGAGGAGCACCCACTACCTCTTAGTCCTGTAGATTCAGCTCAAAAACGACAGAAGTCAGCTGAGCGGAGAAATCAGGGGTGGCAGGTATGCAAAAAACAGAAGCTAATGACAACCTCTTCAGGGATAACTCGGCAATTTAATGAAATGCCCAAAGAGTGCCTTATTTGGGTCGTGGTTGATGCCAGCAAGGAAGTTGGAATAATCTCCCCCCAAAAACTGGCTCAAGATAAGGCAGGCTTTATTCGGAGTCTGTAGTAAGCTGCAGAAGACCTGCTCGAGTCTTCCATCTACGGTGAACTACGCGGGCGGACTTCACGCTATAAATTACCTTTCAATCCGATGTATCCTCTCAATCGGAAGTTAAGGAGGTAAACAATGCTAGGCTTGCCACTCGCAAAAAATTGAAATCTATCTTACTTATTTCTACAACAGTGTAAAAAATTTTTGGTAGCATGTGTTCGTGTGAAAATTATCGAAATCATTGTAGCTGGCAACCGTATGCTGATTTCGCAACCAAAAATTGGTCAAGTTTGGTTTACATTTATGTCAACGTATAGTGTTAATTTCGTTTTACTCTAATGTTTGCATCGGAAGTAACAGGGGAAGAGAATATTTCTTCCCCGACTAAGATACATATATAATGATCGTACCAGTGTCACAATGTTTCCTAGATTTTGAAACTTCTTTTTCTACTAAAAATTTTTACTAAGTTGTGCTTGCTTTATGTATTGTTTTAACTTCCAAAGTTGGAGCTCCACTTTGAAATTTTGCACATTTGTAGCTAACATAAATGTTTACAATATATAAAAAAAATTAAGAAAAACGAAGGATACCTACACCTTATTCTTTCTAATAAGCTATATTTGAAGGCTTTACGTAAATTAGAAGATTTTATACAATTTTTTGAATGCAACACGAACCGACGTTTCTGAAAAACTTCAAGAGGCCATATTACCGCAAATAATAGATATTTAAAAAAAATGTATTGGTTCGCATAGCTCAACTACTTATAATCACAGTGAACATTTCATTGAAATCTGATGGTAGCGATCAAAAACCGTTGGTTGATTTTCCATGGAATGACCCTATATAGAATTTGACATATTTATCATCGATCAGAACAGATTATATTCAGAATCGGTCACATTTGGCAAATACAGCGAATTTGGTAGCAGAGTAGCAGGTAGCAGATTTCAGTTTTTTAATGGTGTTCTGAACGATGTAAGTGCTATTTCACGGAGCGCTGTCGTGTCCTATTCTGCCCGTTTTTTTCCAGCAATGCATTGTTCATATTGATTAGTTTTTCTTGTTAGCGATGCTCATTTTCAAAGGAACGATTTTTTTTTGGGATTTGCCGAAATATATCCATTTCTCATAGCGAGTAACAAATCGATGAAGCAAACTCTTTCTTCCATACTCCAAAAGCACAATTCAGAAGTAGCTAGAGCTAAAATTGATGTGAATTTAATAGCCTTAAACCTCGTCAAGTAAAGACTTTCATACAAAAACAAGTTAAAAATATGTATGCGTTCATATAATGATGATGATGAGACCCACAAAATTATGATTATTTAGTATACTAAGATTTTACTTAGTTTTGATACCAAATGTTTATAAACCGAACAAATTAAAATATTTGGTACTTTGCAATTTGTGAAAATAGTCCAATAGGTGTAGACAATTTAAATTAAACTATAAAGTTTGGTTTATTACCTAATGATTTCCTTCAAAAATAAACTTGAAGCTTAGCAGCTTTGAACTTTGCAATGTTTGAGCTTTTTTGAAATTTTTATCCCCAAATTAACTGGGAAGTTCGTAGCTCTATTAGTTCTTATCACTCTCGTATACAAAAAAGAAATACCTTTCATGTAGTTTTATATGCAAGTAAAGAAAACAAACATACGTCAAATAATTTTATAAAAAAGCATTTTCACTTTGATGCAGTTACGTATTTTAAAGTTGCGTTTAGTCACAAGACTATTAAGAAGATTAAACAGGGTCAAAGAGTTAATTTTATTTAGGCCACTTCTATCACTTACAATTAATTATAATTGTTGATAATTTCTGTTATTTCTGCAGCTGATAGGAACAATAATGCTTATTGCATTATCTACTGCGTTTACCTACTATAAATACCCATAGTTTCGTAACCACTAAATCAATCGTTATTGTACTTTTACTTGCAACAGACTTAAACAGCCGCAATGAAACTATTGATCGTTTTCTGTATACTGTTTGCTGCGGTAAGTAATATAAATTCACTGAAAAGTATCCAAACTTACTTGAAAGTATTCTAAATTCGTAGGTTTACGCCGACTGGAAACCACTTACACGCGATGAAGCCTACAAAGCTCGCGAAGACTGCTTCGCATCCGAAAAGGTTTCAGAACATTGCCAGACAGAAATCAAGGCTCGTCAGTTTCCAGACCAACCGGGCTGCTATTTTCGATGTTTCGCTGATAAACTTGGAGGTTGGGACGACAAAACCGGTATGAATAAGGAGCGAATGATTGAGCTAGTTGTTTCCTTGGGATTGGCTGTTGACAAAAACAAGGTGACGGAGTGCAATAGTGACGACAGAAAGGATGATGATCCTTGCAAGTGGGCTGCCAACATCTATAAGTGTTTGTATGAGGGTCATGCTGTTACAGATAAGAATTGATTTGAATTTATTTGTTGGATGTTGTTGAATCTAAATACATTATTATCAATTAACTCTGAATTCGTGGCAGGTTTCTCTTTGCTCAAAATTTGTGGCTTAAATATCGACAGAAATTCCCTTTAAAATCAACATTCCACTAATATTTTTGAGTGTAGAATGCGAAAATATTTTTCTTTCACTTAACATTACATTTTAAATACTTGTTTCACGTATCGATATCACATTTTAGATCAAACGTCATATTTTGGATTTTCCCATGAGACTACTTTTATTAATATATGAGGCCAAAACTTTGCAGCAAAATCTCCTAATCTTAACCTTGGGCTAAAAATATATATATTTACTCCCTCCTCCCAATCAAATTCTCAACCGAAAATAATTACATCATCCACCCACTGCCATCTATATTTATATTAAACATTCTTATGCTTCCTTGCTCCCATTACCTACCTACTCTGACCCAATACCGCTCGTTTTGCCCTGGCTTTCAAAGTATCTTTTTCGACAAATGAAAAGCAAAAATGTAAAAAAAACCCAACGACTGAGAGCAAAATTCCATTTCCATAAAATTACCCGAACTCCCGAAATTCCATTTCCATAAAATATGAACTACGCAGGCGGACTTCACTCTACACTGAGAAAACACATGGCGCCAGACGCCATAATTTATAGACTTCTGGCGCCATGCACATAGTCGATTTAGTGATTGTGATAAAATATAGCGCCACACGCCATAATGCATGGCGAAAAGTACATAGGCCTACACGCCTTGTACTATAGTCCTCCACGCCATGTACATGGCGTGGCGGACTATATTACATGGCGTGGAGGACTATAGCACATGACGTGGAGAACTAAAGTGCATGGCGTGGAGGACTATACTGTATGGCGTGGAGGACTATAGTACATAACGTGGAGGACTTTAATACATGGCGTAGAGGACTATAGTACATGGCGTGGAGGGCTATAAGCATAGCGTCTGCTCCTATGTACTATGGCGTGTGGCGCTATATTTTATCTCCAATCGACCGAAATCGACTATGTACATGGCGCCAGAAGTCTATAAATTATGGCGTCTGGCGCAATGTGTTTTTTCAGTGCATCTGAAGATAATCCAGTTTGCATCTAACAAAAGGCCACGAACTTTCTCAGTTCGAAGCATCTGGAGGTAAGCACTTGATGTTAGGTGATGGATTTCTATCAAAGAAATTTCCGAGGCATCAATGACATCAAAGATCATATCCTCTCCTGCATTCAAGAAGCTTGCTGATATTTATACATCTCCTCACACAGCATGGCTGCGAGTTATAATTGTAATGCCATGCGCCATATTACATGGCTCATGGCACTATGTAATATGGCGTGTGGGGCCATAATTTCTGCGCCATGTAATTATGGCGCTGGGAGCTATACTGCATGGCTCAGGGTACTATGTACATGCGTGTGGCACCATAAATGCTGCGCCATGTAACATGGGACCACGCGCTATGTAGATTCTGACATTATGGCGCTGGGAGCCATATTGCATGGCTCAGAGTCCTATGTACATGGCGTATGGGGCCATAAATATTGCGCTATGTTATATGGCTCTGGGTGCCATGTGGATTTTTTTCAGTGTATAAATTACCTTTCAATCCGATGTATCATCTCAATCGGAAGTTAAGGAGGTAATATATGTTAGGCTTGCCACTCGCAAAATATTGAAATATATCTTACTTATTTCTACAACAGTGTACATTTTTTTTTGGTAGCATGTGTTCGTGTGTAAATTATCGAAATCATTGTAGCTGGCAACAGTATGCTAATTTCGCAACCAAAAATTTGTCATGTTTGGTTTACATTAATGTCAACGTATAGTGTTAATTTCGTTTTACTCTAATGTTTGCATCGGAAGTAACAGGGGAAGAGAATATTTCTTCCCCGACTAAGATACATATACCATGATCGTACCAGTGCCACAATGTTTCCTAGATTTTGAAACTTCTTTTCCTACTCAAAATTTTTATTAAGTTGTTCTTGCTTTGCTCTTTATAATTTACTATAATTTAGTTTTTGCTTTTTATGTATTGTTTTAACTTCCAAAGTAGGATACTCTATTTTACGAAACAAAATTAATGACCGGAGTTTTTTAAAACATATTGTAAACTTTATTATTCCCAGCCTGTTTTTTTTATGTGTGTGAATAACGTATAGTGCTTGTGGATTGCTGTGAAACGATGTTTAATTCTGTGTGTGAATTCGCAAATATATCCTGTGATATTCAGATTGTTCTAATTATCCGTGCATTAATACCTAATAATATTATTACTATTATTATTTCGTGAACAGAAATTTCGCATTTTCAAAAATGGACGTTTGAAGAGAAATTTCGAGTGTTCGAAAAGTGTCATCGTTCTTGTGCGTTGCGCAATTTCAAACTGACAGTATGTACGAAACATTAAATTTATAATTCATTTGCATTTTTTCTGAGCAGGAAAATAGATGATTTGAAGGATTTTCCCCTTTTCCCCGAAGGTTGCCTGCACACTTAAAAGCTATAATGTGTGTATAGATACTTAACATAAATATGTCCTGGGAAATTTGTAATGGTTTGATGTTTTTCTAAGAAGTTATCAACAATTCATATTCTAAAATCGTTGTTTGCTTTTGGGCTCTTTTATCATAGCCAAGTGTTGTGGACTGTGATAAATATGAAACATTATTAGCTTCCATTTCTAATACTTGCATATCCCAAAATTCATATTTTCTATAGATATATAGGGGTACTTGAGAATTCACAAAAATGCCCAATGCGACCAGAGGGTTAAAGATTTTGTAATCTTAATTTAACAGAGATCCATTCTGTGTTTAAATCCATATTCTCTGAATATTTCAGCTCGATTGAAATACAAACTCCAGAGATAGTCTCACTGATTCTTGTGACAGTAGTAGCTTTAAAAAGTAGTAGCTACTATCTGCCATTTAAAAAAAATCATATTTAAAATATTGATGAATAATTAATGCTTTGCAGTTAATGTCAAAAATGCCCTTATTTTTACGTTTGATTGGCAGATTCATTTACCGGCTTGTTAGTTCTAAGAAACATACGAACTAATCTTCTCTGACAGAATTTTTCTATTCGCACCGCCCAACCATTTGCTGCCATTGGTGGCACCATAATATCAACAAATTTCTCAAAACCACAAATACCTTCAAACCCTGGTATTTTAAGTATAACCTTAAATTAACACTAAGTTACCAGAAATCAAATTTGTGACTGACACAACTTACGTACATCTACCCTCATTGTCATATTTCTTCGCTCTTTAAATATTTTACTCATATTTATAAATGTTCACCTTCCAGAGTAGTCGCCAGGACTAAAAGTTAGATATTAAAGAACGAGATAGACTCTGAGAAAGAGGTTTGGACAACCCTAAAACATCAGTATCTTTCGAGCAATCGGTAGATATTTAGCTTCTAACAGGAAAAGCTGACCTTCGATTTTAAAATTCTGGTTTGGATAGGTAGATAAAATAGAATCACGCAAATTAAGTTCAATAAACAATTATTGCTGAAATGTTCATTAAAAAATTGGCGCGAAGTTTATTGCCGATAATTTTGCCAAAAATTCGACATGCTACTTTTAAAGAAGTAGTTGAACCCAATTTATTAAACAATCGTGAAATTCAAACTTCTATAACAATTTCGTCTCAACCTGACTGTGATGGGATATCGTAAAGCAAAATCTTCCACCACTTTCCAATTCGAACCACCATCACCAACTATTCCAACAAAAATTTCCAGAAAAATTTTCTTACGAAAGAGCCCCAACAAAAAAATCCTTCATTTGACCATAAAAATGTCCTGAGGTCAAATTCTTCCTTCAACCAACACGCGCGTACAAAAAAAACGCAAAAAATCGTGAAAATTTTCAACTGCTAAGACACAAAGAAACCGAAAAGTTTCAATTCAATTTTTTTCAGCGTTCGTCGAACAAACGGATAAATAAAAAGCAACATGAACCCGAAAACAATTTTTTCCCGTCCGTCACGATTTGAGAGCAAAAAAACCAGTGAAAACCAAGCAGTGGCAACAGCGAATTGAACCTTTCAGAAAAAATAAAGAAATATCCTTTCAATTTTAATTAGGAAAGTTTGAAAGAAATGAAAAGGAAAAGCAGAAAAAAAAACAGAAATCAAACTTCGGAAAAATATGTACACGTTACTGTGACCAGAGCAGTGAATCAAGTGGAAGAACGAAAAGGTTACAGTAGAAGTGATGGAATGTTCTATACAGGAAAAGCACAAAAAAATAAGTCGTTCAAGGATCTCGTACACCCGATAGCAACAATCAAAGAGAACGAAAGAGTTAACAAAACGAACCAGACTCGATTCGGTTCGGATGGATGAATGAATGCTGTGTGAGAAAAGTTCGGGTTATTTTTTTTGGATAAAAGTATTTTGCATTGCATTTTTCTACTGCGTTTTATTCCTGTTAAAATTATTTCTTAGGAATTTTATTTCTTTTCGAGTTAGTGGTCCGCGGAGAGTTCACTGGATTTCTTCTTCAAACTTTTTGATTCGAAGTTTATTTGCATTGGTTTGTTTTCAGTTTCCGGGAATCATTCCGATTGGTTTGGTGGTGTAATGTTCAAATTTTCATGTCATCTGATACGAAAGCTACTAAATAACACGCTTTGAAACAAAATCGTTCCAAATGCCACAGGAGAATTCATCGGCTAAACTCGACTACGTGCCTCTCACATCAGATAGACAATTTTGCCGATAGAATATTTTTGCTTTTTTATAGTTGTTTGCTTTTGATGGTTGTTTTTTGTTTGTTTGCTTGTTTATCATCATCGTATTGTCTTTTTGTCTAGTTTTCGTATGTTTTTGAACATTCTTCTTCAACCACCAGAGGAGGAGCAGGAATCTAAAGTTGAAGAAAAACTAACAAATATGTACAAAATATGCATGAGAAGATAAACAAGCAAACAAATAAACATACCACGAAGACACAAAAATATCAACAGACATCCATCGGTAAAATTGTCTAACATCTATTTAATATTTGATCTAATTTGATGGGTTTATTTTAGTTTCATTCTCACTCATACTTGCTCAAAATCTCAATAATATCCGTTCAAATCATCGAATGGGGGTAAGTTTACTGTATAAGACCTGTTGAGCAATGACCAATTGCTTTATACTTGCAGGCTATATTTAACTTTTTGTGCTTATTGTACATTCGTTATTAATCAAGAAGCTGATTAAAAATGATTATCAGGATCAGAGAAATTAAAAAAAAAATTAATTGAACGACCCAGATTAAATCCAAATACTCGTAGTTTGTAATTTTATTTTGGAGATAGAGAGAGGCAGAAAATGTTCTATCAACAAAATTTGAGCATTAGATATTCCATACTCAACCCTTCTCGACCGGCCTGCTCAGTACTACATTTTACAATTGACTAATCTCTCTCTCAACTAAAGCGAAACATTGCCACAGCCCATATGATTTATAATCCTAAAACGTTCATCTTCAAGGATGCTACCAACTATCCGACTAAAAGACCAACCAACCGATTCTCCGGTACCAAATCCAGTGGCAAAGATGAATTGATTAAATGCAAACTATTACTTCCATCACAAAGAAATATTACGTATGTACATGAAGGTGAACTGTGACGTCCCTCGTTCTCGTCCGTACAGATATATTAGCCAAGGTTGTTTGTGATTCACTTCTCGAGTTTGGCCTGACTTAAGGCCTCTTCGAAATCCTCTCATGCAAATACATACACGCTACTACCGATTACAGTTGCCGGACATCTGACGATTGGAATCAACAATTTACTGTGTCGGAATACAAACACAAGATCCCTTTTGTTTCGAACAGGACACCAAACTGAAATTTCCCTGAGACAAGAGCCGTCCGGTTCCCGATGCTTGGCTTGCTCAACTTCTGTCCAATCGTCTAATATGCGAATTTCAAATAATTTCGACCTCCTACTGACCGGGAAGGCACTTGAGCCGAAGACTCAAGGCATAGTCCTACCAGACTTACTGCAACTAGGCCTAGCTTTTGGATGACTAGAGGCATAGTTCCTGCCACTGTCGTTGTCGTCGTCGTCCGATGCGGTGAAGGGTTGGCGCAGCACCAAGGACTGCTAAGGTCCTGTGCACGCAAATTTCCTATTGTATGATTGCAATAATTCTGTGTTGCGTGCATATGTTGCAGGTTGATTGGAGCGATTTGCATCGATTTTGATTGATTTAGGAGTCAAGCAGGATTAATGGTGAGGTTACGACCGACTGGTGCAGGCAAGAAAGAATGCCAGGCCAGACTGAGCAAATTGCGAGGAATAATTCAAAACGACGTCCTGAAATTGTTTGTAAGAGGATGTTTGATGTATAAATCATGGAAATGAATTGATTGAGGAATCGCATTGTGGAGTGGAAGGAATTGGACAGATTGCAACAATCTTGCATTTCGCTTGAAGCTGAATTTTTCTGCAGTCATATCATTGATTTATTTTTTTCCAATCACCAAATAAGGTTCAGAAAATAATAAAAATAAGATAAAATAATAATTAAGAATACAAGCAAACAAACAGAAGACACCTTTCCTAATAAAAATAAAATAACGAACAAAAAACACAAATTTAAAGCTAAAAAAAATATGAATGTAAATATGCAACACAGATATATTAGTCTGGGGGGAATGGTTGATAGCTTTGGTGAGAGGATGGCTTTCTTATCTTATTTTCAAAGGCTATTTTAGACATCAAAGATGAGAAATTCTGACTCGAATACCTTGCAGTGCCTATTTATTTGCTTGTTTGCCGCATATGATGTGGTGTGTTGTTTTCAATAAGCAATCGTCAGGATCTTGAGACTCTCCGGAGCTGATTAAGCATAAGCTTGTCCTTTAAGTAGTCGAAATCAAAGCCGAAGCAGGTAGATAACAATGATCGCATCACTAGAGAAACCATCGGCATGACCTACATTAAGTTGATGGACTACGTTCTGGTTCTACTTTGATCTACGCACTGAGTTGGTGATTTAGGAATTCTAGACCTAGTCGTCTTTTGATGCGGTAATGACAGAGGAAATTCTGCTCGTGAATGGCTTCAGGGTAAATTCAATATCTCCGGGTCTCGAAAAACGCTCTTAATTTTGTAGTCACTAAGTTGGCTATGTTTGTTCAGTTGAGTGAACTCTTAATTAGCACCGATCCGGCTTTGCATGGCCTCCCTGCTTTGTAAAGATAGTCATGGGGTTATTTAAGTAACTACATGAATTTCAAGAAACATATCTGCCGAGACAATAAGTCCCTCAAGTGGACAACGCAATATTCGTTTCGCAACACAAGTTTCCTCAGCTGAGCTTCCATGTCTTATCAAAGACCGGAGGAAAACAAAAGACTACCGCTACTGGTCTAACTCGACCATTGAACGAAATGGCCAAGAAAGTTCAGGTAAAGGTAGTCGTGGACTCCAGCAAGAACGATGGTGTCATCCCATCGCAGAAGGCTCTTTGGGTGGTTTTCAAGGACTTGCTAAGAAAAAAAAATAATGCGCCATTATTGCGATGTGTTGATGCCGAGTGACATCAGGGCAGAATAGAGCTGATAGCCTGTCAGGATCAGCACTTGGCAAACTTGCACAAGCTAACAGTAAATAAACTGGAGGAAGTGTGGTCAGGTGCAAAATTGGAAGTATTGAGTGTTAAGGCACCACGTTCCAAATTAACCAAAAGGAAATTACGGAGGTTATTGGATAATCTGACTAAGTCTTAGACAAAGCAATAGAAACCAGTTAGTGATTGGAAGGTTGTCTTCGTTCGTTTGAACGTATACCGGGGCTACATAAAGATCTACACTCCAAATGATTCAGCCTTTATGAAAAATAATGGTTAACGGACGGTAAGGTGAAGGTAAACGGACGGTAAGTCTGTAGAAAAACGGCCGCCCATTGTGCTTCAATTCTGCTCAGACAAATTTGCTTGAAAAAATGATGTAATTATTATCACAAACAATGAGCTAGGTGATTTCCTTGAGTTCCTGGATGCCAAATCTTGTAAGAAAACGAAAGGGACCCTGGACCTGGCGAAGATCTGGATGATACAATTGTCAATAGTGGTGAACGCTCTTCAATTTCGCTTTAACCACTCCAAGACATCGTTGGCTTCTCTTTAGTAGTGCTAATCATTGAGGCATGATCAGATTTTTGGATTGCAAATCAACAGATACTGGCCACTGCCACGTGAATTTTTAAGTAAATCAAGAGACCTGCATGCTCATAAGGAAGCTAATAAATGTCTTGGTCCTCACAAACTTCAGTAACGAGAACAAAGTTAACTTGATGTCAAAGTTATTCTGAATTGCCACATGCTACTACATGGAACACTAGGCAACTGCAAATATGTGGCCAATTTCACTAGTAACGGGCGGAGACGCAAATGTCTATAATGAGTTAAGCTAAATCATTAAACACTGTGTCAAAAAATTGCACGTGCCCCACCTTACCATTGATTAAAACTCATTTAACTGTTAAACAAACAAAACTTCTTCTATTTTTTGTTTTTGTTTTTATAAATTCTACACAACTGAAACTTTTTAAAAAAAACACCCTTAATACTCGTAGCATGTGTGGTTTTCTTTTGATGAAATTGCATCTTTTAAGCGATTGTTCATTAAATGAATTAGTTTTCAAGTAATTTCAGGTGTTATTTTTTCCCACTCCTCTAAATTAACCTCTTTCAAGTGAGTTTGGCTTGTGATATGATTCCCGCTCTTTTTTTTCGAAAACATCTCAAAGATTGCCGATGAGATTAAGGTCTGCTGATTTGGGTGGATGCGGAGATTTCACATTATACAGTGACTAGTCTTTTACTAGATGCGAATAATGTTTAGGATCATTACTGATCAAATGTAAATCTAAAATTTTCTTTCGGCCTCATCTTGGGACACTTTCAAAATTGTTGTTCCTTTTAAAATTTGCATAACCGTTTGTATGGTCAAACGTGGTTTACAAATAATCTTTGATATTTCAGCATAACTTTCACTTTCCCCCTTAAGCTTTACAGTTTATTTCTTCACTTCAACCGGAACTTTTCGGTTTGATTCGGCCATTTTAGGAAAAAAAAACTTTTAACAAGAATTACTGCATAGTTCTTTCGAGAATTTACAACTACTACTTTCAATTACTGAGGATCGTAACATAAATCTGCTCTGGAAACTAAGTACCCTTATATTTTTGTGTATAAGACCACATTGCATGTGTAATTTTTTTATGAACGTGCAATTTTTAAGTTTATTACCGCGGTATTTGCTCTTTAGTGCTTTAAAAGTGTAAAATTTATAAGTACTTAAAGAACGCAAAAGATTATTTTTGTTTACTAGATAGAAGAGATTTTTTTAGAGCTAGGGCACTGTACATGCAATTTTCTAATACAGTGTATGAGTTCATTATGTCTAGTAATCTTACCATTGCAAATATTGGATTTACATCTTCAGAGCCTCTAACAGAAGTGAGATTCTAGATATAGCACTGATAAGGGACACTCTTCACACCATCTCACGAGATAAAAAGTTTTGCAGGATTGTTCACTGTCAGACCACTTATACATGGCATTTACACAAAGCAAGAAGCAATTTTATTTCTAAGACTTCTTTTCTGAGAGATTAGCTCTTACTGGCTCTCTTTACCCCTCAAAAATCAGTTTGTCTCATAGACAAAGCACATTGTTTCAGAAAATCCAATATGCAGCAGATTTATATAGTCCATTTTTTACATCAATGCTGATATTTTCTGCAAAATATCTGTCCGAAACTTCTACTGCAACATTGCTCAAGAAACAGGTATTGGATATGGTATCCGATACACCACTTTTTATTTGCTATAGTTGCTTTTGGTAGGCATCGTTTTGATTTTGGCACTAGAATCCGCATTTAGCGTTTCCCGATAAATCTCTATACTCATAAGGACCACATTCAAGACGCTAGAGCTCAAATTGACGAAATCAACGGCAAAATAAAGAGACTTATTAGCATTAATACTCTTCTCATTCGTTTTTTATTCTTTAGCCACAAAAAATGTTCTGAAAAATATAATAATAAAGTTCACCTGTCTCTTATTGTCTTAATTCAAAACTTACCACAACATAAAATTTTGATTTTATGCTGAAACCAAAATCAACAATAACAAAACTGTCATTAAACTTACCCATGAGCCTTTCAACTCTATACCAATTTACCTCTTCCACTTAAGAAAGGATTTGAAAACAGCAGGACTCAAAACTTTCAATTTATTTTCCTTCAATATTCCATACGCAACGACTTGTAGTTAACCACATCCCAGCCGATGAAGACACACTTGACCATTCAATTCTCTTGACATTCAAGTATCATTGTTCGGCCAACAGACAATTGTCAAGGACTACCCAACATCAGCACGACATAACAGTATAAGTACCCTTTTTGTACTTTTGTACTGTTCATTTCATTTCGATTTCTCTTAAGAGTGCACTATATAGCGGGATAATAAGTGTAGATATGTAGCTGGAAACGAATGTCACTTGGGTCGGAATCTGGGTAGTCTCCACCGATTGAATCATGATTTCCTTACTCTTCTCGATGTCCTTTTCGGAAGAAAGTGCAACCGGATAGTGCTTAAGAGTTTGTGTTGAGCTACAGGGTGTGTTGTTTCAATAGTTTTTATCGACACCGAAATTAACTAGGTATTCGTGGATCTTTCTCAGGGTTAGAAGTCAGAAAAATGGATGATTTTTAAAAATTAGGCTGTGTTACGTGTTGATCAGTGGCGTGGCGTGACAATTTACCGAAGGGAAGCAATTGGTTGATGTCCATGGTTGATTACGCTTTCCGCGAATTCGTTACGTGTAATAGAACCTCTCTATAAAAGCACCCAGGAATTACTAACGGGGACGTGAGAGTATACATTCTGTATTCTTATGAAAATAAAAGTTCACAGTCCTTCACACAATAAGAAACCATATCAATATTTATCAGTAAAATAATAACATTCCCAGAACTAGAAATATAATATTTTTGAAAGTGGCCAAACTTCAAAAAATTGAAAAGGTTTAAAAATATGAAACCTTGAGTTTGCTTTAACGATTATGCTACCAAATATTTCGAAATAAGCACTTGTAAAGAATGGTACAACATTCTCATTGTTGTCAATGATGCACCTTGCTGTTTTACGTCGTTGTGCTGTTTTGCAAATCGACCATAATTCGTTCCCAATTTCCGTGAAACTGTTTCTTAAAGATTGTATTAGATCTGAATATGATACAGTATATTACTTTGTTAGGACTGAAATATATCGATATTATTCGGTTTTTTTTTTTAGAAAAAGCATTAAACAAAAAAATCAACTAAGAATCTTTAAGTAAAATAAAAAGCCCACTCTCACTATTAACGATCTCTCCGTCTCAATTAGCACTATCATTTTCAGTTATATATTCTACGAGCTATTGTAATTGCTCCTTATTATAGAAATTTTTTTAAAAATAACCGACCATTAGAAGTCCAACGTTTTGGAGCTAATTTTGGAAGCATTTTTTGACAAATAATAACAAAGCACATAAACTCATTGTCTTTGTTGAAAAACTAGTAGTAGATTGGGAATACTATTACTATTTATTACTATTGAACGATTTAGATAAAATCAAATTTAGTCGATGTTCGAAGAAATGAATAATTTTTCCGTGTTTATGCATTTTTTTTGTACATGTTTGCAACTCAGTTATTTTTCCAGATATTTTTCCAGAGGCTCCTCGAGACTTTAAACTTTCGGACAGTATGCAAAACAAGGTTAAATGAACGGGACGCAGTTTGGTTATCAGAAGCATCTGTGAGATTTATGAAAGTTCCTTTAACTGCACCGGAAGATATAACCAAAGATTGTTGAAAGTTGTGGTCGATATGATATATCGGTTGTTTTTTCTAATATGATTGCTATGAATTTGCTTTTCTAAATTTCATTACAAATATCTTTCAATATTTTTTTTTGAAAATCAACTTACGAGATCATTTTGAATATAATTTGATGCTCCGGAAGAAACACTTGCTTGGTCCAAGTCACCTGGCAATTATCGATTACGCACTGTCAAAAGATTTATTGTCTTTAGGTGATTTACCCCTATTGCAAGAATACACATTTTCATTATGACTATGTAATGCTTCTTCTTGACATCCTAAATGGCACACAATGTTTATTAGAATATTCATTGTTTCTCAATTTCTCCTAACTGTGAGCAATATCACTGAATATTTATATTGACTACTCAGCAATTCTTCAAACCACCGGAATCAAACTTGGAAAGTAAAAGGACTGAATTGAAACGATCAATGCTATTTCTACCATGCCTGTTCACAGCTTTAACATTATTTAAATTACAAAATCCGATATTTCGCCAAATGTCTGAAACGCTTGAAAATAGCACACATGACCAGCAAAACTATTTTTGTTTAATATTACAACCGATAATCCGTTCCGAGTTTTTCATTTTCTCTTTGTTATAGAGACAATTTTCAAATTCGGTTTTGATCGGTCCTGGTTGATGATGTCCAATTTTTCAGCAAATTACCGAGATCCAATGAAATAAAATTTAAATAAGTTGACGAATTCTAAAATTTTGACCCACAGAACAAGTGAACACATTCACCTATTTCAATCTTTCACTATTTCAAATATCAATTAAAAGTATCATGCAATTTTACACAGTAATTTTACACATTCAATCCTTACAATTCTAGTCTACAATTTCACCTATTACTACCAAATCCTATAAGCTATAAGTGACTAAAAGTCTTCGCCAATTGAACATACAAAAATAGAACATACAAAAAAATAATATCATAATATAAATCATGAATAAAATACATAAAATAACAACTTATTGAATCCACAGCCTCTGGCAACGCTCTTCACATATCGTAACTCAAACTCGCTCACAGCAAGTATTCTTCATTCACAAAAATCTGTACAAGCAAAGTAAAATGATAGCAATAACAATTTACCCTGCTACTAGTGAGGGGAACGCAGGAATATGTTCCACCAATAGTCATGCGTTCGCAGCTCCGCTCTGAGTCTCTCTCTTGAGAAGATAATTTCCCCTAGGAAGCAACATTTTCATTGCTTCCAAACAGATCATATGAAGATATTTTTTTTAATGACGTCACAGTCTAGTCTATATGGGATCAAATAAATGGTCGTAGATGCAATTTTTAAGTTGCTTCCAAGCCGTGGTTGTGCTTTCATTATTTTCATTCTGTGGCGTTACCAGATCAACTGTGTGAGATGTTCACAATTTGATTTGAAAAATTTTTTTTAATAAATGCTAATACGCGACTATTTCACGATTTCGAAAACAAAACAATTTAAAATCTATGTCAGCCAAATGTAAGGGAAGCAATGCTTCCCTTGCTTCCATGAACGCCACGCCACTGGTGTTGATTGGCTCAGACATTAAACATTTGTGCTTAAGTTTTATTGCAACTTAAGCACAAATGTTTAATGTCTCAGCCAATCAACACAGCTTCATTTTCAAAAATCTTCCATTTATTCGTTCTATTTTTGGTTTCTTATTTTTGGTTTCTGACTTGAAATGGAACACTTTTGGTAGTGAAATATTTTCAACAATATCTTAACAATGTCTAACTCATTCAAAATAAAAAGAATTCATCAAATCCAATATTCAAATGCAAAAATCACCCTATGCTTTCAAAGCTTTGAACATCCCCAACACTATCGTCTTCTTCAAGCATCGGATGCAACTCTTAATTTCAGGATTGTAGTTTATTTGTTAGATTTCAATTTCCAAGTCTTTTTCGAAATTGCCATTTAGCCCTTTCCCAGCTAGTTCATTTCAGTGTTTTCTTTGTTTTTACCGTGTTCCGTCTTCTTGCGTCTGATCCATTTGTTGTCATTGCTGATATTGTTGTATTTGTTCTGCGCCATCGTTACTGACGTCCATCTTCTGATTCTCTGTAGATTGAAACCTGCACTTGGCCCGAATTCAGCAGTAGATATATACTTTAAATAGTTGAAAGTTTTCTCATTATTTGAAAATACACTCCAGACGACCAGACCGGAAAAGACAAGAGCATAAGCAATGGCTCGAATTGCTGATGAACATGTATCGACTGAAGTATGTACAAACACATACAAAATAATAATAAATAAACTTCTTGAGATGTCTTTTAGGAGGTTTCCTTTGAGTTGAAGTGTTAGTTTAGGTACGATAAAGTATTAAATAATTAATGAAGTGTGATTTCATTGAAGTGATATTCAAGTGTAAAATGGAAAGAAGAGTTTTTTTTTTGGATGAATTCGTATCTCAATTCATGAATTGATTTTGACGAAGGTCCAAAATTATGTGGCTTTTAAAAGTGTACAAAATGCTGGGGAACTTTGATATGTTGTATAAAGGTAGGTAACCTAAGATTTAGTATTTTAATTCAAACCAAATTTTTTCCTTTTAAAGCTGGATTTATTTTAATTACTCGACATATATCGATATTTCGATAGTAATCTGCCCTCTTCTTCAGTGTCTACCGGTCTAATCTTAAATTAACTTAGGTATCTTATTTAAAGTGCTTACTTTAAAGTATATATTTATACTAATTACCAGCTAATTATCTAAATTATGTAAATAAAAATTGGTTTAAATTAAAATATGTTTACAAGCTAGGAAAAAAATTGGCTCACAATAAAAACAAAGATTTAATGTTTTTTGGTTTTCACTAGCTGATTGTCCCCTTTTAAATATTTATTTATAAATATTTCATTAAAATAGTCAATAGATATTCTTAAAATCGAAATTCTTGTTAATAGTTTTTTATTTGAGTGTGCTATTTTATTGATATAAGTCATTTCAACTTTGTGTTTGAAAGGCAAAATTACCTACATAGGCGCTGTGTGCCTAAGGCTTGTTTCACACGTACGAGGTTCCATTCGGTTCAGTTCGTTAACCGAAAACAAACCGAACCGAATGAAACCCCTTCACACATACACAGTTCATATTAGGTTTTGTGTTTTCTTCCTCAACTTTGCGTAGTGACGTCAAATTTATTAAAGTGTTCAAAAATTTCCACACAATCGTTTTTCCATGCCTCTTGCGTCTTAAATTTATGTTCATATTTTGCACAAGTGTTGTCCCACAGCGCTATTTTAGATTGCACAGCACAAATTTAAAGATCAACATCTTATAATTTGCTAATTTTATCAGAAAAACTGCGACTGATAATTTAAAAAAAATTGGAGGTAATAATAAAACTAACTAAAACTGACTAAACTTACTAGGTAAAACGTCTAAATATTTCAAATTAAGAGATCCAGATAATTTATAAATTTAAAAAAAATTCAAATGATCCAATCAGTTTGAAACCGTAACTAAATCGTGCATGTGTGAACGCCTTTACACTGAAAAAAATCCACATGGCGCCCAGAGCCATGTAACATAGCGCATTATTTATGGCCCCATACGCCATGTACATAGTACTCTGAGCCATGCAATACGGCTCCTAGCGTCATAATGTCAGAATGTACATAGCGCGTGGGCCCATGTAACATGGCGCAGCATTTATGGTTCCACACGCTATGCACATAGTACCCTGAGCCATGCAGTATGGCTCCCAGCGCCATAATTATATGGCGCAGAAATTATGGCCCCACACGCCATATTACATAGTACCATGCGCCATGCAATATAGCTTCATTTATAGGTGAGCGAATTTAGATATTGTTCGTTATTTGAAGTATATTTGAATAAACGGCCATACCACACTGGGATAACCGATTCTCGTCAGATCGCCGAAGTTAAGCAGTGTTGATCGCAGTTAGTACTTAGATGGGGGACCGCTTGAGAATACCACGTGACGTTGGCACGTAAAACTTTGTGCTGTCCCTTATCCAAACAAACTAGTTGTCTAGGAAGCACTATGAAAAAGAAAAAAAAATTTAAAAAAAAATTAAAAGCAAGAAAATTAAATTTTTTTTTTTTTAGGTATAACATACATATCTGGTGTTAAGCATGCGTGCAAATATTTTAAGAGTTAAGTTTTTTATTAGACCTTTATTGTGGTGCTTTAGTTTGCATAAAGTGCATGGCGTGGAGGACTATAGTATATGGCGTAGGGGGCCATAATACATGGCGTGGAGGACCATAGTGCATAACGTGGAAAACCATAGTACATAGCTTGGAGGACTATAGTACATGGCGTGGAGGGCTATAAGCATAGCGTCTGCTCCTATGTACTTTTCGCCATGTATTATGGCGTGTGGCGATATATTTTACCACAATCCCCAAATCGACTATGTACATGGCGCCAGAAGTCCATAAATTATGGCGTCTGGCGCCATGTGTGTTTTCAGTGTATTGCTTTCTGTTCCCTGGACACGAATTCACACCTCATAGAAACCTGATGAAACCTATTCGTGTCCAGGGAGTGTTCGGTGCTATACGGTTTCTATTAGGTACCGATTAGAAACCGAAGCACCGTTTCACACTTGTCAGCAGCGACCCAAAACGAACCGAACCGAATGGAACTTCATATGTGTGAAACGTGCCTAAAAGTAAACAAAAATCTGTTAAATTTCGACTTGTGCTAACTTCTGACATAAACATCATATCAATGCTTATTTCACAGAGTCTATTAAAGTTGATCAGAGAAATGCATTTGAGATTTTTTATGAACGTGCAGGCAACCCTCTACTTACAACAAACTCATGAACAAAATCCCAAAAAGGGCATGAATGACCACTTGAATGTCTGTAATGATGTTAATTTCCTCAGTTGTAGAAGCTCTGACATTTACTAGATCTGTGGCTTTACGAAAAATACGACAGCTGACATAAAAGCTATTTCCGAAATTGCAGAATTTGTTGCAGCAGCCATTCCTGCAGCAATTTTAGAGCCAGCAGTGTATATGTTTAGAGCTGCTGCGCCCGTTTGTTGATTCCATTCTTGCCTATCCTCCACAGTCGCTTGATATCCTCGTTCGAAGGCACTGAGTGGGGACCAAGTAGTCAGTGCTACCTGCGTACCAACGCCCAATACTACTGTGGCTGAAAGATTGTGACTCTTACCTAAGCCTGACACCAGCTTTTGTGGTTGTACCTCTAACAAAGAGATCAAGCGGAAGGAGATGAAGCAGTACGTTCACAATAGATAATGGAGTCGAGGTTAACACCCCTGTAGTGCAAAGAGCCGCCAACCGCTTAACTCTGTTCGTCATGCCAGCAAATGTGACTGGTTAAGCTGATATTCTTTAAACTTCTGACAGACATGGTCCTAGGCAAAGACAATACATGCTGTGAAATACATTTTCATCTGATGATTCGGTTGCTACTTCTCTCGAGCACAAACTTTGTAACTGGTTATATGAGATCAGGAATGGACTGAATTTTCGGAGAGGAAAGGATTTGAATTTTTTCCAAAAATAAACAATTTTCGACAATAATTCATTTCTGTTCATGTGCCTGCCGTAGTCTCAGAGTTGCCCACACATTCATCAAATAACCATGCCGGAAGCAGTGTTCCCACTCCCGAATTTTCCACCGTATCAAATTTCTTCAAAAAGTGTATCAATACTGGTAAAAATGTATCAAAAAGTTCAAAAAGTTGGTTTCAGGTACTGAAACTATAATTAATAATATAAAAAACAACTTAGTTTGGAGCTACTATATTTATTGAATAATATAGAGCCTAAAAAAATATCACAAATTGCGTCCGCTCTTTGTTTCCATCTGCATATTGCCCTTAATATTGGAGCCACACAAAATAAAATGATTTCAAAATGTAGGTTCCTTGCAAATTTGCTCAAAATTTTCACGACCCTAATACGGAGCGCAGATTATTTTTAAGGAAAGTCGCTGCTTTAAATTTCCAAAGAAAACAAAATATTCTTCAGCTTAAAAAAAGAACCATATAGACATCGTTATTATTTAAATAGGTAGAAAATTTCAAATTTTCAGAGTCCTTCACATAATAGATATCTTTCGTAGTTCAGAGGGTAAAGTAGATTGCAGTGGGCAGTTATTACTACTAGAGAGAGGAGATTTAGTTGGCACATCGCAGCAAAATTAAAAAAATTGAATTTATTTACTGGATGACAAAATGTATAATTTTGCCATAATTCAGTGAGTTGCTGTATCATTGTATCAAAAATATAAGTTTTAAATAAAAATGTATCAAAATGATACAAATGTATCAAAAGTGGGAACCCTGGCCGGAAGTTATCGCAATTCGAAATGTTTTGCTTACTTTTAGGAACTTATTATTCACATAGAGTTTGAAATTTATCATATTGAAGCTGAAAATATGTCCTTATTTCATTGTGTAGGTTTGCTTTTACCAAATGGTACATCAAATAGCCTTAAAATGCCGGCTGACATCAAAGGGTTAAAGATAACTCAACTTCAATAAAACCTGCACCTACTCTACAAGCACTGGAATGTATTCTGAAAATTTAGCTTAATAGAATGAAACAGTCTTCAGATATACTAGCTGATTTTTTTTCGATTATATATATATATGGTTGTATTGGGTAAATGCTGACATTAGGGCCGGCTCGAAAAATCCGCCACCCAAAACTTTTTGTCGCATAGCAAGAATCAGTCTCGTCAAAACGAAATCTAAAGTGCAATATTTGGAACAAAAAATTACAATAGTTTCGCAAGAAATATCAAAGCAAACCATTTAAAAAAAAAACGAGTGGCTTTTTATGCATCTTGCCGAGATAGTAGGACTACAGCGGTTCATGGATATGCGATTTAATTATGCTGGCCTCCTGACGAACCAAAGGGGACAGTTAAGACCTTCGTTATGTTAAGGTCTAATTATGTTAAGCTAATGGTTGTTAGACACAAGCTTGATTTAGTCTAATAAACTAGCAATTAAGTAATATAAAGATAAGTCAGCCTCACGTAATGTACAGCCTGGGTAATATTCTATAGGTTTATGCAAAAAATAAACAAATGATATAAAATTAAATAATTATAATTCAAGAAGAACTAGCAGACCAAAGTAGTATACCCCTAAATATAAGATGTTTTATTTTAAGTATTCCTTAAACTATCTTTGTACAGTTTAAAAAATTATTAATAAATAAAATATAATGAAGTTCATTCTATATTGTTAGCAGGCAAGCAAAGACGATAAAAGGCTACTCACTCTGAATAGCTAACATTTTCTTCAAACAAAACTTTTTTGAATACGTGAATTTGGCATTATCTTTGTTTGGAATAAGGAAAGTATAATCCCCGTAATTTTCCAAAAAATACTTTCACAAAAATCATTCAAAGAACTGAGTTATTATTTTGTATTTATTTATTTTTTTGCGAAAAAAAAACTTACAATCAAAATATAAGATTTTATATCATTTTAAACCTTTGGTTTCTTAACAAGTAATTTACCATCCCACAAGCATTTCACAACATTCGAAGACCAAACACATGGATCACTATCCTTTGTCTTGTCAATATTACATAATTTCAAATTTTCCACACTCGTTTCCCAGCCATTTTTCGTTAATAGTTCATTGCTTCGATTGACATCATAACCATTCACATCATCCCACATTCCTAATTTCAATCCTTCGCAACGGAAAAAACAACCAGGTTGTGCTGGAAACGTTCCAACTTTAATAGCTTCGAATGATTCCTTAGGTATTTTCTCAGATTCGACGCAATCGGCAACAACCTTTTTGTATTCTTCCTCGGTTGGTGGCTTCCAGACGTCGCATCGCACCTATTTTGGATAAAATGTACAAATTATTAATCTAGGAAAAAATATTTAAAAGGTAAAAATCTTAGGGGTAATTTAAAATATTTTTAAAATATTAAAGAAATTAGCTCTTTAAATTTAATTTGTTACGCATTAATATTTTAATAAAAAATATATCTCACAAAAACATTTAAAAAAATATATCTTACCAATCCAACGATTGCAATCAAAACAATGATAGTCTTCATAGTGTCGGTATTTTCTTCAGCTGTAAATTCTTACTGTCCCAATGAACCAGAATCGGGCTGATTTTATACCATCGAAAGTGAATGAGAACTTCATAGAATATTCTAAATTTTTTTTAAGTACGAAAATATTTATTTTATCAAAAGCATACCCCGAAATCGATTTAAGAAGCACAACAGTCACGTGACATGCATTCGAATCGTGGTTTTGGCGACTTTAATGAATGCAAATAATCTCTACAAAATCACCTGGCATATCATAGTGTGAACATGAAGTGCATAAAAAGTGGTCAAGTGAGCTGCTTGTTGAATTATCTCAAGAAGCAAACAGATACAGAATTGAGCTGTGAAAGATATGTTCTCAGAATTGTTAGTGCTATGTTTTCGTAGTCGATGAAGTAATATTTCGCAGCTTGAAGATACTTATTTACGAATGACTAGGCGGTTTTGAGGGTTTTTTTTGTATCGATGAATTAATTGGTGCTAGAGCCGTTGCAGTAGCTTGTCTTGAAAATTTATTCAAAGAATATATTGAAAATAATCAATCATGACTTGCGTTATCATGTAGCATTGTGAATTAGTAAATCAGGTCTGTTATTTGGCAAAATTTCACGCTGGTGATTTCAAAACGGACGAACTATGAAAGTCTGGAAAATTTGTTATTCAGTTCAGGTACAACTTTGTGGAATCGGGCTTATGGGGATGAATTTAGGATACAAATTGCAACCAGGTATAAAAGTCTGGATCAATTGCATTAGCCACTTGAGTATGAGCACCGAAAACGAGTAAAATTTAAGAAGAATCATGCTTTTTACAGTCTGTGGCTCCAGAAGTGTTTTACCGAGTAAACTGAGTAAAACCACTTGATTGCCATTCACATTTTATGTTTGTTAAAAGAGAAAGAGCTTCGATTTTCCTAAGTTAAGTTCAGTTTGAACGAGATAATTTGTTGAAATTACTGATGTGTGGATTTGTTTTTAGATAGTTTGAGTGATCATTCTATTTTACAGAAAAGTTCGCTTGTATATTTTCCTTAAAACGTTATAGATGATAAAAAAATGCTCGTCATCAACACCGAGGCAAAGAATTTGATGATTTTGATCATCTTGAAGAAGCCACAAACCTGATTGTCACTTCCGATTTGATGGGTCCCGAAAACGAATATTAAAATGATGGTCAAGCTATGGTTGAAAATAAAATTGGAAAATGAGAGCGGACTTCCGAAATTGAACTTTTTATGTGAATGTGCAAAAAATTGTGTGAAAGTATAGAGAAAGAAGTGCAAGAATGCCAGCTCAAGACAGTGGTCTACTGCTCGTGGGCTCAAATTTCGACATGGTTTTCTTGTCTTATACAAAGAGCCTGCGACGGAGCAGTGCTAAATTAACCCTTACTTAGTCTTACGGGGTCAAGACAGCTTCAAAGTGAAAACTAAATGATTTAAAGGAGTTTGGCCAGATATTTGGAAGAAAATGTAACCAAATATAAAAAAAACTTCATAGCTCAAAATAGAGAAGATTTTTTACTTGTAGCCCAAAAACCGCCACCCCAGATAACTATCATTATAACTAAATCAATTCCGCTGATTAAATTATAATATTTATGTCCACACAATTCCTAAATGTTCTAATTTTAGCACAGAAGTCGTTTGAAACAGTAAAAATTTTCGATACTATATACAGGGGGCATTTCACGTGAAGCGGATAACGGATTTCGTTCATATTGTGCATAATGGTACTTCAAGAAGATATGAATGTGGATGCACAAGTTTTTGTTTCTATCAGGATTAGTTACCAAGTTATGGTAAAATTGATAAAAGTTTTTTTCGGAAGCGGATTCTGAGATTCAAAGCAAACTCTAAACACACTGATTGGTATAGAAAATAAGCTGTTCTTTTAAATTTTGAAATAAGATTTGAAAACAATTTTTTTTTTTGTGTGGAACCGGAAGTAGACACTTAAACTCGTACTTTGAATAATTTAGACCAGGTTAATTTTGTTTAATTTTAGAACCAAACAAAGCTTAAAGTTATCTTATTTTATCATAAAAGTTTTAGAATGGAATGGCCAGTAGTTTTGGAGGTAGGTGAATTTCAATACATACAAGTCGCATGGGACGTGGTACTGAGAGCTTGCTTAGGACAGCTAGTTGGCTCAAAAACAAAAGTTGATATCGGAATGTGATTAGTAGCGCCATCTTTAATTTGAAAAAGGTTTTATTTTCCCAAAAAACCTAATTAAAATATATGACGCGTATATAATATATTTGACACCAAGCCAATTCAAATTTTCCGTTATTTTTCGAGTTACTGTTTAACGCTTGCAATGACTATTACTTTCGTTGATAAATTAAAAAGTCTTAATTATGTGTATTATGTCTTGGTGCGGCTATTGATGTTTCAATCCATTCGATTTGAAGTTTCATCGGAAGGCTAAGGTGCTAAGAAAAATTCCAAGAATATTAGCAAAAAAGTAATTATGTCGAATCTGCAGGAAAAAACTAATCGTAGTATGCACTGTGATCTGATGTCTGATGAGAATCAGTGCATACTTTCGAAACCACTTAGTCGAAAAAAATTCTCAAGAAAAATTTTTCAATTTTAATCATCCCGCAAAAACAATGCTACTTTTTTAATATTATTTTCAATGTTATTGATATGAACTCATAAATGCGTCTTTACGGCGCGTTGATTTCCGTATGCTCAGCTCAGTCGACCAGCCCTCCTTCGGAGAAAAACACATGTACTCGTAGCAGCCAATATTGAGGTTAAACCACTTTGTAGCTCTCCAGAACACGTCCTCCCTCTACCAGATACCACACGAGAATGTTTAAAAGCTTAAATATTTTCTGAAAGAGACATAGTTACGTCAAACAATTCCACTTGCGGGCCTCAAAGCGAAGTTTTGTGAAATAAATTAATGTGTGTTTTGAAATAAACTCAATATTTTTTTGTTAATGATATGGATACAATATATCATGTTTTTATATATTTTATAAGCTCAGTGAGACCCTTAAATTGGACCAACTCAGCGTCGCAAAATAAATTGTTTCATTTCTTAGCTGTTCCGATTTTAAAGGTTTGAAGATATTTTTCCACATAATTATTTTTATCAAAGTTTACTGCAAATTATGTTCACATATTTATTATTATCGCATCTTGAGTCTTTATTACAGGAAAATAAAATGCAAAATATAGGTTTTTCACGTGAATGTTCGTCAAATATTTCATTTTTCACTGAAAAACATGTTCAGTTTAAAGATTTAAAATAATTAAAATAATTTTCGCAAAAAAAAGTTTATGGAATGAATTTTGAACGTAATTTCAATGTAAATATGATAATTTTTTGAAATTTTTAGCCCGATGTGTGCGCTAGGCGCCTAAAATAAGATTGGGAAAGTTTGAAAATTTTTCAATTGCGATAACTTTTGGCCAGATTATCAGATCATTATGAAACTTAAAGAGCATATTGGTGTCGCTAAGTTGTAGAGTTTTGTAATTTTTTATGAACGTGCTGGCAACTCACTAGCTACGGCAGGCATTGAAAGTGAAAACCTTCAAACCATCGACTCTCCTGAAAAATTTTTGTCTGTTGCAGTGAAAACCAGCTCATATAGAAATCTTATGCTTTGCTTTTACAACCAAAGCAAAACTTTTGAAATTTCACATCGGACAAGAACGAGAGCCCGCCTCCAAATTACCTATACTTTAAGCATCAAAAACTTATGTTCACGAGACCTCACGACCCAATTATCACATACAGTTAAAATTCCCAAAGCGTATTGGTATTGAGTAGGACCAGGTCTAAAGGTAGGTATCCATATGTTGCATTTCTTCCGTATCGTATCCCTGTTGCGTATCATTCACTAAACGGATACGGTGTCCACACTACTCAATATTCAATGTATCATCAATACGGTCCGTTGCAAAAAACTCGACACGCAGCGGCAACGCTTTTATTCACTAATCTATAGTGTACAACGCAACGTGTCCACACATGACTCCACTTCGTATCGTACCATTCCTTTGATGTGACGACAAGAAACCGCCAATTGACCGATCGAGTTCGTTGCGTTTCTTTGTATCAAATTTTGATACGCAACGAAGATACGTTTGTCGTATCCACTGATACGCAACGGTGATACGATACGCGAAAATGATACATATGGATACATACCTTAATAGCAGCGATTTGGGAATGCGAACAACTCTGTGCCAGTGGTCCCATCTTGAAAAATTATTAAGAAAAAAAATGCCTTTGGCCCTATGAATTCTTATTGAGTTACCAGATTTTCATGAAATTGACACAGTAGCTGAACGTTGCTCTAAGCCGTGTTTGGTACAAATTCAGTTTGAAAATTCGGATGTTGCTGCCATGTTAGTTTTGGTAGTTTTGGTGTCTTGGGTTTTGAAAATTCGCTCAGGAAAATAAAGTTTTTTGTCCTATAACTTCCAGTACAGCCATGAGATCAAAACGAATTTCATATGATAAAACGAACTTATTTAGGGCATTGTTTAGAAAAAATCTGGTTAAAATCCTAGCTATTGTTGGTTTTTTATTTATATGCAATATCTTCATAAGCGATTTTATTTTGAAGTTTTTATACGGTAATGATCTTGTAGTGACAATAAACAAAAAATATTAAGTGATCGAAAATTCGAAAACCTTAAATTTCTTTGTACCCCTATAACTCCCAATGCAGTCATCGGATCAAAACGAAATTCGCAGAGTAGGTTGATTTCAATGTGAGGCAGGCGTGATGCGCGAGCCAGCGCGTGTTGCCAGCGCGAGATGCTTTTGCTACTTTCGTATCAACAAATGCTTACACTAAGTATTCGTATCGCGAACATTTACAATGAAAATAAGTTACCCATGTTTAAATTTTTCGGTTCCAAACATCGTTCGTTTTTTGATTCTGAACATCTTTCTGTCCCTGTAACTTTCGACGAAACCATTGGATAAAATTGAAATCGATAGAATTATTTGATTTCGGCGTGAGGCAATTGTGAGGGACTTTTAGTTGCAGTGCTGATAAAGTGCTGCAAGCACTAAGCATTTTCTTTGTGTATGTTATGCTATTCTACCTTCAAAATTCCTGGAATTACTAAGATCAAAGTGATTTTGCACTCCAAACAGGTTAAGCACGTGTGGTAGAATATGCACTCGAAATCTCCACGATTCTTCTACTGTTCATCGAACATTAGTATTTCTAGCGGTTCAGGTGCGCTAGAGTTTTTTTCAGTTAAGCTTGGTACTAACTTCGGTTTCACTTGAAATTTTCATTCAAAGTTTCACGAGAAATTTGGCGAAAATTTAGCTTGAAATTCAGCAAGAGTGCTATTCACTTCTTTGCGTGTTGCTTTCGAATGTGAAATGCAGATTGCATTGACACATGTCTCCAATCATTTCATGCCAACTAACTATGTCCAGGTCATTCTTGCGAGCTGAAAAGTGATACTGGGTGTTTGAATTTGAAAAGCGAATTGTGCAATTGTCCTTTCAATAACAAAATCGATTGAAAACTAAAATTCTTGACATTTGATCTGTCAGAAACCAGCTGAGTCTCCATTTTTTCCATTATCAAAAATTTCATTCCACTCCATTTCACCCGATAATGAGACTTGTCCAAATTTTGCTTCACAATTAAATCAGTATCAGCTTTTAGAGTGTATATGTTTCGGGAGCATGCTTTGGATGTATGGTTTTGACGAGTTGCAGAATAAGCATGTAGAATCTGCTTTTGAAGTAAGGATTGAAGTCGCTGTTGCAGGTGCAGCATGTGGCTTGTGTTTACTAAGTTTTGAATTTAGCTTTTTCCCTTGTATTGGAGAGCGCACATTCAAGAACATCCAGCTCTTGCGTTATAAATGACAACAATTGCTCAATTTGGGTTTCGTTCGTTTCGTTAGTAGTAGAAATTGGTCGCATAGAACTATCATGCCGTTCTGTACTTCTTTTCTTCATTTTATTAACCTTGTTGACACCGTTCATGCCATTTTACCAACGATGAAACCCTTTTCGTAATCAGGCTGGTAGGCATCGCAATATAACAGGTTTCAACATAACGTGGTAGTGAGCGATCTCCACTCCCAATGATTCGAAGGATCGCATCACAGATATAAGTATACTATTTAAATGGTGGAAGCCTTTTACATCAATTTATGATCCCATTGACTCGAGTGCCATTAATTTTTCGATGCATATATCCGTTATCCGATTGTACAAATCTTCCAAAACTTTCTCCGCATCAGTATGGTACTCTTGCGAGGGAACAAGACCTGCAATTATATCAAACAAACGCTCCCCCGCCAAATGCGCTTGTAGATAGTTAAATTTAGCTGTGCCATCCAATGAGGGATTTTCGTTCACTGCCGTCTTCAATTGTAACCAGAGTGGCAGCTATTTGTTGCAATCGCCGTTGAATTTTTAAGTTGCATTTTCTCCAATTTGACTGGTTTGGCTGCTGAGATAAAACTACTGCTATTGGATGTTAAGGGTTTCGATCTAACAATTTTTGTCTCAACGCTTAAGATGGCGCAATGTATGTTACAGCCTTTTCCTCATACTCAATAATCGCATAGCATTCTGATTGGAATAACTCCGGCTTGATGCTTGTTTGCACCGCGATATTTACTGACGAGAGATTTTTATGTGCGACTTTGAGGCGCTCCAGCAGCACGGAAAGGTCATCAATTAATAATACTGATCAAGTGAATTTACAGAAGGAAAGTAATGTACATATGTATTGGTGAGTTTGGTTTTTTTTTTATAAAGTTAGCTGTTTAGTGATTTAACAAATTTCATAACTTGAGAGACAACATATCTAACATGTTATTGACATTTCTGAGCAAAAGTTAATAATAGTGAAGAGGAGAAGCCAATAAACCCTAGACCTGTCTTCATTCGACAAAAGGTCAATGGATTTAGGAATAATTACTTGGCGACGCATTTTAAGCGTTTCGAACAAAAAGTGTAGATAAGAAGGAATAAATTACCACAAAATTAGCAAGATTCCTAAACACTGCATAGCTCGAAAAGCGATTCATTTATATCTGAAAGAAAAGGGCCACAGGTTAAAAGAAAATCAATATTTTCATTAAAAAAAAGAGCAATTGAATGGAAAATTTGTATTGAGTGTGACACCTGTGGACAAACTTTACTTTTTAGGAGTTTTTCACATGTCTTCAAGTCCGGCAAAGTCTGAGACTTTGACGTATGCAACTTTCTGTATTCCACGAATTCTCTATCGTGACCTTGCGCTTTTAGATTAACCTATACTTTATTTTATTTAAATTAATAAAAACTTTACTTGAAACTTTCACCAACATTTATTTGACCGATAAAATGTTCATATAGGAACTTTTTGTTATTATTCGCTTCATTTAAGCTAAAAATTTATTTTCTTTCATACATTTGACGTTATTTGCGGACCAAATACATGGATCACTATTCTTTTCTTTATCGCTCAGGCATTTCTTTAAGTTCTCTTCAGTAGTTGCCAATCCATGTGTTTTCAACATTTCAAAGGTTTTATGAAGATTATAGCCAGTTTTGTCATCCCATATTTCGGTTTTCATGCCATGACATCGATAATAGCAGCCAGGCTGCTTTGGATATTTTCCAGTTTTGAGTGCTTCAACCGAATCTGGAGGAACTTTCTCCGATACATAGCAACTTTCGGATATTTTATCAAATTCAGCTGGACTTACTGGTTTCCAGTCAGCGGATTGGACCTGGAAAGATGAAAGAATTAATGAATGTTTTGCAAAACTTATTTATTTGTTGTTTTTTTTTGTACTACGATAAACATTAGGATGGGAGTAAATTTTAAACTCTGCTTTAAAGTTCAAAAAGAGTCGATTTCAAGATACAAAGTTCTGCAAATTTTGAACTATAGCATATAACAGTACAAAAAGGAGATGACTAAACCAAAATGTTTCAAAGCTCCAATTGACATAAATTGCAGCAAAAAATATATATTGAAAATATGTAACTACTGTAGGTTTGGCAAAGTGTGAGATTCGAGGGTTTCATATGAATGAAAATCTTCTTAAACAATGATTTGGCAATTTAAATGTAAAGATTCATCAGCTTGAAAAAATTTCTTACTGCACGCGGATAGATTGATCGGTAGAATTTGAAAAATATGAACATAATTCGTCCACTAAGAAAGTCCACGGCCTCATCTAGAGAGCTGGTGTGCACATGTTGAAATATGGAAAATACA